>OU015751.1:10216923-10234314 GCA_907169655.1 Acomys percivali
ATTTTATTATTTTTTAGCCATATATATGTGCATGTGTATGTGTAGATATGTGCACACAACTGCAAGGGGCCAGCAGAGACCAGAGGCGTCAGATCCCCTGGAGCTGAGGTTATAAGCAGTGGTGACATGCTTGATGTGGGAACTGGGAACCAAACACGTGACCCCTTCAAGAGTAGTGCGTGCTCTTAAGCCCTGAGCCATTTCACATGTTCAAAAGCATGAAGTTTCCTTCTGTGGTTTGGACACAAGGTAGGTGAGCTAATGTTGTTGAGAAGAAATGAAGTCTCCAGTATGAATCCTGCACACTCTATGTATTTGCCAGTGATTTCAGCAACTCACTCCATCTCTACAAAGATATGTCCCTCGATATATACAGAATAAATTGTATTGCATGTTCATTCTCATTGTAAATCTAATTATAGCCTCTGTAGAATCGGGACTTTTGAAAGAATATAAAAACGATATTAAGCAGGTAGAGTCAGGTGGATTTGCTGATGTTAACATGAAAGCAAAGTTGTTCATGCTGGAGTGAGGATGTGCAGAGACTGAGCCCGTGTTTGAGGACTGAAAAGGATGTCCTGAAAGTCAGTGTCCTGCTGAAGGAAATGCGGCACATTTAAGACAAGAAATGCATGAGATTCTGTCATTGAAAGAACGATTGTCATTCAAGAAACTATTTCATGAGAAAGACTCCGCAAATGAACCTCCTGTAAATAATTTACTTGTGAGCTCGCAATGCCCATTTGTGGAAGGAGCTGAGTCTAATGTGGAGCGAGCTGTATTGTGATACATCAAGATGATGCTAAAGCCTTATGCACAAATTATTTCCCACTAGATATTTGAATTTTTATACACCTTCTGCTCTTCATATTTTATTACTCATTACAGGAATACAAAGTAAATGCTCATCTGTGATTCACGGATGTTTTAATTCCTCCTCAGCTACAGTGACAAGTGACTTCTAATTTCACACATTTACCATATGAGGGCTTGTACTTCCGCTTCCTGATTAAAAACATGTTTTGTGTATTTTGATGAAATATATAGTTGGAAGATGTGGTAACATGTTGGCTATAATGCTTTACACTCAGTACAAATAGAAGACTATCGAATCCTCTTTAATGGTAGGGATATTGAATGCACGACTGAAATTGCAGCACATTGGAGGAAGAGACAAGATGAGTTCCTGAGTCTAGGGAGTGGAGTGTGTGATAAAGATGTCTCTTTACCAGAGGGAAAAAAAAAAACCCACTAGCCATTAATCTTACAATGACACTCTGCCTGGTAAAATATGCCCAATGGCGCGATGGTGGCTCAGTGGCATGGGAGTAACCAATCACTTTCTGAGTAAACAAACATAAGGCTCAGAACCCATTCCTGGAACAGTTACCAGGATCAAGAACACAGACAAGCAGTAGGGGACTGTGAGAACCTACTAGCTTTATTCTGCCGATGGGATATAATATTAAACCAATTCCTAACAACTTCTCATTAGACCCATGGATTAATGCATACCTCAAACCTCATCAGACACCCTGTTTGCAGTCGATGAGGATTAACTAACACAAAGATCCTCAACTGGCCAAGGTACAGAGAATAAGTGACTATTAAGTGCAATGCATAATTAAAAGAAGTGCTTTAAACAAGCGATTAGGTAAGCCAATAATGAATATTTCTTGATTACTAGTTATGGATTTCGTTTGTTTTGCCTGAATATATATGGTGACTTGAAGTCTGTGGACCCCAACAGATTCACTGTGCTGTTGTTCATCAGTGTTGCATGGTTTTTAATAGCACACATTCATGCGAGGAATACCGTGGATACTGTCAACATGGTATATCTAGCCTTGGCCAGGGAATCTAGAAACATACTGGTAAACAGATTTTTAAGATACTACATGTAGAGCTGACACCTAGAAAGTACCGCTGCCAAGAAATAAACAATACACAGTGAACATATATGCAAGGGAGGGACTTGCCTACTGGGCAGCGATAGGTTCCAACAAGGAAAATGGCAAAGGGATGGATTTTTTTTTTTTTTTTTTGGGCAAAGACACAAACTAAATTAGTGATGTAAATTAAGCTGACTGAAAAATTTAAAAGACCAAAGGTATTTTATATTTCATCCTTACACAACAGATATTTGATAATTGGTACTCCTCGGATTTCTTCTGTGTTGCGTTTGACATTAAGGCATCCCTACCATTTCTAAAGACAAAAAGAGATCTGTAGGATAGGTCCTAATTTTGTTTTTATGTTTTGTTTTTGAGACAGGGTTTCTCTGTGTTGTCCTGGACTCATTCTGTAGACCAGGATAACCTAGAACTCACAGATAACCCCCTGCCTCTGCCTCCCAGAATGCTGAGATTACATGCATGTGCCACCATGCCCAGCTTTCTAATTTTTTAAAACAAACATATGCAGATGGCAATGGGGAGAAAAAACATGACAAGACCTAACTATCAGTTTCATAATTGTATATCATTTGGAGGGTACCTTAAATTTTAATTCAATTAAAAATTAAATCAAATTAACCCAAAGACACAATCTTACTATATGGTAAAGACCATCTCAAAACATTTCAACAGCAGGAAAACTAAATCAATTTATCTGACTTTTATCTTATAATTAAGGAAGGGAGATGTCCTGGCCACCATATAACTCTGAATTCATTTGAGCGATTATAAAAAAAGTATAGTTGGATTTGGTAACTACTGCTGTGTCACTGCTGCCCTTGGGTCTCTAAACCCAATGGTGAATTGCATGTGAAGGTCAGCACACTGTGAGCACTGACATTGTAGGGTTTGTCTACTTGTAATATTTTAGTACACAGCATGAGAAACCAGCACCCAACCTCTATGGAGTTTCTCTAGTGCCCACCTGCTTCCTCCGGAAAGGACAACGGCATCAGATGGACAGCTTCATTTCCAGTGGAGGCAGTATGAGAGAGTATAGTAATCAGCAGGAGAAAAAGGGAACCCTTTTAAGCATCCCAGACAAAGGAAGGCAGTGTGACTCTCTCTGACCCTACTGGGCCGGCCGAGGATAAAAGTGAGTTATAGCAGTCTCCTGAGCTCAGATGTTGGTCTCCTACCATTGGGAAGGGCTTCCACACTCAAAGGCATCATAGGCTAATTAGAAAAGTAGCCTCAAATATAAGTCACAACTCCACTGTGGAAAGCATTCCACATTCATTCTCAGTCTCAGGAGGATCCTGTTGTATGAATTCGGAGTCTCTGGATATCAGAGAACCCTGTTTATTCTTATCTGTGAGACACCAAGGAACCTCACTAGAGCCACATACTCATCAGATGTCCTGTAAGGGGAAAATAAAAGGTGTTAGCCTCAAGACTTGGGAGCCCTGAGATCCTTCCCCTGTGACCAGGACATGGCCCATTGTCACTGGTAGATTCACGATTTCGGCAGAACACCAGTCTAGCCAACAGGGAAATCCTTTTCATTATTTACTATCAAAATCTTTTGGAATGCATTGCACAAAGCAGACTTAGAAAATAATTAACAGTAGAATAGGTTATTTTTTCTCATCAGTCAAGATTTCATAACGACAGATCTGAAAAATCTTCATATAATTACTAATAACACTTACTGAATGTTTCCAGTGATAAAATCTAATTAAAATATTTTTGACAGTATGATAGTAAATAGTCTTCATTTAGCTATTAGAACCATAATCATACAGTCACTGATGGTTCAATATAAGAAAGCAAGCCATTGAAAACTTATTCTTCCAACTATAGCATGGTAATTGCTTTTGTCTTCTAAACTTAATTAATTCATCTTAAAATCTCCTTTCATATCGTGTTGTGTGCTTGGTGTAAAAGAAATGAAGGCACATATGGTTTCTGTTGTCCTATTACAAGAAGCTAAAACAGGAATATTGCTGGCCAGGTAGGCTTATGGTTTTGCTGACAGAAATCTCGAATGCCAGAACAGGGTGTCTTCATGGGGACTTTTATTGCTGTGACAAAGGCCATGATCAACTTGACGAGGGAAAGAGCAATTCCGCCTTACAGTCCAGGTAACATTGCATCACTGAGAGAAGTTAGGGCAGGAATTCAAGTCAGGAACCTGGAAGGAGAGACTGAAGTAGAGCTATGGATGAAATGTATTTATTAGCTTGTTCTTCATGCTTTCCTCTATCAAGGACTACCTGTACCAGGGGGGCACCGTCCTGAACTCCCATGGGCTGCTTTGTCAATCATTAATTGAAACAATACGCCACAGACTTGCCTACAGCCAATTGTCTAGAGGCCCTTTCTCAATTAAGATTCCATCTGCTAACGTCTGTCTACATTTGTGTAAAGTTAACAAAAACAAAACCAAAAAACAAAACAAGCAAACAACCAAACAACCATAAATACATAAAAACATCACACAGTGAAAACAGAGCATCCTACCTACCAACCATAGTCATCCTTTGTGTTAGATGTATAAGGTCTCTGAATAGCTGTGCTTTGTCTCTCTAATATGACTAGAAGTTTGTTATTAATATAACAAGGAAGGGAGGAGAAGAGAACATGGACTTTAAGACCACTTAGATATATGCTTGTGATGATTTTTCCACTGGGTAAGTGATGGCAATACATTGAGCACGTGCCATTGCTTGAGCTAAAGCTTCTTTTGTTCACATTAGGGAATTTTCATTGTAACTTTGGTAAAACAACAACAACAACAAAACAATAAACAAATCAACCCTGGTCCAGTCAACAGTGACCTTCATCTCTCTTTCTCACCTGGCTAGAAGAAATCTGTGAGTATTTTCATTGCCTTTCTCTTACTCAAATGAAAGACCAGAATGCATTTCACCAACAGCTTGGTGGGTGGTACAAATGAGGAGAGAGAGTGAATGAAAGCAAGTGGCACCACCACACTGAAGTGAACACGATGGACAGTAAGTCATGTGTGGGAAGTGATTTCATCACCAAAGCACAGAATCATGGCTCCTGGGAGAGTGAAATGGTAGTCACAGTGAGTATTTAGAGAAGAGATTGCAAAGCACTGCTCACTGTTTATATGGTGAGTTGAAATTCCTATGAGAACGTGTTCCCTGATTTGCAAGTACGCACTGCATACCTGTCAATTGTGACTCCCCAGGCTTGTGAGCTGGGCAAAATCATTTCTGCATAAATACAGGAATCTGGACGCATGGCCACTTTCAGCAGTCATTTCAACAATAGAGTTAATTCATTACTAGGCTGAGTGGGATTTCCCATATCACCAATAAAACAGCAGTTGCCCTGTCAGGGTGCACAGTGGCAACACTAGGCTATTTACCCTGAGGGCATTTTACCCAGCCAAGCATCACCATCACTGCAGCACAAACTATGGCTTCTACCTTTTTTTGGAGAATGTGTTTAGCCTGGTTCTTATCATGACATTGTTCTATTTCTTTTAACAAGACATCAAGGTCCTTAGCTTATTACTTTTATTCAATTCAATATATGTCACGGAAGTAATTTCACACTCTAAAATTAAAGATAAAAGCAAGACAGAACCACAGAACATTGCCCCTTGGGCTTTGAATCTTTTCTTTTAATTTGAGATTTCTAAAATTACCACATGTTTGGCTTTGAATTGTATTCAATGTTATCATATTTTAAAAATATATTAATGTGACATGTTGAACCTAAATTCTGGGGTTTAGAAAGGGTAAGAGAAAGAACTTCTGCCCATTGATATAAAGTCTGAGCCATAAAAAATGCATCTGTAAGAATTTTATGTCCATCTACATAAAAACACAAAGGGGTGTGTAACTCATTATGAATTCAGTATTCATGTGGCAGACTGAAATAGATTTCCGCCAGTGGTTAATATTTGCCACTCCTTATTTCATCTAGTCTAAGTTCAGTGGTATAATGCTACGTGAAATAGCTCACACTGAAAAAAAAATCAATATAAGATAGAAAAGATAACTTAATAATCATTTTGTGTAAACTTACAATGGTGCCTCTATGTAAAAGCATAATAAGAGGAAGATGAAGAAGCAAACCAGGCATTGTGGTTCATGCCCCCAACTCCAGCCGTTGGGATGGTGAGGCAGTAGGATCATTGCCTGTTCAGTGCCAGCCTAGGCTACCTAGTGAGGTACTTCCTCAAAAACAAAATAAAACAGAAAGGAAAAGGATGAGAAAGATCGCTAATCCTCATCTGGTGTCAGTGTGGATGTAGACCCCTTGAAGTCAGGGTATACCAAAGATGAACCCCAACCAAGTGAGTAGGTGGAGAATCTTTTCTTTTCCATGTGTCTGTACTTTACCATCTGAGTTCAGCAAAACCACGTGCAGCTTTGAGCATTCTCTCCACACCACTGTAGACACTGTGATTGATTAGAGAGGTCACGAGGAAGCCAGATGTGGTAGAACAGACCTACCATCCTACACTGGAGGGACTGAGGCAGAAGCATCACACATTTGAGGCTAACTGGTATTACATATGAGTTCCAGCATGGACTGGCCTACAGCGTGAAATCTTCTCTCAATCAAAACAAATGGGCACTATAAAGGGGGGAGGATAAAGTAAGAGAAATGAAAGCCCTCTTTTGAAATTGTTTTTTAATAATAATCACCTATAATAATCACCACCCATTACATGTTTTATAATAATCACAATCTATTACATTTCCTATCATTATACTATAAAGCAGAAATTAGTATCAATCCTTCACAGTCTTAGGAGAAATTCAAAGTGTTGGGTTTGAAAAGCCCAATTACCATAAGTTAGCACAATTAAATAAACTGCAGGGAAACTTTGGCTGCCACATCTAAGCCTAGTCATTAGTCATATTACACAGTCTCTGGTTTGATTCTCTGTTGCCATGGTAAAACACTGGCCAGAAATAAGTTGCGGAAAAGGCTCTAATTTTAATCTTATAAGTTATAGGCCATCAAGGGAAATCAGGCAGAATTTCAAGACAGGAAACTGGAGGCAGGAACGGAGGCAGAGACCTGGAGATATGCTGCGTTTACAAGTGTATCCTACCATGCCCTGCCCTCAAATGTATTTATTTCCCTTATGTTTTCTCTTGAGCAAAGATTTCAAATGATATTCCCACATGGATGCTAACATTGACCCTTTGAATATTATTGTTATATTTTATCACCATAAACATATACACACATAGTTGCATTTCTTTAACTGAAATCCATAGTCTTAGTTTACGTGATACATTGTCATTTGAGGAATTATGTATTTAGCTGATAGTTTCCAAAGGCATTGTCAAATATATGAAATCCTATACAGATACAGTTTTCATACTTCCTTTTATTTTTAATACAAGGAGTTAATTAGCTGACCTCTTGACCATTATATGGAGTCCTGCGACAGTTCAGACCATGGTAGATTTACTTGCAAACTGCTAAGAAATGTCAAATCCTAGGACAGTACCACAATATGTGAAGACAGGCTTTTCAAAAAAACTAGGTCACGAGAGTATCTTAGTCCAATCCTCAGAAAGCCAGACAGGCTTGACTTTTAAAAATGAAGACAGGGCTTCCTTCTCCCCTGTGGGCGGGAACAAGATGGAAGCTGTGATTGGTACAAAATTATACTTCCAGCACTATGATTTACGCATTTCTTGGGTGCAGCGTTTGCTCCCTTTTAACATTTCATTTGGAAGTAATAAGCACTTCTAATATGGCAGATTAACCGATTTGCTTTCTAAATATGCTCAGATTTACTTTCTAAATATATTCAGATTCCGTTAAGTCAGTTAATCTCACCGAGCCCCCGCATCTGATAACACTGTAACATACAAACTTTTACTCAGAAGGAAGACTACATAGGGGCCAACTCTTGTCACTTCAAGGTCAAACGCAAGTTTTCTTCTACTATTGAGCTGTCAAGGGTTTAAACTTGTCTTAAAAAAAAAAAAAAAACAGGATAAAGAAATCAAAGGCTAGTAGCTCTGGGATTTCGGAGGCAGCAAAGAGAATCCAGGGTCAGCTCAGTAATTAAATCACGCAAGGTTACTCAGAACACTGGGACACCGCACAGGGCACCATGAAGGGGGCGAGTGTCTGTTCTCTCTAAATTTGCTTTTCCGCTACAGCTATGAAAAGGGGACAAGGACCGATAAGATCCTTCTAGTATTCCTGCTCCCTTAGTTAAGATTTAATGGTGAATGGTGAACGTATGCTTCTTTTCTGAATAAAGGAATCCTCCGAGCTTAAATTTTGGTGCATTGATGAAAAGGAGCCTGCACAGGCACAGACTCAATAAAAGAAACTGGAGAATTTCAAATTTCTGGGTTTGCTTGAGAATTACACGAGACAAGGCATGCAGAATACAGAGCATATTTTCATCGTCTTTAATTATCGGAGGTAATTTCCCTCCAGCATTTCCTCATCAGTTTGTTTGGGAAATAACTTGGAGCAGAACTGGAAAGTGTACAAAACATTTTTTTTTGGCAGTGCAAAAGATTATAAAGATTATAAAGAATATTGTTCTGTGAAGGCCAGGGCTGCTGATTTATAATGATAATGTGTACCCTTCAGTATAGGGTGGCTGGTAGCAAGTCCTTAGTGATCACTGGTTCCCAGTAGAGTCTTACGTGATCAGAAACACTGAGAAGTAGTCACAGTCCCATGACCAGCCCTGTGTAAGAAGCAGCAGGTTTTAGCGCCTGCCATCAAAAAGCACACAGTTAAGTAAAGCTCACTTCTTTTCATGAGGCTCTCAGGTGCTAAAGTACAGGTGCTTGCACTAACCCAAAGTGTCCTCAGAGCCTGGCACACCTTCTGCAAACTGGAAGTAAGCAATAAAAGTGAATGTAGTTGAAATAAAACATGAAATAAAATGGCCACACACCTACTAGCTCTGCAGGGCACCATGTAACTTCAAATTCTCTTCTATTGACAGGTATGCCAGCACTCTTCAATTCCTTCTCATGGCAAAAGTCACCAAAACACAAACAAAACAAACAAAAAAACAAACAAAAAACAAGAGGAGATTCTTTTCCATGGATGTGCTTTGCAGAGTTCGGGCTACACAATTGTAATACAAATGTGTGTTTTCTCTCAGGAAAATTGGATGCTATTACCAAGCATGAAAGCCTTGATAATAGAACTTGAGAATAATGAATGTATAATATATCTTGTATATTACGGGCATGCTTCCACACAGGCATGCTTCCAGCAGAGAGGCATCTCTGAGTTTTACTAAGCAAAACTTATATGCCTTTCTTATTTCCCTTTTGGTCTTCAGAATATATTGAGGAAAAATACATATAGCAGAGCAAACTTCTCACCACATAGTGTGAATCTCCTCAGACACTTTGGCATTTTCACTTTTGAAAATTATTACCCAGACAATGAGTTGTGCTGGGACAAACACTGCTGTTGTTAGCTTTATTTTTGTTTTCAGATTTCCCACCTTGGCTGTTGCCCTTTGGACCACTACACAATCACTATGATTATGGTTCTTGCTACTATTGGGCTGGGGGGGGGGGAGTTGTTCTAAAGACATCATTTCTGTAGAGATTTCATCTTTTGAGAGTGTGAGCCTCTCTCTCTCTCTTTCCTACCACCTCCGCCTCCCTCTCTGTCTTCATGTCTTTTGTTTTGGAGATAGGGTCTTGGTACATAGCCCAGGTCTATAGCCAGCCTCACCATCTCCCTGCCTCATTCTCTTGGAGTCTGGGGACATGAGCACATGCCATGATGCCAAAATGATTTGCCTACAATAAACTCCTCAGGCAATGTTTTCCCAGTAAAAGGATGAGCGCCTCTTTAGCTCCAGGGATCCAGAGACCCAAATCTATCTGGAGAACTCGATGGGAGTTCTGTGACTGGATAGAAACTGACCTAAGGCGCATTGTGGTTTCAATGGTTACATGGATATCACTGGCACCTGCTTCTGCAAAGCCTCCCACCCCTGCCACCTTCACAGGTGGGGACATGTATGTCTTTGGAAGCCACAGCTCTGGTGACGAAGACCAGGACAAGGTGGGTTACGAATGACGTTGGTGTTCTTTACTTTAAAGCACCCATGTTCTCTGAGAAAATATGTTTCTCACCCCCATCACTGAATATAATAGATTAGTTTCTCATCAACCTGAGTGCATGAAATGCCATCTTTGAAATCCTAACCTTGATGCTTAGGAGAGACAGAAGCGCTTGCTCTCTTTCTGAGCAGCGTGTTTTTAACCTCACCTCCACAGGTATTTATCTGACTCACTCCATTTTACCAGATTTCCTTGTAATATACGTCATGTAACGTTATGCAAATTTTATCTTCAGTTCTCAAATCAGCCCCCTCTCAAAAAAGCCCCACACAAAGAAACCCAGGTTTTAATTAAATATTCCTTGAACACATAAATGGATAAACAAATCTTAAGCAAGTGGCAATGAATGAAGACCCTTGGCATTTTTTTCTACCTGCGAAAGACAGGACCAGCACAATATGGTCAGATATACTCAACCTTCACAGAAAAGCTCGGTCATGACAGGGTGGTAGACAGTACTTTTCTTACAGGCCGAGTCAGAATCCCTAGCACAAGAAACACAGCTTTATATTAAAGGCAGCTCAGAGCTTGGTAAAAGCGCAATAAATGTATGAATTTAAAACTCTAACGAAGACTAATATAGTGTACTCGCACGTGTACCCAGTGTTCCAGATTTTGCTTTGTATTCTAGTTTTTTTCTGGCAGATCCATTCTGCAGCTGGTCCCTCAGTTCAGATAGTATCATTGGGCATGTGATGGTCACAGCAGGGCCTTGTTTTTCACTGCCGTTAATCCTAGAGTAAGAGAAACCTTCAACACCCAGCACAGTTACACCTCCCCCAAATATGTATCAGTTTAAGAGTAAATTTTGTTCGAAATGAAAAAGCATCCAAAACCTTTACTCGGCAGAAGGAATTTGAATAGTGGATATAAATGAACATTGAGGGATGGTGAGGTGTATGGATTAATAGGTAACATACAAGTTTGGCTAGCTCTTAGAGACAAAAACCTATCAACTGAAAGAAAGTTAGTTAGGCACAAGCTTTAAGATTTTCCACCAAACTGTCAGCTGAAGTCTGTGTTCAGTTTTGCAAGGAGAGAAAATGTCACATAAATATCTGTGTGTTTCCCTGACTTCGCCAGTGCCGAGAGGCTGGAGAGAGAGAGAGCACAGAAATTACAGCAGCCAGAAGGGAAATGTAAGGCTCTTTTCATCCTGACTTACTCACTCAGTTGTATCAACCAGTGTTTGCTAATTAATAAAACAGAATGAAAAACATACTATAGAAATTAGAAAATTGTGTCTGTTGGAAATGAAGTATGAAATGTGCATGATTGTTTGACTTCAGACTTCAGGAAACTCCACACTTCCCACTACTCACTTTTTATACCACCTGATTTTTTTGGTTTTGGCTCAATGCATTTTCTATTAAAAAAATGGAGGATTATAAAATAAATGTAACCTATTAAAATTATATGAAAAATATTAGAAATAAGCAATTGATATAGAAACTAGAGAAAGATACTAACATTTATAATTAGAAATACAATTACCCTAAAAGCAGTGACCACAAGAGAGTGAGATTAAGCAAGGTGGAGACCCCACAGACAGTGCAGAGGAGACGGCCTTGCTTTCAATACTCAGAAATAACAGGAATTTTCCTTGACCACCAAATATTGCAAGAAGTATCTGAAGAAAGAATAATTGCAGACAGCTAATGTTTTCATGAACTCTGTAATGGTGTAAAGAATAAATTTAATAGTAAATGAAAAAAGTCATAAAATGATACTGATTAGGAAAATAAATTGATTGGTGGATATAACTAGACCTCTGGGGCATAGTATGTGTCGAACTAAAATAAATAAAAGAAAGTGTGTACAAAGTCATACCATTTCTACTATCTTAAAATGAGATATGTAAAAGCAATGAAAAATTTTAACTTGTCATATTTTCCCAGCTTGCATTCTGTAAGATGTCCATTGGCTTTAAGTATGATCAACCAATTTTTATTGTTGTTTTTATTATTTTCATTAGTGTAAAAGGTGGAATTGTATGCAAAATAATGATTCTAGGCCTACTAACATTAATTCCATTTCATTTATCCTTGGATCTGTTGAATCCCCATGTTTCATAGTCTTTGGACAATGAGTTGTTTGCAAAGCTCCAGTTGTTGAAGGAAGTTTATCCCAATGAGTTCGAATACTATAAGAGAACCATTAACTTGGTTAGGCTAAACTTCTGATTTACTAGTGGCAAAAAAGTTAAGAATTTCACATAAATATGAAGAAATTGTTCTGAAATATTTAAGAAGACTGAATTCGCTGCCTACAAAAGGAAATCATTGAGATTCAGTGAGGTGAGAGGCACCGAAAAGCACCTGCCCGTCTCTAGTCTTTACAGATCGCTGTATTTGAGGACACTCAGGGCAGCAGTCTTCTGGTCTATGAAGAATGGAATGGGGTCATAAACTGTTTGTGAACTGAAAATTCTAAATTTCTGTGTCTTCTGAACACAATTTCCTTCCTATTACTGGAATACATTGAGCTCTTATCCTCTCAACATTTGGCAATATTTGGATTTGAACTCTGCTCAGGCATTTGCTGTAGGTAGCAGCATCTATGGGAAGGAAAATGGAAGGCGAAGGGAATGGTGGGGTAAGGGAGGGAGAGACAGAAGGGGAATGGGACAGTGAGAGAAAGGAGTGGGAGCCCTGTGTGCACACAAAGCTTTGTAGAGACTGATTTGAGGAAAAGTATCCCCATCCTTCACAAGGTTCTTAGTAAAATTATGTTCTTAACCTGTTGCCTGTCGAATGAGCTCAGTTGTAATCATCACTAGACAGTCGTTTCTTCATTAAGCATTTAAAGAAGATGCTTGCCATCCATAGGTCCATATGAAGATTCTAAAGCCATATAGTATGTAAAAGATGTCATTCATGGTTAGCTCCGCATTAATCTTGTATGATGTTTCTTGCTTATCATTATTCTTCATATTTCATTGTGCTTAAGTGGACTGTCTTGAAAACCCTGCAACTGCATTTGCTGTGGGCTAGAATCGGAGCAGGAAAATTGCACATGGTTGGGAACTGGGTGTGCATACCCCCATCTCTTCATCTTCTGTTAAAATTTTAATTACAAACACCAGAAATTAATGAGGAAATTCCTGAGGAGTTGGAAGGCTCCTGCTGCTTACAGCCACCTTAAATGGACCTGTGAAAAGATGATTAAATTGCACACGGACAAGCTGAAGATCTTTATGTGGTCCTCCTTTCCTGAGCGCAGTCAAAAGCATGTTCTAATGCCCACGTGAAAACCCGGCTCTTGTGCCTCTGATGAAAAAGGCTCACACATTAGCCAGCTTGGGCTTCTCATTAGTCAGAACATGCCTTGTGAAAGAAACCAAACCGAGCTATGAATTTAAAAAGGTTTGCAGGACATTCTCCACAGTTGAGTGGAGAGTGGGGTATGACTTTCACACGTACTCTGGTGCCTCACATTTGACCATGTCCCCTGGATAGGGAGACCTGGTGGCACTCAGAGGAAGGATAGCAGGTTACCAAGAAGAGACTTGATACCCTATGAGCATATAAAGGGGGAGGAGGAACGGGAGGATACAAGGGATGGGATAACCATTGAGATGTAATATGAATAAACTATAAAAAAAAGGTTTACGAAACTTTGAAATGTACCACCTCATACCTCAGCAACTTACAGAAAGTGAGTAAAACTCTGATTGACACGAACACCATAAGCCCAATGGCATTAGCTCTAGGCCATGAGTCACCCAGTGCAATAGCACTCAGCACAGGAAGTGCATGAATAGAGAAGGAAGTCATGATTCTTCCTGAGGGTGCATTAGCTGCTGAAATACTCCTCAGCAATTGATACAAGGCGAGTGTAGATATCCACTTTCCACAAAGTTTTAATGTGTTTAACGTTCACCTGTAAAAGAGTCTGAGAAGGATACTTGTTTTTAAACCTGAAGTTCGAAATTGAGGGTGAAACGCTTGAGGAAAACCACCTGGCCCAACTAAAGAGATTGGTACGATCTGATTTTGAGAGACATTTATTGCTTCAACAGTTTGACTCTGATGTCACAGTTTGAAGATATTTGTCAGTGAATACCTGCTGGGAAAGGGAAATCGGTTTTCTCCAGTGGAATTGTCCCTTCTTATATAAACTACACTCCAGGGAAGCGCTATGCCCAGGTGTAAGTGCCATAACAAAAGAGACTCCATGTTTTTCTGTATGTGTGCTTTTTGCTTTGTTTTACTTTTTTTTTTCGTTTATTTACCTTTCGGTTTCCATTGTGGCTTTGGAGGGATTCTTTTTTTCTTTTTGAGAGAGAGAGAGAGAATAAGAAAACAAGCTTGGGAAAGGAGGGAGGTTAAAAGGATCTGGGAGGCATCAGGGGAGGGGAAATAAGATGATGTTGATCAAAATATATTTTATAAAACAACTTTTAAGTAAAAGACAAATTGATTTAAAAGGTTTTGTGAAAAGAGCAGTTCTAAGGAAAAAAAAGGCTAAGACATAGTTTCCTACTTTGTATTTATATAAAGTCATGTATCTGGCATGTATTATTAACTTCAAGTATATATTTATTTTAGTAGGCTTATTTTTAAAAATAACATGCAAAACACCATGTCTACTTTGTAAAACCATTTAAACATTGCACATGGTGTTGAAATAATCAACCATACTGTCTTTTAACAAATTATTTCATTCTAAGGAGCAGAAAACATCATTATGTTTATTAAGATATGACTCTATATAGCACCACTTTCCTCTCTTAAAGGCACATTGCTTTTTGAGTCCTTTGGCAGATGTCAAATAATTTTTAATCAAATTTGACAAAGACAGATATTAATAATATTAGGTGAATTGAGGTATCATGGTACTTTATTTGTTCTAATTTGAGAAACAAAGGTGATTATTGGTGTTTTCCTCATGTCCTGGATATGGGGGACAATTCACATGGGCCTCAACCCTAAGAAGAACATGCTCTCAGAAAGAAACAGCCAAAAAATGAGGAAGACTAGAGACCAGGGCTTCTTTTTTTACAGGACAAGGAACCCAAAAACCTCAGGCTTCAGAAGAAAATGTATTGAATGGCGTTCACAGAAAGTAAGCCCAGTGTGTGCCATCTCCTCTTGATGGATCCAGAACCAACAGAAGCCATCCCTCTGGCTGCTGCCGTCCCTCACGGGTATCAGAACGCAACTTCATAAACCTGACAGAGTGGAATGAAAACCACCATATCTTGTCTCCAGAAAAAATCTTCCATCAATCCTGCATGGCTGGCTTTACTACCTAGTCCCTATTATATAAGTCAATCTAACATAATCTCCTTTTAATACCCTCCCTCCCTCTCTGTCTCTGTCTCTCTGCCTCTCTGTCTCTGTCTCTGTCTGTCTGTCTGTCTGTCTGTCTGTCTGTCTGTCTGTCTCTGTCTCTGTCTCTGTCTGTCTGTCTGTCTGTCTGTCTGTCTCTCTCTCTCTCCCTCACTTCTCTCTCTCTCTCTCTCTCTCTCTCTCTCTCTCTCTCTCTCACTTTCTCATTCACTCACTCTCTTGCTCACTTTCTGTTGGCCTGTTCCTCTATAGCACTGTGCTTTTTGTCTTAGGTAGCCAGAAGTTCTGGAAGAATGTAATGAGCACAAGCTGAGCATAAGTAATAAGTGTTTGACAGGAGGGCAACACAGCATAACCAAGATGCCTGTGTTGGGAACTGGTTTTGATGCTTCATAGGCAGAAAATGCTAATTTAGAGGACTTGACAAATAGTGTACTTGCAAGAAGGCTGTGGTGAGTAGAGACAGTGAACTGAGATCCTTAAGCCGTAAGCCGTAGCTATAGAAAATAACACAGCTGATGGCTGAAGAAATGGGTGACTGTCTCTGCTAAGATCAGAATCGCAGGGACATACGCTTTCTCCATGTCTTTGTTTGCTTACTCCCTTCTGGTTCAGAGACAACCCTGAGAAAAGCGGGAATCCTCCAACTTCCAGAAGGATGGCCCAGAGACACTCATGGTCTGTTCTGCTTCTGGGGACCACCAGCGAAACTTCAGAAAACTACTCTTCCCACCAGAGAAGGGAAGGGGTTGTCATTTTCCAAAAGCATACTCAAGGGGAAAATTAGAAAAAAAAAAAAGCACCCTCTACTCCTTTTCGAAACTACTAATTTCAGTTTTCCTTTCCTTTGCCCCGTGCTTTTCTGAATTTTAAGATCTCAATTACTTCAGAAGAATGTGATACTAGAAATTAAAAGTGATTCTGCATATGTTAGGTGATGAAGGCATACACAGCTTTGCCATCAGTTTGCTTTTCTCAAAAGAAATTCTACCTCGAATCTTCACATTTTCAACCAGAATGGACAAATTGAAAACATGAATAATCCATCAACAGAATTCTTTATGTATGGCTGACATTTGTAAAGTTCTAGTTTGGAAACAAGTTTGGTGAATATTGATTACCAACCACCACAAATCTAGTGCATGTTGGCTTTTAAGAAGCATGCTATTTTTCAGAACAGAACATTCTGGTAATGTGTTCTTTCTCCATATGTGAAGCAGCTGAAAACTGCTAAGCATGCATAAAGTTTAATCTGGGCTTTGCCAATTCAAAAATACCTTTGGACATTGATAGTCTACATTTCAAACCAGGCTTTAAAAAAATAACAAAATCTCAAAAACACCCTGTCTCTGCTGATCCTTATCTTGTGACTGTACATGGGATGTTTACCCTTTGTGGTCACCATCATTTTATGTATCTGTGCCGCCGAAGCGTTGGTAGAAGACTCACCAGACAGCGGTTCCATTTTCTGCAATTCTAACATGCATCCAAAGCATGTGTACCCACATCCTAGAAGACTTAAACGTTAGTATCTCATCCTTCAATGCTATTTTAAAATTCATATAGATGCATTCACATTTCATAGCCCTTCCTTAATTTTTAGGTTTGTTCCTTAGCTTTATAACGCCAGAGATGCACTTTTGACCTTAGGTGTATACTTTGTGCTTATGAAAATTTGGGTGCTTTTAGCACTACTTTAACTATACTAGAAATTCCAATAAAGTCTCTTAACATAAAAAAAATTTACCCTTTAATTTGTTAAAATTTATTCACATTACATCCCAATTATTATCCCCTTGCTCATATCTTCCTGCTCTCCCCTCCCTCCCTCCCTCTCTTGCCATATTCCAGTCCCCAAGACTTCTGACAGGGGGGCACTCCTCCCCATAGCTGACCACAGCCTATCAGATCTCATCTGGATAGCCTGCATACTCTTCCTTGGTGTGCCAGCAGGGCCTCTCTGCCTAGGGGAAGTGGTCAAATCGTGGGCACCAGACTTTCTGTCAGAGGCAGTCCCTGATCTCCCCAACACACACACACACACACACACACACACACACACACACACACACACAC
>OU015751.1:10234324-10257676 GCA_907169655.1 Acomys percivali
CACACACACACACACACACACACACACACACACACACACACACACACTGTGAGTCATCCAAATGGTTTTTATCCTCTGTCTCACAGCATAGATTCAAAATGGTAGAACTTGGACCAGTCTGAGTTAGTAAATATGTGCCAATCAGACACACGGAAGTCTAAATATCTGATTTCTCTGGGAAGTAGCAGACCCGCATCATATGTCCATGTTCTAGAGCAAAGTCTGAGCTGTGTGAATCATCCACCAGCCAGACGTGGACTTCCCCAATGCTTCTATGTCTTACACAAGGCACAGTCCCCTTATCTGACACAAAAGCTTGTCTTCCCCATCGTTTCAGCCTACCATCTTGTTCCATCATCTGGGTACCTCATCCTGTGCATTCACCTTGGGCTACCATCTATCCACTCAGTCTACATCCATGAAGATGTGACCACTGGGTTTTAAGAACGTCTCAGTCCTACATTTTCCTTGGACTTCCTTTTATTACCTGTACCTTTTACACATAACACTTATAATCCTATTATATTGTATTATTATAATGACATTAATATGTATATGAATATATATTTTATAATAATCTCCTTGTTAAAAGGTCAAACTCTCTCAAGTTTTAGTCCAGTCTCCCTTTACCTTGCAAATACATGAGAATAAGAATGCAATTAATATTTGTTGTTTGATTGAAGAGGTGGATTTTCTAGAAAAATAAAACATTTGGGAAGACACACATAATCAATTTCATATGGATCCCTTAATTGAGTAATAAAAGCTTTTTGACAATTTCTGTCTCTTACAAATGACTTGTAATGGGTTCCTGTCAAAATTATGAATTAGCAACAGTATTGGCAAGAAGAATAAACCACATATTTACTTCATCTCCTGCCCAGGCATTCCGTTATTTCTGGAGTGTTTTATTTTCAACTATCCTTTAGGACCACTTTATCAAATAAAAACTTAATATTTATCTTAGACATATAAAATTATTTCAAAATCACACTTGGAAAGAGTTATGAAGTGTGACATTATTATACTCTGACATCAATCTTTCTGAGAGATTTCTTCTTGTCATTTTGTAAATGTTTTCATGGTTATATCCTGCTAGACAGAAACAAATCATTTATTTCAATGAGTCACTATGTGACTTTGCAGTTACTTTAAGAATAATCAACACTCAAATGTAAAATTAGGCCTGTATTCCACTGAGAGTGGCACCATGGCGATAGCCATGATACAGGCCCTGGTATCTATGTGACACTGCGATGTACATTGTATGTGAATAAAATTGTTCTTTCTCAACCTTTTATCAAAGCTCTGCAAAGTATTTTAATCAGCTCCATTGTGGTTGTCAAGGAGACTCAAGCAATGATAATTCAAACAAGTTTTTTTTTGGACTATGGAGACTACAGTACTGAAGAAAAAAAAAAGAAAAAAAAAGAAAAGAAAAGAAAAAAAGAACAGCCCTTGGCCTTAGAAGTGGCATGCATCGCCTTCTGATCTAACTCTGACATTAATTCTTGTTCTAAACTTTGACTTTCTTTGTTCAATTGGATTCTAAAAATGAACTATAGCTGCCCCCCCCCAAATCTGGTTGAAAAGATAATCAAATCACAATAGCACATTAATGTATCTGAAGTGTTTTTTTTTCCAACCACTTACAGTAACTTCAGTGTCCTGGGCTTTACACTCTACATTTTGAAGGCAGTGTAACACCACTCACTGTGAGCTCTGCAACACAGCACTGGAGCACAGAGGCTTCTGTCTCTGCTGACTATGAGACCCACCAGTTCCGCAGAGCAGACTAGAGCATCAGAGTATGAGTGGCTTCCTCCACTTTCCTCATCTATTTTGAAAATGATATCACTTCTACGTGTTCCGGAATCAGTAAGTAAATGTGAATCTCTGTCCCGCTACTCACCCTGAATTTTTGTAAAGCACTAAGATGGTAACACAAATAAAGCCACTAAGATAACCCTTTCCGTGATTATATAAAGTTTTGCATCACTAACTACCCGTCAGTGTATGCTATGCTCTGTACACTTAGAAGTATCCCCCTGCTTGAGTAATCTGTTTTCTGTGCTTCAGGGAGAGCCTCAGCACTGTGTGTAGCATTCATTGTTCAGAAATGAGAGAGCTGGGAGTCACATCCAAACCCTGGTCATGCTAGGTCCAAAATCAATCTCCTCATCCATTCCTCTTAGAAAACACAGGATGGCAGGAATTTCAAGTTCTGAATGAAATACTTTTTGTGGATTCTGTAATGGTGGGCATTTTCGTACGTGAACTATTATAGCTTCCTCCTTGCATTTGAAGAAGGATTATTGCTTTCCTCCACCAATTGCTAAAAGCAGCACTGACAAAGCTGAGGAAATTAAAAGGTCCTGAAAGAAAGATGAAGGAACATGAGTTCATATCTAGCATCTGACTCACATTATGGAGACAGATCAGAAAAGAAGAGACAGCACACCACACTTGTACTCTTGATGTTTTGTCTGATACAAAGAGTTCTTGGCCTCACGCTAACTGGCCGTGGACTCTTGTGCCAGCAAAACCAACCAACCAACCAACCAACCAACCAACCAACACCATTGCTATTAATTTCCTAGAAAGCTGCCTTCTTTTAAACCCATGTATCACATATGAGTATTACTAAACTCACATTTCAAATGTGGATTCTGTGCGCGTACTCTGATGGGCCCTATATCATAGCTCAGCTACTTTGGAAGACCCTGTAATAACTCTCAAAACTGTGCAAAGGAGAATTAAATCCTTTTCCACAGGTGATTGCTTCAGCTCTTATTCTCATGTTCAGAAGGTACGAAGGTCATACTTACATTGCACTCCATGAATATAAATTTAAAGGTCCATTGATTTTCATTCATAAACCAGTGAATGCAAAACACACACACAAAATGAGGTATTGAAACCTTATCAAAATATAATTCTACTTAAAGGAAGAAAAATTAATTTTTAGAAATAATATTTTATGCATAAGCTAAAATTCTGATATTTAGGTAGGTGATTTTATTATTACTATTGAGTAAACCAGTGATTTGATATCTATGTCATTAATGTGTGTGGGGACTTTTTCTATTCTGCTGTTTGTCCCTTATTCCTTCTGTGTCTGTTACTACGGACATGTGATAGATCTTCACATAATATTAGATTTATCTCCAAGTTTAAGTATAATTCTAAACATTCTCAGAAATCAACAGAAAACAGAGTGGTCTATATTATGAAGACCATACAATTTACAGGGTGACTACAAAATTAAAAAATATAGAAAGCACTTTAATTGGAATAAAATATTTTTTAGGATATACTTAAGAGGTTTGGAGCTAGAGAGCAGAGATACTGGGAATCTATTTAGGAACAGTAAGATATCACAAATGTTGAGTCACATTCTTAATTCGTATGGTCTTAGAGTGAGTTCTGAAACGAAGAGGTAGGGATTTTCTAGACATGTTCTTAACTTAAACAGTCCTGATTACTCTAGGCCCTTGAGTTTCTATATAATGTTTATGATTAGTTTGCCAAGTTCTCTCACATAGACACATATACAGTCACCAGAGATTGCATGGAATCTCTAGACCAATTAGGTGCTATGTTGATATTTGAATAATGTCCTGACTCTTTTTTTTTTCAGTTCCAGTATACGATGCAGTTATATTTATTTAAGGGTTCTTTGATTTTGTTCATTTTTTTGGTGTTATTATGAACACGAGTCCTCATTTTATTTCATTTGGGGGTAGTATCTGCGAATGCACAGCCTAAGAGTGGAGGACTGAGGGTTTTTCCCAGTGGCAGAACAGTTTCCTAGCATGTCCAAGGCTTTGGCTTTGATCCTTACCAGTAAAAAGAATCCATTCAGTTATGGATACTGGTGGACTACTATGGTATCCCTGGCGAAATCTGAGGTTTGTCAAAAAGCTATATTGTAATTTATTTTGACCCCTGGACATTGTCAAATACACTCATTTGAAACATTTTCCTTCCCATTGCTAAGTATCCAGAACAATTTTTCATCTACTTGAACCTCTGTGGGTTATTATATTTATGATTCTTCCCTCATGATTTGAGCCATATTTCCTACCTCCTCCCATCCATCCCTCCCTCTCTTCCTTCCTTTCTCCCTTTTAAAAATATGAATTCCCTAGACTTGTTTCAAGTTTCTTAATTAAATATTAACATCTTAAGGTGTTAAATAAATAATTGCTCGGGGTATCCTTACCCTCAGACCACTTACTAATAGGTGTTTTTCAAATAAATATTATATTCCATGAAATATGGTAAGTTCTTTGCATACATCATACAATTTGACTTTAATAAAGTGATATGAGGTGGACACTATTTTTATTTATGGACTAGTTGTGATCAGAAACTTGGCCTACAAGACAGGACATCTTGGAGACGTGCACTTTTCTTTTCTTTTCTTTTTAATTTTTTTATTAATTTATTAATATTACATCTCAAATTCTTAGCCCATCCCTTGTATCCTCCCTTTCTTTCCTCCCTCCCACTTCCCCCCTACTCCCTTCCCCTATGACTGTGACTGAGGGGGACCTCCTCCCCCTGTATATGCTCCTAGGGTATCGAGTCTCTTCTTGGTGACCTATTATCTTTCCTCTGAGTGCCACCAGGCCACCCCAGGAGATGTGCACTTTTCATCAAATGACTAAATATTACTGATGCTGAGAACATTGCCAGAGTATGGATAAGGGGCACAGGAAAGAGCGTCACAACGGAAATGATGCACTTGGTGTATAAAACTGGTGTGATTCCATTTCCTGTACCTCTCCTTCCTTGTGACTCAACAAGCTTTGCTTGGGCAAAGCAAGTACAACTTAAAATAGAAGTCATTGCTTATAGTGATGCTCTAGTTTGACTTTCTGAACAGAAGAGATCAGACTGAGGAAATAGGGTTGTGGGTAGGGAGGTGACTCAAAGATGAAGAAACTGTGGTACATATACAGTATGGAATACTACTCAGCTATTAAAAACAAGGAATTCTTGAAATTTGTGGATAAATGGATTGAGCTAGAAATGATCATAATGAGTGAGTTAACCCAGAAGCAGAAAGACTCAAATGGTATATACTCACTTATATCTGCATACTAGCCCAAGGGGCATGTCCCACGAAAGCCTTCACTTACCAGGAAACTGGGACAGAGGGGGGGACATTCTATTGGGACTCTAGATGAGAGAAGCATAGGAGAATAGCAAAGTAGAAGGATCCAGAGTGTCCTAGAAACCTACAAGTAGAACATTATGATAGGCAGATTTGGGCCCGGGGGTCCCCCTCAAACTAAGGCACCAGCCAAGGACAATACAGGCGGTAAAATTTAAACCCCTACCCTGATCTAGCCAATGGTCAGAACAGTCTCCACAGTTGAGTGGAGAGTGGGATATGACTTTCTCATGTACTCTGGTGCCTCGCATTTGACCATGTCCCCTGGAGGGGGAGACCTGGTGGCACTCAGAGGAAGGACAGCAGGTTACCAAGAAGAGACTTGATACCCTATGAGCATATACCCTATGAGGAGGAAATCCCCCTCAGGCACAGTCATAGGGAAAGTGGGAGGGAGGGAAGAATGGGAGGATACAAGGGATGGGATAACCATTGAGATGTAACAAGAATAAATTAATTTTAAAAATGAAAATAAATAAACAAACATTAAAAAAAAGAATGAAGAGACCATACTGCTCTTTCTGAGGATCTGAGATCGATTCTCAGGGTTACAGACATTTATTAGTCTAGCTCCAGGGGGCTCCAATGGTTTCTGGCCTCCCTAGGCACCTTCCTAGGCACAACTCATGCACACATACCTCCTACCCACATACAGATAATTTAAAATAATCAATATTTTTTTAAAAAAAAGAACTGGTTTTTAAAATATTTTCCTTTAGCCAGGAGAGTTTACATTGGTTAGAAGTAAGAAAACCATAGCATTCTGAGTATAATTCAGACAAAGGAGGCTATAACCCAATGGTTCAAAGCAGTGTGTGCTATTCAGCCCAATAATCCACCTTTCTAAAGGGTGAGACACTGAGTTAGGTGGAGACTGACAGGAAAGAAGGCCTCAGCAAAAATCTGTCTATATTACTATCACTAGTGTCCCATTGTCTAATAATCTGTTTACATGATAAGAGTTCTCCCACAAGTTTTATTTTTTTAATTTCCTGTATTTTAATTTTTGGCATATACATTTATATTATTACATATAAATAAAATAAACTACATAGAGCAAGAAGAACCACAACACAATCAGGAATTATATAATGTTACATTGATAGTGTTTTAGCTAATTGTATTTGGTAACCTTGCAGAAAACATCTTGCCTATCTTGATGATTTTAAAATTCTTAGTATAAATCACTATCTATCATGTCTCATCTCTACCAACTTAAAACATCTGTCCAGACTGAAAAATGTCTTATCCCCTAAGCAACTAATGGACATCATATATTTGCAATGCACGAAAAAGTGTTTTGATTGAGGGTGTCTGGGGAATTAGAATACTCAGTCCACCATTTCCCTCACAACATCACCCTTCCTTACAGTCAGTAAGCCCCAAATTCTCTCCTCTAACTTGGAGTAGTCAGTAAGCAGCAGGTAAATACCTGATTCTACCACAGAACAGGACACCAAACTTCCTCTTTCTGTCCTACTATAGCACACTGGCCTAGGACATAGGCAAATTCTCTATAGTCCCTATAATCCAACAAAATCATTTCATGATGTGCCCCAGTAAGATTTTACACTTTGATGTACTGATGGAGGTATTTGCTAAAGACATCATCACATTTCATTTATGAATTTTGGAAAAAAAAAAGAGAAAAGGTGATTAAGGCTACAAGTCCAAGAATAATCTTCTCTACCTTTGTACTAACCTTTGAACACATAGGATTTGGAGCATTAAGCAGAGTACACTAAGAAAGGTATGGACATGGCCTGTGAGGATGTTACAGACATGTGCAAACTCAGGGCCCTTTTATCTTTGTGGCATGACTGGAAGGTGGTCCTTAAAAGTAACCTTGACTCTTGGTTGAGATAATTTATGAGCTATTACCCCTGTTCACACTACTTTTTTTTTTTTATTGTTGAGTTATAAATTTTCCTGTTAATGAGTTCTGAAGCTTTCTTGACAACAAGAATAAGACTGAATGGTATCTCTCTTTGAACTGTTTAAATGATAACTAATACTGAGCAACACAGACTCTGAATACAGAAGCATAATTAACACAGTAGTATAACAAACCTCAAAGACTCACATTGCATCATCATTTATAGAAATGAAAATAACTTTTTCTTCTTTTATGTTTTATGTTATAATCACTAGATTAAAATTTTTTTTCAAATAATTTTTGTCTTACATTGAAAACAGTGGCTGAGAAATATGTTGATTTCCATGGCTGTTTCTCCAAATGGCTATTGCTTACTTACAAATAATTTAAAGTCAATGTTCAATTTGTTACAATAAAGACAAATGTTTAAAATAACTTTACTAGCCATAGTCTGTTAGACATAACTGTATTTATTTTTATAGTTAAGTAGAGCTGTGTGAAATATAAAAGGATAAACACTTACAGTTCTTTAACAACCACATCATACTGTAACTTTTACAGTAACAAAATAAATATTAACAAATTTTATAGTCAGTTAGAGAGTAATATGATTTACTTTTCATTTTGGGACACATGTCTAAACAAACAAACCTGAAAACCGGAAAAAAAAAAGTAAGCGTACTGGGAACTAAGAGCTTTATAAAAATTTTATTATATTTGCAACATGCTGTAACTGAATAAGAAATCAAGAAAATATTATGTGCATATGGCTTGCCTTTTTTGCAGGGGGCATAGCATTTTAACTCATTTCCTTAATGGATGTTTATCTAATGTGGTAAAAGAATGTGTAGTAGCCCACATTATCCACATGAATTCCTAAGGCCAATGCATTTCACTAACTCTGAGAGAAGAAAGTCAGAAACGGGAATTTACTTCGTGTGCACCTCTCACAAAAACTCTGAATAAAAATGTTCACAAAACAATTGGGTTAATGTTATCTTCTCTGTGTTTTCAATTTCATGTTGAAAATTGGAGTTGAAAATTAGTGTCTCTTTATATTTGCCACTGACAGAGACATACTGGAACCCAGAACTGTATCACTTAAAGAGCACACTGAACACACTTTCAAAGGTGTGCATGGCATATTATGGTAATTTTCCAAACGACTAGCCAGGACGTGCTTGTCTCAATTGCAGCAGTGGGCTCTGTGGCAGTGCTGACTCCCAGGTGATGGCAGGGACGGGCTTCCACTCTACATTAAAACGTAACTAGCCGGGCCCACGTTAACTGTGGAGAATATGAAAATTTTATGACCCAATAAACATTGTTTCTGAAGCCAAGACGTGTCTATTTCTTATTAGTTTACTAAAATCAGAGCACACACATTCCCCCAAAGACATTAGGTGGTAAACAAAGGATTGTAGAAAGTAATGGCCTTTTCTCCATGAGTGCTAAATTCATCAACATTAGCAAATCATCCAAGAAATAGCTTTGACTTCCAAATTTGCAAACTCAAAACAGCTCAAAACTCATTTAAAAGCACTTAACATGAAATATTATAGAAAGAACTAAGAATGTTGTTCATAATTATCACAAGTTCATTTTCCCTTCTAATGGGTAAAAGGGAACTCTATTTCACCAAAGAGTAAGACTTGGATAAACAGTAACAATTCACATGAACTCAGCTCTGATACATAAAAATGCACGTTATTTGCAACACACTTTTTTCTCTATTTCTTAATGGACAGTGGCATTTATTTCTGGCCCTTGCAATATGTAGGACCATTTGGGGAAAGACTGTCAACATGGACTGAATATTTAGTAAAAGTCTGCAAAGCGGTAAGACAAAGTCACGTGTCTTTCAGGAAACGCAGCACAGTTCAAACACTGTTTTTTTCAATTAAAACTTAAGTTAACAGATTTTATAATGACATACATGAGAAAGCTGAAGTGGCATAAAATATACCCATATGTAAGAGAAGTTATAGACTAGAATGCTCATCCCAAGTTTTCCCACCTTGTCATAGTAATTAGATGAAGCAACTCAGTGTGCCAGGAAATAATGATGATAACTCAGTGAGAATCATCAGACTGAAATTTTTTTGTACCTATTTCTGCTCCCATCTGAGTGATCACCCTTAAAGCTTGAGTTTCCTCAACTATCATTGTGAGGATAATTACCCCCAAGCTTCAGAATTCACAGGGGAGAAAAACTGAAGATTTGAAAACGAAGTACAAGGAGTTGGGGGTGCAGGGTAGAAGAACCTAGAAGCAGGCAAGCTTAGCAGAAAGAAATCATCCCTACAGGGAAGAGGAGCTGTAGAGACAAGAAGAATACGTTCATGAAAAAATATAAGTCAGCGTGGGGGAAATGGACTCATACAACACTCACTTACCTGGGATTTGGAGAACAGGGCCTTAAACTCTTCCTTGTGTTCAATATGAGAGTAGTTCAAAGATGTGCAGGGAAGGTTAAGAGTTTTCCGTACTTCAGTGAAACAGGCTCAGGAGCTGTAACTTAGCAGCATTTCAGGGTGAAACAAGCAGAGTAAATCTACAGAAGCCTCACAAGAAGACCATCAAGGCCAGTGGATCTGGACTCAGGGGACTTCACCAACCAAAGACAATGCATGCAGTATACCTAGACCCTGTGTTCAGATCTAGCCAATGGACAGGTCATTCCTCCCAGTTGTTGGGGAGAGCAGGGACTGCTCCTGATATGAACTCTGGCACCCCTGATATGACCACTTCTCCTTGGCGGGGAGGCCCGGTGGACACACAGAGGAAAGGGAAGCAGTCAATCCGGATGAGACTTGATAAGCTGTCATTATATGATGGGGGAGGAGGACCCTTCTGTCAGAGGTCTAGGGGAGAGGAATAGGGCAGAAGAGGGAAGGAGGGTGGGAACGGGAAGATGCAACCATAGGTGTGAGGTTTCCAAGTAGGGAGTCATTAAACACAAAAGCAGGATTTACACACTCAGTAGCTATTGAGCAAGGCCAAGTGGAATCACCTGTGCAGAGGGCCCTCTGTCGTAGAAGGGGACCAACCAAAAACTGCAGAGACAAATAAGCACCTATCAGATTCAGTTGGCTCCCCAGAAACCCAATGGACTCTAGCCCCTTTAAGCTTGCACAGTTTATGGAGAAACGTATCTGATATGTGCACACCACAGATTTATCCTGTTGGCATAAAGAGTACACTGAGCTGGAATCACCAGTGGAAGACTGTTTCTGCTCTACCCACGACACTCCCTGCCCTCAGGGTAATGGTCTAAGAGGGCAAAAGGAGCTGTGCGACCAAGGGAGAGTTAGGAAGCCCCCGCAAATACAAGTAGAAACCGAAATGAAAAGACTCTGGGATCAGCTTCGGGAAGGCAGATTGAGTTTATTCGGGGTGAGGTAGGGTTATACAGAACCTAAGGTAGGGCATAGGAATATCCAGGGTGGGTAAAAGTCATTAGCTAAAGGGCTAATACACTGAGATACCTCACTAACATGGAGAGGCATTCCAGAAATCCCAGGTGCTTGCTAAACCGGGTTCTTATGGGGAAAAGGGACTTGGACCTGTAATTTCCCTAAGGACTATGTGGCATTCCTCAGGTAGAGGGTTGTGGGGCCCAGAATCCCCCAGGCACAGAAGAGGAAGCCTTTTTTACACGGAGCTCAGGGCTTTCTGGTAGTGGCGGGTTTGACCTTA
This sequence comes from Acomys percivali, assembly GCA_907169655.1. Classification (NCBI taxonomy): domain Eukaryota; kingdom Metazoa; phylum Chordata; class Mammalia; order Rodentia; family Muridae; genus Acomys; species Acomys percivali. The sequence continues at coordinate 10,245,082 of OU015751.1, forward strand.
GCATTAGCAGGATTTTCAGACATCTGCCTTGCCAAAAGCAAGGCAGGAATTGACATAGAGGTACCTCCTCCTGACAGGAGGAAAAAATTGTGTAGCAAGCAAGGTAATACTAGCCCAGACCAGACGCCGATGGCTCTACATCACTGCATAGCAATGATCTTTCCTGAATGGCTTTCACACAGTCCACGGCACCGATGATTCAACGTCCACACTCACTGATTTTTGTGAAAGACACTGTATGAATTGGAATTGAAAACCACGTAGGTAAAATGTAGCCAATACCTTGTGACTTACATATCTTTAAAAAGAAGAAGAAAAAAAAAAAAAGGACTACTTTCTGAGACTTCTTATTTTTAATTAGTCGTTTGTTGCAAGGGTCCATCCAAGCTCAGAGGTATGAAAAGCAGAAGGTCTATTGTTCCTTTCCTTAGAATCCCGATGTCTCAGAGAAACTAAAGAAAGACCAGACACTAATAACAACCTTATGACAGAGCCACGAAAACATTGAGAGGCGAGCTTGCATTCAACAAAAGAGACTCGAGAACACTCAATCTTATCAGTGTGCTGATTTTCATACTGAAGCACTAGGCCAGGCCAATAGGAGAAGCGCGTTTGGAGATGGCACATTTAGAAAGGCAGGAAAGATCCCATTAGTGATAATGTCATTTTTGCCTTTGAAAATTAGCTGTTAACTTCTCTTCAAATCTTAGGAGCCACTCCTGGTGACCTTTGTACTTTTTTGAGTCTACGTTTCTGGAAACACTCTAATTTTATATTTTATTGATCTCTTGAATAAGAATGACCCTTTTTTTCCCTCCTTCTTTATCTGACATTTCATCTGAGCATCCTGCTAATAATATTTCCATCAGTGACAAGCTGGAAGAATGTGTTTAATAATTTTATTTGTTCTGTATTATCTAGAACAGAGAAAGAAAATACCAGGATGACTCATCTCAGGAGTTTATTTCAATAAATAAATGGGGAAATAAATAAAACACTCTAATAGCATGAAAGAATGTACTCATATTATTTATTTACTGGCTGATTGGGTACATAGTTTTCCTAAATTCTTCCATGGAAGTGGACATGATTCTTGAATGGTCTCAGGAAGAATAGTACCGTCACAGAGGTCCAATGAGCAAAGTGAACAAGCTCGAATTCATTATCTCCATAATTTGTGTTGTTTATATTTTGATTATATCTTTATAATCAACCTAGGTTAAGTAGTACTCAAAAAATTTTTTAAATAACTAAGTTGAAATTTCTTTGAAATCTTTTTTTGCAAAAGACTATTAGGATAATATTATTTGCAGTGGAAAAAGATTTCAGGAAAAAACTACAGTGCAGAACTTTGCATATGTAGCAGAAATATGACTGAAGGCATTTTAAAAATCTATGCTCTTTTGCAGGAAAATTGTTCCCATCCAAATTTAAAAAGAGCAGGCAGGAGATTTCCTAAGCATGGGACAGAAATATGGAAATAATTTGATCCTGTAAGATGGTGCTTTGTAAAGTTACTGATTTGCATCTTAGTTATAAAATGCACAGGGAAAAGTGGGCTTCAGGCATGGGGAGCAAGCATGGCATGGTGTGTGTGTGTGTGTGTGTGTGTGTGTGTGTGTGTGAAACAACAAAGGAAAAAGTGGTCTAGTCTACTTCTGTTTTGTGAGACACGCTATGACAAAAGCTTAGAGAGAGAGGAAAGGGTATTTAGTTCATGTTATAGATCCAAGTAACTGAGAGATGTCACAGCTTTAGCTCAAGGCAAAGAACTGGAGCAGGAGCTGATGCAGAAACCATAAAGGAACACGGCTTACTGGTTTCCCTCAGCCCACAACTACCTGCCTAAGGATTTGCTACTCACAGTGGGATGGACATCAATTACCAGTTCAGAAAATGTCCCACAGAAGTGCTCACATGTACATCTTATCAAATCAATTCTTCAGTTGAGATGTCTCTTTTCCAACCGACTTGAGCAGAAAAACTGATCACAACACCAACCAAAACGAACCAAAGCAAAAGCACAACCAAACAGAGGAAGGGAAGTCAGAGAGACACAAAAAATGGCTGTTTCACTTTCAAAGGTGTCACTAGACAACTTAGGTCCAGCAACAAAGGGACAGAAAACCCTAGATGCCTGCTAAAGCTCACCAGTCTAGAAAACCCCTGCCCAGTTCTGCTAAGATCTCATCCCACACACAGACTGGAAGTTTAGGAAAGAACATTGCCAATGGGGAATCTTGCTGACAAGATCATGAACTTGATATGTTTTGAAATAAGCAGGACATAGAGGGTAGCATGGGCCCACGATGGTTTTTCTTGAGTACACGGGCAAGCCAGCACTTGGTGTCAAGCTTGTCAACACTTGATGAGTCCACAGAGAAGAAAGGGAAATGTGTTTGTTTGTGTTAGTTTCTAAATCTGATCTTAACTCTCAGTCATTTCTTTTTTGATGAGAAGCTAATGCCTGGCCTTCTAAAAATTTAAAACAAACTACCTCCCACTAATTCACTAATCTGAGTTTACCTTCTTATTATCAAGTGAGGATCTTTCTCTCCCACAAGCATTCAAGCTAGGCACTTGGAAGTTAAAAATAAAATTCAGACCTAGGTCCATTTTGTACAGCCAAGATAAATTACCAGCAATAGTAAGAATGTAGAACAATATCAAATGACAGTACTGTAATAATTTAATTTTAAAAAGTTTTTTTAGAGTTGTAAGAACATCAGATATAAAAGAAAATATACCACAAGAAAATTTCTCCCTACAAATGCACCTGAAAATGAGGGATGTGGTGTTGTCTCTGAAACTCTAAGAGGAGACAGTTGGTTTGCACCATGTATCAAAATCTAAAACACAAGGGTGAATAATGAACAGTGTCATGTTGAAGATCTCTTAGCTACCAACATGGCTCTACAGCAGTGGTTCTCAACCTGTGGTTTGTGACCCCTTTGGGTGCTTGAGGGTTGCACATCAGATTTCCTGCATATAAGATGTTGACATTGTGATTCCTAACAGTAGAAAAATTGCAGTTATGAAGTAGCAATAAAATAATTTTTATGGTAGGGGTTGCCACAACATGAGGAACAGTGTTAAGGGGTCACAGCCTTAGAAAGGCTGAGGATCGCTGCTTACAGTACCCCAATTCAGTTTCCTAGAACCCCTCTCTTCATCTTAATCATTTTCCAATTTCTTATACACATTAGTTCATCTCTCTGTACTGTGCTCTCAGCTGCAGTCTCCCTGTATGTGCCTACAACACAGAGTACCAGCAAAGAGAGGCCTGGATATTTACTATGACAGAACAACCAAACTTTCAAAGCCACTGAGCTTCAGATCATGCAAACACTTAGAAAAGAGTGGAGCTCTTAATCTCCTTCTTTAAAAGCGTTTTCCCAATCAGTGTTAGCCTTGAACTATGTAACAGGCTCCTAAGGGACTCGCTCATGATTGACTTAATATCCTTCAGAATGTGGCTTCCTTGTGGCCACACATGGTTCCCAATAGGAAGAGGACCTGTGCCTTCTAATTCTTACTGCAGATCCACAAATATTTAGGCTTCATTGAAACACCTAGAAGATAAAGCCAGGGTAATGATATCACGGGTGTGGTTTGAAAAGATATTGAGGAAACAGGCCACTTCTGTTGGGGCTGAGGATGACAATGTATTCTGAAAGGCAATATGGACTTTGAATATAATTTGTCCAAACAACGTGGTGGGGAAAGTTTTGTATAGATGTACACAAATGAAGGACATTTCATTCTTCCCACACAGAAGAGGGATTCCTTAACCCTGAGCCATGTGTACCTTTGAAAAAAATACATAGAAAAGGTGCTGCTAATTCTTAGAGAGAGGATATTTGAAGTAAGTCTCAACTGTGTTGAAAGTCATGTTGTCCAGGATGTCTGTCACAGGAGAATCTCAGCTACAGCATACTTTTAAAATACGCATGAAGCCTAAGCTTGACCCACAGATGCACGAGGGTGCCCAAGGGAAAATGAACTGCATTTCTGAACAAGATATTATACAAGGCAGAGATCCAAGTAAGTCCTTTAGTTTGGGGCATGTGAAACTTGGTCTCTCCATATCCTGAATTGGCCTTCTGTGGCTTTTGGAAGTGACAGGAACAGTTTTTTTTCACACAGCCACATTTGAAATCAGTTCTTCCTTACTGCTTAGATGGGATGGATGATCCCAGCACCCTGCAAGGTCTGAGGCTGACCTGCCTTAGCCAAGGCGTCCAGTCGAGTGTGAATCAGAGCAGCAGGCTTTCTCAAACAAACAAACAAATGAATGGATGGATGGATAAATATTTTCTTTCTGTTTAATCATGATGGAAAATAAACCGTTCTATGAATCTACACTAAAATAAACTAACATGAACTCTCATGTTGCTCAGCTATTCACTCGAAGAATGGCAAAGATGTTGATTTGGCAACCTGTCTGTACACATGTTAATATGTAGGATGTATGCAAGCATTGTGTGTGCGTGTGTGTGTGTGTGTGTGTGTGTGTGTGTGTGTGTGTGTGTGCGGGCACAGGTGTGTGCTTGCACAGGCATATGATGTTTCAGGGGGTCATCAAATTACTAAATATATGATTGCTATATACATATTATGTGTGCATATATAATATACCTGCATTGGGGTTTCTCACCTTACAGGGCTGGGGGTTGCATCTGGATAAATCTCTTATAAATTGAGATGCCATGTAAATATGAATTTAACACATCGAGCCTTCAGACCCTTAGCCTGGCAACCCTCTGCTGCAAAGTGTTGGCTGTTTATGCTCATGACTGGTGGCTGATGAGGTTCTGTGGCTCTGCCGCAGCCAGTCTTGACAGTTATTATCACAGCACCTGTCACTAGCCTGAAAAAAAAAATGCTTTAAATTTAAAGTTTATGGTGTAGTTTCTTCTGAATATGTGTCACCTTCTCATCACTGAGGTGTCAAAAACTCACACAGAACTGTTGGAAATTGGGGCTATGTGCATGCGTGTGCACGCTCGCACAGGCAATCACGAGATGACAATAACAAAAACAGATTTAAGCCAATAGTTATGTGGTATATTCTAAAAGAACATGGTCAAAAACATTTGTGTAACCAGTTATGCTAATTTGTTTATTAATTAATTTTTCAGAGCTCCAAATGTAGGTCAAAGGGAATAGCTGTGTTATTAAAGATGTGAAATATCAACATTTTGGACGAGAAAATATGGGAGAAAGGAATGGCCATGAGGCAGACAAACAGACGCTCAGGAAGAAGATAAAGCTCTCATTACTATTTGTTTTATAGTTTTAAAGCTTCACTAAACCCTAATTCACATGAAAAGTGGTGGCATGTGGCACATTTGTGTTTTAATACATTTCCTGTTGTAATATTTAAGAGGAAGGGGTTATTTTCTTTGTTCAATATCTTTCTGAGGATTTTCATTTTTGTTGATGGGTTAACACACCTAGCCAGGACCTTACCAGCATTAATTCATAATAAATGGGCGAGAGGCTAGGTGGGCAGGCTCAGAAGAAACAAAGTAGGGAACTCCCATATCCTTCAGAGCCTGTCTGTCCTCCACTTTTGTCCTTTCTTAATCATTAACGTCCCACATAGCCACCTGATTCTCTATGCAACAACAATGTGCCTCTGTACAATCCCTGACACTTTTCTATGCGCATTTTAGTGAAATTATGCAACGTATATTCCTTTTTCTCACCTCTTTACAAATTATTTTGAAGTTAGTACCTATGGATGTGTAAGTAGATTCCTATCGTACTGAGTTACCTTAATTTAACATCGATTTTGGGTTTTTTTTTATTATTATTGTGTATATATGATGTTTGGGGGGGGAGGTGTGAGCCATGGATGGGAGAGGACATGTTTGTGGAATAAGTTCTCTCTGCACCTCCTTGTGGGCTCCGTGGATCACACTCAGGTCCTTGAGCTTATATGACAAGTACATTGTCCACTGATCCATTCGGCTAGTCCCACCTCAAATTGATATCTATCTACTTGACGATGGATATTAAGTTGTCTTTATTTTGTTGTCATTAAAAGACATCTCTGAATCCTCTTTCCTAAGGTGTATTTGTGCTTATAGGAGAGCATCGCAGAAGAATTTTCAGGATTATTTCCTCTTGAGTTCTGTCTATTCATCTTACCAATGACTGTCTCCTTTTTTTTTTTTTTTTTTGAGTTTTTTTATTAATTTATTCATATTACATCTCAATGGTTATCCTATCCCTTGTATCCTCCCATTCCTCCCTCCCTCCCATTCTCCCCTTACTCCCCTCCCCTGTGACTGTGACTGAGGGGGACTTCCTCCCCCTTTATGTGCTCATAGGGTATCAAGTCTCTTCTTGGTAACCTGCTATCCTTCCTCTGAGTGCCACCAGGTCTCCTTATAGACCTCCCTTTGATGGTATAAACCTGGGATAACTTCATGTGTCCAGCCTCCTAGTAAGGACAGGAATTGAATTTAAAGAGGTCTCATGAGAGTGGCCTCATTTTAACTTAGTATCGCATCATAACCCCTGTTCCAATATACATTCCTATTCCGATGACCTGGCGATTAAGTTGTTCACTATCTACAATGCAAAGAGGCACGGTTTAGCCTTTGACACACACCTTTGTGGGCACAGCTAGCGATGGAGTGGTGGATGGCGTGGGAGGTGCATGTGTGATTGTTTCGATTCAGCTGCCACATTGTGATATAACAGCATTTCCACCAGATCTCGTTGTCTGCCTACTACAGCTCTCATTGACAAAAAAGGATAAATTAACTCCGTGAGAACTGTAGACTCACCAGCTCCTTGCAGCTATTCACTATTTAAAATTATTGTTTGTTCTTGTTTTTAAAGAACATTTATATGGTTGGCATTGTGAGCTCAGTGGATCTAGTTCTTTTGTCACTATCTAAAACTAACCTGAACTGCTACTAATATTATTTAACTACTGTTAAATTAACATAATTAGCTCAGGATTTTTAGGTCTATGTTAACACAGTATAAAGTTTCCATATGTTCTTATAACCTATTGTGCCTTTGTTTTTAAATGAATTTCTCTTAGGGAGCAAGCATTTTATTATGCTTTTTATTAAATATGTTATTCTTTCCTTCTTAATTGGGTGAATTTAATTAATTGTGTGATCTGATTAAGACATGTAAACTTGCATTTATTTTCTGCCTTTATTTATATAGCATTAATATTTTTCATGATTACACTTGTAGATCAAAAGTATAACACCTTTTATAATTACTACTTTGCAGTTTTCACTAATCATGTTAATTTCATCACACACAGTTTTTAAGTACTAAGTCATTACTTGGCACAGGAGCACAGCACAAGGGCATGACAACATTGTAATTTCAACTTTGTCGCACAGCTTTCCCCTTTTTTTTCATATGCTGTATCTCTATTTAAACGTTAGAAATGAAATTCAATATTTTAATTTTTTGCATTAAAATGAGTCAATTTTAATTTGAAGATTTTTTTAAAAAAGCAATACGAATAAACAGAATCCGTCTCTATTTACCATGTCTACTGTTTGTCATTTCTTTCTATTGATCGGGATTTTCAGCTGCTGTTTCATTCCTATAGCTTGAGGGGAATTTTTATAGATTTTTATTTTTTTTACCCATGTATATCTGGGTGAGTTAATGCAGTGTGTGTAGAGGTGCAGTTGGAGGCTAAAAGTGGGTGTCAGACCCCTTGAAACTGGAATTGCAGATGTTTGGGAGTCACCTGACCTAGGTACCAGAGCAAGAAGAGCTAGCAGTAAGCATCCTTACCTACTAAAGCTCCTCCGCAGCCCCTGCTGAGGGCATTTTAGCCATTGTGTTTAGTATTTAGTGCTGTGTTTAGAACTGTTGATAACATCAAAGTCTCTATGCACATTCACTCCTGAATGTTTACAGAGCAAAGTCCATTAACTGACATTTTGCCTCTGGATTTACAGATGCTCCTCATCTGTCTTTAACTAGAATAGCTTTGGGTGCGCCATCAACTGTCACCTGCCTTTGCTACTTTATTGATGTGGTTTTTAAATTTTTTACTGTTACCCTTGGTTTGGAGTGATTTAATGAGCACTGAAATGTGGAGTGTCTTGCTCACATAGGTGTGAAGTGATTCATGCACAGTCTTGTGTTATGGAGGATTTTGTACCCCTTTCTCTGTTACATAAGTCAACCTGATATTGTCTCATAGAACGCTGATGGTCTGTTTATTTCATAGTCACTTTATAATATTGAATGCTGCACAAGAATGCAGAAACTGCGCTTGGAAATGGTGTGGCCTTTGAAAGAATGATTGTCAAGTTATCACTGTTTCCATAGCATTGCTTTGTTTAGGACTTAACCATTCCACAGAGGTGTCCTGAGCACCTCAAGCAATATAGCATTTAGCACACTAGAAATAAGAGTTTTACATCTTGGAGAATAAATACTCTTGGTTTATGCAAACTGCAAGGATTTTTCCCCCTCTCTTCAGTTTCATTTTCCTACAACTCAGGTCACTTCCTCAGCTGCCTTTGCCATTTGAATGAAGACGGAGGGATGCCAAGCTCTGGAAAACTCTTTCCTCTCCAGCACCCTGCCATATGTATTCCCCAGCCGTAGGCTTTCCGGCGACAGCCTTCTTCAGCACTCAGATTCCCAGGGTTCCTCTGCACTTGGTAGGCAGGGAAACTTCTGGGGGTCCAGTGTTCATCTTATTTATTTCTCCTAAGGGGGATCATTTCTTTGATGCTCAATGTAAAAATAAATGTAAATCTACTTCTCTAGTTTCCTTAAGCACGTGGCAATCTAACCTGGACTCTCCATCAGAACAGAAATCTCCCAGGACTATCTGATGTTTTGTACACTTTTTTTTTTTGTCATTTTTTTTTCTGAAGGAATTTGCTACCATTCAATAATGCCCTTTTCGAGATTCGTGTTGAAACTTGTTTTCCAGTTTAACTGTAATGAGAAATGTGCCTGCATAAAGAAGTAAGAGTTCAGTTTTGTAGGTGGCACAGCAATAATGAATAAGAAGGTTGGGAGAACCAAACAGACCATTCCAGATTGTTCGAATATAACATTTGTCCCTGGGGGCATTATCAACAAATTGTAATCCTAGGAATGGTGACCTGGACTTCTTTAGATGTCTACTGCCTTGATCCTATACATCCGGGCTCCAGAATGAAGAGAAATAAATATCTAAGACTTATAGCTACTGAACAGAGGGCAACATTTTATACAAGTTCAGTGGACTAAGAGGAGACCACAATGTGTAAACAGCCATGTCCTGCCATGAAATCTTCAGTGCAAATATCATTTAAAAATAAACTGTCAAAGGTCATTGTCCTGTTCAATAACTGGAAGATGAATGCAACCTTCACATTAATCCGTATATCCCCAGCACCTGCAACTGTGTCCACACAGAGCAAACACGTGACAAATTAGAGTTGTGTAAAATAAAGTGTAGCAAATAAAAAACCAAATATGTCCTTACAGACATATATCGATGTTTTTGGTTTAGTTTAGGTTTTTAAAATAAGCTTGTTCCAGAATACTCTGATTTAAGAGTAATTAAGAACATTTTAAAGAATTTCCTGCCTGTATTTCATATTATATGAAGATAGCATAATATTTCCCCAGGGTGCCTGGAACAATCCTAACTCTATTTAGTTATGTTATTTATTTGTTTATTAGGCATATAGGCATTTTGCCTGCATGTATGTATATATACTATATGCACGTATGAATGTCTAGTATCCATAGAGGGCAAACAAGTGTATCAGGTACCCTGAGTTATGGAACATTATGAGCTGCCATGTGAGTCCTGGGAAAGCTAGGGTCTCTGCAAGTGCATCCAATGCCCTTAGATGCCGGGCCATCCACCTCTCTAGCTCTCAGAGCTAGTTTCTCAAACTCGGTTAGCAATTCCTCCTCATCTTCCAGAGAGCCATCCTAAAATATGCAAACTCACCACTCTGCTCTAGGTGCAGACGAAGTATGAATCTGAAAGCTCTTTGCATGAGTATTGGCTTGGCGTTAAGATGAAACCTGTGTCCTGTTTTTTACAGAGGATTAAAACTTGATAGGTTTGTTTAAAACTCTTAACAGTTTGAGTTGTCATAAATTTATCTAAGTAAGACTCGAAGGCCAAACTTCACACATGAGTATTAGGGTGGTAATCTGCAATGGACTTTTAGGTAGTGACTGCACCCTGAAGATGCCAGCTTCATCAATATATCGCTCAATTGATGGACTCATAACTAAATGGACTGTGATGATACGGAACTATTAACTCAACCATTCGGGGATGGCCTTTCAGTGGTACATTGTCTCTAGGCATTTACAGTCCCCCTCTCCCTCCTTCTACTCTTCCTTGTCCTCATCCATCTCCTCCTGACCTTTCTCCCTTTCCTGGATACACTATAGTGAGCACCTTCCCTCCACCATGCCCATTGCCCTCTATCCTCTTTCCCTGCTACAGGCATAAACACACTGCATCATCCAGACACCTATGAAACCATGAGTCCAATGTACCCTTTCCTCCCTTCAGCTGCCTCACACATTCTGTCTGTCACAGTCATGGTAATCGAAGACAATAAGCCAATGTACGTATTTTCAAAGATGTCAGATCTCCATTAGGCTGCCCCCTGCAAACGACTCAGTCCATCAAGAAGCATCCTCAGCATCTTCTCGTGAGCTCATCAACAACCTCAGCATCTTCTGCGTGAGTTATATTTTGCTCTGCACATCCCAGCTTATGATCCAATTAGCAATGGACCTTGTATGTTATCACTTGTTTTGTTACTTTTGATTCAAAAAATAATAATAATACAAACGCAAAGGAGACATTGCTATCTTATATTTGATCCGTTTGGCAATGCTTTCTATTTTATATTTTTAAAAACCATTTTCTTTGTATGAGTACTTTTTGTGGTGTATATACATGCATGTGTATACACTTGCTTGTGGAGGCCTGGGGTCCGTACCAGGCATCTTCCTCCATCACTTTCAAATGCCTTTATTGAGGCAGTTTGGTAATTCTGGTTGGTCTAGTTAGCCAGGAGGCTACTGTGTCCACTAGTATTTTACTTGGACGCTGGTGATCTAAACTCCAAGACCTCATGCTTATGAGGCTGCTGTTTTGTGCACTGAACCATTGCCCCAGTCCTAAATTAGTTGGTTCTTAACACTAAGTGACTGCACAGTGGTCTTGATATATGCATACATGAATCACAGGAAAGGACAGCTCCTGTCCACTAACATAACTAATTCTATTTTCTCCTCTCTGCCTCTTCTTGTCCTTTCTTAACATTCTTCCTGATTCATGTTTCCCAGAATTTACTCTAGAACAAGAGAACTGATTGAGAAACATTTTAAGGAAAAAAAAAAACTACCCCCAAAGAATGATGACTCTTCGGAGTAGAGCATACCAAGAACGGGCCATTATCGGTGACTTCAAGAGAACGATAGAAGTGGGCGTTGTCACCCTTGAATCCCACTGTTCCCTTCAGGAGAGATCTGTGAGGACAAGACCTTTACAGTTCCTTGCAGAGGCTATACCAGGATAAGCACTCTGACTTCATTCTGTCCGTGGCCTCTTGCCCCACTTATCCCTCCATTTAAGCACAGATCTTAAGCCAGGGCCCGGAAGATGGACTTGAGAGCTCCCTGGAGTCCTTTATCACTTTACTTGCCAATCCGGCCACATAGATTAAATGTCTTTTCACCCTCCCACCATTATCTATGGCTGTAAGTGGAGCCCTGGGACAAATAGAAGAATCCAGCCTGTAGATGTGCTCAAACCCAGCAAGGGCTTTGCTCTAAAACTCGAGTTCCAGTAAAACCATGCATTATTTAATAAAGATATTTGATAAATTTCTACAGATGTGTAATAGGCAAGCTGGTGCTACTGAACAACAGGCAAACATTTATAGAGGCTCGTCCTTAAAGAGAAAGTCTGTAAAATCATGTGACTATATATGATTACAATATGTAGGGAAGTTTATTATAAAGTTGAGTCAACAACCTCTTTATCAAGCTCTATAGAATATTTTCAAACACGCAACAAACTAAACCTTAGAACACATACGTGTATGTATGTGGGTATATGTTTATCATAAAAGATCATTTGAATAACATTCACTTGGGTGAAAGGAACAGCTTCAGAATCCAACACTTGACCATTCCTCTTCACTCTTCTCCAAGTTTTACTCCCAAAGAAGGTGTCATTCCTGATGCTCTCTAATCCTCTGGAGAGACCAGATATACAGAGGTTGCACAGTTGTCCTTAACCCTGTGCCTGAGTTGACTGTTTGTTAAACGGGTAAAAATACATGCTACGTGAGCATTTAGAATAAAGGTAGGGATAATTTTTATAGTGATACCAATAATTTCTAATGTCTGACTGTGTAGGAGAACAGAGTATACCAACATTAAATAGGAGAAAACTGCAGATATGTTATATTTCGAAATAGGTCCTTTTTTGGTATAAGCATCCCTTTGACCTGACAAACAGTAGACAGTAGAAACTGTAGACAGTTCTTAAAATAGAGTGATACACACACACACACACACACACACACACACACACACACACACACACACA
>OU015751.1:10257686-10302825 GCA_907169655.1 Acomys percivali
ACACACACACACACACACACACACACACACACACACACACACACACATACTCTGACTACATTCTGCAACTAGTGGAGAAGATACTGAGTAAAGCCTGTATAAAGTACTTTACCCTTTTTTTTTTCTTTTTTTTTTTCTTTTCTTCTTCTTTTTTTTTCCTTCACCGATTTCTTTCCTGGTACAGCTACTTTAAATCTCATCTCCTTCTTTATTTTACATGAGGATGTAATTTCATCTGAAGTATCACTCTTGGACACTGATGTTCCAGGTTTCTCTGGAGCATTTCTATCTTTCAAGTCAGCACCCTTTTAGCAACCAGTATTTGCTTACAGGCCATTCTGGTAAAGATTTACCTTATGCTGCAATTAGAGTTCTTACCAGAATTGGGCACAGCCTTCTTGCCTCAAGGGACAGTGTCAGGAGAAGAGACTTGTTGGGAGAGACCCAGGCTTCGGGTTGCAGATGTTATGAAGATGGAGAATATAGAAGTGCATCTGCATGTCTTTTTTATTAAATTAATTTATTCATATTACATCTCAATTGTTATCCCATCCCTTGGATCCTCCCTTACCTCCCTCCCTCCCATTTTCCCCTTACTCCCCTCCCCTATGACTGAGGGGGACCTCCTCCCATGTATATACTCATAGGGCATCAAGTCTCTTCTTAGTAGTCTGCTATCCTTCCTCTGGATGCCACCAGGTCTCCCCATCCAGGAGACGTGGTCAAATATGGGGCACCAGAGTTTGTGTGAAAGTCAGACCCCACTCTCCACTCAACTGTGGAGAATGGCTTGTCTAATGGCTAGATCTGGGTAGGGGTTTGAAGTTTACTGCATGTATTGTCCTTGGTTGGTGCCATAATTTGGGCGGGACCCCCAGGCCCAAATTGGACTATCAATATCTCTTGACCAATGGCTTTCCAGTGGAGGGAAGTTGATGTGGGGACAGAAGGACACTAGCTAAGTGGAGACTTCCTCTTCTTTTTCTTCTAAGGATCCTGGCAACTGAACTGACCTAGTATTTTTTTTAACCAGGTCACTTTTGAATTTAACATGCTTTGTGATTGGGGCACAGGACCAGGGAGAATGCCTCTGTGGCAAAAGTCATGAGCTGTTCTGGCTCTTCTGTAAATTATGAAAACAATTTGGCAGTTTAGATGTGCTTAAATTCTTTTGTGAGTTCATAGTGCTAAGCCACAGAGAGGCAGGGGTGAACAGCCCCAAAGGTCTATTACATTGTAATGTTGATGATTTTTCACCCCAATAAGGTAAATATTATCACCTTTATTTTTCAAGTGAAGACTAAACCAGAGAGTTTAGCTGGTTGCCTAGGGTATCATAACTAACAAGGAAGCGTGATGTTACTCTAAAATTGCTGCTAATGACATTTTAAGATTTGAGGAAGTATTCATAAAAAATCTGGCCTGATGATGACAATGGTACCTTGGGAGCTGCTATTTAAAATGCAGACAAAATCATGCAGAAGAAACCACCGTAGTACAGAGTAGCCAACTGAGTTCACACCCCATGGATATGCTCTTAGGGGAAAGCCCAGACTTGTTCCTGAGATTCAAGGAAAAGACTGTTGGAGTAGGTGGTTAACTTGAATTTCATCTAATGATACATAAAATTAGAGGATTGCAGACTTCAAAGTATGAAGTGTACATAGAAGCATCTTTAATAACAGAGTAAGAGCTCTGTCCCTGGCTCAATGTTTGGGAACATGTGTAGTTGCCCTTTTGGCCCCATGAGTGGGCAAAGACTTTGCAGCTACCCATTATGGACCCAAAGCCTTGATACCAACAGACAACCCATTTCAAAAGGGACACTATGGATGTTCTCTCCTCTCTCCTCTAGATGAGAGAAGCATGGGAGAATGGCAAAGTAGAAGGATCCAGAGGGTCCTAGAAACCTACAAGAAGAACATTATGATAGGCAGATTTGGGCCCAGCATTCCCGCTCAAACTATGGCACCAGCCAATGACAATTCAGGCAGTAAACTTCAAATCCCTACCCAGATCTAGCCAATGAACAGGACATTCTCCACAGTTGAGTGGAGAGTGGAGTCTGACTTTCACCCGAACTCTGGTGCCTCATATTTGACCACGTCTCCTGAATGGGGAGACCTGGTGGCACTCAGAGGAAGGATAGCAGGCTACCAAGAAGAGACTCAAAACCCTATGAGCATATACATGGGGAGGAGGTCCCCCTCAGTCACAGTCATAGGGGAGGGGAGTAAGGGGAAAATGAGAGTGAGGGAGGAATGGGAGGATACAAGGGATGGGATAACCATTGAGATGTAATATGAATAAATTAATAAAATGAAAATTTTTTAAAAGGGACACTATATGCTCAAAATCTATTTAGGATGCTATAAACATAACATTTGCATATATCAACACCTAATTAGACTTGATACATAGCTAGGCTAACACAACAGAGCATACATACTTTTTCCTTACTTGAAAAAGATAAAATATTAACAAGGCCTGGGTAGCATCCCATGTGCATATAGCCTTATGACCCTGATGTAGAGGAAGAAGGAATAGACAAGCTTGAAGTCAGCCTGACTTACATTGTGAAACCATGTGAGCACACCCCTGCCTAATAGAATAAATATTAAGATTATCAAACAAATCTTTCCTCATCTTATTTCATCTTTCCTATTATTGAGTTAGCATCAATTTACCGTTCATAAAAATTATCATCTATGACCTGTAGCTTCTTCTATTCTCCAACACTCTAAACCTTATTTTAGCCTATATTATTGGATCTAATTATCTTGACAACTATCTACTCCCTATATATAGTTGTGATTTTGTTATAGATAATTTAAAAATAAAGAAATTAGTTGTATGCCTTCTTTAATATTGTATTTTCCTGGTTGTGATATTTGGTTCTGTTAAGTCATTTCTGTTGAAGACATTTAAATAAATTTCACATTGATATTTTATGAGTCCTTTTTTAATATGTAATTTAGGTAGCTTACACAAATTAAAACAATTAAATATGATCAAATACAGAATTTTTCAGTCTGCAGATTAAAGATAATATATGCAAATGAGTAAATAATAATGATCTCATGTCTCACAGAAACAAAAGTAGTTCTCAAATATGAGACGGAATCCACTCTTTTGTTACAACCAATGCCCTTTGGGGACTTTTTATTTTCTAAGGTTAATTGTATTTTTAATCATGAGTATGTACATGTGTCTGTGTATGAGTATGCACATATTATTCATTTGCCAGAAGAGGACAGAGGAGGGAGGGCATTAAAGCACTGGGAGCTAGAGTTATAGATGATTGTAAGCCATCTCACCTCAGTGCTTGTAACTGAACTCAGAGCTTATGTGAGAGGACTGAACCATCTTTCCATCATATCATTTAAAATGATGCCATTTTATTTTTTTATTTTTTATATTTTGGTTTTCGAGACAGGGTTTCTCTGTGTTAGCCTTGGCTGTCCTGGCTCGCTTTGTAGACCAGGCTGGCCTCAAAGTCATAGCAATCAGCCTGCTTTTGCCTCCTGAGTGCTGGGATTAAAGGCATATGCCACCACACCTGGTTTTTTTTTTAAATGATGTCATTTTAAATGTGTTTGGCTTTGTGTTGCTCTTATGGGGTCTTGTCCTGTAGTTCTGGCTAGTCTTGAACTCTTGATCATCCTTACAGAAATTACATGGTTGTAGCTTAGCCAACGCTGAGAAGATGGCCAAAGGTCACTATCTTTGGGTCTAGAAAGATGCTCCTGTCCATCAAGACCCAGCTATTCCACTCCTTGGAATATACCCTGAAGATGCTCCAGCACACAACAAAAACACTTGCTCAATCATGTTCATAGCAGCCTTATTCATAATAACCAGAACCTGGAAACAGCCTAAGTGACCCTCAGTAGAAGAATGGATAAAGAAACTATGGTACATTTACACTATGGAATACTACTCAGCTATTAAAAACAAGGAATTCCCGAAATTTGTGGACAAATGGATTGAACTAGAAATCATCATAACAAGTGAGTTAACCCAGAAGCAGAAAGACTCAAATGGTATATACTCACTTATATCTGCATATTAGCCCAAGGGGCATGTCCCATCAAAGTCTTCACTTACCAGGAAAGTGGGACAGATGGAAAGACTTCCTATTGGGACTCTAGGTGAGAGAAGCAAGGGAGAATGGGGAAATAGAAGGATCCAGAGAGTCCTAGAAACTTAAAAGTAGAACATTATGATGGGCAGATCTGGTCCCAGGGTCCTGCTCAAACTATGGCACCAGATAAGGACAATATGTGCAGTAAACTTCGAGCCCCTACTCAGATCTAGCCAATAGACAGGACATTCTTCACAGTTGAGTGGAGACTTGGGACTGACTTTCACATGAACCCTGGTGCCCCATATTTGACCACATCCCCTGGATGGGGAGACCTGGTGGCACTCAGAAGAAGGATAGCAGTCTACCAAGAAAAGACTTGATACCCTATGAGCATATACATGGGGAGGAGGTCCCCCTCATTCACAGTCATTGAGGAGAGGAGTAAGGGGAAAATGGGAGGGAGGGAGGTATGGAAGGATACAAGGGATGGGATAACAATTGAGATGTAATATGAATAAATTAATAAAATATATTAAAAAAGAAAAACAAAACAAAAACCCCAAAACCAAACAACCAAAAATCAAAAAAATAAAAAAAATGAATGAACAGAAATCATAACACCATTGAATGTATGTACCAAGGAGAAAGATATGTTTAGTTCGTAAATATGAAATATAAAAGTGATTTATTTGAATGCATAAAATGAAAACTTTAAGCAAATTATAACCAATGACTGATTAGTTTTAAATAATTAATTTGAACTGATCTCTCCTAATGTCTCCAACAAAATCTCTCCTAGATGCTGGTGACCTGTCACAATCCTTTCTCCTTAATGGCCTATCTCATCTGTGTTTGTAGGATCGGGGAAACTCTGATGAACAAAGGTCTTCCCCTTGTGAGTGGTTTAAAGGTGCATTTATAAATTATGTTGAGGAGCAGATAGTTCTTATACTTTAAGAACAACTGACACTACTCTTGGTTGACACACAAGCCAGCATAAGATAAAACAACCCCGACAGAACTCTCTGCAGTGCTACTTACATTTGTAACAACAAGAATATCAGGAGGATTGGGAGTTTCTTCAAAACAATATAAATGTAAGCAAGATCTATCAAATCCACTCATTACACTCCCATTTCCAAGGGGAGCCTATGTCGCCCCTCTATGTATCAATGTGGTTTGTTTAGTTGTTTGTTCCCATATTATTTCCCCAACTCCTTTCATTCATAGACAATGTGCCCTTTACCTCAAAGATGCTTAGAAAGAGTGGACAGATAGGGAACTACGCATTAATTTTACCAGAGGGACTTTTCAACAAAGAGGGAAAATCCTAGCGATACTTTCACATTACAGTATTCCTCTTCCCTTTAAACTTCTACCTGAGGTGGCAATAAGACACACTCCTAAGGTTACGACCTGAAACACAGTGGGGAGAGCCAAGAAGGACAAAGCAGTCTAATTGTACGACACTTTAAGTACTGTGACTTCAAAGTGCACAACTTGAGAACGAATTGAAGAATGTTTATAGGAACTGTGTGGACTCAGTGAGTACAGAAACTACTTCTCCTGGAACCAGCAGTGTTGCTGTGTAGGGAGAAGAGAGGGGAAATGCATTTTCCGAGAGGAAGAGATTTACCAAGCAAAATCTGGCCATATCTGGAACTCAGGTTCACCACTTCAAGACATTCATGTGATTTTCTGGTGCTTTGGGTGAACCCCTAACAAATCATGCTGTGTTCCAGTTATCTAAAAACAAGATGGAGGGATACCTAGGAATTGAGTCTAAACAGAATTCATCAGAAATCTATCTTCTTGCAATTGTTCATCACTGACCTACAATTAAGTGCACAATTTTGTTAATGGCAGTTAATTAATCATTACCAACCGCCCCCTCCCGAGTTCCTAGCAAATCCATTTAATCAATTTGATTTAAAGATATCAACTGGAAATGTAATTGTACTATTGATAATATTTAACACATCTTAAGAAGTGTTATACAATGGCACTTATCATGGCATTTGTTATATAAACCAATTATTAGAAAGTCACTTGAAAGAGACATCATTATCCCTATTTACAGGTGTAGACCAGACTCTATCAGCTTGGAAAATTCAATCCCAATTCAATTGCTTCTGTGGACCCCTTCTAGAGAGAATGAGCCAGGTAACAGTGGTGGTTATATAAGGTCATAAGTGTACACAAGTACCATAGAGAACCCTATAAGGTATTGACATACTGAGAGACGTAGAGGTAGCACAGTGAGTAAGGATGCTCATTGCCAAATCTTAGGACCTGAAATCAACCCCCAGAATCTACCCTATAGAAGGAGAGAATTAACCGCCGAAAGTTGTCCCATATATATGCTGTAGAAGGTATATGCAGAGGGGTAGGGAGGTAAAATAAATACATATAACTTTGCTAACATGGTGATATGTATTATCTGCAAATTTTACCAGACTTTAAAAAAAAAAAAAGAGAGGAGAGGGATTGTCAGGCAGCTTTTTTTCCCTACGGCCTTGTTCTTTCTGAACAGTAGGATAGTTTAGTTCGGTGTCAAGGTGAAATGGTATGAAGACTGATTAAGAGCGAAAGGCTGTTTCCAAGAATGAGTTTTCTAAAGACCCTCTTAGGAGGTCACAAGAGAATGAACATGGTGCACGGTGGCCTATGGCTGTGCAACAAATAAATCAGTTGGAGCAAAGCTCAGCAAAGTGTGGGTCCTGAAAACAAAACAGTTCTCTCAGAATAACTGGGCAGGAACAGGAACAATAAGCCATGGTCACTGTTGATGAATTTCATGTCTATCCCTGAACCCATGTCAGTAATAGAATCTAGTGTTTACCTTTAAATTCTATTATAACATCAGCAGGTCATGTCAACATAATCCTCAGTCATAATGTAATTGAAGGGAGGTTATTAATGCCAGCTGGTGTTGATCATCTGGGTTTGTTTCAGAAGAGAAATGATATTTACTTTGGTTAAATTGAATTTCTTTCAGGGTGAGTTGGACTGTTGATGAAAAGGTGAGTGCCTTGAGTCTTCTACACGGTTACCCATCTCCTTAACCTCTCTCCAAGTTCCATGGAAAGTGAGAGAACAAAACTCAGAAGATGCCTCAACATTGAGAAAGAAGAAATAGGAGTGGACAGAAGTTTCTGGAAGGCCAGGGATTGAAGAGATGGGGAAAAGGGGTTTATCAAGTGAAAAATACCAAAGAACCATGAAGACCAGATTTAAACAGATCCTTAGGACATGCCTGGAGTGTTAAACAGCACTGTCCCTTGAAACTAGGTTGAGCTATAATTGCATGCTTTAGGTTTTTCTTTGTCCTATAAATTAGCAATTTCATATCCCTCAACTTAGAAAAATGATGTCTAATACTAGAGTCAATTAGCCCTATGCCATTGGCAAGTTTTAGCAACTGCATACAGCTTGTGAATAGTAATAACTTGGAGGAAATGAAATGATACAGGGTTATCTCAGTAAATAAGGACAGACTCTTGACATGCAAATGTGTGCCTCTGCATGATTATAAGTCTGAGCATATAGATCTGTCTGAGCACACATGTCTTCACACACAACAGAGCACATACATTTGCTTACATGTATGACAGAGCTGGTAATCATGAGAGTGCTAAGTTTACATTTAACAATAGTAAAAGAGGGCATACTTTTACGTTCTCACTCCTTAAGAGCAGGGCAGGCCTTGTTTTAATATTAACTACAGTTTGCCTCAAAGGGACCTTAGGTCTCAGGAGCATCTGTTGTAAAGAAACAGGCAAGAGTCAAACATGGGTTCAGGACAGGCCTTTTTTACTTTCCTCTGGGACACTCCTCAGATGGCTTGGTGGGTGGGAGGGACAATGGGAAGACATCAGGTCCTTTTTTGCTAGGCAACATTCTTACAGAAGGGATCTCTGGAAATACAAGTTCCCCTTCTCAGCCTGAAGGAACTCATCAGGTACCATACAGAGGAGAACTGGCCTTGGGAAATTTAGAGGCACATACTGTGGCTTTCTACAAAGCCAGGGAACTAAAGGCAAATTATCCCTCCAGCACAAAACACAGACAAAATACTTCGGCATACACGACACAGAAAAGAAAGTCAAAGATTGTTCTGAAAAGGTGTAATTCCATGAAACTTTGCATTTTTTTAAATCCCTGGTTTGTACTTCTCTTTTTCTTTCGAATTTTATCAATAAATAACTCTGAAGTTTTAAAATAAATCTGCACTCCAATTGTTTAGTAGAAGTTAGTGTTTCAATGTCATCTCACGAGCATAGGCTAAAGAGAGAGAGACAAAGAGAGAAAGAGAAAGAGAGAGAGAAAGAGGGAGAAAGAGAGAGACAAAGAGAGAGAGACAGAGAGAGAAAGAGAGAGAGAGGGAGAGAGAGAGACAGAGAGAGAGAGGGGGAGAGAGAGAGAGAGAGAGAGAGAGAGAGAGAGAGAGAGAGAGAGAGAGAAGTAACAGACATTGAATAGGTGCTAGAATTATTTCCATGTTCAGAGGTGCTATAGTCTAGAATGTTTCCTAAATCCATGAAACTCAGATCTGGTACTATTGCAAAGTGGGGGAGCCTTAGAGGTGACAAGTAGTTGGGGAGCTAGGTTACTGGGAAAAGCCCTTGTGGGAAATACTGGGAACCCAGCTCCCTTTGGCTGTTTTTACCACCAAGTCATCATGCAGCCTGTAGCTTCTGCCACATGCTCTCACCACAAAGCATATCTCAATAGGGCCAATGGCTATTGAATAGGGTCAAAGTCTCTGGAAATATAAGCCAAAATGAACAGTTTTCCCAGTTGATTGATTATTTTGCTTCCTTTGTGTCAGTTCATAAATGATATCTGTTTGATACTTATCAATGCTTAGAGATGCGGGTCCTATATCTAACTCTAGGATAAAGAAAAAAACCATGGTGCTGACATCACTTCTGTGCCATGGTCCTGTCACAGAGTGACTGTTCATGCTAGACATGTCAACTTAGTTTACGTTGCTATGTCTGGGCTTTTGCTAGGAAACTAGGACATGTTTTGTCCTTGATGCTGTGTTTTAAACTGTGCTGTGGTGACTGGAGTCCTGAAAATATCACTGTCCATTTCTACAACGCAGGAAGGGAATCCAAAGTTGGACAGAGGCCACCAGGGGAACGTCGGAGAAATGCTGTCAGAAGTCGAATCATTTGGCCTCAAAACATAACTACTCTAGAATCTTAGTGAAGACTAAAATTATTTTACTGTCTAAGAATTTGCTCAGGGTCTCTTGTTATTTACAAGAAGAAGCATTATGTATATATATAAAGCATTTTTGATACCAAATTTTAATATCCATAATTTTCCCAAGTACATAGTATCATCAGACTACCAAGCAACTTCAGTATTAATATTCAGTGCAGCAAAATGACAAACATCATGCTCTGCAGGGATAATAAATATTCCTAATATCCAAGAATTTTGCTTTTTTTAACTGCATTAAAATAATGAAAACTGGCTAGGGGCAGTGGCGTGGTGCACGCTTGTAATCCCAGCGCTCAGGGAGGCAGAGGTAGGTGGAGCTCAGCAACTTCAAAGACAACCAAGGCTACACAGAGAAACCCTGACTCACAAAAGCAATAACAGTAATAATAATAATAATAATAATGATGATGATGATGATGATGATGGTGATGATGATGATAATGAAAACTGATCCTCTTATATTTTCTTATACAAAAGCAAATTATACTCAATTAAAACAACAATAGCAACAAACAAGCCTAAAAATCCAGAAAATTAATATATTTATGCCATGTCAAAATCTGTGTTGCAATGGTAAAGTACACAGGAAGAAGCTAAGGAATATATAGAACGTATAATTCAGTTAGTTATAACACCTAAGAGCATCAAATAAATATGTTGGACCTTCAATGGCATTTCTCATAGCTATATGAAGTTTCCTAAACGGCCTCCTTCTCCCCTCGTATTTTCATTGCTTTTCTTATCTATTATTCCAAGATATTCATTTAGTAGCTGTTTGTGACTTAATACCAGATTTAAGAGGAAATTTACAGTGAACAAGCTCACCCATTGGTAGGAGGAAAGAAGGAAGTAAGAATGAGATAATACAGAAACAAGTAATAAGTTTTCTTTCTGATTGTGCTAAATTAAAATATGGCCTCTGTTCCACAAAAGCAAATTATTCTTTAAATGAACGTTGGTTTAAATTGCTTTGAAATTAATATAACTTAAGGGAGCTGGCAGCATCAAAGACTGGAAATTGTACCTTCATATTAATATTAGTACAATTCTAGTTTTGTTATGTTTATTAGCCTAATATCTCAGCTAAAAAAAATCTATTTATGCAATCGACGGGGGAAAGACACTAAACATAAGTTGCTAAAATAACAAAAAACACAGTGTTGGTATATGTAACGCCACTGCTGGAAAACTCAGAATAAAGAAGAAAATGTGTTTCAATGCTGTTGTTAGGAAATTCCATTTGACCTGTTCATACATTTATAATAATCATAACAATGTGTATTCGAAAATGTAGGCCAGAATTCCATCTATAGTTTGCTTTCTTTTCCACCTGTGTAGGGACATAACTCATCATTAATAAGGTTTCCATGGAGAACTGGTCATTAAGAACCTATGATCTCCAGGGCATTATCCTACCTTGTTAAAATAATGGGTATCAAATGGTCAGCCCCAGAATTCAGGACTTATTGTCTTTGAAATGATGAAGTTGTAATATCAACTTTGACTTTGGTCTTAGGTTGGGGAGAACATGGGGAACAAGACAGATGTTACATGGACATTCATATTTTTGTAGAATAAATAATAAGCTCTCTGTTAATATTTCAGAAAGTATGTAAAATGAATTAAACATTGGACTACTACAGGGCTAATGAACTAACTCTACAGGACTTTTATGATTATAAAGTAGGCCAGAAGAAATGCTGATTCATTCTGCTTTGCAGTTGTACTTTCTAAGAGTTTTGATTATAATTTTAAAAAAGAAAACGCATCCTTATTGTTTACATTATACTCGGAATTGAACGATTTCATAAAATATGGCACAATCCTCATGGAATTCAAGTCCAAATGATTTTTTATTAGTGTACAACTAAACACAATTTTTTTCCCCAAGCCATATGTTGTTTCTTAGGAAATTTGTCATTTGCATTCATTTTGGATTTATTATGTTCCCTGGGAGAAGGGAAGTTATATCCATGCAAATACAGTAGTAAGTTTATATACAAACATATATTTAGAACACAGACAAAGGCCAAATATCTTGAACACTTTCGCTTTAGGTACAATACTCAGAATAATACTGTCCAGCCTTTCTTTCTCTTATCATAATAAGAACCAAACAACCAACCAAGCAACAACCAGCCAAACAAACAAAAAAACTCTCCCCCCCAAAAAAAAAGAAAGAAAAGAAAAACCCAAACAAAAACAAACAAACAACAACAACAAACCACTTGTGGCATGAAAGGGTTTATTTGGCTTATACGTTAGAGTCCAGAAGAGAGGGAAGTCAAGGCAGGAACTCAAGTAGACCCTTGGAGGCGACAACTGAGGCACAGATCATGCTTGAGCCCAGGTTACTGGCTTTGCTCTCCGCTGGTTTGTTCAGCTATCCTTTCTTATGCGGTGCAGGTCCTCCAAGCCTAAGGATGGCATTCCACCCCTAGTTGACTGTATCCTCCTATATCAATTAGAAATTAAGAAATGCCCTACAAACATGCCCATAGCCCAAACCAATGCAAAGAGTTTTTCCATTGATATTTCATCTTCTCAGATTTGTCAAGATGACCACAAAACTAAGCAGCATAAATAACCTTAGAAACTAGAAATACATAAAAAAAAAAGGGGGGGGAGGGACAAAAGCTAGATAAAATAAGATAACGCAACTCTATGCACTATCATTTTTGAGTCTCCTCACCCAAATTTTAAAGTATAAACAATGGAGTTCTATTAATTAATCCAAGAAAATCTGTCTGCCTACTTTGTTCATATTTGCAACAGCACTGTGAGGGTATTTCCAGCTCAGGAAATGAATTAATGGTACAAGAGATTAAGGAAATGATACAGACTTGGTTATTTGCAGAGCTGTGGAAGGAATTTAAAGTCTTACCTCTGACTTCTAAGCCCATGCCAATTAAATCTACGTGGGGAGGTGTTAGGCAGAGTGTCAATACTCTAGTGTTTCACTTGCCATTTCAGGTAGACAAAATATTCCTGAAATTTTAATATGTTAGTCAACAAACTTGAGGCTGATACGTAAATTTCAGTGAAGTAAATATTAAATATATTTTGTATCTATTAGCCAGTTCCATTCGTTTCCCATTCAATTTTCCTCATTGACTAAAGATATTGAGACTGAGAGCCAAAGAAATTTAACTCTTGAAATTTGTAAATTCCTGATAACCATAGAACTCAACTTAAATATAAGGATACGAAAAATAAACCAGTAACTATGCAATTGTGTAAGCTCTCTAAGTGAGGGTGTAATATCAATTAAATTCTGAAATAGCATCTTTTGTTTCCTCACTTAAAGGAACTGAACCAGCGATGAACCAACTGGGCCTGGTACAACTTCCTGGCTTGTTCAAGCTCCTGAACCATACTGGCCAAAGGGCAGACGGGCCAAATGGCAGGTTAGCATTCAAGCGGTGCAATGTGGCTTCCTATGGAGCTTCGTTGTATCTGAGAAACCCTCGCCCGGTTCCCACGTTTTAGAACAAAGGAATCAGCAATGTCCTGCAAACAGCTCATGGTTCTTCACTGAGCACTACCACAAAACCCAGTTCATTTTACGTACTGGTTACCGTGTCTGTTTCCTTCCACTAACAGTCTTCCTTTCTTTGACTTCTCACCCAGTTTCCTGGCCCCGAGCTGTAGGGTACTCCAAGCATTAATAAATATTCACGGGTGCATGAAAACAAGACTCACGTTTTTCATCATCGTTTAATAGGAAAAAGAACTATTCATAGCGTAAAAAAATATGTGGCTTAAGATATTTTAAATTAGTTATGATTCACTTAGGATGATCCCACCAACCTCTCATTTTATAATTGGACAGAGGGCACGCAGAGAGATGAAAACGTTTGTTCAGAGTCACCTCTGAAGAATGACCCGGAAACATTTCCTTTTCTACCTCAGGTCCTCATCTGTAATCACAGGACCCGGGGTTTCCCTCTGCTTTCTTTTTCTGACATGTAAGCCAGATGGAGGCAGTGTGTGCATCTGTAGCTGCTTTAAACTGTGTCTTCTGATATTAGTAGAGCTGAAGCAAGCGTGATTTCTCATTTGTATAAACTAGCAGTCACTCCCCACACTAGCTTGTGGTTTAGGTTTTCAGATTTCTGGGGGGTCTTTTTTAAAAACATCATCATCTGGCATTTATTGCGATTTTGATACATATGAATTTAGACCATAATAATTATTGGTAACTTTATTTCACTTTTTTTTAATGCCCTTCATCTTTTTTCCTTGATTTGTGTAGGTTTTTTTTTTTTTAATCTAAAATCATCTTGATGCTGCCCTTTCATTACTTCATCACATACACGGGTAAACAACATTTTAGTTGATATTTTGAATATTCTCAACACCTGATTCTACGGAGCCATCTGGTCTTTGGTGCTGTGAGATTTACTTGTCTTCCTGTGGGCTGTGATGTTTCTTGGGGGTGCTGTACTTATTCTTAGTCTAGAATGTGAATTATTTTTTTTTCTGTTAGATGTAGACATCACCCTCTATTTTTCTCTTTGCCCTTTATCCAGGGCCCTGTGTTTTCTTCTTTTACAATCCATGTTGCATACAGAAAGCACTTTAAGATATTTTCTCTTTGTCTTTCGAGTTAGACAGGTGTTGTCACTGGAAATCTCTACCTGGACAACAGTCTGACAGGACAATGGAAGCTGATGGCTTTAGCAGGGAAGGTTATTGCTTGGATAAAACTTCAAAACTGAGGACTTAGCATTTGTTGTTACTTACCATGAAGAATTTATACTGGCTATTCTCAATGTGCATGGACACCACTGCCCCATTTTCTACCTTTCCTGAGTGCCTGGGAGACTTAGCCTCTTGTGTCCTACAGGTGACATCAGGCTATTTGTCTTTGCTACTCCATAGTTCATGACTTCTCTCATTATGCTAAATAATTCACAATCACTCCATCTACTTCCTATAATTGAAACATGGATTAGTTACAGTGGACTTGCTTTATTTCTGTCCCATACACAGTAGGTGGTACTATACTGAAATAGTCACTTGTTTAAAAATACATGCACCTGCATGAACAGATGCCATGCCCAAAACTAGAAGAACGCTCTCAATTAAAATAATGCTTGTATATTGAGTTGTATAGAAGACTGGATCAAGATGGACCCAGTGTCAGGGCATAGCAGTTGGGGTAAAAAGTAGAGAGAAATATATGAGGTAGGAGAACTCATACTGCAAAGTGAAATACTACTTAGATATGAAAAATAAGGACATCATGAAATTTGCAAGCAAATGGATGGAACTAAAAAAATATCATCCTGAGGTAACCCAAACCCCAAAATGCATAGATTCTTAAATTGTATATTCATTCATTTCCCCAAGAGAGATATTTTTTATTTTATTCTTTTTTTTATTATTATTATTATTATTATTATTATTATTATTATTATTATTATTATTTTATTCTTGTTACATCTCAATGGTTATCCCATCCCTTGTATCCTCCCATTCTTCCATCCCTCCCATTTTCCCCTTATTCCCCTCCCCTATGACTGTTCCTGAGGGGGATTACCTCCCCCTGTATATGCTCATAGGGTATCAAGTCTCTTCTCGGTAACCTGCTGTCCTTCCTCTGAGTGCCACCAGGTCTCCCCCTCCAGGGGACATGGTCAAATGTGAGGCACCAGAGTACGTGAGAAAGTCATATCCCACTCTCCACTCAAGTGTGGAGACTGTTCTGACCATTGGCTAGATCTGGGTAGGGGTTTGAAGTTTACCACCTGTATTGTCCTTGGCTGGTGCCTTAGTTTGAGGGGGACCCCTGGGCCCAAATCTGCCTATTATAATGTTCTACTTGTAGGTTTCTAGGACCCTCTGGATCCTTCTACTTTGCTATTCTCCCATGCTTCTCTCAAGAGAGGGATTTTTATTCTGTTTTAGACATACCTCTGTGACTGTACCAGGAGGATGACTCCACAAAGACTTAACTGAGCAGGAAAGACCCACCATGAACATGGGTGGCACTATGCCACACATGGAGGTCTTAGACTTATAAATAAGGACACGCACCTAAAATGGTAGCTCTCATCTCTCTCTCTCTCTCTCTCTCTCTGTTCCAGACTATTGACACAATGTGATAATTCCAATCACATTCTTGCCACTGTGCCCTTCCCGCCATGAAGGACCATTCTTTCAAACTGAGCCAAAATATAGCCTGTTTTTTTCTAAATGTTGCTTTTTGTCTGGCATTCTATTACAGTGATAAGAACAACAGCAGCTATAAGTGTTAACACATTTCCCTATGTAGTAAGTGGAGAAATGGTCCATATGCCTCACCTCAAGGATTCATATATGATCTTATAGGCATCACCAGATGTTCTTTGAATAAGGGCTTATACAGTGATACCTGTTCTTATATAAACTGCCTTAAGTAAACAAAATTAGGAAAATATCTTTTCATATTTAATTTGAACTAAGGGATAAAAATGGGCCATTTCCTTAGCTATGCATTATGAAAACTCCCTTGAGAAAGGCTCTAATACAATATTCAGCAAATGCACACATACAGCGTTATTTACATCGGCATTTCCCAAACTTAGCCAGGTGTAGTTCTTTACTTGGTAAACACTTTTTAAAAAAGGGTGTATTTAGCTTTTAATGGTGTGTATGTTTGTGTTTGTGCTTTGCATGCACTATGAACAGAAGTTAGCAGAGGGCGTGAGATTCCAGACGGTATAGTTACAGGTGCTTATGAGACCTGTGGTGAGTGGTGGGAACTGAACTCAGGTCTCCTGGAAGAGATGTAAGTGCCATTGACTGCTGAGTCATTTCTCTTAGTTACTTTTCTACTATTTTGAAGAAGATAAGCCATGCCCAAAGTGTCTTACACAAGAAAGTGTTCATTTGGAGCCTACCTAGAGTTCCATGACTGTCATGGCAGAGTGCATGGCAGCAGGCAGGCAAGCATGGTGTTGCAGCCGGAACTGAGAGCTCAGGGTTGCGCAATCATGAGTCAACCTCCTAAAGCCATGAGAACAAAATAGCATATCCTCTTTCTAAGCTGGTTTTCTCTCAAAGTCTCTTAAAGTAACAAATCTATGTCCCTTTTCCAAAGTAGGAATTGATGGCTTATAGGCTCAGTTATCTAGGAATGTGGCATTATTCTCAGTTTGAAAAGCATAAAAAGAAATAAACGAATTCCCTCAAAATTACTTACAGGTTTTTAAAACTCTGCGTCAAGTACCATGTACTGTTGTTTGCAAGTGGATTTTATTAAAATTAGGCAATACATAAGATACGTTTACGTTGGCTTCATTGCCAGTTAGAAAGCCTAAGATGTTTATGTTCCAACCCACTGCCAGTTTATTCAGTTGCTTAAGGCTTCTGGCAAAATTCAAAAACTCTCTCCATACTTTTAGTGTTAGAGTGGATTAGTCTCCAGTCAGGTGAATGACAGATGATTAGATCTGAATGTTAAATAGGAAGGAAAAGGCACCCCCTCAGGGTAACTGCTCTGTTTTAGTTCCTTCTGATAATTTAAGAAAGAGCATTAGCTAGTTCCAGTCGCCTGCTCCAAACGATTACAGCGATTCAAAGCTTCCTGAATAAAAATGTAAAAGCAACAACAAAAATAAAAGATAATCCGGTTCCTAGCTGTAATCGTCTGTGACATAACAAAGCTGTACATCTCCCCCCCCAACCCCCCCCCCCCCCCCCCCCCCCCCCGCCCCTTTCCTAAGTTCCTGTATTTTGTATTTTAAGTGCTATGGAACATGATTTGAATGAAAGAAATGCTTTATGCTGAATGCTTGCTCAGCATGGAAGATGATTTCCCTGGATTTGTCATCCAGCCAGCAGTGTTGACTATTCTCTATGAATGCTAATTAATTCTACAAAAGCATTATTATGAAAACATGATTGCAACTTGTCATATACAATTCTAATATGATATAATAATGATGCTAAGATAGATGTGCACCATTATCCTAGTTATTTAGTATATATATATATATATATATATATATATATATTGTGTGTGTGTATGTGTATGCATACACATATATGTTTACATAAGGAGCAGTTTTTTTTTCTCAGCATTCCAGTTGAAGATTATTGAAAAAATATGGAAGAGCTAGATAGGTGTATGCATTGTCAGTAACCAAATATTTTTCACTTGGCTAGCTCAAGAAAGCATAAGCAGAAACCAAGCCATTAAAACTGAAGATTAACCTGGCCTTCCATGTATTAAGTCCATGTACACAATCACATATGCAGCCATGGTCCTGATTGAAGACGGGAGCTCAGAAGTTGGATTTTCCAGTTCCAGGTTCTATACTTCCATCCACACACCAGTACTAGAGCCTTATATGTACTGTCCTTTCATCATCTAGAAAAGCTCTTACACTTCAGACGTGTGAACCCCCTCCCCCAACATGCATACCGAATAAAGGCAGAAGTAAAAGCCGAGAGGCAAAGTGGTTTGCCTAAAATCACATGACTTGTTTGTTACCAGAACAGAGACCTCAAAGGACATGAGCTAAGAATTTTACCCTGCAGTGCTTCCAATTGCAAACCCCTTCCAACTCATTCACGTTCAAGAAAAACAAAACAAAACAAAACAAAACACAGAGTCCTCTTTCTCAAGGAGTTTTGAATGTGTATGTACAATATTGATTGACTAGTATTTTAGACTTTTGCATACTTTTGGTAAAAAGCAGTAACTCCTCATTTGGACCTATCAAATAATAAAAAGAGGTATAATGCCTAAGATTTCTGCCTTTATTTTGGGAGATGTTCTCACCTCTGCACCGAGACATATGACTTACTGATGCAGTGTCTGTGCCACAACATCTGATGGTACCCAACCTCACTTACATTCCTCTCTAGGCCTAAGAGACAATAAGAATATCTAATATCATTTTTTACTATCTGTTTTTATTTTATATTTTTCACAATGTTCTATTTGAGACTCCTAGAAAACACCAAAAATGTATCTGGGTGTAATGTTAATCTTACAGTAAGCATGAATTCTGGAACCAGAAAAGGCAGAATGGTGTTCAAAGATTAACACCCCAGGAGATGGTAATTACCTATCATAGGGAGGTTATACCTTGGGACAGCAGGAAGCATAACATGAGGACAGATCTTCCCTTTTAGAAATAGATTTCCTTCAGGGCAAAGGGAGAACCAGAACCAAGACAGGTATCAACCCAAGCTCTTGCCCGAGATGGCTTCCTTAGGTAGATCTTTGGCCTCTTCTACAATAATGCTCTAATTTAATGTAAATTTGTTATTAGGCTCAAATACAAATTATTTCATTTGTCCCTGTTCTCACTATGCCACCTTGATTAGATCTTGCCTTATTGCTTTTGACTTTAAATCATCTTTTTAATTGGTGAAGTGGGAATGAATGTGGCTGATCCCCTCCCACTGGCGCTGTTAGAGGCTGAGATTTTTTTTGTCCTAAAACTCTGATAACATATTTAGCACTGAAAATTATGACACAAGGGTTCTACATAACACAAAGGCTAGCATGCCTTACAATATGATTCTGTTTCTAATATTATTTTTTATAAAAATCCTACAAAAATCAAAATGCTCAACATACATGTTTCTGTGGTCATAATGATTAATTTGCTTGCATTTTCTGAAACAGAATGAACTTTGGAATCTCGTTGTCTTGAAAGAGAAATCTGCTTTTTATTCTTATACGACTTCTTTCTGAAATCACCCTTTCTTAAAAATCTCTTTAGCTGCTAGTCTTGATCAACATGGAAGACCTTGCTTTAAATTAAGCAAAAGGTCATTTTGACCATCAAGATTGGTCAAAATGTGTACAGGTGGTTCAGGTAGCTGGGCTATATCATGACAACCAAGGCTGCAGGGATGAAGGCATCACTCTTCAGGATTCAGGAACCGGTAGGCATGGATTCAGTGAGTATCCACTGCTGAGGTTGGCAGGGCACGTGACCTGCTATTTCATCAATGAAACCCTCATTTGCATGGGGAGTCTATGGACAAAGAGGAGGCCAACGATTTGATGAGCATGTGCATCCATGGAGAATGTCCTTAGCTCTGAGGTCTCTGGTTTGCAAAACATCTTAGCTCAGCTATGTCACTGCCACTGGAGATTGTTCAGTCTCCCACACATTCACCACACCATGTGTCCCCTTCCATTCATACACGTGGGGGGTCTTCTCTTTCTACAACAAGCTACTTTGTGTTTCTTCTATCATAAGATGTACGTGTTCACGTGGATCCTTTCGGGAACGCACAGCTAAGGACCCAGCTTCACTGTGGTTTCTGCATCATCATCCAATACTATCTTACCCACTGTCAGGTTAGCTTAGGATGGCCAACAGCTTCCAGAATCCCACCAATCTCACTAGACTCTATGTGCCTCTGAGATTCTTCTCTGTTTCCCACACTAAAATTCCTCTAAGCATTCCAGCCACCACTCTGCTGTGTGATCTACTCTAGATTCGAGGCAGTTGGTGGAATGTGGTCCTGAGGAAGATACAGTGAAGTCTTAATCTAGCAAGACAGGAGAGAAAACATGGATTCTATTTTTGAAGCAGAAGAGAACATTTCAGTCTTACTAAAAATTTATAACATGATTTGAAGGGAATATTACTCTTCCATCTCGATGGACTGTGAAGAAGAATGGAGCAGGAAAGAAGAATTGTTGTAAGGACAAGAAAATTAGAATTAACATACGTCAAAGGGGAAAACACTTTTTTGTTTAAAGAGCAAGCTATCTGAGAAGACACATAAGTGGAAATGCTAATATTTTCACTTTTCTTGTATTTTTTAAATTTAGATTTTTTTTTTAAAAAAAATGCAAAGCAAGACCTTCAAATTTTAGCTGTTCTTAAACATATTTTTACAAATGTAATATGATGATACTTCAGAGTTTGGGACAAAAGATGAAAGTCACATAATATTGTATGTTTGTAGAGTTGGATTTCTGGACACTAAACCGTCATTGATTTCTACGTAAATCAATACATACTGTTCCTAAAATTATAAGCAAGTAAATTTTTGTTTGAGTTTTATGATTTTGTTGTTAAATATGTTTACTATATGTGTATATATACATATATATATATACTTTGAATTATTTTTAATAATTTATTTATGTATTTTTAATGTAGGAGTTCTCTGCATGCACACCTATATACATCTATATGCCAGAAGAGAGCCTTAGATCCCTTTATACATGATCATAAGCCACCACGTGGTTGCTGGGATTGAAGTCGGAGGAGTAGCCGGTGTTGGTATTCTTAACTGTTGAGCCATCTCACCAGCTCTCAAAGATAGAATGTTTCTTATGTATATACTTTTTAAATTGTACCTGACAGGCAGCTTGGTCTTCATGTGGGTCCCCTAGAAAGGGGAGCAGGGGCTGCCCCTGACAAGGACTCTGTTGCATTCTTTTCGATCATTTCCTCCTGGCTGGGCTGCCTTGCCAAGCCATTGTGGAAGAGGATGCTCTCAGTCCTGATGCAATTTGATGTGCTGGGATAGATTTGGTAGTAGGAGGGGCTTCCCTGTTCTGAGGGGCAGGGGAGGATGGATAGAGGAAGAAGGAGGAATGGGGGAGGGGGAGGGAGTAGGGGTGGAGGAAGAGAGGGGTGGGTGGGACCAGGAGAAGAGGAGCGAGGGGCTCCAATCGGGATGTAAAGTGAATAAATAAATAACTTTTAAAAAATGTGTGTACTCATTGGCTCTTTTAAGTTCTTTCAAGTGCTGAATGCGTTGAGGGACGTAGCAGCAAATCTGAGCAGCACATGCAGTTCTCATATTAGACTAAAAAGAAATAAATACACGTAAATATGACTATAATATGTACAAAGAAGTAGGATGTTGTACAACATTATTTATATGGTGTCTTGAAGAAAATAACTGTGGTGTTCAGTGCACAAGGAAGACCCTTTGAAAGCAGTCAGAAAAGCAACACGAGGACCCTCACACTTACGTTGAGATTTAAACCGGGAGAAAAAGTGTTTAGGATGATGCTCATGTTAATAGTTGCCACAGGTGGGGACATGCATGAAAATCTCCTAGGAAATTAAGCGAGGCCACGAGATGAAGGTATGAGGAATAAACAGCGGGGTAAATGATGTCTGCCCTGCACCGCAAAGACTTGGGGGACTAGACAGCAGCTGCCCTGCCCTACACTTAGACTTGTGGGCCACCTCCATGTTAAAGGCTGAAGGAGCCGAAACAGAGAAACCGCATGAGCTCCTTCTCTTTTTCAACATTAAACATATTTGTTGCTCTTGGTAGAATTTCTCAAAAAGCATCAAAACCAGAAGTCCGAACCGAAAGAAATTCCGCACAGTTATAGCAGGCAGTGTTCTAAGAGAGACTTAGCAGCTCTGTGGAAATATGGAGATGAAGTTTAAAAAAAAATTACCAGCTAGGTACAAGAGTGATTGGGAGATACATCTGAAAGGAGCTGAAGAAAGAGTGGATATGAGAAGAGTGTGAGAGTAAGATGGAATAATTCGTGGAAATGTTAAAGATAAAGGCTTTAAAGTCAGGTGAGCAAAAAAAAAATACTGATGCTTAATAAACTAAAAGCAAATGTGCCCAATAACAAAGGTGAAGGATGTGAGCTTGGCTTTGAGTGTCCAGGCCAGCAGTAAGCATAGGTAACTGGAGGGTTGGCATTTTCGTGGCAACATTCACATAAAACCACCAGGCAGAGAAAGCCTGTCCTTCCATGTCCATGAAAAGTGGCTTGCATTCTGCATACCAGCTTAGGGAAGCACCAGAGAACTAGCGCTTTAGAACTAGCAGTGCTCATCTATCTGTTAAGTGGCTACTGCTTATTTTCAGGAATGTCTCCATGTCTGACACCCCTGGAAAAAAGACACTGGTCTTCTGAGCAAATTGCCAACGTGTATCATCACGCGTGACGATCCTGGCAGCCAGGAAGGAAGAATTAGGCATGAGACTTCAAATACTAGACTCAAGAACTTGCTGATGTGAGGTTGGTGTGAGAGGGGATGGGGGCAAGAAAAAAGAAAAAGAGGGAGGGGGAAAAGGGAGAGAAGCGACGGGAAGGAAGGATAAAGGGGAAGAGGAAGAGGGCGAGGAAGTGAAGGAGAGGAAGGAAAAGAAGTAGAAGGCAGGCAAAGTTGAAGTGGGAGGAAGAGAATGATGAGGAGACAG
This sequence comes from Acomys percivali, assembly GCA_907169655.1. Classification (NCBI taxonomy): domain Eukaryota; kingdom Metazoa; phylum Chordata; class Mammalia; order Rodentia; family Muridae; genus Acomys; species Acomys percivali. The sequence goes on from OU015751.1 coordinate 10,280,161, forward strand.
GAAGAGGAAAGAGGAGGGGGAAGGGGAGTTAACTAAAGGTAGAAGGAGCAGTGGAGAGGAGATGTGGGGGGAGAGGTGAGAGACCAGAGGACAGAGGGGTGATTGTGAAAGGAGACAGGAGGAGCGAACGGGAGGGAGAAAAGTTTTAAACTAAACTGTCAAAAAAAAAAAAAATAATGAGAGACTCTATATTGACAATGCCCTTACTTTTTGTTCTAAAGTAAACTTTATTTTAGAGTCATAAAATAACCACCATGCTGCAACCAACAAGTTTTAAAAAAATCAGAACTTGGGCTGGAGAGATGGCTCTGAGGTTAAGAGCACTGGCTGTTCGTCCTGACTTCATTTCCCCAGCAACTGCACGGTGGCTCACAGCCATCTATAATGTGATCTAATGTTCTCTTCTGATGTGCAGGCATACATGCACACAGAACACTATATACATAACAAATAAGTAAATAGTTAAAAAAAAAAAAACCTAGAACTTAAACACCAAGGAAATGTTGCTTGCCTGCATTTGTTCTGAAACCAACAGTGTTTTTCAAGAATTATTTCTACTTGAAGTCTAACCAGGCTTAGGTGCTTCAATTTGCTATTAATAAAATTTATATTCACTTGGAAAAAAGTTCTATATTCTAGATGACAGCTAGACTGTGAATTTTCAAAAATTTTAAAAAATGTAGCTATTTTAAAAACTGTTTTCTTTTCTAATAAGAATAATTTGTTACCATCACTCAATCTTACTGTAATCCTTACCATTCACAGCATCAACATATACACAGAAAATTTTAATTTTCCATAGGCAAGTCCATAAAAGGCAACTGTAGCTCTTTCCTTGTTAAATGGGACATTGATTTTAGATGTCAAAAACAGCCTCCTACAGTCTACAGAGCAGTTACATACTGCAAAGAATTTGTAAAGAGATGGATGCATTTCTAGAATATCTGAAACAATAAAAAGATAAAATATAAATATTCTTTACACTGTTTATGAATATATCAGTAGTGACTTCTGAATTCTTAGAACTTTATTGAGGTTTCTATTTTATATTATAAAAAAATTTAGAATCTATACTACCCCAAGTATTACTATGACCAGATTATCATTTTTCCAGCAAGCCATGTGCTATTTGTTTATGAGTGCATTTAATGTATGCATATGATATAAAATCAAAGTTTATAATATGAAAGATATACACACAGCTATATAGCTATTTCATTTTTATTTGGGGTGATTTTCTCCTGAGATAAGTTCTCACTGCATAGCTCAGGATGGCCTCAAATAAATGGCGTACCTTCCTCAGTTTCCTTAGTGACAATGTGACAAGTATGCATAGCCGTGCATGTCTGATATGCATTTTGTATAAAGAAAAGTAATCTAGGCTGAAACCATTAAATAGGCTTGAGGTGGGGCAGTCTGGTTTTCTTTACTTCTTCTTCAGTATTTGTTTTCTATGGACTAGTTGCCATGGCTGGCACTTCAATGTGTTATTTTTTGATGAAACATCTATGTGTTTCTTCATTAGAGAAAAAGTGTATGCACAAATTATATTGAACTTGTACTTTCTTTGTATGATGTAAGACAGTTAATTGCTGAGTGGCTGTTTAATGATCAAACATTTAAAGGTATAAGTATGTTGACAGTAAATAACAGGTTTTATGATTATTGCACAGTATATATGTCTTAATTTAGGATATGCTAAAATCTTTGTAAAGACATTTGGACATTTTTCTCTGATGTACTGCATGTGTCTAATGGTTCAGGGAAGGTCATTTAGTCCATAAATCCCACAATATTGTGTTTGCTAAGTGGCATCAACCATAATTTGCATATTCTACCTGTGTTAAGAGTAACAATAAACTTGACAATAATGACAATGAACTTGGAAATATAGAGATGAGCACATTTTTTTTAAATAAATGAAGCAATGTTCTACCCAGGCAATCTCTAATGTTTAACTGTGCTGATGATCACAATGTGTTGTATATATCGCATCCTTAAAGCCTGTTGAGTCAAAGCAGTGCTTGTAATTTTAGATCACAAGAAAGGCAGGAGTTGGATCTGCTTTTAGGAGCCATTAAGAATAGTGATAGGACTTCTGAACAGAATTGTGTTCCAGGCCCACACTCAAAACTGTCCAATGTAACTCAACAGAAATGTCATTCTAACCTAAATCCTCCTCAGCTGAAGATTTCCACAGAGTCCAAACTCAGTCAATTATTTCTGCTCAGAATAAGGTAGGTTTAAATAGTAGTACATACTAATTAAAATAAAATGTAGCATATGGCCAGGGGAGACAGTTAAGTAAGGAGAGTATCTGCCTTGAAACAGGTTAAAGACTTGGATGCCAAGCCCAGAGAAGCCTTGTAAATAGGTACATAGTGGCTTGTAGTGGGACGTCTTTGCTTCCTGTGTAATTAAACGCAGTTTCCACTAAACTGGCAAACCAATCATATGTAATATGTTAAACTTAATCTTTGTACTATGTACAGGAGTTGGCAAAGTTCTTTTATACAAAGGGGAGGCAGAAATTACCATAGGATCTAGAGGCCACAGAACTATCTATTGCATGTTTCTGTTCTTGTCATTCTATCCAATCATCAGAAGAGCTGTTGACTGTAACAGTCAGGTGTGGAATGTTGTTTGCATTGGATTAGTAGCCAGGTCATTGCAAGTTGACTTTATCTAAATAAGCAAGGCAAAAATCTCTACAGGATTCAAAATAAGGGGTGTCCCCTTGTCCTTTTTCTGCCTGTCTATCTTCTTATTCTTCTTGTTGTTCGCCTCCTCCTCCTCCTCCTCCTCCTCCTCCTCCACTTCATCCTCCTCCTCCACTTCATCCTCCTCCTCCTCTTCTCCTCCTCCTCCTCCACTTCCTCCTCCTCCTCCTTCTCCTTTTCCTTTTCCTTTTCCTCTGCCTCCATTTTGAGACATGGTTTCTCTGTGTAGTTCTAGCTGTCCTGGAACTTGCTCTGTAGACCAGGATAGCCTTCATCTCACAGAGATCGACCTGCCTCTGCCTCTCAGGTGATGGGGTTATAACATGGAAATAAATAAGAGCCAGTGAGATGGGTTAGTGACTAAAAGGATTTATTGCTAAGCCTGAAACCCGAGTTTGATTCCCGGAACCCACATTGTGCTGTGGAATGAGCACTGAGCATGAATTAACGCACTTGATAAATAAATAAATAAATAAATAAATAAATAAATAAATAAATAAATACTGTACTGAGACATAAGTAAGTATATAGATACCGTCCAGCAAAAAAAAAAAAAAAAATTAAAGTGAAAGCTTAACTATAACATAGGAGGCTTAATTATATACATGAAATACGAATTTTCCTCAGGCAGTTTTAGAAAGTATAAAAGACATTTTAGAATTCATCCTCTGGGTCCACAGTCAATATCTCTAATTTCCAACAGAGAAGAATGCAAGGGATCATCACTCACTGTGTTTCCTCAATATTACAACTTCCAGCTTCCCTTGGAGGAACAGTCATCATATATTTGAAAGTCTAAATGCCCACTCATTTTAAATAATATTGAACTTCAAAGAGACTTAGCTCAAGTTCAACATTCTACCTGAGAACTGAAAAATGTGGGCACGGTTATTCTGACCCATTCCAAATCATCTTATCAGTCAGTCATTTAGAAATAGCTTTCAGGATCTTCGTAATGTTTGGCTCTTTGAATGCTGTAAAAGGCTCATTATCCATGACAGTAGGAGGGATCAACTTCATCAGGTATTGTGAAGGGTCATCGGAGTGTGCCGCTGGTCTCTACTGACTGTATATGGACAGCTTGATAAAGTCTTGAATAATTTTGATATTCTTCCTATCACTCTTTTCCTAGTATGATTGCATGGATTTTCTGTGTGGGTCTTTAAGAAATAACATGAGATAATTGCTGTGATTCAGTTCTGTTTGAAGCTTCTGTGATATATCAAAGCAACATCTTTTGAACCTCAGGTGGTTATAGAATAACATCCAACAGCTTACTAGCTTAGTACATGATGTCCCAGTGAGCTGCTGCGACAAAACTGGCTCCCAACATACTCTCTCTAGCTACAACAACAGTGAGAACTCTGTCCTGATACTTTACCAGCCAAATTTTCCTAAAAGGTAGACGCGACGGGTTAGTGCAGTTAATAAATGTTGAATTTACTAAATATCATCAGTGTTTGTGTTTATTGATGCCCTCTCCTTGATCAGAGTAAAATTCTTCTCATGGTGTGTTGAGGCAGAAGAAGAACCCCTAAAGGGTGTGACTCTTTACTCCACTTCAGAACTTGCTTATCTTGGGGAAATGGGGGTATTGGGGGGGGGACGTTGTCAAAGGCTTCACAATACTGTGCAGTTCAATCTAGTATTCTATAAATCAGTATTCACACTGCCTCTTGCACTGAGCTCCATGGGAGTTTAAGCTATCCCTCAGCTAAGCTTTTTTTTTTTTTTTTTTTTTTTTTTTAAGATATCACTGTCAACTTCCTCTCATTTAAAAAATCTGACATAGACTTAAACAAAATGTGGTCTGTATTTTTTCTTGAAATTGTATTTTAGTTGTACAAAAAAGGATATGTGTATTTTGAGTGACAGTATAAATTTATTAATTGCAGTAGCTTATAGTTCAAATTCTTGAAGTACATAATACTTACTTACAACGAATGAAGACATATATATATATATGACTTTTTATTCAAAGAATAAATAAACAGAATTCACCTAACAACAATTTTGAAGCTTTATTCTGCTTGCATTATAGCTGTAGAGAATTCACAGAAGTTATATTATTTTTAATTTATTGGGACTTAAAGCAAATGAACACTAGTTAGTAAATTATTGTCAGCCCTGGTTCTTTGTGATATGTCATTTCTATTTGTCTTATACGTTGGCCTGGGGAGACTGCTCGTTCAGTAAAACTGCCTGTCATATAAGCATGAAACCCTGAGTTCAGATCCCCAGGACCAATGTAGGAAGCTGCTATGCTGTTGGTGTAGTATCAGGTGAGTGAAGATAAAGAGACAGAGAGCTTCACAGAGTCCACTGGCCAGACAGCTTAGCCTGACTGATGAGGTCTGGTGAGAAATAAATGTTTTTACTTTCATAACACCCAAATAACACTAAGCATTTCAGGCTGGTACTGCCCACAGGAAAAAACATTTACAAACTGCGTCTTAGAAGTTATTTCCATTGGCTTGAAGTGTTTCTGGAAATGGCTTGGGGTACACCTGTTGGCCTCACCATTTTTTTCTTCTGGTCAATAATCTTTTTAAAAACCATCCTATAATTTTTATTAAATATTTCATATATACATTTATATTATTACACATATAATATACAATAAACTACCTATAGCAAGAAGAACCATGGCATAATCAGGAATTATATAAATGTTACATTCTTAGTGTTTTGTCTATTTGTATTTGACAACCTTGAAGAAAACATCTTTCCTATCTTGGTGAGTCTAAAACTCTGAATGTAAATCAGTATCATATCTCATCATTATCAACTCAAAACATCTATCTAGACCTAAAAACATGTTAACCCCTGAAAACTAAGCTTAATTGTAAGACCAAACTATCTGGTCTTCAACCCCATCAGATATTTGAAAAGGAATAAAATTAATTACCTGAGTAGACAGGACAGCAAGTTAGCAGCTTCCCAAAGGAGAAGATGACAGAGCTGCCTGAAAGGTCACCCAAAACTATCTATAACATCGAAGCATCTTCTTTAGCCTTCTGGCCCAGTATATCTGACACATATTTGTTAAGCAGGAACTATTGAGGACTTGCTTACCCTGTCTTGGCAGAGTTTAGCCATCGACTCTGCCTGCATCCAAGCTTGCCCAATTTTAGGCAGAATTCTGTCTGTGGTAGAAATGAGAACATTTTGCCCAGTGGCTTGTTTGCCACATTTGAAGTCGTCTACATAAGGAGGTTCTTTGATGCTCATCATACTCTTTGAGGTAGTCTGAGTGTTGCCAAGAGTTAACCTGTCTCATTGTCAATGAACCTTTAAAATAATAAAACATCTTTAAATACCATATTCTGTATGTCTCTGAGGTTTTTCAAGACCTTATCTATTTTACTTTATCTTTCTATGGAATCATATCTATCTGTTACACCTAGGATGTATATTCTTGTGATAAAAAATAGACAAGTAATTGATATGGCCATGATTTTATCAACTAACAATTAACCTCTATAACTTACTTATCCTAAACAGCCTACAATAGCAATTTCAAAGTATCGGAAGCAAATCTTGTATAATAATTGAGTTGTATGGGTAGAATGCCACATAGTAGAGTAGAAATACATATATATATATATAATATATATAGTATATGAAGAAAAGTCTTAAATTTGAATTCTATGCCAATATATTTGAAATTAAACTTATTTTGCATCTATATACAAAATTCTATACCAGTGAATTAAAAATAACCTTGTGAGTAACAAGGCCTTAAATTGAGGAGTAGGTTCACTAATCAACTTTCCCCCCATCATCCCTATATATTTTTCTATTTTCCCTTCTCTCTTTTCAACTCCTATTCCAAACCTGAGAATGAAAGATAAAGGAAAGGAGAGACATCCCTGAGTCCAAGCTTGTTTTCTCTTTAAATAAGACCAATATGTAAAGCATCTTGTGTAGCAGTACTTCCTCTTTTGTTGCAAACTTGATTGGTCCTGACAAAACCCTTCCTTCCCTGGCTATCCATAGCTACACCTGTTGGTTATAGTTTTGCTTGTAGATGCTGTTTTGTAAAAAATACCATACCATCATTTACAAACTCAGACATGCGTATTTCACAAGATTGCGCTGTAATACACATATTTTTCTTGAATATGAGATATTAATATGAGATATTAATTTTAACTGATATTTTTAAAACCACATATATTTTTTCATGATAAAAACCTACTGTGTCAGGTATTATTATGAGAATATAGTTTAGCTATGTATAATCACCTCTCTGTTATATAGAACCACACATTTCACAATTTCTACATTATACTTTCATTCACCCAACTACAACGGACTTGGATAGCCTACTGTGCTTAAATGAAATACTTTCACCAAAGACATTTAATCAAATGGCTTCTGTTTCTGATGTAAACGGGGCCTTAAAATACTGTGATCTTGAGTGCCCTTCAGCCTATTTCAGAGCCAAGCACCTGTTCATCCTGGATCACACCTCTCAATTTCACTCACTCGTGTCTTCTTTTTTGTTTTGTTTTCTTTCTAGTTTTTCTTTCATTTATTTAATCACTTTGCAGCCTGATCCCAGCCCCCTCCCTCCTCTCCTCCCAGCCCTATCCTTATACCCCCTCCCTCACTCCTCCCTTTCCTTCTTCTCAGAGAAGGGAAGGCCCCCAAGGTGTACCAACCTGCCCTGGCATCTCAGGTCTCATCAGAACTAAAGGTATCATTTCCCACTGAGGCCTGCCTGACAAGGCAACCCAGCTAGGGAAAAGGGAGCTAAAGGCAGGCAACAAAGTCAGAGACTGCCCATACTCCCATTGCTTTGAAACACACATGTTGACCAAGCTGCACATCTGCTACATATGTGTAGTGGGTCTAGGTCCAGCCCATGTTTGCTATTTGGCTGGTGGTTTGATCTCTGTGAGCTCCCATGGGCCCAGGTTAGTTGACTCTGTTGGTCTTCTTGTGATGTCCTTGAATCCTATGGCTCCCTCTATCCTTCCTCCCACTGTTCTACAGAACTCCCAAAGTTTGGCCTATTGTTTGGCTGTCGGACTCTGTATCTGTTTCCATCATCTGCTGGACGAAGCCTCTCAGGAGGCAGTTATGCTAGGCTCCTGTCTACAAGCACAGCAGAGTAACCTTTATAGTGACAGGGGTTGGCTCTCTCCCATGGCTAGTCACTGGTTTGCCATTCCCTCAATCTCGGCTCCTTCTTTATCCCTATACATCTTGTAGGCAAGACAAATTTTGGGTTGAAAGTTTTATGGGTAGTTTTGTATCCTCTTCCCTCCACTAGAAGTCCCACCTGGCTATAGGAGGTGGCAACTTCATGTTTTTTTAATGCATTTCTATGACTTTTGGTGCTTAGAAAATTCATCCATCTCTACCCATCTTTAAACCTTGACATGTCTTAGGAAACAACAGGCATTCCTGTACCCTCCCTTTCCAGATTCTTTCCATAGAATAATCATAAGTAGAACCTTCTAGCACATGGTTATTGTCACAATATCTGAAATATATAACTTGTATTTTTCCTAAACACCATTTGTCATGTATCAAAATGAGTTCAAGACTAATATTCTCGATCCAGCACCAGGATCCATTCTCAGGAATTTAAATCTCTGCACCTTTGTGCTTGGAATGCTGTGAGCTCATTTTCTCTACGTTGGGAAAAGATCAGCTCTCATATCTGAACCTTTAATCAATTGATCTCCAGTCCTATTTTGGTTTTTACTCTCAGCTTTATCTACCAAATGCATTTATTACTTCCATCTTCATTTTCATTCTGGAAGAAGCCTTTCACACAAACAACACATTTTCAGGGTTTTGAGAAGATCAATTTGGAGATTCCAAAGTTTTTTTTCCAGATCAAGACCACAGATCCACAGAGACCCCACATTTCCGTGAGAATTTGCAACTGATTGTCATTCCCTAAGACACTGGGTTATCTGTTTCGTGCCCTGCCCTGGCCTCACTTGATGTTAGAGCATTGTCTCTACCACAACTCAGAAAATTTTGGAACATTCCACTTACTCTATCCTTAGGAAACTACACATCATGTAGTGACCAAACACACATAGTTTCAAATTCCCCTGTAACATGCTTTTAAAAATACCAGTCATTTATGATTAAGGGCATTATGAGTACTTAATTAAGTGTTGACATCATTATTGAACAAACATAAACCTTCTGCAATAACTGACAGACCACCTGATATGAGATTTATAACTGCCAGGCTTCATTTATACCAAGTAACATAGATCTCATAGTCTCTGACATATGCTTTATCGATAGCTGTATTAATGAATAAGAAGTTGGTTGAAGGAAAACCAGTGTTTAACCCTAAAGCAGTATTGCAATGATCATCCACAGTCCCAAAATTTATGCCATTTTAATATTATGATAGCATCTTTTTTTCTTTTACAAAATCAATCTCACCATTCCAATTCCTTTCAAATTCTTGTTCTCATTTCAGTATTATGATGTGGAAATTAAATTTTTATAATTCAAGCTTGCTTCATCAAATTATAAAGGTAAAATTCAATGAAGATAGCCATTAAAATATACTTATCACATTTTTATAAAATAGTAATTCTCTGTGTTGAAAGTAACAAGGACCCACACCTAAACTGAGGAGATATTGGCAATCTGTTCTAGTGGATATCCACACACTCATTCTCATATAGTTAGCAATATTTGGACTCAATGGATTAAAAAGGGGGACTGTGGATGTTGGAGAGGGGAAGTGGGGTGCAAGAAGGGGTTGGAGAAGGCAGTGGAGTTGAACATGATCAAAATACATTGTGTAAAATAAAGGACATTTTCAAAGAATAAAAACATATATATTTTTGAATGAGGGATTTATAACAATATTCCTCCAGAAGAAGAAAACAACTTGAGGTCACATTTATTACTAGAATTACAATTTAAATAACAGCAACACATACTACAACTGGCTGCAAATAGGAAGCAACCCCTGGCATATAGGTACAGAGCAAACCTAAAACATGTCCCAGATTTATAAGAAATGCTCTCAGTGGAATATCCTCAAAGAACACCCACCCCAAATCCTCACATACACCCTGGATCTCTCATCTTACTATGACCAGGTAACATTGAATCATGATGCAAATGGCAATCCAAACCAGGGATAATTGCTTTGTGGAATTGCTCTATTAGAGAGCAGCGTTTTTCTGTGCCAACAAAAGGAAAATGTCAGGTAAGGAATGCATTTGTTTTAGATGTAAAATTGTATTCTTTTGCCATGGAGTATGTAGCCTTGCGCTTTGTAATATAACAAAGAAATCGTTATGCTGATGGTGATGAACAGAAAGTATTTCCTCCAAACATTCTGCTTAGAAAGCTTACCAAACAGTGGCTTAAGAGTCTTTCCCATGTTTAGTAAGTCTGCCACTGTATAAATACCTTTGTAATTGACGTTAGACCTCCAAGGACTAACTTCAACGACAAGTCATTTTCTATTATATGAAATGCCTGTAACTATTGTGTCTCTCTATCCTTGGTAGTGCAGAGTGGGGCTGAGTTTATTTTCTAATTAATATCTCATGTTCCTTTTGTGGACAATAGGCTCGGAAAAAAAAAAAAAAAAAAAAACAAAAAAACAAAAAAAAACCCCTTTCATCTCTCTTCCACTTTACGGCCTTTCTCATCCTCACTGCCAAGCATGATTGTATCCTTTATTCATTATAGAGACACAGATCCTGGCAAAAAGATATCATTTAATAAAATAATTTGTCTACCGCACCCACTACCACATTTGCAGGTGAGTCTGGTTTCTCAGTATTGTAGTCCAGCCCAAAGTGAGAAAAGAAGGATCAACATCCGGACACTTTGCGTATCACATCAACAACCCCGATGACAGAAGTGACTGTCTTTCACGGGCCTGGCTGAGAGCAGATATCACACTGCACGTGTGTGTGCTGTCCCGTTCTATGTTTTCTTAGCCCACCTAGATTTCGACTCCCCTGGGAAGGACGGTTCTGTGCACACTGCTAGCCCCTTTACTTCTGTGCTTTGGGGTTTGTTTTTTCTGAAGCCACAGGAAGTTCTTCAGGTTCAAAACTTCTCAGAGCAGCAGGAGGATTCACAGCCCAGGCTGAGTGGAGTTGGGAGAGACTTTATGGACAGGTACCCAGGCTTTCCATTCTACAGAGGCAGACTCAGTTCACCCATGAGGATGTAGCTCCAGTTGCCCATAGTTTTAACAAACAGCTGTATACCACCTACTAATTTACCCCACACTTTTGTCCTAACGACTTAGTATTAACTAGCCCCTAAGTAAAATATTAGCATTCCAGAGCCTATCCAGCTTTCCCATGCTATAAGAAAGGAAATTAACATATGCACTTAGGCTTCACGTAATAATAACAAGGAAGGGAACCGTGTCGAGAAAGCCCCAACACTGCTAGGTGAGGTTTTGACCAAGGCGCGAACCAGATATCATGGCCTAATTTTCTTCTTTCTTTCCTGATTGCTTTTTCCCCCTGTTGACCCAAGCAACTAGATTCTAAGAGAGAATTCATGTTTGATATTCCTACGAGATAACTGCTGAGGCTAGGAGAGCACAGAGAAAACTGGGGATCTAGGCACTTCATTTCCTCTCCCTTCCAGCCCCAATTCCTTACCACAGCTATAATATAGGTTCCCTTTAATAAGAGCCATAACAGTATATATGCAACTCAAATACAATATTGAGCATGCATAGAAGGAGGAAAATATTCTAGATTATGGACCAAAAATAATTATCTCATCATGTCCCTTGAGCATTATATCACCACTGAGTCACTCATCAGAAGCCACAACATAACAGTTTTAGCTTCCAAAAGTATGAAAATATAACACAATTTTTAAAGGAACCATGTTGAAATCTGCTACTGAGTGAATGGGAACTCATTGTCCTCAAGACTAAGAGGTTAGTGGCTTGACAGGGAGATGAAGAAGAAAAATTTAACAAAATGATCAATTTTTACTTATGTACCAGTAGGCATGGTGCACTCTTCATTCTAAATTTATTCTGATATCTAGTACAGCATTTCCTAACCAACATTTTGTACACAAAGACCAAAAGCAAACACCAGTTTGTCAAATACTAGTACTCCAAATCGACAGCGCAACTGGCAATTAACGCTGAAGTAAATTTGATAAAAGGGTAAAGAAATTGGGAACAATAAAGGATAAATTCTTATGCTTAGCAATCTAAAACCATGGAAAATTAAAGGCGTAGAGCATGTCATGACAGGCTGTGAGGCTAAGGGTTTAAATTACACCTGACAAAACTGAGGCCAAGAACATTTTAAAACATACCTGGCCTTTTATTGTAAATGATATCACCATGCAAAGCCAATGTGAGATAGACAAGGACTATCCACAGTGGTATCTAGATGCCCAGAGGAGAACCTGGAGTATAGAACAGAACAGAATGCTACTTTAAGGAGCACTCTAAAAAATGATACAGCTCTGTTGACAGTGTCTCCTGTCTTACAGAAGCTTCTCAGCCTCATGAGGTCCCATTTATTAATTGTTGACCTTAAGGCCTGGGCTGTTGGTGTTCTGTTCAGGAAGTTGTCTCATATTTGACCACGTCCCCTGGATGGGGAGGCCTGGTGGCACTCAGAGGAAGGATAGCAGACTACCAAGAAGAGACTTGATACCCTATGAGCATATACACGGGGAGGAGGTCCCCCTCAGTCACAGTCATAGGGGAGGGGAGTAAGGGGAAAATGGGAGGGAGGGAGGAATGGGAGGATACAAGGGATGGGATAATAATTGAGATGTAATATGAATAGATTAATAAAATATATTTAAAAATGATACAGCTGCTGGATCTCATTTAAATATATTTTTAACAATGGAGTTAAAAATAATATGAGAAGTGACAATTCTCCAAGAGCCCTAAGTATACAAGGGTTGACAAGGGTGCTAGACTTTATGGAATTCTCAAATTATTTTATCTCAATGATAAAACAAAGGTCTCAAATTGAACAAAAATGATGCATGGCTCAAAATGTATTTAAGGACACAATGGATGCAATACTTTAATATAATTTTCTCTCTTAGAGGACAGAAAATACCTGTTAACAAGTGTCATAATCAAAGATCTATTGTAGCTGAATTTGGTAGTGCATGTCTATATTCTCAGCATCCAGGAGACTGAGACAGGAGGATTGTTACTTCAGGGCTAGCCTGGGTTACCCAGTGAGACCATGGATGCAGTCAAATAAACACATAAATAAATAAACCAATGTAAGCACCAGCCCATTTTACAGGCATTTGACATCTATAAATGCATGTACTGAATCCTTATTGCAAGCTTAGGTTATACACTTTCACATTACTATGATTTTAAATTCATGTATGACCTAAGTATGACTTCTTTTTTTATTGTCTTCTGTGTGGGTTTCATTTTCTTTTTTTTTATTAATTTATTAGTATTACATCTCGATTGTTAGCCCTTCCACTGTTTCCTCCCATTCTTCCCTCCCTCCCACTTCCCCCCTTCTCCCCTCCCCTATGTCTGTGATTGAGGAAGACCTCCTTCCCTATGTCTGTGATTGAGGAAGACCTCCTCCCCCTATATATGCTCTTAGAATATCAAGTCTCTTCTTGGTAACTTGCTATCCTTCCTCTGAGTGCCGCCAGGCCTCCCCATCTAGGGGACATGGTCAGAAAAGGGGCACCAGAGTTCGTGTGAGAGTCAGATCTCACTCTCCACTCAACGGTGGAGAATATCATGTTCGTCAGCTAGGTCTTGGTAGGGGTTCGAAGTTTACTGCCGATATTCTCCTTGGCTGGTGCCTTAGTTTGAGGAGGACCCCAGTACCCAGATCTGCCTGTCATAAAGTTCTTCTTGTAGGTTTCCAGGACCCTGTGGGTCCTACTATTTCCCCATTCTTCCATGCTACTCTCGCCTAAAGTCTCAATAGGATGACCTCTCCTCTGACCCACTTTCCTGGTAAGTAAAATTTTTCATGGTACGTATCCCTTGGACTAGTGTTTTGATATAAGTGAGTATACACTGTTTGTCTCTTTTTGCTTCTGGGGGAACTCACTCATTATGATAATTTCTAGATCACTCCATTTGTCCACAAATTTTGGGAATTCCTTGTTTTTAATAGCTGAGTAGTATTCCATAGTGTAAATGTACCACAGTTTCTTAGTCCATTCTTCTACTGAGGGACACTTAGGCTGTTTCCATGTTCTGACTATTATGTATAAAGCAGCTATGAACATGGTTGAGCATACATCCCTGTTGTGTGGTAGGGCATTTTCTGGGTATATTCTCAGGACTTCTTTTTTTTTTAACCAACAAATACATTGGTTTGAATTCCAGTTATACAAAGATGAACATGACAACTTTTCCCCCTATGTTCAAATGAACACACAAGTAGTTATTTAACTCTCTCTCTCTCTTCAAACGTAACACAAAATTTGCAGTAATTTGGTTTTCTAGTTGACAAATAAATACTCATGGCTCTCTTATAGCTGAACTCTCAGTGATGACTTATGAGCCTCTCCTTCCATCTTTCATCTCCCTTGCAGAGAGACAAGATAGAAAGAGATAAATGATAGTTTATGTCGTCACAGTGATGCCATGAATACCCACCACAGTATTGCTACCTACCCTCAAGAACAAACTACAGGATTGCCATGTATCCAGGCTACAGACTGGGTTCTATAAAGGATATAGCTATCCCAGCACTGGAGAGGGTGAATAGGAACATCATGAGCTTGCGGTCAGCCTAGATTACTTAACAATTTCTGTGCCATCTTGGGCCACAAAGTATGAGATCATATGTCAAAGAAATAAATAATTCTCTTGTGATCTCAGAGTCACCACTTTTTTATTATCAGAGTTCATTATATGTGTATCCTCCAGCCCTTTGCCTGTCACCCTTTGAAAACTGTAAATTGGAGTCAACATGAAAGCATTGATGCTGCCCCTGCTGTTGTCCTCAGTAATACCCAGACCTTTGCCTCTGACTTGGAAACCTCACTTTGTTATTGGTGTCTGGAAAAGTGGCTTGAAAACAAAACACATCTCATTTCTCTAAATTAATCCGGTCTGATAAATTTAAAATGTACTTAGCTGTGTGATAACATATATTCAATGCGACATCAATGGAACAGCTGCAGCTGCTACAAGGAAAATGACCATGATACACACATTAGATGACAAATTAGAAGAGAAAGAAAAGCAGGGATTCTTTTACAAACTTGGACTCAACAATCACCCCAAAAGCATATAAATGTTTATGTTTTACCTATACTTCTGTATAATAATGTAAGTCTGTATTGTGTTTTCTGAAGGGATTCACACAGACTAGATAAATTAGCCCATTAGTACCTTCTTGTAGGAACCTTCCATTATTATGGATTTTTGAACTCTCTGCAAAGTAGAGAAACCATCTGTCTGCTAACTATGTAGGAAAATGTTGTCCATAGAGTGTGGCTGGGAACCTACTTCCAAAAAAAATCAAAATATTATTGTCCTCAAGACAGACACTAGGCTCAACATAATTTAATGAAACAGTTCAAATCAGAACTATTGGGGGGGGACCTAGATGCTCAAATATTCCACTAATTAACCAATATTGCAAGGTAGAGTCTAGTCAAGAAATGGGAACACATACTATTCTCAGAAGAGTAACAGCTGCACAAAACCCATCAAGGTAATCTCAATACAACTTAGGAAAATGTTCCACAAGTAAAGAGGTTTATTCAAAATATCCCCGGACCTAGAAACCTTGAAGCTATCAGCATTAACGAAATATTTGGGATCAAGTATTCCATTCTCCTACTTTTTATAACTATTCAGCTATAATCGTTTCTTTGTGTTTCATCTCCAATAGTTCGTGTTACTATTAATATTACAGTACAAAGCACAAGCCATTTTAAAAGTCCTGTGATCTTTACAATTTCCATTACCAAAAATTTCACCTTTTCTTTAAAAATTCTAGTCTCTTAACTATGGGCTATGGTAAATTTGAAAAAAAAAATCGCACATTTCTTATTCCAGGACGGAAGAGCCAGAGCATAGGGATAATAAAATCAAAGCAAAACCAGAACCCACCAGCATTAGTATCTCAGTATGCAATGTCTGTGACTCACTAATGATCCCCTGGCCTTGAACGGGCTTGGGCAGCCCCTCTTCTCTGGACCTGACCTGTGGAACACACACAGCTTATCTGGTAGACTCAGGCTGGCTGCACTCCACACTGAGCATTGCCTTGGTGGTCGTTCACAGAATTGGCGCCTTCAGTATCCAGGTTTCCATTGCTGACTATGAGATTGCACCAAAAGCCTCATCTGGGCTCTATTCATGGAATAAGACCACTTTGCCTGGTGCAACTCTCGGCTTCTCTGCATGGTCCCTTCAATCCTAGGACCTCTACTGTAACTGAGGCTGTACCTTCACCAATTATCTCCTGATATCTCTTCATGAACTACATTCCTTCCCATGGTGCCAGGCCTCAGTTTCTCTTCATGATCACTCTATGTCTTTAATACAGATAACATGTACATGTTTTACACATCACCATATTTGGCTGCCAGCTTGATGCAACCTTGTCTACTCTGAACCACAGCATCTGTCTGTGGACCCCAAGGAATCTCTTCTCCGTCACACTTCCTTTCCCATCAGGGTGGAGTGTGTGCTCTCAAACAATGAGCCAAATAATAGCTTCCTTCTATAAGTTGCATCTATCAAATATTTCGCTACACCCACAAGAAAAGTAACTGAAATATTTGTCGTTGACTTAGATCATCAAATTGGAGGCGTCTTGGAATTTCAGGCTCGTAAATTTTTACATTACGGCATAGAAAAATATAGACTACTTCAAGTTTTCAGTAGCATTGACATTATAATGAACCAGATTAACTCTTAGAACATTGTATGAATTAGAAAATTATGGAGGCGGCTGGTTATCATTCTGTGACAGCAATGTTATGTAATAATGCTTATCCGATATTCACTTTTATCCTATACAGTATGCCAGTGGGTTGTGCATAATTGTGTGTGTGTGTGTGTGTGTGTGTGAGTGTGTGTGTGCATGTGTATGCATGTATGGTGTATATGTATGTATATATTATGTATAATTTTTATCTAATTATTTGTTTAACAAATATTTACCGAATCTATTTTTTCTGTGTTCAAAGGAATTATAAGGGATTAAAATAAGATATTCATCTGATTGTAAATATGACTTCTTTATTTGACCTCATTAGCTGCAACCTACAGCATTATACCTTCAAAAAAGAGTTGAGACCCTCTGCTGATCTCTACCTTGGAAATGTATTTTCAGTTAAAGGTTCTGTCTGCTCCCTCAGGAGTCCCTCCTAACCTGATAAAACTTCACGTCTCCTTTCCTCATTTTGTACAGGATAAAAGCAATTTGAACTGGTTAAGTAAATTGCTAAAGATAATATCACCAAAAATAGTGCAACTAGCTTGGACCAAATTCTATGGGAGTTCAGAATTGGTATATTTTGTTCGATTAATTGCCTAAAAAATGGAAGGAAATTTAGAGAGCATACGAAAGGCAAATGACTCCTAATGAGGTACCATGGAGCTAATGGGTGTCTTTAAAACTAAGAGAAAATAACCTTGGATAGTAGAGAGAAGCATTTCTATGCACCAAAACACCACCAGAGCGTGTATTGATACTCTAGGAAAAACTTGAACAAGTGGAAGAATAATTACCCCCATATGTATGCAAACAGCTACATTTAATTTGGTATAAAAAAGAAAAATACATGAAACACAACTAAGCAAGCCAGAATCCTAACTTATCTACGTTTTTCTTATTTTATTTCCTTAAAAATGTGACAAGGTCATGACTTAGGAAAAAAAGAAGAAGAAAAAAGAAAGAAAGAAAAGCCAAGGCGTGTGTCACAGTATCACACAGTCACAGTGAGGCACTTGGTGCTGGATCAGAGGCCACGTAAGACCAATGTCAAATGGTTAGTCTTGAAAGCATACATATGAGTAACATTTTGCAGGATGATCAGGTTATACTTAGGAACATATATGTGTATACATATATATGTACAATAACAACTGAGGGAAAAGAAGCCACCACTTTGAAGGAAATAGAGGAGGGGTATATGGGAGGGTTTGGAGAAAGCAAAGGGAGAAATGTTGTAATTATATTCTGATCTTTGAAACTATTTATTATAGTTTCAAAAATAAAAAAGTATTAAAAAAAAAACCACCCCAGAAGTCTAATTCATTTGTTTAATTATTCCTTACAAAACTGAGAAGACAGTTGAAAATGTGGGGTTAAAGTTATAATTTTGGGCTATGTACAATTTCAATATAGTCACAGGTATAGTCTTCTACAAATCTGGCCATGTACAGGCAACTGGTGCAAACTGGAAGCAGACAGGAGCTACTCCTCCTACTTAGAGCAGTATAAAGGAATGCCACAGATCAGCACACACTGGCCTGCAGCAGCCTACGGGGTGACAGCCATCATGCACACTAAAGGTAGCGAAGTTAAGGGCTGCCTTATGAAGCACACCTAGAGCCCAAAGCTTGTCATAGTTTAAAATAAGCCAGCAGGGATAATTGAATAAATACAGGGCTAGTAATTGACTCCAGGGGAGCTGACGTGACTCTGCACTCAAAAAAATAAAGAGTTAGAAAAGAGAGAAAAACAGCTTCATTTCAGTTCAACATTTTAATCTTTTAGGAAAAGTTAGATCACTCAAGAAACACATTCCAGCCTTTACATTTGTAATTTAAAATAAGCAACTATATTAGCTGAAGAACTATTTCATTAGTGAAATTGTGGGGTCAAACTCAGACCCCTCAGGCCTCTATCTGCTGAACCATTGTGCAAGCCCTGAGTCCATGTGATCTTTGAATACTATAATAGTATAATATACAGAACATTTGAAATAAGTCCATAATTCATAAGTAGCACTAAAAATTCTTTCAGAGGAGCAGAACAGCTTCATTCGATGGAATGGACCTCAGAATGAAAAAGAAAGCCTGCCATAGCAGGGGATATTGGAAGGGATATTCAAATTTACTTTAAAAAAATGTTGAAATAAGAGGATATGTTATAAAGTGAAATGTCTTAGGGAATGGAAATCATGTGTGGTTCATACAACTGATCATACAGCCAATGATGTCAGGGGACAGCAACTCCTCATGTCCCTGTAAGAGAACTTCAGGATTTTTTTTTTTCAAGCTATACCCTTTATTGTGACATTCAAATGAAACGTTGGGTAGCATGAGAAATCCTTTCCTTTATGTAATCCCTGTAAAACCTTTATCCATCATATTTTTAGAGCACTAGATAATCTAGAAGACATAAGCAAGCTAAGCTCTATACGAGGGTCATTGTCATCATAACCATGTAAAACAGTCTAAGATTTCACAATGAACCTTAGCTTGAAAAAACAACAACAACAACAACAACAGCAACAACCCTGCATCTTCAGTAAGCTAAAGGTGTTTTCAGAATTGTAGGTACTTGGCATCTGTAGTTTGATGCTTAAAGACAGATTCAACTGGAGCTTGACTCTCATGCCCCTCCTTTCTCTGTGCTAGTATTTTATTTACACACTGAATTCTGAATGTGAACATTTATCATGAGCTGCTTCGTGGCATAATGATTAAATATCAGAAATACAATGGAATAACACACACGCGCACGTGCGCGCTCGCGCTTTCTACTTTACAGGCTATTTTCTACAATTCTCTTGTCTGAACAGAGGGTATCACAAAATTGGAGTCCTGATACCGGTCCATAATCTAAGAGAGAAGGCAAGAGGATTACATATGTTTGCAGCTAGCTGGACTTACCTGGAGAGACCCTGTCTAGAAAAAAATAATAAAACGGGCTGGACAGAGATAAGGAGGACAAAGTGGTCAAAGAAGGGGAGGCAAAAACCAAAGAAACGAAAGGAGTTTTAAGAGGGAGATAATGAAAAGAGAAAACATTTTCAAAATCACAGACAAAATTAGTTCAATACACAAGGAAACTGATTTCACAAAGAGAATTTAGAAATACTTTAAGATTGGTCGTGCTAGATTGTTCCACGACTGCATCAAAAGTCTCAACCGGAAGCCAGAAGTAAATTTGTAGAACTGTGTGTCAAATACAGACCAGGTGGTGTCCAGAGAAAGAGACAGACTGTCTTCCTAAATCACTCCCCTGAGAACAAGGCTTAACCTTATGACCTACCAGACAAGAGAAATGCATCAAAAAGAATCTCTCTTATTCTCTCATGATTTACCTTTTTTGAATGGAAAAGCATTTCCAAAAAACAAACAACCACAACAACAAAAAAACTAAAACAAAAAACCAGAGCTGACCACTCCCACAGGAAATAGAAGATGGTTTGTGCTGGGTCACCCAGGGTTGAACCTGTCAGTTTTAAAAATTGCTGGGTGGAGTCAAGAAACTGAAGAACATATCAGTCTTCTTAGGTCGGCTCCACACAGGGTCATCTTTGGCCTATAGTATTCTGGTCATGGGAACATTCATCAGTTTACACAAGTGTACCCACCAGGAACATTTTCTTTATGTACAAATCCACGTAGGCACTGCACACAGGCTGGAGGATGGTTGTTTCTGTTTTAAGTGTCGAGAGGCTTAAGAATGTTCACCTAAGGTAACAAAAGGAGTCCATAGATTTTTATCCCCAAAACAGTGGCAAGAGTGTTAAAAAAGACAAAACCATGGCTTTCTAGAGGTGTAATCTCTCAGATGGGTAATCTTAGCACAATAGTCAAGACCTGCCATCTATAAATGCATCTTTTGAAATCTAATTTTAAATAAAATGGGAATTGCTAATTGCTAATGAAAACACTGGTTGAATTAACTGCTCATAACATCTGCCTGCCCATAATGAGCATCGCATAATCACAGTGCCCATCACACGGCTCTTCCAGGCGATTGCCTCACCTCTGCTGCTTCAGGAGAAGCCTGCTAGAAGTTAGACATCTCTCTTTCCTCATCTGACCCATCTTCTAGATTATTCTTTTCACTCATTTCAATCGTGTGAGCTCCTATTGGTGCAAGCTTCAGCTCATATTTGCCTCTCCGCAAAGACTTCCTCTGCAAGCCATGAAAACTTTACTGTTCCTTCTGGAGTGTTCTTTAATGTCTTTGTTATGTTTTGGCATGTTACAGATCATAGGGAAGTCTGGGGAGTTTGTTCTTTCCATCCTCCACGTGGGCTTTGGGGATCAAATTCAAGTCATTAGGCATAAGAGTAAGCCTGTTGACCCGTCTAGTTAGGTTCCTCATATATTATTATTATGAAAAAACTAGAATATCCCTGTCATGCTTGGAATCCCCCTATAAAAGAGTTTGTACAAGTGAGAGGTCTTAAACAGTTCATAGCTTTAACGCTTCTCATATTTTCCAAGTAATATCTTGTATATGTAACTAGAAGGGTTAAGCTCAAAACCCAACAAAAGATTATTAATGATATTAAACGAAACATTATGATCTACCATTTCAGGTGGAGTCTATAAAATTCACACTGTACGATAAGAATTGATGGATGATTAATTACATGTGTTTATCTCAGTATGTAGAGGCTCTAAAAGTGAGGGCAAGTTTGGATTCTAGTTGTTTTCAGAACATAAATATGCACTGAAATAATTCTGTAAGTTGTGGACCAGGTGTCCGATTGTCAGAAACATGGAGAATTGAAAATTTGCCTGTCACCCCTGAGGAGAAATAATCAGTTAAAAATTTCTCCCCTTCACAGAACCAGAAAACATAATGTGCTTCCCCACAGAGTTGAGAGGGAAAAAAATTGAAGGTAGAAATTATAGTTCCTTCTAAGAAAAAAGAAGAAAGATACAGCAAAGAACCTGATCTTTTTGCTTCATAGTAGGTCAACCATTGAATGTTATTGAAGGCCATATAAAACCCTCTTAGATGTGGGTGTTTGAAACTATTAATGTGAAATTAAGGATAGGAAGCTTAATGATAAAGGGAATTCTTAGGTTACAAAATACTTTATGCTTTGTCACAATTTCACTAATTATTTCTTATTCATTTTATTGCTATTTTCATTTAGCAGAATAATAATACTAGTAGATTTTTTTCCTGGTCCTACTTGTGTATAGTTCTTAGCCACTTTAGCACTGTCAGTTTTGTGCTCCAGCTCATGGAGTGGGCCTAATACCCAATCAAAAAGTGATTAGTAACCACCACAACATTTGTGCCACTACTGGACCAGTGGATCCTGCACGCAGGTTACTGTTCCATGTCACAAGGTTGGTACCTGGGAGATACTAATAATTGCTATTATCTCCTAGTAATTACAGTGTACCTTCCAGTACCATAAACACCGGTTACTAGAGATGAGGCTCTTTGTCAGGTTATTTCATCACAGCAACAGAAAAGCAATGGTGACAGTGGGTCACTATGGGATTATGCTCTGCCAGACAACTGTGGGAGGATGATCTAGAGTAGCTGCCCCACACTAGGTAGTATATACACACACCTGTGGGTTACAAACATCTTCCACTCTTGAAAGTACAAGCCTTGAAGGGTCAATACCATCCTCGTGTTCCAAGCTGATCTAATAGCAGAGCCCATAAACATCAAAGCCCTCTGATCTGAGATGGAAAGCTCCAGATTCTCTTACCTACCTTAACTGTTACATAGACTTGTTACTGCTGTCTCTATTTTCACTCTAGAACTTATTAACTTATTAAGTGATGTTATAAATCGTAATGGTAAATGTGCTCATCATTAAATCCCTCTAATTCACAAGCCCAGGCCTTTCATAGTTCCTTGTTCTCTCTCTGTCTAATGTACTCTCTGTCTCTCTGTCTCTCTGTCTCTCTGTCTCTCTCTGTCTCTCTCTGTCTCTCTCTCTGTCTCTCTCTCTGTCTCTCTCTCTGTCTCTCTCTCTGTCTGTCTCTCTCTCTCTCTCTCTCTCTCTCTCTCTCTCTCTCTCTCTCTCT
>OU015751.1:10302835-10322835 GCA_907169655.1 Acomys percivali
CTCTCTCTCTCTCTCTCTCTCTCTCTCTCTCTCTCTCTCTCTCTCTCGTGTCTCCCTCCCTTCCTTTCTCATCTCTTCTGGCCATATTTAACTTTCCAATGATGCTATTCTTTCACAGTACTTAAAGGGGCTACAGGGCATTGTGAGAAACCGTGTGTTTCCAGGAATCATACTCTCTGGTTCTCTGTAAGCACTTTTATTTGCTAAGCCACATCCCCAACCTCTATGTTTTACTCTCTTAGTGTTGAGCCATGAGAGACAATTCAGAGGACATCTCTGCTTCTATTATTGTTGCTAACTTTCTACTGACAGCACAGAAGCTATGATGAAGACAAACCCCAAGAGACTCACTTACAGCAAATGTTCCTGAATTTTAACATAAGTCCTATGGAAAAAAAATCTATTCTACATTTTTAGCTTCAAGAACTCAGAAGGAAGGAAAAGCATGTCTTCTATTGAGGGGATGGTTTCTACAATAATGTTAGAGTGACAGCCATGATTTAGAAAAATCAAATAGAGTTTCTGATTAGAACAAAATGACCTTGAACTGAATTAGGAGCTAAAAACAGAGGATACCATGACTTCTACAATCAGCTCAGTGTTACCTATAGATGAAAGTGGCAAATCTCAAAGTCCCCCATCAGATCGTAAGTATCCAACATGGTAGGAAGGCTACCTGGAGCATCCTCTCACAACATTTTACAATAAATAGTTCTAAATAGCATTTTCCAATTTTAACATAAACTATAAGAAAGATATTGTGCAAATATGTTAAGTACCCAGATTAATGCATAGGCAAACACTCATACACATAAAGTAAACTTTAAAGAAATATTAAGAAGAGAAAAGATTCTCCAAGTATTTGGATTCAAAGAAAAAAAATCTTCCAGGGTGAAAACTCAGGGTCCTCTCCAGATCTCAGCATTGGCCTTCAGCAACAAAACTCTGTGAGTGTCTTCTCGGTGTTGCACAGAATAAGGACTATAACCCATGACAGGCACAGTATCAACCCTCAAAGTGTCTAGCTCTCACCCCCAAAATGTGAATGCCATACATTGCAAGGATAAAAAAAAATCACTTTAGTAACTGGGATTGAGTTAAGAGTTTTGAAATGTAGATTGCCTAGAGAGGCCCGGTCACATTCACATGAGCTTTTTACAGAAGTGGGGTAAGGAAATAACTCAGAGATGACTTTTCTGTCTCTAGCTGCAGGATGCTGTGTGCAAGGCTCACATGGAAGTCCTGAAAGGAAATAACCCCCCATATACAGGCAGCAAGCAGGCAGAGGTCATACATATTATTGTAGCCTACAGACCTGGATTTTATAGACAGTGGAATGAACAAGATGAGGACAGTAGTGCTGTGCTGCCTGACTATACCTGAAATTCTTTTGTTCAGTGAAACTATGCTGGCTGGCTGTTTTAACATACTGCAGGACCATTCATTTGCATTCTTCAAAACCACTAGTTTATGTTAAGTTTTAAAAAGCAGCAATAGATGCTTAGTATACAAGTACAAATTTTTAACAAAAAGCCATGTTGTTGTGACCAAAATACAAGGAAAACAGATGGGCAGTTTTGCAACGGGCGTAATTATAGCCATGCTTTCTTGGTGGTTCTAAATGAGGAAGTTCAGTTAGATTTGCAACCCCGAGGGTCCTTCATTTATTTCTAAGTGTCTAACTAACGATAGGTTTCACAGGCAGTGATGAAAAAAGGCTTCATACAGTCAAGACAAGAGGGAATAAATTCAAACTGTTCAGTGGAATCAGCAGTCTTTTGTACTTTCCTCTCCTCTGAGAGAAAAGGGTCCTGGTCATGTTGTGCATCCCTGAAAATGATGCTTTCTCCTTATTCATGTGTGTTGTACAAACGTAACTTTTAAGAATGATGTTTTCCCTTCAAAATTAAAATAATTCATTCATACAGTAGAACCTTAAAATGGATGTCACTAAGGTTTATAGTTATGTTTTAATTCCGTATTCCTTAAACAGAAATCTTTATGTTTTTCATTATTTTGTTTAGATTTTTTTTATTTTGTTCCCCTTTTTAATGTCCCATTTGTAACCACCTAGAAAGACGGCCATGTTTTTACACAATCACTCTGAGTTTTGTTTCTAATGAATACATAATGCACAAGAAGATGGCAGATCTCTCTGAGATGTGCCCCCACATACCTTAGGCATGTCACTTTCTGAGACTGCTGAATATCATTTCCCTGGAGTAGCCCACACTCACGCCCCAAGTTGTGTCTCTATTTCTTAGCACCTCTCTCACACTCTTCAAGTTTAAAATCTGGATTACAGGGCAGGTGCACAACAACTTACACGATACTTGAGGAAGAGCATTAATGTCATCTGTGGCAGCAAGTAAGAGGCAAGAATATGGCAAGGCAAGGATGAGAGCAGCCTGGGCCACACAGCAAGTGCCAAGGAAGTCTGAAAACACATTAAAATATAAACAAACAAAAGACAGAAAGATAAAAGTTCCTTAATTGGTTTTCCTTGTTTTGCTTTGTTTTGTTTGGGAAGTGGAGAACAAGAATGTAATGAGATGACTAAATCCAACCCTGTGAAGTTTCACACGGAGAATTTTTAATTTTTTTTCTTTTACTGAAAACAGTTTTTTCAAGCGGTATATTCTGATTACAAATTCCCCTTTTCTTACTTCCCCCCAGCTCCTCTGACCTCTTCTCCCATGTGAATCCATACCTTTTAACAAATAGACATCATTTTCCACTTGAAGGGACGCACAAGGGCTAGGGCTCATATAAAAGTTGGAGACTCTGTTTATGCACCGAGACTGCAGTCAAGTTACAGCATTAATTGACACACACAAGGGATAATGGTAGTTGTTTTGACCCAAACAAGTCAAAGAGACCATTGATAAATTGAAAGTCACTGAAAGTCAGACCTTTGGTTGATTTCAGGCATAAACCATCTTTACATGAGGACAGGAATTGCCAGCCAAGACAGGGGGAATCAGAGGTCATCTCTGTGAGGCAACTGTACCAATCCCAGGTGTGCATGACTGTGCTGCGGCTGTAAACTTATGTTGGCTTGTATGGGAAAACTAAAATTTATTATATTATATTATATTATATTATATTATATTATATTATATTAATTATATTATATTATTTATTACTTTGTGTTCATGGTCAGGTCTTGACTTTCTGCTTCTCTTGAACTAATGGCGTTGCTCATCAGTTCTTTGGTGATTATCTAAAATACACTGTCTGTTGCCTTGACTTACCAACCTTAAAATGTGTTTGTAGGTTAGGTACTATTCTAGGTACCATATTCCATGAATATTAATATACTTTCCTCAACTTTCTTCTCAGTTTTATACTCTTTCTTCATTAAATAGAATTTTAAATTTTCCACAGGGTCTGCATCTTGCAGTCTCTGTGTGTTTCATTTGATTTTTGCTTTTTTGAAAACGAGATGCTGTATTCTATAAGGAATTGTTCCTCTATATGTTGATGGCAAATTCATTTCTCTCCCCTCTCACTTAATCCCCCTAAGGGTTTTCTCTGTCTGCACAGAAACAGCGAAATGAAAGTGGTCTGTTCTCTGAAACCAAGTCAAAAAGTAACCAGTTGGTTCCTCACAGCCAGGTGTTCTGCTAATGGGGGGAAATGTGAAGTGTGAAAGAGAGTTCTAAAAGGAAGTTAGAGATGTATAGAGAAAGGATGTGTGGAAGAATGGAAGGTGAGAAGGACCAGCTGACACAAAGACTAGACGTGGGGCGGGGTAGACTCAGAATGGAGGCTCTGCAGTGAGGACCCTCTGCCCCACAAGCCGTTATCCACTAGCAATGTGGTTAAAAGCCTCCTGAGAAGACTATGGGGTTTCAGAGTCTTGGCAGGGATGGGGAGAACACTGGAGTCCTCCTCCCACACCACGCGACAGCGGAAACAGCATCTGGCATCTCCTCTTGGCCCGATCGGCTATGGGAAGATATGTCATCTACTGACTTGATGAAGGGACAGCCCTGCCTTCCTCCTTTCAGACATTTTATTTTGACTGATTCATGCTTAACCTCAGCTTTCTTTTCTATTTATATTGGAATGTTATAGAAATAAACGGATCATTCAATTTCTTTTCTCTTTCTCCCTCCTCTCCCCTCCTCCCATCCTCCTCCTTCCCCTCCCTCTCCTCCCCCTCCTCCCTCTCCTCCTCCACCACTGAGCACTGTCCAGTAATCCTGAGCATTAGGTAAAACGTCTGATGTGTCATGACACCCAGGTTCTTCTAAACCATTATTAAAATGGTTTTCTGGTATCTTACAAAAATCAATCAATTCATTTTAGCCCAATAAATTACCTCAAACCCCTGCCACCATTTATGCGATCTACCCACCAAATGTCAATTCATTCAATGACCTGTCTCTCTTTCTTTCAAGTTTGGTGTGCTATTTTTAAAAGCCTCAATTTTCGTAAGATCTGCACCAAATGTAATGATGGCAGCCTTATATCATTTACAAGTTAGCAGCGTGCTGAGTTTGCCTCATTATTCTTGTGTGTGTGTGTGTGTATGTGTGTGTGTGTGTGTGTATGTGTGTGTACACTTAGATCCAACCACAAAATATTTTTTAATTATGCTTTCAAATATTTTCTCTAGCTCATAATTAATCAAATATCCTTGAGACCCAGCTTTGTGACAAAAAGTACTCAGTGTAGTCAGGATACAAGGAACTGGACACTGTGATGCCCCTTGGGAACATGGTACATGCTACATGCATTTCTCTGACACCCTTAACATCAGAATGTTCAAGGTTCCTGCAGAGACTGGGAAGCACCAGCCACTTAATGTTCTTTGTTTGCTTTTCCATATGAAAATTTAGAATGCGTATTTCAAATACATGTCACAGTATAAAGAGAAAATGTTGACTATAGCCTTGTGTATTTGAGTACGCATTTACTAGCTAGTGCCACTGCCATCAGGGTGCAGTGGACACTGTTGGTCATAGGCCTAAGTTCAGGACACAGGGCATTAGATGTGGGATTCTGAAGGTTCTATCCTGGCCATGTTTCTAGCCTGAGCATTCGGCTCCTGATCTTCCCTCTGATTGCTGTTCATATCAGAGCTGCTTTCAACATCTTGCAGGGGAAATACAGTACTAGGAAAATGTACTATCTCAACCTCTGACTTATCATAATATGTATTTGGTTGAAATTCTGACTTGACACTTGAGTTTTACCTGTCCCAAGACAGTGATATGTGCCTGATATCATATTACTCTGCTTACCAATAACTTCACCCACATGTTTTGGACATCCTGCCTTGTGCTTTTTGTACACTCTCCATATGTAAAGTACCCAATATGCCTTACTGTCCATATTTTAAAATGATTTATTCTACTTTTAATTATGTCTGTTGGTGGGGAAGGTGGGTTGTGCACCCGAGTAAAAGTGTAGATCCCCAATCTGGAGTTACAGGATCTGCACATGAGTGCTTGGAACAGAACTGGAGCCCTATAAAAGAAAAGTGAGAAATCTTAACTGGGAGGGGGGGTTGCTCTCTTGTCACTCACACCCTGCATTTTTATAGTAAAAGCGCATAGAGTCATTTCTTTGACACATCCAGGACAGAAAGCGTTATCACATGGAATACTCATCACTATAAAATATGTCTTATGTCAGATTACTTGGCTAGCTGTAGGCTATGCAAATGTGCTGGGTATCTTTAAGAAGGTCTGGCTCAGCTGTTCCATTGGGTAGGCATATTAAATGCACTTTAAACTTAAGATGCTTTTAACTAAACAGTGGGCTTATTGGAATGTAAAGTCGTAAGTTGAAGTATTTCTCTTTTTAACATCTGAAGAATATTTTTGTGAAACCTATGCTCCAAATCTGACCACACATCATTTAATTGGCATGGAGGGGGGATATTATTCATTATGACTATCTCAAATTAAGAAGAGGAGTTTTTATTGTTGTTGATTTAGATAATTGATCATGTTCATGCCTTGAGGCTCTGACAACATAACAGGCAGTTTTCCTTGGAAATAGACACCTGTTATTTAGAGAAACTCTCCAGTAAAGCCACAAAAGAAACTTCAAATTGAAAGCAAGAGAAATTTCACAGGGATTTCATAAGCCCCATATGAGGATCTGACTCTGCATAGTAGTGTTTTACAGAGAGAGAATGTGAGAATTCTTAAATGACCTCTAAGACTCCAGGTAACAAATATAAACTTTATTATGTTCTACTAAGAACTGACATCGGGGCTAAGAACGTCAACTATACTTCTGGCAAGCACATAAAGAAAAAAAAGGTAACATTATGGAAAAAGCAAAAACAAAATGTTTACATCGAGTGAGCTACAGCTAAAAAAAAAAATCCAGGCTCATGAGTGCATTGGAGCTGCAGGCTCAGCAATATTTTGTAAGTAGCTTCCCAGCACACAATTGCGTCTCTTCACAAAAGGCAGATGAGAGAATGTAAACCACTTCCGAATAGACATTTTTGTTGAAATTTAATTGAAAAAGTTACAGAAGTGGATATAATGTGAGGAAGCAGGGCGTAAAGTCATCGCTCACCACAGTTTTGTCACATGGCCTCATCACCTTCCAGATAGCACTTTGCCACAGTGCCCCAACGCACACCCCGCACGATTGGGGCAATGCGGATCCCATTGCGATACATTATTAATTTTGAGTAATGAGGTTGAAAGCAAGAGAAATGGCTCTCTCAGCATTACACACTCATATCCAGTTAGTGGTGCCCTTGTTAGAAAAACATGACAGCTTGTCTCATTGTTTTCTTTCCCCTTTATTTTTCCTAACTTCCAGGCGTCAGTGGAATATTTAAGATCAATTAGACATGGTTTAGCAAATTACATGAAGGGAGCAAAATGTTCAATGGGAAAATTTAGCCAAATGTCAGGCTTCCTTTTATTTAAACTTGGACAAACTGCAACAGTCTCGGTGTCATTGAAATACTTTAAAACCTATCATCTACCAATATATAAAAACCATTAGTTCACATACCATGAAATGAACATAAGTTTAAATAAATGGCATTGTAAAACATTATTCTGATGATCCCAGTGCCAAACTAGCACAGATATGTCAGAACGCAGGAATTGAATTCATTCTTCCTCAAATATTAGAGCAGTTCATTAATTCTGCACCTTAAGATTTCAGTCTGGATAGACTATTAGATTTTATCTTAAAGTCAAATACGATTTTGGAGTTTTATACATTGTCTTACATGAGCATCATTGGTTTTTTTTAACAACTCAGAGTCAAGGAAGAAAGACATAAGTAACTTTTGAAAATCAGACTACCTGAAAATATAGGGTGCCTAGTCAATGCTTTAGGAATAAAGGCCAGAATAATACTATTCTGACATCAGAGCCTGGGGGACACATATCCTGCAAATGTTTGGAGGGACAAATATTCACTGAGATGAGGAAGAAAGAGACTTAAAATAGCTATGATAATATTTAATCATTTAATACCTCCCATATTTCACAATAAAAACTAAAACCCAAAATGCCTTCCTTCTCCCGTTATAAGAATCTATTTGAAATCTGCATTTTTTCCTCAGTTTTATGTAGAGGCTTGAACATTAATATTCTATCATAATTTCAGGAATTTATGACTCACAGAAGTCTTATCTTTCTTCCCTGGAGACTAGAAACTCCTCTTTAGGTAAGATTTAATATGTAAACGGCATCATAGGACACTTGATGTGACTGCATTCTGAGATGTCAGGAAGAAAGTTTCGTACTTGCACGAGCATAGAGGTTGGCATTTTCAAACTTAAATGACAACCTCAGCAGGTTGTTTGTGATGGAAAAACATAAGCTGCTCTCACCGAAGAGAGTCTTTTTAAAACACAAAACATTAATTGGAATGCGATCGCATTGTCCACAATGCTAAATGTTTGACCTAACGTTTAGGTAACTCGTATCCAAGGCCAATGAGGAAGCACTAAGTCAATGACCATAGAACAAATGAAAATCAGTAAGGTGACTTACAAATAATGGATAAGTGATTAACACAGCAAAAATAATATCTTAAACATTCCATCTAAATCTATGTTTCCTAGAACATAATAGTCATAGAAATTCTTGAATATTCTTTTAATTTTTTCTTGAATGTAAGATCATAGATGTAGTTAACCACTTCAGATTCTGCCTTAAGTACACACACACACACACACACACACACACACACACACACACACACAAACACACAGAGCTTTCTAACCTACAAAAGACTGAGCCTTGTTTTGTTGTGTGCATTCTGTCAGCTGCATCTCTAAGGAGAACTGTCTCTCCTTCTAGAAGCTACCAGTTACCAATAGCTACTCAGTGAGATACTACTTTGCTCTCTTCCCCAGCATCCATGCTAGGACTTTGTCAGATCTTACGTGCACAGTCACAGTGCTATGCACTCTTGATTTCATGCGTGCGCCAGGCCTGCCGTGTCCTGCAAACCGTCTTTCAGAGCAGACTTCCATTACCTCGGACTCTTACAATCTTTCTGCCTCCTTTACTACAATGATCCATGAGCCTGGAGGCAGGAGCAGTTGGTGTGTTATAGATGTTCAATTTAAACTCTTAAGAAATCTAAATTGAATTTCAGCAACCAGTGATTTGTAGAAAACATTAGATGTTGCAAAGCATACATTTACTCAGATATAAATTTATATTGTTACTAATGTGTGTGATGTGTTTTATTTTATTGTCATTCTATTTCCAGGTTCACTTCTCCAAACTCAGAATACAAAGCCACTTACTACATTAACAGAGAAAAAAAAAAAAAAACCCACAGCTAAGCAGATTTAATTAGTTCCTTTAGGGTCATGGTGACATGAAATATTTGGGCAAATTACAGCTCGACTTTAACTCCAAAGAAAGAAATATACTGTTTCAAGAAAATCTAATGTATTTTGAAGACATCTAAATACCGGTGTTTCTTGGAAGAGTGCTTGGAAACATATTGGCCAAGTGTGTCTCCTCTTTGATAATGTAAATATTTATGAACAAAATTGTAGACTAATGAATATTTGTCTCAAGAACAGCAGTGACATTAGCTCCCTAAGGGATGATGGACCATCTCTGTTCACTCAAGGTCAGGCTTCTTGGGTTATGTGACTGTAAAGCCTCTGTCCGTGGGAAAGAGTCCGCAGACAAAAATCAAGCAAATTTAAGACTTTTTGATTCGACCAAAAGTTTCCTTAAAATTTTCAAGTAAATCTTTTCTTCTGTCAAGGAAATATAGTTTGGACTAAATAGGGGGTATTTCTTTTCAACAAATAGTATAAAGAGAAACTAAAAGAACAATTCTCAACCCCAGCAGACATGGACTATGTAGTCTATAGTAAAGACCCCCCGGGGGGGCTATGGAGTGATGCCTCTTATGTATACATGCCTCATACCCACATATTTAAAAAGTATTAACAGTATTTATTTAAACAAATTAATAAAAACTAGAAGGAAAAATAGTGTCTTAATTCCACATGGAAAAATAAATGATGCCATTGTGTTTTGTTAGAAATGTCCTGTATTACCTAATTCTGAGAAGAAGAAAAAAAATTTCTAAGTGTAGAAAAACTATAAGAGAAAACCCATAATTTGTACTTGGTCAGGATATATATATATTTATATAATATATTTACAATACATATGTATACATGTATAAATATGTATAATATGTGTATATATGTACATATAATGTGTGAAGACATGTGTGAATGTGTGTCTCTATATATGTATATTTATATATTACTTACGTGTGTTTATCTATGTGTATGGGTATATGTATGTGTGTCTATGTGTTTGTGTGTATATGTCTGTATGTGTATATATGTGTGTGTTTATATGTATGTTTGTATGTTTTTGTCTCTTTGTATATGTGTGCATGGGTGTGTTTTTTCATATATATAAATATGTCTATGTGTATGTGTGTGTGTGTATATACACATGTATGATTTTTTTATGTATGTGTGTCTGTATAGGTCTGTGTGTCTGTGGTGTATGGTGTATGGCTGTTTGTACATATCTTTGTTTGTGACTGTGTGCTACAGAAGCAGTAACAACTGGATTTAAAATATAGCAGTCCATTGAAGAGTCTCAAATGACCTAAAGTAACACCTTTAGGTGTAAGCTGCTGTTTCAAAACTAACAAGTCACAGTGAGCTGGGAGTTTGTAACATTGGAGAAATCTCAGCTCTGCTAGAACCACCCAATGGGAGAAACCTCTTCTGATAGAAATAGGAATCTTTCCAAGTGTTTCTTAGGCAATGCAAATCTGGAGAAATGTCACCAATGCCACAGTCAATGACATTCTAGGAATAATCCTTTTTTATTCATCATCTCTCAGCTTCATGGTATAAAACACATCATGTATTTACTATTTATATCATTATACTGTAATTCTGATATAAAAAGCTTCAAAACTTTGATTAGTGCTTAATAGCAGGAAACATCTTTTTATTTCAACATTGTACAGATTTTTATTCTGTTCTGTGAGGGCTCTTCTTTTATATGTAAAGTATATATATTACATATTATATATTATAAAGAAGAGCTTTAATTTCCCGGCATTATTCACAGCATTCTGACCCTCTTTTGCTGTCCTGTAGTTTACAGATGATTTGAAACCAATCCTTTGTCAATCGCATTGGCTTTTTGCTGCACAGCAGTACAAGCCAGAACCTTTCCCTCCACGGAGATGTTTATTTCCTTGTTCTTAGTGAAAGTTGCTTGCTGAAGACAAAAGCGAGTGATCAGAATGAATTTTCAAATGGAACCCTCTGTTCTGCTGCCACAAACTATTTCATTTTTGATGCTGTTTATGTCTTCAAAGGGCCCAAGCTGGTGTTCCAATCCTACACTGCAAAATAGTTCTCACATAGCACATGAGTCCTGGCGTTCACATGCACTAGGACAAGGTGAACGCCTAACTATATATTTTTAATAAACACAAAAAGCAATACCGCTGTTAGTTGATGATTGTGAGCCTTGTGTACGTGATAAGATTAACTGAAGATTACAGTATTCCTTTTATAATAAATTTGTGAAAAACAATAAAATGTTGGGGAACAGATGAATAAAGAACATCTACTCAACCCACCAAGTTTTCACTCAAATGTTGAAGGGGAAAAAGATGAATAAAGAGATCTTCCGTGCTTTCCTTACTAGGAGACCCATATGAAGCCTGAGCTGCCCATCAGACACATCTGTATAGGGGGCCTAAGTCCAGTCTATGTATGGTCCTTGGTTGGTGCTTCAGTCTCTGTAAGCCCCTCTGGGCTCTGGTTAGTTGGCTCTGTTGGTCTTCATGTGGAGCTCCTGTCACCTCTGGGTCCTTGAATCCTTCCCCCAACTTTTTCACAAGACTCCCCAGACTTCACTTAATATTTGGCTGTGAGTCTCATCATCTGTTTCTATCCACTGGACCAGAAGGAGAGGAGGGAGGGCATGATGATCAGGATGTATAGTGAATAAATAAATTAATTAATTAGAAAAAGGGAGATCTTCCACACACCCATTCTACGCTCAGTCACAAAGTTGCATTGTGAACTATGAACCGGTGCCTACCCAAGTTGTCAGCTCACATCTCAGAAGAGACAGGCAAGAGGTCTACACAGATTATTCAACTTTTATAGCATTGTTCTCAAAATTTAAAGTTTACTTACAGTAAAATAAAAGTAAAAATGTATACAATAATTTAAAACAAAAATGTTTACATTCTTACATAAACTAAGGAGTAGGAACTGCCTCTGCTGCCCACTAAATCACTTCCCTCTGGAGGAGCAGCCTTGCCAGGCCACAGAGGAAGAGGTTACAGGTAGTACAGATGAGACTTGATAGACTGATGTCAGATGTTAGGGGAGGAGGGCATCCCCTTTCTGAGGACTAGGGGAGGGGAGTAAGGAAGGAAGAGGGAGGGAGGGTGGTACCAGGAGGAGATGAAGGAGGGTGCTACAATGGAATGTAAAAGCGAATAAATTAAAAATAAATAAAATTTAAAAGAAAGTGAATATATTTGTATCTTATATAAATAATTGTGCATTACATACCTGTTTTCCAATTTAACAGAAGATCTGCAAATGGGTTTATATCTATGATGGTTTTTTAAACATATATAAGATTATTTTGCCTTGAGAAAAAAAAAACTTATCTCTCTATTTCTCCACTGGAGTTGGAATTTAAACCTCAATGACCTTTCCAGTGTGTGTCTTGTAATTATTGGACTCCTTCCCAGTACGTTTTACAACATACCCATTGGCAAGGAGGGTCGAGAGGGCAATAAATTGGAAATTTTATTTACTGTACCAATTTGGGATAACTGCAGGGGACCACTGTATGAATAGTCAAGGATAATTATAAAAATTCCCACCCAACGCATGGAATAATCATTTAACTCAGAAGGAAGAAACAAGGTGACTTTGGAGGTCTTTTGGAACAGTTTAGACATCCTGAACTTGTTTCTCAACACAGCCGCATTCCCAGTTGTTAAGATTTTAATCAGCTTAACAATAAAAATGAGAAAAATATATCTAAATATATGACTTTATATGGCAGCATAGTGTCCCCCATACCACATTCCCAGTATCCTTTAGTTATCATTATAACATTCCCTCTGATCAATAGGTATAAAATGTATGAATACCCAACAGAACCCTGGCCTGAGATGGAGCAGCCCCAAATTTATCCTCAGGAGGCATTCTGTATCCTATTTATTTCATCTATTTTTACATTACTTTTTAATTTTGTTTAAAGATTTACTAGAAAGGATCATAATGAGTGAGTTAACCCAGAAGCAGAAAGACTCAATTGGTATATACACACTCACAATTGGACATTAGCCCAAGGGGCATGTCCCGTGAAAGTCTTCACTTACCAGGAAATTGAGATAGACGTACGGACATCCTACTGGGACTCTAGGAGAGAGAAGTATGGGAGAATAGGGAAAAAGAAGGATCCAGAGGGTCCTAGAAACCTACAAGAAGAACTTTATGATGGGTGGATTGGAGCCCAGGGGTTCTGCTCAAACTACAGCAACAACCAAGGACAATACGTGCAGTAAACTTCGAACCCCTACCCAGATCTAGCCAATGGACAGGACATTCTCCACAGTTAAGTGGAGAGTGGGGACTGACTTTCACGTTAACTCTGGTGCTCCATATTTGACTACATCCCCTTCATGGGGAGGCCCAACGGCACTCAGAGGAAGGATACCAGGCTACCAAGAAGAGACTTGATACCCTATGATCATATAGAGAAGGAGGAGGTCCCCCTCGGTCACAGACATAGGGCAGGGAAATAGAGTGAAAGTGGGAGGAAGGGAAGAACAGCAGGATACAAGGGATGGGATAACAATTGAGATGCAATATGAATAAATCAATTAAAAGATGCAGTGAGGAAAAAAAGATTTACTCATTTTTTTTTGTGTGTGTATATGAGATTTTGCTCAAATGTGTGTTTGTGCGCCATTTTTGTTTCCAGTGCATGCAGAAGCCAGATGACGTCAGATCTCCTTGGCCTGGAGCCATAGGTAGTTGTAAGAGACCACAGGGGTGCTAACAACCAACGCCAAGCCCTCTGCAAGAGCATCCAGTGTTCCGAGCCACTGAGCCACATTCTAGCCCTTCCATTACTTCTTTATTGCTGATACACCTTGCTTTTTTTTTTTTTTTTGGTTCTTTAAACAAAATCAATGCCTTTCAGTCGTCATTACAAAGAGTTGAAAATCTTACCAATCGCAAAACATAAACAGGCTCATGAGTGTTTCAAACATACATTCATAAGAAAATAATATCACAGTTTTCTGTCCGTCGTTATTTTCCGTGTTATTCATAATACTCAATGCATTCATTATCAGTAGTGTCTCTGATGACAATAGGAAAGGCTCCATTCATTAACTTTCATCTGTTATTTTCAGCCTGTGTAGGACCCTATTACCAGAGCATTACACCAAGTGATCTATGGGTGTGTATACAACCACACATTTGTTACAGTGACCATACTTCTTAGCTTGGTTGTAATTATTTAGATTTTATTACAATTTTTAATCCATGGAGTTTCCCTTCCTAACATTGGGAATTTGGATTGTGAATCATTGATGGCCTTATGTTTGTTAGATGGGGTAATAATTATAATAACATGACATAAAATAATATAGTATTAACAAAAGGTTTAGGAAATAACTGTCTTTCTTGAAGCTCAGCTGTACTGCTGTGGCAAGTGATGTTAAGTGGAGGCCTGACTCACTTTTATAGGGGATAAAATCATAGGACTTGAAGCACACAGACATGGTACTAGTCACTGGCCCTGACTGGATTTCTCACAGAGAATGAATAGTACAGACACAGTAAATGCCTGGCCTAGGATCAGCCACAAGAGAGCTTAAGGTGCCCTGGAAAACATATTCATTTCCTAGCTTCGCCTGACAGTGATCGTCCTGTTAACAGAAAGAGGGATCTGGCCATATGAACACAACCTGGACACTGGAGTCTAGTGTTCATTTGATTTCTGATTATCTCTCTAGCACACGGGAGTTAGAAGTTGCCTCGCTCATCTCGCTTTAGGGATTTAGACTGATAAATAGAGAGGATTAAATGGAAAAAAATCATGTGAGGCTCTGTCTGCCATGAAGAAGAGGACGCATTGGTAAAATAGTGGCTTTATCAAAATAACCAACTGGATTTAAGACATATATTGAAGAGGCTGAGCGATAGCTTGGTCAGTAAAGT
This sequence comes from Acomys percivali, assembly GCA_907169655.1. Lineage (NCBI taxonomy): Eukaryota > Metazoa > Chordata > Mammalia > Rodentia > Muridae > Acomys > Acomys percivali. Next base: position 10,317,555 of record OU015751.1, read on the forward strand.
GCTTGTTGTGGAAGCCTGGACGTCTGAGATGGGATCCCGAGAACCCACTTAGAAAGCCCGGCATGCACCGTATTATCAGTGCTTTGATTACGGAGACTGGAGCATCACGTGGCATCACTGGCCAGGGTCCCTAGCTGGATCAGTGAGTTCCAGGTTCAGTGAGAAACCCGGCCTCAAGAAGTAAGATGGCAGGTTATTGAGGAAGATACTAGACATCTACTCACACATATGCACACACACACACACACACACACACACACACACACACACACACATGCACACACCAGCAAAAACATGCACTCCTACACAAAGAGGCATGTCTGCATGCTTCCACATGAAAGAACACATACAGAACCAATATAACATAGAACCAGTAGAGCATCCACATCTGCCTGAGCATGTACACACTCACAGAAGCACATATACATGAACAACAGACATATATGCTCACATATGTATGAAAAAATATATGACATGACCTCCTATAAGCATGTATCCAAAAGTGACATACTTAGTGGTTTATCACAGACAATAATTATATCATTTAATTATAATACTTTTATACAACCCAGTAAGTAGCAAGACCTCAATGTCTTTAAGACCGTAGCAGATTTCAATCACACAGCATGGACCGGAGTCTTCACCTTGGATCCACTGACAATGTGATTGCTTGTAGAAGAGAGAGATATTATTACTAAAATGGTTAGCAAGGATTTGTTTGTAAATATTAACATCCTTTAAGCCTAAGTTACCAGAAGGTTAAAGTCTGGCCATACCTGGAACCTACCAAGCATTAGATCAGCAACCACTAAGGCTCATTTTTGTTTTATAATAGGAGCCCGGGAAATTACAAAACCTTCAGAGCCATCTAACTTAAAGAATAAAAAGCTCTTAACATGATTTTTTTATTCAAGAGCTCACATTGACTGTCAGCCTAATTACATCCTACTAGAGAAGTTTGCCCTGTAGATATCTCAGTACAAAGCCACGCTCTGAAGGTCTAGAGCAGTGCAAGTCTCAATTTCATAGCATTTCATTTCCAATTCCTCTTGTATAAAGGCTTGCTCACCCAGCACCAACAGAATAGAGCTACATCAAGACAGGACATGAGAGGGATTCTAATAAACACTCTGGCAGAAGAAATCGCTGTCTGTTTCAAAGGGTTTTGCAGAAGGCATTTGGCTGGAGCATTAACATAAGAAAACGGACAGAAACATCTCTGTCAAGTGAGTAGCAATGCTGGGATGGGATGCAGGTGTGGTCTAACCCCCAGGGTACCCATTTCAGCACTGGGACTCCAGAGACTTGATCCCATTGGCTGGGCATTGTTTAAGTTTGGATTCTGGCTCTGGTTTTTACTAACCATTTGATAATTTGACAGGTTTTGTTTTGTTTTGTTTTTTATTACTCAGAAATGTACTTCCTATATATGTGGGAAGCCAGGTGATTTGGACCCATTAAGATCAGATGCAAGTGTTCAGCACATGTTCAACAACTGGAGGGTGAAATGATATTTTCTTTAGATACGCTGTGTACTGATTTATTGAGGTTTGTTTTGTTCTCTTTCTGGTGTTTAAATAAATAAAAGGAGGAATTTTTAAAAGATTTTTTAAATTTATTTTATACAGTGCTCTATCTGCATATACACCTGCATGCCAGAAGAGGGCATTGGATCACATTATAGATGGTTGTGAGCCACCATGTGGGTGCTGGGAACTGAACTCAGGACTTCTGGAAGAGCAGTCAGTGCTCTTAACCCCTGAGCCATCTCTCCAGCCCCAAAAGGAGGAATTTAAAAAACTCAACAGCAACTTTGGTAATCAATCTGCCACTTTCTCAGAAAATGAGAATAGTGCTACCTCAAGACACAGCTATTCCACTCCTGGGCATATACCTGAAAGACACTCCACCACACAACAAGGACATTTGCTCAACTATGTTCATAGAAGCTTCATTCATAATAGCCAGAATCTGGACACAACCTAGATGTCCCTCAACCAAAGAATGGATAAAGAAACTATACATTTACACAATGGAATACAATTCAGCTATCAAAAACAAGGAAATCTTAAACTTTGCAGGCAAATTATGGAATAATCACCGTGAGTGAGGTAACCCAGACCCAGAAAGACATACACGGTATATGCTTACTTATAAGTGGATGTTAGACCAGCATAGGTGTCATCTGAGACTCCACCCAGCGCAGGATGGGGACGGATACTGGGACTTGCAGCTGGACTCTGGGGAATAACTGTAAGTTGTATGAAAGAGATGGTGGACGGAAGGACTGAGGTGGGGGTCGGGGAGTTCTCAGGAGCTCCACAAGGAGACTATCAAGGCTGAAGGATCTGGATCCAGGGGCCCTGCACAGACTGATACACCAACCAAGGACAGTGTAAACAGAGCATCTGCACCTCCCTGTTCTGTTGTAGCCAATGGACAGTGCGTTCTCCACATGGGGAAGAGGGAAAGTGGGAGACTGATGCTGACAAGATATCTGGTGTCCGGGTATTTGATTACTCCTCCTTGGTGGAGAGGCCCTGTGGGAACACAGAGGAGGGGGATGCAGACTGTCTGAATGAGACTTGATGGGCTGTCATCAGAAGGTGCGGGAGGACCCCACATGTCAGAGGTATAGGGGAGGGGAATAGACCAGAGGGGTGAGGATAGTGGAAACAGGAAGACAAGAGCAAGGGGAATACAATCCCAATGTAATGTGAAAATTTTATAATAAAAAAGCTTTAAAAAACACAACGCACACAAACAAACAAACAACAAAAAAACCAAAACAACAACAACAACAACAACCAACAACACCATGAGTAGCAACAGAGGAGGCAGGGTTTCTCTTTGTTTGAAACACACCTAGAGAGGTAGGAAGTCTTTATATATTATTAATTTATTTATTTACTTCACATCCCAGTCATAGCCTCTTCCTTCCTCTCCTCCCAGCCCCACCATCCCTCCTCCCCTATTCCTCAGGAAAAGGGAACCCTCCTACCCACCTACCCCAGCTCATCAAAGTCACATCAGGACTGAGATCATCTTCTTCCTGTGTGGCCTAGCAAGGCAGTCCCACCAGGGGGAAGTGATCAAAAAGCAGGCAACAGAGGCCGTGTCTGAAACAGCCTCCCCAGCTCCCCTTACTAGTGGACCCACCCACATGAAGCCTGAGCTGCCCATGGCTAAATCTATATAGAGGACCTAGGTCCAATCCAAGCATGGCCATGGGTTGGTGTCTCAGACTCCACAGACTCCTCTGGGTTCTGGTTTGTAGGCTCTGTTGGTCTTCTTGTGGAGACCTTGTCACCTCTAGGTCCTTATATTTGTTCCCCAGCTTTCCACTAGGACCCTCTATGCTTTGTTCAATGTTTGGCTGTGAATCTAGGCATCTGTTTTGAACAGCAGCTGGGTGGAAGCCCTCTAAGAGGACAATTCTGGTAGGCTCCTGTCTGATAGCAACGCAGACGATCATTAATAGTGTCATGGACTGGCTTTCTTCTCTTATCGCTGCAGTCCTTCTGATCTACCGCCCCAGGTCTGCTACTTACCCTTATTTCTCTCTGTGCTTACTCAAATATCTTGTTCCCTCTCTCCAACCACTGCCTCAGTCTAGTCTATTTCCCTTTCTAAGGAAGTCAGTTGTGCAACTAAGTTCTAGATGCCACGGATCCCTGGACCAGGCAGAAAGCTTACGCACATGTGCCCCCTGCTGTTTGAAAAGAGAACTACACCAGCCTTGCGTACCTTCTGAATTAAAACAGACCATGCGGTTTACCTTGGACAAGAGTCTGTTTTCTGACCATTGGCTAGATCTGGGTAGGGGTTTAAAATTTACCGTCTGTATTGTCCTTGGCTGGTGCCTTAGTTTGAGCGGGACCCCTTGGCCCAAATCTGCCTATCATAATGTTCTACTTGTAGGTTTCTAGGACCCACTGGATCCTTCTACATTGTTATTCTCCCATGGTTCTCTCATCTAGAGTCCCAATAGAGTGTCCTCCCCTCTGTCCCAGTTTCCTGGTAAGTGAAGGCTTTCATGGGACAGAACAGTCTCCACACTTGAGTGGAGAGAGGGATATGACTTTCTCACGTACTCTGGTGCCTCACATTTGACCATGTCCCCTGGAGGGGAGACCTGGTGGCACTCAGAGGAAGGACAGCAGGCTACCAAGAAGAGACTTGATACCCTATGAGCATATACAGGGGGAGGTAATCCCTCTCAGGAACAGTCATAGGGGAGGGGAGTAAGGGGAAAATGAGAGGGAGGGAAGAATGGGAGGATACAAGGGATGGGATAACCATTGAGATGTAACAAGAATAAATTAATTAAATAAAAAAAAATTAAAAAAAGAGTGTTTTCTTTCCCAATATGTTTCTTGCTGTATACATTTATTATATTCATACAAGGACAGTTTGATCACTGCTTATCTTACTGATCACTACAGTGTGCAGATAAACAGATTTTAGATCGTGGTCCTCTGAGGTGTCTTGTTGTTTCCTTCAGATAGGCACACTGCCTTTAACCTCTTACTTGGCTTTTTGGACTCAGTTGTTCCTTGTCTAGTCCACAGACTGGGGCTTCAGGTGAGAAACAGCACGCCTCGCTAATGAACTCTTTATGTGCAGCAAAATAAAATCAGTCAAACTCATCATGGTTTTGTTCTTGCAATGTGTGTTGGGGGCTTCGATCCTTCCTTTCACTACTGTTCTCCAACATATATGTATTATTGAGCATTTTATGTCCGTGACTATTTGCTTATGGCAGATGGACCGTGTGAAGTCTAATATGCTGCCAAGACTTATTTGCATATCTTAAACTTGCCCTGGGCAAGGGTGAGCTAAAACAGAGGGGTTGTGTGGTCTCATGAGTGAGGGCTGGCTGTGTTGTACTCTCTCCATCCCAAGGTTTAGTTTCCTGATTTATCTTGTGTTCCTCAAAGCAGAACCCATGGATAGAAAGCCTTACGTACTGCCTGACAAGGATTTGCTTTCTTTTTATTTTTTAATCCGTCTACTAGAATGAAGACTCTAAGCAGCACTGTAATTGTACTTACCAGAATTTCTACTTTTCACACCTATATGTATTCTTGAATTTATTCCATTTTTAAAATGACCATTCATATTTTTTAAAAACATTCTCATATTGTTACAAGTATTTATAGTTCATGTTTAAAGCTTATTTTTTTTTTTACCAACTTTAAACTGTTCACTTTATTAGCTTGGGCTTCACATCTCTTGTATTTTTACCATATCTTTCATTATAACTTGTATTTTGTAACAT
>OU015751.1:10325335-10331471 GCA_907169655.1 Acomys percivali
AATTGCGGAGTTTGAGACCTAAAGATAATATAAAATGAAAAGTGTGAATTTACTGAAGACAACAAGAGAAAAATCTAAGGGGTGGAGTTGACAATGAGATTTTAAGATCTCTCAGAAAAATGCATGGTGTGTGAAAAAACAAACAGAAAGCATTGATAAACTTCATTAATATTAAACTCCCCACTTTGCAGAAGGCAAAGAATGAGAACACATACAAGAATGAAAAAAAAAAGGGGGCCTCAGAAAGATTTATTTAAAAGATTTATTTGTGGCGAACTATTGTTATTTAAAAGATGCTAATTGTTTATAAAAACAATAGAAAATCAACTCGATTAAAGAATTCATCACAGGCTGGTGAGGTGGCAAAGAAATTAAAAGCATTGGGCGCTCTTCCAAATGTCCTGAGTCCAATTCCTAGCACCCACCATCTAGAGTGAGATCTTTTGCCCTCTTCTGGTATTCAGGCGCACATGCAGGCAGAATACTGTATAAATAACAAATAAATAAATCTTTTTTAAAAATTCACCATAGTCCTTGACACATCACCAACAAAGTTAGATACATGAAGCTAAGTAGGCCCATGATGAGATGCTACTCTATTTTAATAAGACACTTAGAATAAAAAACTCTGAGGACATCAATACCCTGTGGTTAGAATGGCCCAAATCCAGAACCAGGTAAAGTTGGATGTGAGGGAACACAGAGGACAGCTAGAAGTCTTACCAGATGTAGGAATCTCAAATGGTACTATCATCTAGACACTCATAGTTTTAGCCATATGAAACAACAGAATTGCCCCAGGCATTTAACCAAAAAAGAAAAGACAAGAAAAGGAAACTTCCACTGAGAAGGTGAGCACGGATGTCTATAGCGTCTTTAGTGACGACCACAAATTTTGGGGGCAATAAATATGCCTGCGTGTAAATGGGTGTTTAAATAAACCAAAATGTATTCAGATAGCGGGATGTGTTATCCAGAACGAAGCTAATAATCTCTGAAGAACTGAAGCTTGCCAAAGCCATACACCGGGGATGAGGAATGAGGCCTTTGGAATGGGATCGGGTCTGGAACCTAAACTGTGCCATTATGCAATTGCTCCCAAGATCCTTCACGCTCTTTCACCAGAAGATAAGGGTTAGAAGGCCTCATCTCTGAGACAGTGGCCCTGACCTGCAATAGTCCTGACCTGCAGAGTCCTCTGTGTCTAGCACTAAGAGAAACACACCGTGGTTTTCCTCTAGCTACGGTGTACCGATGATTTGTTGTGAAGGGCAGAGCAGAGCATGCTGTCAGCTATGGAAAGTCTTGAAGGGAACTTAATTCATGTGATTCAGAGAAAGCCCATCGTGCCTTATTAAAAGCACTCACTATCCCAGATGTGGAAACACTGCAGAGACAGAGAGAGAACAGATGCCTGGGCTGAGCAAGAAGGACTGTTGAGGCACTGAAACTGTCTCCAGTGATTCGTCACCAAGAGATTCTTTTTGGTTTGTTTTCATTCCATAAGGGCGCACACGTGCATGCTTCTCTTGGATAGGAAAGCTTTCTTGTAAGGTTAGCAGGTTTCCAGAGAGGCAGAAGTACGGGAAGTGGTACGGTGGTAAAAGAGTTCCAACCATCCTCTTTGCCTCTTTTCATAACATTACACGCCAGGCTCAGCCATCTAGATTATTTCTGCATATTTCCCACAGAGAAGCCCAAGCGAAAGTCAAGTGCCTGGGGCTTGGACAATATTAGATTTTTTTTTTTTTTTTTTTTTTACTTCTAAAAAATAATGTTGCCTTTTCACAAAAGGCTGCCGAGTTGAAGTTTGTCAACCGCTCAACTTGGAACAACCTTAATTAATATTCTCCCTCTCATCCCTCTTGAAGGTTCAAGCCAGAGCTGAAGGAGCCCTTGTGATTGGGTCGTGCTGCCATTGCCCAGCTGTGAGGCGGTAGGGAGAGAAGGAGTTTCAAACTGGACCTGGGCAACGTTGAGTACCAGGAACGTGTGCCAGAGGTAAGGTGTTATGGAAGGAAAGTGACAAGCATCCTACCAGAAATTCATTTTAGCTCTTTTTAGGCTCAGGCACACAAGTAATGAGCCAGGTGCTAATATTTACCATGCGTGCCCACCCTCGCTAGTTCCTGCATGCACCTGCAGGGCACGCCTGTGTACAAATGGCAATTGGAGTCTACACTCTCCATCACAGCCTGAGAATAAGATAGAGTGCTTGGCTACCAAGAACTTGGTTCCCAATTGCTCAATTCCTAAAGCAGAACTGTTTCCATTAAGTGGGAAGCTGGAAGTAACAGAGCCGAAAGCTTAGAGCTGTTGGGAGCACATTTCACTCCACAAGCCACTAAACATCTAAAAGACCCAGGACATCAAGAAGAATTAAGGCACGATGCGTAATTTGGTGGATGAGTCCCCATTTACTTGAGAGTCTCTCACCAATGATGTGCCATGATAAGTTTCAGGGGCAAAAAAAATGACAATGCCTTTGAACTGGGAGTGACCTCTGAATAGTTAATGTAGGTGGCCAAGCTGCTAAATCACTCTCAGGTGAGCCATCATGACCTGTTCCTTCTTTACAGAGGAATTTTAACACACTCCCAAGTCACCGGCCCAGCAAACAAAACTTCATATTATCTTGGAAAAATATGTTTGTGTTTATTATCACCAGTCTCCACCAAGCTCGTTGGAAAGGGTGGCCCAGCAATAGCGTGCTTGGCTACTAGACGTGTCAGGGTGTCTATAGCCACTAATAACAGGTCAAACAAGTGAGAGTCTTGATTTTAAAACATGCCAGACCATTGCACTCTTGATCACTCAGTGCATTTATAATAAATTCAAAATCTCCTTCTAGGCTTAAAGTTCCAAGTCTCTGGCTTTTATCTGACCTCTCACACTCACACGTTCCATGCCTAGTTATTTCATTTTAGCCCCATTGGGTACTTCGAACACCACCACTTCAGTTCATCTCTTGCTACGTTGTCTTGAGTTGGCTCCCCTAATCCTCAGCCCCACTTTCTTCTTTCCTCCAACCATAGGCGTTACCTCATTTCCCTTCCTGTCTTACTAAAGTTGATTTCCCTATCATGCTAAATGTCCTGATCACACTGGTTGTATGGGCTACATCAACATGACGGTGGCCGGAGCACTATCCTCTCTCACTCGGCTTCTGTCACAGTTATGAGCCTCTAAACAATGACTGTCATGTCAAACATTCCTGCCTCTGTCCGCTTATTATTTTTAAAAAATCGTTTGTTTTAGACGAGCCCTGGCTGGCCTCAAACAATCTCACCCTGTAGCTAAGAATAACTTTCAATTTCTGACGCTTCTGCCTCTACCTCCCAAAGGATGGATCTGCAGGATGCAGGGAGACAAGGGACCAGTTCTTCCCACACACCAGTCAGCAATCATCTTGATTTCAGACCCCGCCTTCAGAACAGGGAGGAATAACTGCCCATTATTTATGGTGCCTGATTGTAGTACCTTGCTATAGAAGCTTGGGTGGACTAAGGAATGGGGGGGGGAGTTTTTCATTCCAGCCTGTTCACTGTGTCTGTGTGTTCATCCCTGCTGCATCCTTAAAATTCTATTTGCCTTGCAGTTGACCTATTCAGTGGTTTCATGGGTGACAGCTTTGGAACAACATTAGGTAGAAAAGAGAAAGGTCTTTCTGTTCTAAGTAACTATGGACACTTGCATTCTTTTCATATTTTTCTTATTGAAAATAGATTATTTTTTCCATATAGTATATTCTGGTTAGTGTTTTTTTTTCCTTTCCCAACTCCTCCTCACTTCCCCCTACTCACCGAGATCCAGACCCTCCCTCTCTCTTTCATTAAAATACAGAGATCTTATAAAATAAGATTAAAAAAAAAAAAAAAGGAAGCAAATCCGAATCGGCTAAAACAAAGAGGAAAAAGAGAGAGAGAGAGAGAGAAAGCACAATAAACACATACAGACTGAGAGACACACATTTGCACACACAAGAAACCCATAAAAGTTTGGAGATATGATATATAAAACATAAAACAATTATCTGTAATGTCAGACAAAGCATTGTGGAGAAAAAAAAAAAAGAAAAGAAAAACCCTAAAAATGCTATTAAATTAATTTTATATTGACCATCTACTGCTGGGTGTAGGACCTGCCCTTAAGTGCAGTTTGTGTACACAGTGATGCACCCTTGGAGAAAACTAGTTTTTTTCCTGTGAGCTGTTATTGATTGGAGATAGCTTCTAGATTAGAGATGGGGCTTGTGTCCAATTCCACTCTCAGGACCAGAAGCGCATCTGACTTAGGCCTATACAGGCCATGTGCTTGATGCCACAGTCTGTGAGCTCATGTGTGTATCAGCCATGTTGTGTCTAGAAGGCTTTGTTTCCTTGGTGATTTCCATACCCATAATCTTTGTGCCTCCTCTTTTGTAGAGTTCCCTGAGCTTTAGCAGAAAGGGCTGGGTGGAGACGACCCAATTAGGACTGAGGATCTCAAGGTCTTTTACTCCCTGCATGCTGCCCAGTTGTGGGTCTCTGTATTTGTTCCCATCTGCTGCATGGGGGAATCTTCACTTATGAGGGCTGAGTAAGGGTGGCTAGTAACTTGAGGCCGGACAAGTCATGAACCCAGAGGGAAGCTAAATAGTGGTGTTCCACTGAAGGAAAGCAGCAACAAAGTGACTCCTAACGACATTCTGCTATTCCCCTTTTTAAATTTTATTAATTTATTCATATTACATCTCAATGGTTACCTCCTCCCTTGTATCCTCCCATTCCTCCCTCCCTCCCATTTTCCCCTTATTCCCCTCCCCTATGACTGTGACTGAGGGGGACCTCCTCCCCCTGTATATGCTCATAGGGTATCGAGTCTCTTCTTGGTAGCCTAAAGTTATGGAGAGATCGGGGATACAAGGCACTTTCCTCAACTTAATAAAGGCTATATACAGCAAGCCAATAGCCAAAATCAAATTAAATGGTGAGATACTCAAGGAAATTCTTCTAAAATCGGAAACAAGGCAAGGTTGCTATTCTCATAAACACTTTTGTTCTTATTTTTTCATAGTGTGAGTTGCTGGGAGAATGAAGATGACCCACTGTTATGTATAAAGAGACTCTAATATGCGTTTTTGTTGATTCATGATTGACATCACCACTGTTATCAAGGAAATACAAGTAGTCAGCTACTTGGGTAGGGCATTCCCATTTGTCAAGAGTTAAAGATATATGTTTCCTTTGGTGGTGTGGATAAGCTTTAAATATGGGCAACTATGAAAAATATTGATGGAGAGCTCCACTAAACCTGGCCTTGCAGGAAGGCGTCAGGGGACTAGAATCATGTGGACCTAGGGACATAGGAAAGCAAGCAGAGGGTCTTATTAGCTAGAGCTAATCATTGAAGAGTGCACACAAATGACAAGTCTGTGGCCCTAGTGAACATTCAAAGAGTTCCTGTAAACTGGAACTATGTAAAAACAAGAACAACAACAACAACAAAAATCCCACTAAAAAAAAAAAAAAGATTTTAATTGGGACATAAAGACTACAAGGAAGAGACACACTTAAATGATGAAGTGAACATTTGAAAAGTATTCCTCAGGTAGGAGTTTGATGAACAGAATAATAAAGAAACTCAAGTAATGCAACAGTAAAATCATCTCCACAGATAATCAAATTGACTAGACCTTTGTCAGTGGAAAACATGCAAACAACCTTCAGATATATTTTAAAAAATACAACGTACTAGTCACCAGACATATGCAAATCAAATCACATTGAGGCATCTGCTGACTTCTGATGAGATAGTTTCAAAGTATAAGAGATCAGGAGTATTGGGCATAATATGGAGAAAAGGGAACTATCCTACGCCAAGCCAATGGCATGAATCTAAATTAGGGTAGCCATTATGGAAAAGCCTTCAAGTTCTTTAAAAAGTTAAAAAAACAGAACTAGTATTTGAGGCAACTGTCCAAATACTGGATTTCAAGTTAGTATGTTGGAGCGCCACCTGCAGGCTGGTGTCCCCTACAGCACTGTTCACAATAAACAGGAAAGGAACAGAAACTATATCCATCAACTGAGGACCACACAAAAAATTAACTCTCTCTCTCTCTCTCTCTCTCTCTCTCTCTCTCTCTCTCTCTCTC
>OU015751.1:10346115-10400112 GCA_907169655.1 Acomys percivali
CACACACACACACACACACACACACACACACACACACACACACACACCATAGCAAATTAAATCAAAAGAGAATTACCTCCCTTTCTGTGGAATATTTACTGTTCTTCTGTTTCTAAGATTTGGGATTCTGCAGCCTGAGGGGTTTGACATTTTACCAACCACCTCTTATGAGATACCTTCTTATTTCTTTACTTACAATATGAATAGTGGGATTAAAATCATGTTGCTATTCACGTCTTCTACTTTTTATCACTATTACAAAACACATAGTGATTTCCTTACAGAAATTATGACTCTGTGCCTCCTGGAACTGCAAGTGAGTGTGCTAGCACAACCTCAAAGTAGCTATTGTAGCTGGAAATCAAACAAGGATGAACATTTACGCCCAATGGCATTTTTACCAAGTTCGAAAAACACTTCAGGTATGTATGTTTGCTAGTTGCTTTTTAGAAATGCAATGTCAGCCAGGTGTGGTAGCACACGCCTTTAATCCCAGCACTCTGGGAGGCAGAGGCAGGTGGATCACTGTGAGTTTGAGACTAGCTTGGTCTACAAAGCAAGTCGAGGACAGCCAAGGCTACATAGAGAAACCATGTCTCTAAAAGTTGATAAATAAATAATATGTACTGCAATATTGGATTATAAATTTAATTATATATGTAATTAAGCATGTATAAAATATATTTCTACAGTGCTCTAAAGTTATTTCACAGAATATGACAGAATGCTAATTTTTACATACCTTCTAAGTGGATTTTCATCATCTTTGCAGCTACGTTTTATACTATTTGCATTATTTATTTGCATTAACAAACACCAAAACTCAGTCATATTTGTCCTTCATTATGTATCATATAAAATAATGTTTACCAGACTCAATTCCCTGTCCTGAAGAGATCAAATTGATCTTTCTATTAATTTTTACTTCATTGCTAATATTTCAGAATCTTTTTGTAACCATAACATTTTATGATGTCCATTTTATCATATAGCATCTAAATACATGCCTAAATTCACACATTCTTGTTTCTTATTAATAGCTTGCACAAAAACTCAATTACTTTGTTTTTCATATTAATTTTCTTTGTGCTGAGCTTTAAGGATTTTTAAATTTTTTGTTTGAACAGTTACTCTAAACTGTCTCCTTGTACCGCATCTTTGTGTTGACCTTGCATTTCAGTCTTGTTTACTCACATTAGAGAGCTCATTAATTTTTGAATTTTCAAAATCACAAACCAGGCACATACTTCATCCTGTGCTAAAAATTATTAATGTTTGAGTTGTTTTGTGTCATGGGCACAACACTGCATTGGTGATGTTGTTGAGTTGTTGTTGTTGTTGCTGTTGTGGTTTTTAAAAATTTTTATTCTCACATGGTTCTCTCATCTTGAGTCCCAATAGGATGTCCTCCCCTCTGTCCCAGTTTCCTGGTAAGTGAAGGCTTTCGTGGGACATGCCTCTTGGGATAGTATGCAGATATAAGTGAGTATATACCATTTGAGTCTTTCTGCTTCTGGGTTAACTTACTCTGACTATGTCCCCTGGAGGGGGAGACCTAGTGGCACTCAGAGGAAGGACAGCAGGTCACCTAGAAGAGACTTGATACCCTATGAGCATATACAGGGGGAGGTAATCCCCCTCAGGAACAGTCATAGGGGAGGGGAATAAGGGGAAAATGGGAGGGAGGGGAGAATGGGAGGATACAAGGGATGGGATAACCATAGAGATGTAACAAGAATAAATTAATTTAAAAAATTTGATCAAAAAATAAAAATTTTATTAATTTATTCAGATTACAACTCAATTGTTATCCCATCACTTGTATCCTCCCATCCCTCCCTCCCTCCCACTTCCATCCTATTCCCCTCCTCTAGGTCTATGCCAGAGGGGGACCTCCTCCCCTACTATATGGTCATAGGCTATCAAGTCTCATCTTGGTATCCTGCTTATTCTTTCTTTGAGTGCCACCAAGGCCTCCCCACCCACAGGATCGCTGTTTATACTGATCATGTGACTCAAAGAGACTCTTTGTGGTTTCTGCTGTTTGTCTTACACAGAGTAGACATGGTACTCGGGAAAAGCTAAGCATTAAGTAGACAACATGTTTGTGGTTCAAAGTTGGTAACAAAATAATCATTCCAGGCTATTTACATGGCATGATGTCACTAAACAGAACAGCTATTTGCTAGGCATTTACTTCCTAATATCAGAAGAAACTTAATGCTGGAAAAGAAAACACAGTTTGAGAATCTCATCTGAAGATGCTCTTGACTGGGTAAAAGGGTGGGGTTTTGTTAAATATGTATTTCAACTTAAAACATCTATCTAGACCTAAAAAACATCTTAACCTTTAAACTTAAGCTTAGTTGTAAGACTAAACTATATGTTCTTCAACTTCATCAGAGACTTGAGAAGGAATAAAATAGATTATCTGAGTAAACAGGAAGTGCAGGTTAGTAGTTTTCCAAATGAGAAGATGACAGAGAGAGACAGTTTTCTACCTGATACTGATTTACATAGAGAGTTTTAGACGCAGAAAGATAGGAAAGATTTTTTTTTCAAGGCTGTCAAATACAAAGAGCCAAAACACTAAGAACGTAACATTTATATAATTGCTGTTTGTGTCATGGTTCTTCTTGCTATAGGTAGTTTATTGTATATATGTGTAATCATGTAAATGTATATGTAAGAAATATTTAGTAAAAAATGAAAAAAAATGTGTGTTTTTAGATGAATATGGAGAGAGGTAAAGCTGTGGCTCTGGATGATACAATAGAGATGTCATCTCATATGGACTCTCACTGTTGCCAGTGTTCCTCATCCGTGTCAGTTGTCCTATAGTGTGGGGCATTATTTATCTGCAACTGGAGTGTCCTTGGCTGTTACAATATATTTGTGTTAAGCAATGTGTTTATTATTTAAGAGGAATGCTGAATAACAAACTGGGATAGACACTTCTGTTTAGGGTTATGCTGGAGCTGATGTAAAATGCTGACGGTGAAAAATCTTAGGAATCTAAAAGTGCAGTTGTTAAACTCAATGACTCTACATGCCAGAGAGGGAGTTTACACCACTTATATTAGCCAGTGTTAGAAATCAGTGCTATGCTGGTAATATCCACAAAAAGGAAATGATAAGTTATTGTTTAAGATAAAGTTAAAACACAAAGAAAGTACAGATATAATTAAAGTACCAATCTCCACCACATCTTGTCATTATCAATTTAAAACATCTATCTAGACCTAAAAACATCTTAACCCCTAAACAAATAAGCTTCATTGTAAAACTAAGCTATCTGGTCTTCAACTTCATCAGAGACTTGAGAAGGAATAAACTTGATTACCTGAGTTTACTGGGAGTGCAGGTTAGTAGCTTTCCAAATGAGAAGATGGCAGAGACAGTATTATACCTGAATAGTCACCCAAACTCTTTCTTAGGTTGGAGCATCTTCTTAAGCCTTCTTTCCCAATACACAATTGATTTACATTCTGAACTTTAGACGCACCAAGATAGGAAAGATGTTTTCAAGGGTGTCAAATACAAATATCCAAAACACTATGAATGGAACATTTATATAATTCCTGATTGTGTCATGGTTATTCCTGCTATAGGTAGTTTATTGTATATGTGTGGAATAATGTAAATGTATATGTAAAAAACAAAACAACTAAATAAATAAATAAGAAAAAACCAACCTGTAAAGTGAAGAATTCAAAAAATAATTAAAGTACCAAGTAATGGAAAATGAATCAACCATCCATATATGCCATATAATTTTGGGGGAAATATATTATCCATTATTATGCAATTGTCTAGTGTCATAGCTTTCCACCTGTGAGTCATGACCCCTTTGGTGGTCAAAACATCCCCTTTTCAGGGGTTCCCTAAGCCCACTGAAAATATCAGATATTTGCATTACAATTCATAACACTAGAAAATTACAGTTATGAAGTAGCAATGAAAATAATTTTATGCTTGGGGGCCACCACAACATGAGGAAATATATTAAAGGGTCACAGCATCAGGAAAGTTGAGAACCTTTGGTCCAGGGTACATTAAAAGCACACTAATTGTGGTGGACTGAAATAGCTATGGTCTGCTCATAAGGATATTTTATTGAATAATATAGGATAAATTTTTTGTAGTATTTGGGTAATGCAAGGTGAGGTCCGATGTTTCTGAAAATTTTTCTCCAATGACACAGAAAACGCTTTTAATATAATAGAGTTTGATTTCTTATTGCATTCTTCTTTTTCAACTTGTTCAGGAAACTAAGCATTTGTTTCTGTTATAAATGAGTGTTGGTCAGGGGAGATTTGTCAATGAGTAAAAATATTTGTTACATCTATACCTATATCTAAGGATGGATGCATGTGACTGTAACCTTGTGGTGGGTTGCCAAGATGGATAGATACCATGGGATCACTGCCTGGCCAACCTAGTGTACTGTGATCTATCTTGTGTACATGGCCCTTTAAAAAATTTCGTGTTGCTAGTCAAAAGGCGCTTTGAGAATTCTTAGCCATGAAGAACATAGGGTCAAGACCCCATGACCTTCAGTTTTGGTTGCTTCTTGCATTTCTGAGAACAGGAGAGGACATAAGAAAGATAGTAGAGATTGAGAAAGGCAAAATTATCAGAGTGAGAAGAGAAGGCAGTTGGTACAGAAGATATTAAGAGAGAGTTGATCCAGGAGAAGCTGAGCTGAGCAGATAGACTGTTCTAGTTGCTAAGTTTGGAGCTGATAGTCCTGGGAAAAATTGGAAAAGGGACTGTTTATTCACACTGTTGGGAAAGTGGGGGCAGAATCATTGGGAGAAATGCTTGATGGTTGGGAGAAATGTTTGAAGGGCCGGGACTGGAAACTTGGAGAAATATTTGGGAAAGAGATTAGATTCAGGGTTCTCTCTCTCTCTCCTCCTCCTCTTTTCTCCTATCTAGTGCTATGGGATGAAACTGGGGAGGGGGGAGGAGAAGAACCCACAAAGTAGCAAAGACATATTACAAGTGGTGCCCTGCATGGGGCTGCTCTTTTTTCCCTACAAACATTCTCTGATTTCCACTCTGATGTTAACAGAGCACTAGTTAGTCTATCCCTGAGAGTTGTTATTCTTATTTTTTTTTATTTTATAAGCATTTCCTTTAAGGTGTAATTAGATATTTATACAAATGCTTGTCTTTTAGGATTGTGTGGTACACCTGTAATGTGTTTTGACGTTCTGGCCCCACACAATTAACTCATTGAACACTTTGTTATATCAGAGATAACATTCCAATTCCTTAAAACTGTGTATAAAGCTTTTGAAGTGGCCATTCTAAATTCCAAGATTTTTGTGATATGATAGCTACACCAGATTCTGTGTTCCCCATACCTTCTATTTCAATGTCATTCACTTGCCACTTTAAATTTGGCCTCTGATCATTAACCACTGTTTGTCAGTACACCTGCTTATCAGTACTTCCAAACCCTCCTGTTCTTTCCACTTGAGAAGCTTTTCCTTTAACATAGGGGAACAGTAACTACTAAGGAATCCTAGCACTTGTCTTAAATTGCATATCTTTTTTGTTTTTACCTAAGCTATTATTTTAATTTCTCCTTAGAAATATTCATCTGTAATTCTTGAATGCACAATGAATACTGAGGAAGTCAAACTTCTCCTTACCAAAAACCACTCCTACTCTCCCTGGGGACAAAAGGGCACAAGACCGTAAAATCCAGTAGTCATTTTATAACATTGAATTTTTGGGAATAGTATAGGTTGGCCATAGTTTATCTGTGGCCAAGTCTAGAGCAGCATTTCTGCAGTGGTGTGCATTAGATCTGCAATATTTAGTTGAAGTTTTTTTGCCTCCTTTTTGTTTCCTGGCTCATAATTTTTGCTTCAGGGCCGTGAGTTAGGCCTCCCAACTTGTTTTCCAGTTGCAAGAAATTGCCCTGGATAGCTCTCTTGGACCTACACTCATTGGTCCAATGGCAACTTTTGCCACATCAGCTGCAAACCCCTAGAAGCTTAGGCCTTCTTTCTGCTTTCTATTTAGGAAAAAAAAATTCCCTTAGGGATGCCTTGCTCACAATTTTGTTTCAAATGGCCATATTTCTCATACTTAAAGTACTGGGGACTTCGAGATCTGAGATCTTCAGCAGCTTGGTTACAGTCTCTTTACAAAGGACTGTATTTCCTTCAATTGAAGCACCAGGCATTTTGATATTGGAGCCCTCTAGGTATAGCCTGACCTATGATATTAGAATGGTATACCTTAGAACTGATATTGGTCATATCCCTTATCCATTCATCCATGGGTTCTGCCCATGCCTTTAATGGTATAATAACTATTTTACATTTGTATTTGCATTTTCAAATGCCAAGGTCTCAATTAGGACTTGTCTCCCAACAGGCTCTGATATGACATTGTTACTGCTGTGACCCATCTTTACAAAAACATACCAGTGAGGACTTCTCCAGAGCATTTTATGATTTTTGTAAATAATGTGGACTTACTTCCTGGCTCCTTCCACTTTGTCCCAAGCTCTTAAATTTGCTAAACAACATTGTTCAATGATTGTGTCTTCAAATTGAGCTTATTCTTATATATCATACCTGCCAACTGGTCCCTCACTTTTTTATTCACCTTGCTGTATTGAGCTGTTCCAAATTCCTGGCTTCTTCTTATATCATGGCAACCACTGCAGTTGAGGACCAGCCTTTGCTACAGCTATTACCAATTCTCTCCAGTCTTTGTTAATAATTATATTTTAGGTAATCCAAATATTTAGTTTCTTTCAGATAGGACAAGCACATTACATAAGACACCAATAACTCTATAAACTGCCTTAGTTTAAAGAAGCAATGCTATTTCTATAGGATGCCATCCCATTTATTCATAAGCTTGTGGATTATTCCCATCAGCAGACATATGCTGTATAACTACAGGGAATGCTATTGGTGATTTTGTGGTGTAGGACTGCCTGTCCTCAAAAGGTTTAACATTATACCCTAAAAGGAGCCATCTCATCTGGCCATCCTCCTGCATTCCTATTTCCCTGACTTGACTGCCCTCTGACACAAATCCTTCCTTTTTTTCTACTTGGTTGATACTCCCTATCTCTGGTTTAGTCACTGGGAATGAACCTGTTTGTTCTCCCTTTTCTTGATGTTTTTCTTTTCTTCTTTCTTTCTTTCTTTCTTTCTTTCTTTCTTTCTTTCTTTCTTTTGATTCCAATTCATTTCTGTTTTCATTTATATTTTTTCCAATTGCTTATCCAAGTATTTCAACCTTTTTATAAACAAAATAGCTCAAAATGAGAGAAAGGAAACATAAAGCCTCCCAATCCTGCCCAGTCTGCAATATTGGGTACCATTTGTAGACTGTGTGGATATTTCTCTTCCCTTTTCTTTTAAAATTTCATTTTCCTTCAGCCTACTAAAGAGGTGCTTCTGGGTCAGAGAGAGAGAGACTCTCGACCAGGTAATAAGACAGAGAGAGAGATAGAGGAAGACACTGTATATCTTCGTATGATCTCTAAATGTGACATAAATGCACCATCACCACACCACACAAATAATTAATGTGACACTTTTACCAACCAACAATTTCATACACTGAGGTATCAGCATGGTAATATTTATAGCAAAGGCTCCTGGGAGGGATTTGAGTTTACATGCTGTGGGGCCTAGTTTTATGTCAGCTTAACACAACTTAAAGTCATCAGAGAGGATTGACCCTTGGTTGAGGAAATTCTTCACAGGATCAGATTGTATTTTAGCCCGCAGAGCTTTTTCTTAACTAGTGAGAGGGCCCAGACCATTGTGCATGGTGTCAATTCCTGGGCTAGTAGACCTGGATTGCATAAGAAAGCAGGCTGAGCAAGGCTTGGAGAGCAAGGCAGTACACAGCACCTTTCCACGGTCTTTGTACCAACTCCTGCTTCCAGGTTCCTGCCCTGCTTGAGTTCCTGTTTTGACTTCTTTCAATGATAAAAAGTGATGTGAAAGTGTAAGCCAATTAAATCTTTTCCTTCCCAAGTTGCTTTAGTCATGGAGTTTCATCACAGCAATAGCAATCCTAGTGAAGATGCATGTCCTGTAATGTGGATGCAGAGTCGGATCTCTACATAGGGCAGAATAAAATGAGTCACCTGATAACCAAGATGCAGTCCTTTACTAGACATAAAATCTTCATCTTGACCTTGGATTTCTTAGTCTCCATAATAAAGAGAAATAAACACTTGTGGTATGGTCTATCAGACCAAGACAAATTAAAATAATATATGAAAAGGTCCTATGAAGGGATATGTTCATTGTCATATTCAAGTGATCTCTGAATCCAATTAACATTTATGGAGATTAATATGTAGATTATATAGCAAATAGAGACTACATTGCCCCAAATATTAATTTAGAACCATGTGGAGCATACATATTAACCAGAACACTGACAAGATGGAGATTTTACTTTGTGAGAATGTTGTGACCTCATTGGGTGTGATATTTTCTATTTAAAATACCTATTGAAGTACTATGTGGATATTTTACCAAAAATAATATTAAGAAAAGTCTGTTGAATTTTTACTATAGTTTAATTTTTCATATTTTCAAGGTAAAGTAACTGCAAAGTGTGTGTAGTTAGCAAAGTTTGCCAGTAAAAGGAGTAAATTTTAAGCAGTAAGATAGTAACTAGACAATGACTAAAGGACTAAAATATAGCCTCCCTTCATATTTCCTTAAAAAATGCTCAGCCAGATGCTTTTTGTACACAGCTGTAGTGTGTGATCTACAGTCATATTATCTCAAAGAGTGAGTGGATATCAGGACAGAAAGTTGTTCCTCTGTGAAGATGGTTTCCACACTGAAGTGACTTATGTGAGAGCAGTTCTTTATGTCAAGAGGCAGAGGCCAGGCCACAGCCAGTTCTTTGACTGGGAAATGAAATCTATCCATCATAGCCTGAGTAGCTCGTGCCCTGGTGCAATCAGGGCTCTAGACCCCTAGCCATTCTCTGTGGAATAAGTCAGGCTGGATTCCGTCAGCTCCAAGTCACAAAGATCGTCATAGGAACAGTTTTTAAAATATATTTTATTAATTTATTCATATTACATCTCAATTGTTATCCAATCCCTTGTATCCTCCCATTCCTCCCTCCCTCCCATTTCTCCCTTACTCCCCTCCCCTATGACTCCTAGAAACCTACAAGAACATTATGACGGGCAGATCTAGGCCAAGGGGTCCTGCTCAAACTATGGCACCAGCCAAGGACAATACGTGCAGTAAACTTCGAACCCCTATTCAGATCTAGCCAAGGGGCAGGACATTCTTCACAGTTGAGTGGAGAGTGGGAACTGACTTTTACACAAACTCTGGTGCTCCATATTTGACCAGGTTCCCTGGATGGGGAGGCCTGGTGGCACTCAGAGGAAGGATACCAGGCTACCAAGAAGAGACTTGATACCCTATGAGCACAGGCACAGTTTTAATGTGTTAGTAAGGGTGTCTGTCTTTATGGACTAAGATTCACAAGCTGCTGTAGAGTGTATTGAGGAATTTGCAGTTGCCAGAAATTATTCACTAAGAGTGCCTTAAATTTTTAAACATTTGTTGGTTTGTAATTTCTTGGCTGTGTAGAACGTTAGGCTATAGAAGTTACTCTTAATCCATTCCTCTGTAATTGTAGAATAGTGTAAATATCAGGGGTAATTAAGACTGGAGGTTTCTGGGATTTTTTGTTTTGTTTTGTTTTGTTTTTTGTTTTTTAACCCTAGGGCCTAAGCATCTAGAGTTTATAGGCAGCAATCAGGTAGCACAGGAAAGAGAGTTTGTTATTAAAACAAATCTCAGGAGTCAGTGGACAATTCTCCATCATACTTCAAAAGCACGACCACACTGTCTAAAGTCACTGGAGCTTCTAAGACCAGGGAGAACCCTGACACAATTTAACTATGTGACTAATAACCTTTGCTTATTTGCCTTGTCCTACCAGCTGATCCTAATGTTCATATGTGTTCAAGAAATTTGTGTATGGAATCCGTTCTATAATAAAAGCAACCATTGGAAAGCCCTTCTTCCAAATAGAAATACTTGTGTGCAAAACTGCCATTGATAGACTGTAAGATATTCATTTTTAAGATCATTTTAAGACCTTCCACCCATTTTACAAGGTAACATATTCAATATAAAGAATGAGAAAGTGCCACCAATGCCTTGCCAAAGGAAAAGTACTGTGAACACTTAATGTGGTTGGCTCCTAATTTTATAAGTATTTAAAGAAAAAGCAAAAACATTACAATTTGAAATTTGAAAATTAAATAATAAAATGTATACTATTTTAGGTAAAATTTATGATAGCGACATGTTACATTGTAAGACATTTCAAAAAATTACTTAATTTTCACTATTTTAGTAAAGTATATGGCTGAGAAAAGTGAGCATGCACCTATGCATTATTAACATACGTATGATGCATCTGTGAGCGCAACTGACTATATGTGAAGGCTTGAAGTTGATATCAATGACGTTTTTACTCTCTTTGCACCTTCTGTGTTGAGGCAGGGTCTCTTACCTGTACCCAGAGCTAGCCGAAATCACCTACCAGGCATGTATATGGGTGAAGATGATCTGATCTCTGACATGCACATTGCACAGCAAGCACATTATTCGCTGAGCCATCCCCTAGTTCAGGGCACTTTGCTTTTTAAAATCCTAGCTCTGTCCTATGATGTTTTATACAAGCGATTTAGTTACAGGTTCTAGTGAAACAGAAATCTCAATAATAAAACATGAACTCCCACTCATAGGATTTTTGCCAAGTTTGAGTAAGATCTCTGTGTATGGTAAACTTATGTGTAGCACTAAGCAGAATATAGCACTGGGCGGACAACTGGAGGAGGTGAGCTGCCACCATGCGTGTTAATTCATCCCAGTCTAACTGGAATCTAACATTTTTTTCAAGGTTTGCTGGCAGCAGTTCCATTTCCATGGAAATTAAAATCATCTTTGGTCACTGAATTCAGCGGTAAAGTTAATTGTTCCTGTTGGACAGCTACAATATTTATTTCTATAAATAAGCCTTTGAATTGTCTTTGAAAAGTCCCATCCAGCCTCTAGGGTTCCTTCCATCTCACTAAGTCGAGTCACCAACCTTTCTTTGGCATTACTTAATTGTGATGTGCATTTAATGTCTTAAGTTTTACAAGTTCTATGCACAACTAGCCAGCATTATAGCTCTTATCTCACACAAAATAACCGAGAGACAGGGAAGAGCTCACTATCCTGAAACAGACACACCAATGCTTTTATACAACAAAGGATATTTAGTAGGGTGATGGACAGAGGAGTCCTTGCAAACCACTTACTAAGGAAGAGAACTTCCTGTGTGGTAGTAAAAGTAATAGCTATGCAGGTTGAGTCACCTTGTTACTCCACTTCATGGTGGGCAAGTCCAGTGCGAGAATGAATGACATAATAGAGAAGCCACTTCTGATCCACTCAATCCTCCATGCAGAGAATGATGTTATCTTTCTCCCTAGGTTAAGGACCTCACCATATACCATAAAAATAGTGACTCAAATGTGAGAGATTCATGAGATACAGGATAGATGGGACCTGGGAATTTTAGTGACATCACAGGCAGATCCCATCCCACCCTGCCTGACCTCCGTACCATTTTAAATGAAGTAAGTCAAACTTTGCATTATTGGAATCATGCTAAGTGTTGGTCTCTATTACTAAAATTCAGCATGTATCTTAATTGATAAAGCTAGAGAAAGAGACAGACGTGAAATACAATTTTAATGGACAAACTGAAAAAAGAAATTAAATTAAAATGTATTGGTAAGAACCAGAGTTAGCATTAAGGTTTATCAGTAGCACACATAGCTTGGTAAGAATCAAATTTATTTTTATGTGGAGTCTCCTGTGTAGATTGTTATGAGTAACACATTTTAGGATTCATTTGTTGTTTATCCCTTGATAATCACACACGAATAAGCTACACATTTATTCATACCTGTGTTGCTTTTCCTATGAATTTGAAATTGCCCTACTGTAATTTGTTATTTGCCCTTAATTAATAGATGAAGAGAAGACATTCATAACCAGGCCTGTCTGTGCATCTTTCTGGAATTATCACCTCACAATGATAATTGTTGTTTAGTTTCATCACACACAGTAGCTGGGCAAATTCAGCCATGGATATGAGAATAAAAGCAAACTAATGTTTCCTGTGCTAGTCGGACTATTTGGACAGCTGGGTATTATATAGAATCTACATATTTTAGCTGAAATTACTTGACAATCCCTGACTGGTTGAGTCTTGTCACTATATCTGAGATGATATAATTATGTGCATAGGCTGACGTCAATCTGTTCCTTAGATGTGGACATAACATGAATTGGAAAACCTAAGTCAGCTTGTTTCTAAAGATCTTACAATAATGAACCAAAGCCTCATTGAGGCTCCCATCTTCCATCTGACAGGTCCCCATAGTGAGAATTTCATCCTCTTTTCTAGGTTGCGAAAGAAATCCAATTAGGTTTTGTGTGCTCTTTCACATTTTTCTTAAGAGTGTTGCAAGGATAAAAAGAGAAGAAGCTAGAGATAGTGTGCCTTAAACTCAACAGGTCCATCTTCCCCTTAATTGTGAGAATATGTGGGATTATTTAGTTTTCAACAGCTCCCAAAGCTAGTCTATATTTCTATCAACAAAGTTCTCAGAAAATCAAATTGACCCAGGAGCGGAAGTGTCCTCTTCTCTAAGAAACTGTCTACAGCTACGTACACCCTTAACTCCCCCCAAAATCAGTATGATTTGTGAAACTTGTTTTTAAGATTTTATTTAGAACCAGTAAATGTTATGTAATTAATAAAAATGTTAAGGCCATTAAGGATAGATGCATGAAATGGATAAAGGCTGATGCATGAGCCATGGGATCCACTATAATAACAAAATACGGAAAATATGGAAAACCGCTTATAGACCAGACACATTTTTTTTTTTGGCTCAGGGCTCAGAGCTGTTATTGGATGCTAGCAAAGTCCATTCTTTTTGAGTCCATGCTAAGGTAGAACGTGCTAGCAGGGAATGTGGCCAAGCCAAGTCACTGGCACTTGTATACTGTCTGTACGTCTTGCTCCATTGACTAACAGTTTTCCAGGGGAGTCTCTGTTGCTTTTCATCAGGATAAGGTCATGCCATCTGCAGAAAGGAACACCTTCCCTTCTTTATGTTGTATTGGCAGCATCTTTACTCCTCCTCTTCTCTCATTGCTTTACACAAATCTTTGTGCAGTGAAACTAATGAAAGAATAGTGAACAGCCTTGCTTTAGGCCTGATTTAAGTGAGATGCTTCGATTTAACCCATTTAGTTCAGTGTTTGCTAGAGGATTGTTATATACATATACATATACATATACATATACATATACATATACATTGAGCTATGCAACTTATATTTCTAGTTTCCTCAAGAATTTTATCATGAACTTGGGAGGCAGGGGCAGGTGGATCGCTGTGAGTTCGAGGCCAGCCTGGTCTACAAAGCGAGTCCAGGACAGCCAAGGCTACACAGAGAGACCCTGTCTTGAAAAACCAAAAAAAAAAAAAAAAAAAAAAAAAAGGAAAAAAAAGAATTTTATCACGAAACTATATCAAACTTCTCCAAATTCCCTTTCTACACTTATTGAGATGATTTTGTAATTTCTGTCCTTCAGTGTAGTTATATAGTGTTTCATAACCTTTAGTTTCCACATTTTAAGCTTCTCTGCATTCCCGGAGACCAAAAGCAACTAGGCAGCAATGTGTTACCTCTATTTTATTAAACATGAAGTGTGTCATTAGGTTATTTAATATTTCATTGATGTTTTCTGCTGATTTTTATTTATTCTTTAATAGTTCTATACATATACAAAACATATTTTGATCAAATTCCACCCCTTAAATTCTGGTTTCTTATCCCAACTCTCTCTGGAACCCTTCATGTTCTTAACACAGTTATTACAATATTAGTCCATGTATATAAATATATCAGTTTATATATACATATATATATATAAGTTTATATATATTGCACTGAGTTTAATTAGAATTGTTTGCATTGGATGGATGTGAGCTATTAACTAAATCATGGACAGCACACCAGTGGCTATATCCTGACTCTTCCTGATGTCACCAACCGTTTACAGCCAACAGGCCCTCAGCTACGGGTGAGGCCTCTTACACAGGGGATAGTACCGTTCCACTATCAAAGCTGGATGGGTGACAAGCTAGATCTTGTGCAGTTAACCAAGGTTATTATTAGCTCACGAGTGCAATCGCCGTGCTACATCCAGAAGATAGAGTTTCACACAACTTCTTCCTAGGCTCTGTCTTCTTACCTGCTACTCTGTGATACCCCGTAAAGCCTTGCAGGGGTTGTTTGTATATGAACATGATATAAGCATCTTATTTAGGGACGAGCACGCAACAGTTACATAATCTCAGTATTTGGACCCATTATGAGTCTCAGCAGAGGCTTCTCTGATTAATGTTGAGACTAGCACGGATTTGTGGAGTGCATTTCTCTTACAGCTGGCCTGGAACTGGAAGGTGAAGTCTTAGCTTCCCCCTGGTGCTTCCAGGCTCCAGCTGGTGTGGTGGAGAGGGCCAAGAGGTAGCCCTGTCACCTATGGAAGCCTTTCTCTTCAGTTTCATGTGTTAAAAGTCCTTTCCAGTACTTCCTTCATTTTACCTTTACTTCTTCTCATCCTGCCTTACAATTTTAAAAATCATAACCATTTATACTCATATTTTTCTTCTTAAAAACGCTGTATCCAATAGGTTTTTGTAAGTTGTGTTAATGATTTTTTATTTTTTTGAGACAGTGTTTCTCTGTTTGGCCTTGGCTGCCATGGACTGGCTGGCTTTGTAGACCAGACTGGCCTTGAACTCACAGAGATCCACCTGCCTTCACCCCATGAGCACATGGATTACAGTCATGCACCACTGAGCATGGCTAATGAATTTTTTTTTATTCTAAGAAAAATTTAACTTCCTGGTTGATTTCTTTAATTCTATTCATTCAAATGTACACAGCTCCGTATAAAAGTAGCTGTGTAGTTTATTGATTTTTCTCTAGTTGTTTACGTATAATAGTGATGCAATTTAATCATATAATATACAAGAAAAATTTCTGGCTATTTCAAGGTCTGTTAATTCTTGCTTTCGGCTGATATTGTCAATACTGGAGAAACGCCCTATATGTTGTTTTTAAACATACGTATTTCATAGGTATTGGAAGAAAAAGCTTACTGATATTAATTATATTCTATTGATCTATGGTATAGTTTCTATATTACGTTCATTTACATTTTAACTTTAGTATGCCATCTGATGCATTAGAGGCACCTAGTACCACTTTACTCAGGTCTGTCATTTCATCCTCGAATGTTGTGAAATTATGACTAAATCTCTATAACTGTTATTTTCTCTCCTTTGTTAATATATAGTGTCCTTTTTTTTTTAACGTGTCAAACCATGGCAGTGATAATTTATTGTAAAGGTGAACATTTGGCACCAAGCATTAGAAATGAATAAAATCTACTAATGTGGTAGCTGGTAAGAGAGACGATTCAGGAACACGTCTTACAGGGTTTTGTGGGTTATGCAGAGTTTCATAGGATACACAGCCTTGAAAATTAGAAAAGGGGAGACAGTTTTATCAAGTCAAAACTTACAGTCTTTCAAACCTTCAACTATTAACCTAACAAGTTTCCATTGGCTTTGCTGATCAAAGTCAATAGAACAAATTACATTGCTTTATATTTGTTGCCCATCTCTTAAGGACTAGGCAGAAGGCCAAAACTTTGTGTAGGCAGAACATTCAGTTACTAAGGACTAATGTTCCAGCCATTTATACCACTTTTTCAGTTTCTGGGTGGTGGGTTTTCTTGTCACATGGATTTGGTTTTTTTTGTTTTGTTTTGCTTTGTTTTCTTTTTTTTAAACTTGTTACTATTTTTTCATTAAGAACATTTTTTAATTTCTAATTTTAATTTTATTAATTTATTCAGAGTACAACTCAATTGTTATCCCATTACTTATATCCTCCCATTCCTTCCTCTCTGCTGCTTTCACCCTATTCCCCTCCCCTAGGTCTATGACCGAGGGGGACCTCCTCCCCTACTATATGGTCATAGTGTCCTTTTAAAAATCTCTTCTACCAAGTTTTGGTTGTAATAGGCTTTGACAACTATCAGAAAAGCTCTATCCCTTATTTGGGGCTTGTTTGATAGTTTGATTTTAAATATTAGAAGCCAATTAGTGGGTATCTTTGATTATTTTTTGGAGAAAAGAGATAAATTGATTTTCTTTTTTTTTTAATTCAGTCAACTGGTCTGTGTCTTTTAAATGGTGAATTGAAATTATTTGCATTAAAGGTTATTATTAACAGCAATTTGATATTTCCCAAGCTTTTGTTACCTGCTATTTTGGTGTTTGGAGCTTTTCTAGTCTTATTACTTTTAAAGCGATGGATCAATTCCTACCCTCCTTTACTCATCTGTGTCTCTCATGCAATTTACCCTTTCTTTTGTGTTCATGAATGAGATTGGCTTTTTCTTTGATGTAAAGCCCTTTAAAAATGCTCAGCAGTGAAGACCAGTGAAGGAACCACCAACTGCCTTAGTTTTGTTTATCAAAAAAATGCCCATTGACCTCTGCTAATGTTGAAGAACGTGTTTGCCTATAGTGATTGCCTTTGGCCTGATATATTGCTGTCCGCTTAGATGTGGTGTTATAACAATACACCTGCTTTTGTAATGAGCTTGCATTTCCCTTTTACTCTGACAATGTTCTGGATAGGTTTTACTTTGGCCATTTCTAGGTGGGGTTTTGAATGCTTCTTATATTTGGTATCTATTTCTAGAATTGGGAAATGTCACAATATAGTTTTACTAAAATGACAGTGTGCTTTAGGCTTTATCTCACCTCTTCCTTGACTGTATCCCAGAGATCACAGAAGTGTTGGTCTGAGACATTTGGTTTTTTCTGTGCATCTGGTTATATGATTGTCTTGAGTCTGCCCTCTCCACCCTGAAATCCATTCTTCTGTTTGTTTCTTGTGTTTTATACAATTGATTAACTCCTTCATTTCAAAAAGTTCTCTTTGGTTATTTTTCAGAGTCTCGCTTGCTTTGTAACTTTTCCTCTGTGCTTTTCGTTTTGTCTTCCAAAGGGTATTTATCTACTTTGCTATCTTTTCTGGGTCCTTAATCGATTTCCTTATTTCATTCATTTGCTTACTTGAGTCCTCTAAGGGGGGTGGGGGGTGGGTCAATGATCCTTTTTAGATATGGGAATCTGAATTTCTTTCTGGAATTATGTGGTTTGTGGTTTCAAGGACTTGTGAGTTTGTGGATGTTGTACTGACTTGTTTCACTTCTTTGCTTGTTTTGGGGTTTTGGGTGATTGTTTCTCTGCTGTGCTCTGCAAATCTTTGGGAATAGAAATGTTGCCTTTCTATACTTTCTGTTTTTTGATTTTTTTGTGGGTTATCTTTATGCTTTTTCTTAGTGTCTAGGCAGGAAGTCAACTAGGGCAATAGGAACAATTCCTTGACTACTTGATAGGACCTAGCAAAAGACACAGTGTACAACGCAGGTGTTCTCAATAAAGTTGACAGACAGAAGCAATAGAGGACTGGTTGGGAAAAGTGTATCTTACGGTGTTTCAGCACCAGGAGTACTATTAATAGCTAAGTAGTGGGGCCTTCAGAGAAAGGGAAAGGGGATGGAGTAACTGAATGAGAAGAAAATTATATAGAGCAGGGAATAGAAATAATGGAGACATTTTATAGAGTCACTGCAGAGAAGAACAGTTATAACAACTTATAAGATGAACTATAAACTAAAGCAGATTATCTAAGCTATATATTAAAGCGTGGATAACAAAATAGAAAAAATAGTAGAAGTGAGAAATAAAATGAAATCAAAAGCATTATACGCCAAATCACTATTTCTCCCTAGAAGGTTTGATATGATTTCTTCTCCTCTTCCATTGATTGTGTGTTGCAGCAGTCCCTACAGGCGGGAATTCAGGCAGCTAGTCTCAATAATTGAAATAAATTAAGTCAGTATGCCCTTCCTGCTGAGAGGGATTTCTGTGCAGGGTCTTCCATTTCCTGCCAGCATTATGCAGTCTGAGGGCCCACTTTTCCATGACAATTTATCCTCTAATATTTGGGGATTTGGTCATTCTACATGTTGGTTTGTCTGTGACTGGGACTCGGGGGAGGGAGGTGCGGAGGAGGGGCCTCTGTTCAGCCCTGTTTATCATTGTCACTGGGTTGGCTCTTCCAAAGTGTGCCAGACTCTGAGGCTGTCCTGACTTTGGTTCTGTATCATACTTCTTTCTAGTTAACTAAGCACTGGCCAGGCCCTGCACAGGTGGCACGATGCTTGTGCTGCTGTGTGAGGAAAGCCTACCTAAGCTTGCTTCTTTCCCACAGCTGTCACGTTGGAGGAAGGGGGTCTATTGTGTTTTGTTTCCATTCCTTTTTGTCATCATGCTGTCTAGTGGCAGCTTCAAATCTTGCTTCTGACCCAACTATACTAAATAGGGCTGACCCAACTACTATGCAGTTAAATATAATATTCAGGAAAAAATAGTTTCCTTCATCTCTCATCTCTAAAATTTATTGTTATGCTTTTAAAACTCAGTGTCATACCAAACGCCTCAAATGTATAGAAAATATGGAAACCTGTGCGTCCGTGGAGGTAAAATTCAAGGTGTTCAAGGTGTTAATTAATGACAATGATTTTGCTAAAAAAGAAAAAAAAAGGAGAGATTTTGTGCAGGCAAAACAAATGCTGTAGCAATTGTATTGCTTGAGGAATCATACACAGTGAATGTTCTTCTTAATGGTCGTCTCAACAGAATCATGGAAAAGAAGCAATCCTTTGTTTCTCATCACTATAACAAAATTACAGAGGTAGAGCACTTTATTAAAACAGAAGAAATTTATTAGCTCTCAGTGCTGGGGGTTTAAAGACATGGTGGTTGCATAATGTTGACCTTGTTAAAGGCCTCCTGGGGAAAGCACCATAGGAGTGTATATAAGGAGAGATCCTAAGACAAGAGAAAAAAGCAAGAGAACCTGCAGGGTCAGAGCCAGGTTTAGAGCAGTTCAGTCTTCTGAAAAATAGGTGAGGGCTACCCCATGGCCATTGTCAGCATCATTTCCATCATCAGTACTTCCATAGTGACCTCACGCCTCCACCAGGCTCCACCTCTCTCTCTTTTTTTCCTTGTCTCTAATTTGGGGTGGCAACATTAGACGTTTATTTGGGGAACACCAAAGTACAAAACAGTCTTGTTAAAATGTAATTTCTCCCTTTATCAAGGAGTTACCTTGATGACTGAGTAATTTAGAGAGCTATAGTATTAATAGAAAACATGATAAGTTTCATGCAATTCATAAAACAAAGTTACTGATTTCTGGGGGCTTACTAGGAGTTGGAAACCATATGCTCTATTAACTGGTACACATCATGGTCCTCCTTGGTTAGTTTAGCTAGATGACAACAAGGGAGCATAATTTGGGATACAAATTAGATGAGAAGTTTTTCTCTGTCTTGCATATAGTGTGGTCCTGGGTAAAACTGATAGAATATCTGGATCCATTTTTGAAGCTAGTTTTGGGGGCCACGTGAAAGAAATCATCAAGGGTGGATTTGAGTGATCAAAGTGTTCCTCTTCTTAGTCTAAAGTTAAGACAAATGCACACTGGCAAAGACCGGGAAGGTGGTCTCATGGAAACGCAGCTAGAGCTTTTCTGATCCTCCAACCATTTCCTCTCGTGAGCAGGCTCCACCTCTCAACGACTTCATCCTCTCCACTTACTTCCACTTCACAGATCCCTCTTTCCTCCCATTGGGTACAACCTCTCACGACTTCTCCCTCCAACTTGGTTCTACCTCCCAGTGATCTCTTCCTTCTCAAACGTTCCAGCTCCCAGTGACCGCTTCCCTCACACGAGGTTCCATCTCCTACTGACTTCTTCTGTCCTGGACTCCCTGCCTCCTAAAGGTCCCATCGCCCTGTAACACTGCCATACTGTGGTCCATTTGTTTAACGCACAGCCACGCTACTCCTTTGATCTTCTTACAGACCTGCCTCCTTGGCCTTTTAAATAGCCTAAAGAAGTGGGAAGACTGCTTTGAGACCATCTCCCTACTCCCTTCTTTGGTTAAAAATGGATCACTCGGGGACTAGAGGTGAGTCAGAGGGGTTGAGAGCACTTGCTGCTCTTGCAGAGAACCCGAGTACATCACAGCAACCTGTCATGCAGCTTCAGGGAGACCCAGTGTCCTCATTTGTATTTCACGGTCTCCTGTACTCAGGCAGGGCCCACACGCAGAATGTAAAATACAATAAAACTTAAGAAGAGACATTTCTAAAACTTTGTTAGGGTGTAAGTTTCTTGTGTGTCTGGCTGAGAGGGGATTCTTATCAGTGAAGACAGAGGCTTTTAACCTCATTTTCTCATTCCATTTTCTATCTCCATGGTGGTCCACCTCCTCAGAAAGCTTAGCTTGACGTACGTAGCTTTCCTCATTTCTTTTGAGATTGTCTTATGATAACAAGACATGCTCATTTCTCATTTATTTGCTATTAAAGCTTTCTGTGACTCCTACAAGTGACCTTCAGGAAATTCGTTATATCCCTCTCTTGCCAGTAATGACCCTCGTGACAAAGAACACACATCTTTATCCACACAGAGTATGTGAATTTCCCTTGCTTTGCTGTAGAACAAATGGTTACTGTGGTGAATCTGCAGTCATCAGCATTCACTGTGTTTCCCCAGACCCCATGCTGAGTCACAGAAACCTAAGCAACATCAGACGTCCTTCTAAAACAGATGATGAGGCCCTACTTTTCAATCGAAATAACCAGTGTTAAAACCTATATGGTTGAGAATAAAAAAGGTCCTTGCAGTCGGAGTAGATACTATATACCCTAGAGGTAAGTTGCCAAGGCTGCAGTGAAAACACAGTCCACTCATTTCCTGGGGGGAATCTACAGTCTGTTCAGCTCCATCCTGGCAGTGTCCCCACTTGACCCTCGGTGTCCTCAGGGAAGCAAGCAGCCTTCACGCTTATTCACTCTCAAGAATTAGTCTGGGACACCAGAAGGGTTTCTAGAGAGATAAAGAGAAGCTCATTTGTAAAGGCTCTGGTAGGCAACAAAACTTAACTGAGAAAAATAAAGTAGATGAGATTTGGTGCCAAGAAAAGTAAAAACAAAAAACAAAAAACAAAAAACAAAAAACAAACAAAAACAAAAACAAAAAAAACACTGAGCCTGGATACAGGAAAGAGCTGATCTGATCTTCAGAGTTCACATTTGCTTTCTCTCCCTCTTTTTTAGTGGGATGACTATTCAGCTGCATCCAGAGCAAGAAAGTGCAATTAATCACTGTATAAGATCCAAATAGCTCAAAGTCCATCCTGAGGCAGTTCCTCCGAGTATGTAAATGTATGCTTGCTGGAGTACATTGGCCCAAGAAAAGATTGTAAACACAGACTTATTGTTCTAGTGTCTCTCCTCAGTAGGATGGAGCAGTGCAGTAATGACTGGAATGCTGAGACAAGCCCATTGGCGTTGGCACTGACATGAACATTTACAGGGGTAACCAACCACTTTCTGGTTGTGCCTTGTACTTCAAATCTAGCTAGGAACTCAAAGTTAGGGAAGATCATGGCCCCATGAGTGAACCCTACTGCGATTATTCAGTTAAATACATATGGTGTCAAACCTTCTAAATTTCTATTTATAGCCCCGTAGATCAGTACATCACGCGGACATCATCGGAGAAGTTTCTTTGTGCAGCAGATGCTGGTTAACACATAAATTCACACCTGGCTGAAACCCAGAGAACTAAGTGACTTAGGTGGGTTCAGTCACCAATGGGACATCTATATGACTCCCTGCCTGACATAGATTAGGGACCATCATGAAAGAGGGAGGAGACATATTTTAAGAGCCAGGAGTTGAGGAGGAATAGACTAAAACAGAGACTACTGGGTATGACAGGGTTGTTTTTTGTTTTGTTTTTTTGTTTGTTTGTTTTTGTTTTTGTTTTTGTTTTTCCTCAAAAACTCACAGCAGCTGTGGTTCCTCTGGACCTGCCACAAGATTAAGTCGGTCAACATTCTAGCACAGAGGACTAAGTGGCTCATGAGTACCCAACCATAAATGATGAGATATTGGCAGTTACTGGGAAAGAAAAAGTTGTTTTTTTTAAACGTATAACACCTGGTGAGTAGACCACAGTCCAAAGAATGGCCCCAAATACAGAATTATGGACATCACAAATGAGATTCAGTGGGTTATGAATAAAAAGAAATAGGGCCACAATGTTGAGAATGGGATAATACAGATGAGAGGATCAAAATACATTGTAAGAATTTTTCAAAGAATTTGGTGAAACTATTATATGAACAAATCATCTTGGGGACTTGAAAAAAAATCCCATTGACATCCGTATTGGAATCTGCAAACATGAAAATCAACATTCAGAGTCTTAAAACACACTCCAGGGGGGATTTCATCTTAAAAACCTGTTCAAAAAGACTTTGCAACAGTCACTCTCAGATCCAAGCTGTTTATCTAATTTTAGGGAACCTAGTGGGGATGAAGAGTGACGGGGAGGTCTACGATAGGGCATGAAACTCTGCATGACCAGCTGGTTCCATGTGTGTGCTTTAACAGGGATGCCTCCTACAGCACCTGCAGAGCACCTGCAGAGAAGGCTTGCCAGATGTATTCTGCTAAGGAAACAGATGACACAGCCTTCCCATGGCTAATATTTTCATATTTTAAAATTGCTTTTTATTCTCACTGTAGAAAGTGATAGCCTTCGGCGAGACATTTCTATTGAAATACGTCATCTACTGTGAGTGTGCTCACCTCTCCACACCCTCCCACCTCTTCACCTTTCCCTCGGGAGTCAGCATCGCATCTACCTTCACGCCTTTTATATATTTCCTACATTTTCCTGTGCTGAATGCACAAGTGGTTAATTCCGAAAAATTACTTCTCCTAATTGAAGTACGAACTCTGGGAATGACATCTATAGGACCACAAAAGATAGTTTGTTCTGATCTCAGAACACAAGGAGCAGACAAATGTCTCGTCATTGATACAACAGGTTATTTGTTCCAGACTGCACCGACTGGCCTTCCTGTTCTCCATAGGCACCCCTTTCTCTGATTGCAGAATCAGCTGTGGGAAAGATTAAGCTTTGTCACAGGTGGAAGCAGTCTTGGCGGGCTTTACCCTTGGGGCACCCCATGAATACCTTGTGATAGACTGAGAGGAGCCAGTCTGGGCCTGGAATTCAGGAAACAGACCTGGGAACCCCACCTGGGCTATTGTTTTCCTAATGGACCCTCAACGGGAGAAGGAGACCGCCCTTCCCATGTGACTCAGGCAGGTGGGGAAGAGAAAAACAACAGATTCAGCCAGGGGTTGGGGAGAGCGTGTGGAGAAAGCAAACAGGCTGGACTATCACGCGGGCCAGAGAGACACCTAAAGACTCATCCCGTGGAACGGATACCGGAAGGTTCACTCTTTTGTCCATTTAACCTTTTTTCCTTCTTGTGTAAGCTAGTTGGGTTGTATAATAAAGTTTAATTGTTAAGAAACAAAGCCACTCTCTACTTCTCTAGCGCTCTCTCCCTCTCCTCTCTCTCTCTCTCTCTCTCTCTCTCCCCCTCTCCCCCCCTCTCTCCCTCTCTCCCTCCCTCCACCCTCCCCACGTGTGTCTCCAGAGACGGTTTCTGTATCTCCTTATTAAACCTCTTAAGTGGAAAAAAAAAAAAAAAAAAAAAGAAACAAAGCCAACAATCAGCAGTGGTTGTGTCGGCTCTGATTTGATCCTCATTTTGCAAATCCTATTTGACCAACTCATGAATCAAGCTAACATCCATCGTATTGCCTAGGGACCTGGGTCTACATTCCTCAGAGAGGAGGCAAAATATCTATGAGTAGAGGAGAGACGTAAGGGGGCACAAAAAATAAAAATAATGCTAGCTAGACCGGTAGTCAGAAGCCAGAGACGGAAGGGAAGAGATAGGTGGTAAGTACCTGGCTCTGTGCTGTAAATTAAATTATAGATCATTTGAAAAATGTCAAAGAAGGCCTTGTGAACATAAAAGCATAGTGGTTTGGCTTAGACTCAATAACAACAAAGACAAAAAAAAAATGCTTTCTGTTCTCTAGGAGATCACATAGCACAGAAAGACACTCAAAAGCAGAGAACCCGGGAGACAAGATAGGTCCCTCCAGGTGAGAATGCCAGAGTCCAGATAAAAGACGGTAAGTTTTCTTGACCCAGAAATGTAAGGGGGAAACAGCAAAAGAAGATTCCTGTACCAGAAGGTCAGTTTTGCAGAAATGTTTGCTGCATAAAATATGATTTAAGGATACAACAAACTACCTGTTACTATGTTTTCGAAGGAAAAATTATTATTTTTTCGAACGAAGGGGAAAGAGAAAGAAGACTGGTTTGGGGGAAGAGAAAGTAAAGAATTTGTTTTGACTCAGGTGCAAACACAGCCATTGAGCAACTCCGTGGAGTATGTTGCTAGGCAGCTGTCTGTATGAATCCGGGCCTCTAATGATGTGAGAAAACCAGAGGTGAGATATGTCTTGGGACCAGAAGAAGGAATGTAGAGGGAGCACGGGCATAGAGAACAGATGTGCCAGGATTCTGCCGTGATGCGTGAAAGAGGAAAGGTCCTGAAAGGTTATGGAAAAAGTAGGGACCTGGATATGTGACAAAAGTCAAAGAGGAGGCATTGCTGTTAGGAAGAGAAAGGTGGAATTTTAGAGATGAAATATTTGTATCAAATATAATAGCATCAAGTAGAAAAGACTCTCTTGTCCCTGATGTGCTCCCCAAAGCTGTCCCTCACTACAATGTCCCTGGCCTCTCCCTCTGTTGTTTAAGCCAGCCAGGTGCAGGTTAAACCCTACTAGGAATGCTATACTGAGTATTCAAGTACAGGCACACGAAGTATAAGAACTGTGGAGTTATGGCTTCTTTGCTTTAGTTTCAGATATTGTCTCAGGCAGCCACAGGGTCCAGTAAACAGGGCTATGGTGACAAAGGCAGAGAGCAATGAGAATAAAAGCTATGGGAAGGAGCCACATTTGGGGTGCATACCAGGGAAATGTGGAAGAAAGACTTCCTCCCCGACACCAGACTTAGAGAACTGGACCTTCATTAGCAGTCACGGAGGTGAAATTACAACTCATTAGAGCTCTGGGACAAGACGCCAGGGGATTGGGTGCCTAGAAGCTGTGGGGACCCGACTTCTGCCTCAATGAGGGCAGAAGATGGGAAGGAGTGAGTCATGGGTCTCCAGCTGTCTTTGGAGCTCTGGACCTGCAGAGACCTCTTACCCTTTCCTACGTGTGTATCTTGCGCAGAGGGAGGAACTTCTGCCCTTTGTTCACACAATTGCCATTTTTAGAAGCACAGAGTGTGTTTTCAGGTCTCTTAGATAGAAAGGTGCTTTCCTAAGGATGAGTCAAGCCTTCAGTCATAGTTATATTAGATTTAGAAGACACTTTTGAGTTTGACTTTAAAATTGATGCTACAGTGAGTTAAGACCTTTTATGATAAAGGGATGTTTTGTTTGTTTGTTTGTTTTGGGAAAAACATTTGGAGGGCTCATACATATAATATAATGTTTT
The DNA here is from genome assembly GCA_907169655.1 of Acomys percivali. NCBI lineage: Eukaryota > Metazoa > Chordata > Mammalia > Rodentia > Muridae > Acomys > Acomys percivali. The sequence goes on from OU015751.1 coordinate 10,371,848, forward strand.
GAATAAGTTTCCATTTAAAACTCCTATATGAGAGCTGAAATCCCATTGAGATAATGAAAGAGAAAATGTTCATAAAGAAAGGGCTGTCCCAAAGGGACATCTTTACAAGCTTCGTGCTCCCTGTGAAGACTCAGGGAACATCACAGACAAGGAGAGTGAAGAACCGTAAGGTCACAGGATGGGAAGCGGTTCTGTGAAATGTTGTTTTCTCAACACAGCACGACTTTTGCATTCATGAACTCACACCAGGTGCGGTGACCACCACAAGAGGTGCATGAGATCAAGGAAGACACAATTCTGGAAGGGATAGTATAGATCTGTGCCTAATCCCTTCCTATGGAGTAACAGTAGCAGTTGCAGAAGGGAAAATCATTATCATAGAAGTGTGTGGACACTAGTAGGCCTTCCACACTGCACTGAATGCCCCCATACTCCACACTTCTAAACAACACTAATTGGACTCAGTTCTTATTTGTGTTATTTTTTTTAAGAAAATATGGATTTAGGATAGGGGAGTGTAGGGAAGATAGAGTGGCCTGATATATATATATATATATATATATATATATATATATATATATATTCCTGGAATATTATATACATATTATATATATGTATACACACACACACACACACACACACACACACACACACATATATATATATATATATATATATATATAATCCTATTCCACTGTAACCATTTATGAATTTTTCAAATAATTTTAAGGAGAAAGAAAATAAAACAAAGAAGCATGAACAAGTTGGATTTTAGAAGTTTTGTCAAAACAAACAAACAATATTGGAAGCTGACCAAACCTTATGCCCTACAAACATAAGCTGCAATTTTGGAGGAAGAGGTGAAAACACACACATAATTAATGATGCCCAGGCAATCAGAGTCAGTTACCTTCTGGATAAATCCCACATGGTACATAAAGATTTACGTGTCTTCATGCTTATTTCATAATTTATTTATGTATTACATTTATCTGCTCAAATGAATATGGTTACATCTTGAAAGTTATGTCAAATGTAAAAATAAAACCACCTTGCATTTGGTTGCTAAAATTAAAAGCAGTGCTTTGTTGGCATTCTATAGCCATCTTGACAAGAGAATGACTACCAACAAAGATGTATGTACAAACAACATACAATCTTGATCCAGTGTCTGCACCCTGACAGTTATTCCAGAGGACATTAAAAATCTATCCTATGTAGGCAGGGATGCTAGAACTTTACAAAAGATTTTTCTTAGATGATGGTCTCAAAGATAGAAGGGGGCAGTTTCAGTTACAAAATATAAAGTGAAATCCTGGACTGATACCTTTCTAGACTATAAAATCTTGGTAAGAAGTTAACCTAAGACTGAAGAAATGCCATAGAACAAATGAGTAGTTTTTTTAAATAGATAAGCACAGGAGAAACATGCTATGTTCAGATAGCAATGTCTGATGACAGTAGATATTAAAGCAAAAATCAGGGAATAAGTATTTCTCCAGTTAGAAATGTATAAAACACAGAGACCCGCTTGTGTGAGAGGTCCTTGCCCATGTCATTCCCCTCCATTTGCACTAAATACAACACCAGTACATATTCCTGTCACTGAGAAGAGCAAGGTATTTAATTTCTAAATGACATCATGGACAAATTTCAACCCTTTCCATTTCTTCTCTTCTCTGGGTGTCACTAAGGAAAATGTGTAATAATAGTTCCTCAAATGTCACTCTGACTACAGCTGTACCTTATTTACTTTCTGGCTCTGTCTCACTAGCCAGTCCTTCACCACTCGCATGTACTAGCTTTCATTTAGCAGTAGGAAGCTTCCCTGGTGATGATTAAGCCGGACAATGCTCTATGACAGCAATTATCAACTTGTGGGTCATGACCATTGGACAACTCATTTCTCCCCATACTCTTAGGAACTGAGACACCCACTCAGTAGCAGAATTACTGTTATGGAGTAGCAGCAATGAATAACTTTAGGATTGGGATCACCATAACATGAGGAACTGTATTAAAAGGTTATAGCATTAGGAAGGTTGAGAACCACTGGTGTGTGCATAGAAGAATGCCACTAGCAGTCATTTTATTGCTATGTTCCTTTAGTGGAACAACAGTATTTGGGTTTCACTTAGGTCCATGACGTATCTAGTCTTAGATTCTTGTGCCCCTCCTCCGAGCAGTGCCTTGGATGGGTTCTATCTCCTTGAGTGGCCTTAGGTCCAATCAGACAGTGGTTACTATCACAACATTTATGCCACTATTGCACCAGTGTAACATGCAGACAGATCACCACCATAGATTTAAGAGTTGTTGTTTACCTTTCTCCTCTGGTGGTTTGTAAAGTATCTTCCAGTAACATGAGCACTAATCACGATGTGTAAAGGCTCTAGGTAGACACCACCTTGACTTCTCTGTGTTCAATGAGATATGAGTGATGTCTTCAGCAACAGGGACTTACCTTAAGTTTGTGGAGAGCAAGCAATAAACTGAGCCATTCTGGGGATTTTCATTGGCCCATTTGGCCAACAATTAAATTATAAGTAACCATTCTTGGCACATGAGGTTTCAGTTGGTGAGCGATATCTAGGCTTTGTCTCCCTTTTTATTTGGTGACTCTCTCTCTCTCTCTCTCTCTCTCTCTCTCTCTCTCTCTCTCTCTCTCTCTCTCTCCCCTCCCTCCCTCTCTCTCTGTGTGTATACATATATACATATAAACATAAGTATATACATATATATGTGTGTATATATACACACATAAGGTTATACACATATGTGTATGTTTATATGTATTCCTCCACTGTAGTAGGCCTTTGTATGACCTCTCCATCTCTCCCTTCATCTCTCCCTTATGTCCCCTCTTCTCTCTCATTTCCATTTAATCACCCTTACCCAGTTTCTCTCTAGCTGTAAATTCTATTTTTCTCTTCCTTGGGAAACTATCGCTTCCCTCCGAGTTCCTTAATTTATACCTAAAGTCTGGATATGCTTATGGTAGCATGTCTATACAAGGCTTAAATTTTAACATCCACTTATAAGAAAATACATACAATGTTTGTCATTTTGAACTTGGTTACCCCATTCAGGATGATTTTTAAAAATTAGATCCATCCATTTATGCGTGAATTTTTATTATTTCTTTAATGGCCAAATAATATTCTATTATGTAAATATACCATATTTTCATTATCCATTCCTGTGTTGATGAACATCTAGGCCTTTTCCAATGCCTGGCTATTATACCTTTTAAACATTTTAAAGATTAAACTACAATGCACACAATTAGATAGCATTAGATTTCATTTTCAAAGAAAGTTTGTTTGGGTGATCTCCCCTTCATCCCCAACACTCCTGACTCCCTTTAACTTCTCTTGTATAGAACGTATGGGTGGACCAGAGCTGTGATTGAGGGATAAATTGAGGTGTATTTGAAGGGTAATGAGGAAATCTAGTACAATGTAAACTTCCTATAATATATGAATATAATTGTGCTAATGTATCCATATAAAGAAGGAGACAGAACCCCAACTGGCCATCTCTTCCCTGTCTCAAAGGGCCTGGAGACATGGCTGGTAAAACAAAGTACACTTCTGTAAACCCTTAGCAGCATTCCACTTTGAGTGCTATTCCCAGGCAAACACAGAGAAGTTATTTGGATAGAGGCCCACAAAGAATATGGCAGGGTGACATAAGACCAGAAGCCACCATCCTTCTGATTGAACACACAGAAATGAAGGGTGAGAGTCGGGAAGAACTAGGGAAGAACACTTATTTTAATGGCCCTTTAATGCTTTACAAATGGTTGAGTACAGCAATCAGTCTTTAAGAAATAGGGCTATGTTGTTATATTTATGCTACGTTGATAAAGAATATCACTTCTTAGCCTCTCAATGACAGGACAGAGGACATTTATTACATAAAAGAGTAAAACGTGTAGAGAGGGGAGGTTAATGTGATAATAGATGACAAATACAACTGACAGTGGATGTTCAATAAACTCGTGGCTTTCAATAAACATGAAGCACACACAATGAGTTTATTTGGTGGTCTAACAGATTCCATTTCTTCATGCATTCAGAATTCATTCAGAAATCCAATGGTAGCATTGGAGGCACTGGCTATGACTGTTTTCTTTTTCCTTTTGGGCACTTTTTTTTTGCGCAAGAGTTTGTGGTTCAGGTGACGACTGAGAAGCATCACTGCAAATGATATTAACCAAAGCTGGATGTATGAGCAATGGTAGGACCACCTGGGATAAATGGGGATACACAACTTTTGGGTACCACTGGCATTGGTAAGGATAAAAGATTGGGAAATAACCTGTGTGGATGGGACAGAGCTCAGGTTTGTCATTTTCTTGCCAAGTAATTACTGGCTTATGTTTCAACATCCTGTAGCTCGATGCCCTCATTAACAAGATAGACTTAATAGGAATACCTCTTTGGTTTTTCTCCGTTCGTTTGTTTGTTAGGGAATGACCAGGATGGATAAGAATACAAGAGTTGGTGAATGATGGAGTGGGTTTGGTATTGGGGATTGTGGAGGGATGAGTTGGATGGGATGCAGCGGGATGGGAAGCGACAGGAGTGAGTGGGAATAAATGATGCTGAAGAGGGCATTGCTCAGATAGGAGGTCAAGTCATTGTGGATTTGGATGATCATCTACAAGGCATACGTGGAGACAGCAAGACTCAAGTGGAGAAAGAAGGGTCAAGGTAGATAATTTGCCAAGGCAAACCCCTTAAGATAGGTGAGTGGGAAGATGTGGGAGAGAATGAGAATCTATGGAGCCAGACTTGACTGAGTTTGGTAAAATGTAAGAGAGAGTTACTCATGTGTGAAATGATTGCTCAGAAGAGGCAGGCTTCTGGAGATGGACTCCTGGGGTCAGAGTTCAGATTGCCATTTTTCTTGCAGAGTAATTCCAGGCAATTGTTTTAACCTCCTGTGGTTCAATGTCCTCATTTACATGGTAGGCATAGTAGAAGTACCTTCATGGGTTTTTGATGGGATTTAGTTTATGAATTTACATCTAGAATTTTAAGTGTGGTTGTTTAAAATTCACCTGTATTAAGCATTATCTATAATTAAGATCACAAGCCAGATAATAGAAGGGTTGTTAGAACTTCCTGAAGAATATTTTTAGAAAAGAAAGTCAGAGGATAGTCTTTTTTTCTCTTTCTTTTGTTAATTTATTCATATTACATCTCAATTGTTAGCCCATCCCTTGTATCCTCCCTTTCTTTCCTCCCTCCCGCTTCCCCCTCTACTCCCTTCCTCCATGTCTGTGACTGAGGGGGACCTCCTCCCCCTGTATATGCTCCTAGGGTATCAAGTCTCTTCTTGGTGACTTATTATCTTTCCTCTGAGTGCCACCAGGCCTCCCCATCCAAGGGACATGGTCCGATATGGGGCACCAGAGTTTGTGTGAAAGTCAGATCCCCTTCTCCACTTAATGGTGGAGAATGTCCTGTCCGTTGGCTAGACTGGGTAGGGGTTCGAAGTTTACTGCCTATATTTTCCTTGGCTGGTGCTATAGTTTGAGGAGGACTCCAGGGCCCAGACCTGCCTGTATTTTTCCAGGACCCTCTGGATCCTTCTATTTCCTCATTCTCCCAGGCTTCTCACCCCTAAAGTCTCAATAGGATTTTCTCCCAGTCAGAGGATAGTCTTAGAGTGTAAGGATTTTTCTGCATTTGGTAGGATTGTAATATTGGGCTTTGAACACTTTAAAAGGAAAACAGACCTTTTCTTTTTAAAATAGTAATAACATATTCCAAGTGAAGTTAATTTAGTTCTTTTCAAAATCATTATGTATGTACGGAAAGTTGATGAATTAATATCATCAAATGGATTACTCTTCATCATGAATGAAGGACAAATAAAAGTTTTACAACATTTAATATACATCATATACTATTTTGCTCACAAGTAGTGGAACTTCACTGATGTGTAAAATAACACTTGTATATACTGATACATATTTATACAGAAATGGTAAGTCACAACAAAACTACAGAGAGAACAAAACAAAAAGTGTTCGTCTTATTACAGAGACCAGCATGTTCATTGAGAGTCCCCTCAGTGCAGTCTACATCTATGCTCTTGCCAAAGGACGTGGAAGGATGGTTACAAAACACTTTAACTTCAGAGAAAGATTTCACATGGAGCAGTCTAAGCAAACGCAACTGTGCAACAAATTCACACTATTTCACATCGTATCTGAAAAACAACAAAATAACGCCAAGGCTGTTGCTCACCAGGGGGGTGGGAGGCTTGCAGCTGTTTCTGAGTAGTGTACCTCTACCTTTTCAGCATCTAACGAAGCAATCAGATAGCCTCAAAGCCACTCCGTGCCAAGAAAGACTCCCGGTCTCCTCCCCTACTATCCAGTAACGACATCTCCATGGGCTTGCCTTTTCAAGGTCATGCCATTGGAATTGCACACCACAGCCGTTTAGAACTACCTTTGTTCAGACAATTATTTGTGTCCTCATGCCTTCTTGTGGCTCGAAGGCTCTCTTCTTTTCCATGATGGATAGATAATATGTGTATATGAAGATGTATGGGTCTACTAAGCACTACACTGGTTATTTCCACATCGGGTAATTACAAAGAAATCCTTGACAACTAACTATGCTTGGACAGGTGTCTTGGCTATGGTCTGCTTCAGCTACCTTGCATCAGAGGTTTTCTCTAAAGTCTGAAGAGCTAGGATACACAGTCTATACTTATCATTTCTCCACCCCCCCCCCAATCCGAAGGCAAAGAAGACAAATGTCTGTACTTTTCTTTACTGTCTAGAGAAATGTCAGCAGGAGTGCTGTTGTCCAGGAAGAGCCCAGAACACACATTATAATAGTTAATAAGTCCTTGCTGGGTTTGTTGTTTCACTGTTTATTTGATTTTGTGCCAAATATTGCTCATAAAGGAGACAGAAAACTTGGGATAAAAATGTAAATAGTTAAACATTCTGTCACTCATAGATGAGAATTTAGCATATGCTAAATTTAGCCCTGGCTTTGGGAGTAGCAGATCTGAGCTTGATGGATGCTTGATCATTTGCTGGCTCTATGACCTTGAACAAGTGACAAAACCACTGGGCTTTAGGTTTAGCCACAAATAACAGCTCACAAGACCCAATGAAGTCATGTTTAGAAAAGCCATGTTTCTGGTCTAGGCTACTCATGAAGATTGATTATTCATACGTTTCAAATCCAATGTCAAGGTCACTGTTTCATCTCATTTAAATCATCTGTGACTTCTGACACAGTCCATCACCCCTTCTGTGAAACTGCTTTTGCCTCTTTTATCTCATTTTGGGTTATGTACTGCAACAAATGAAATGAGTGTGTGGAAGAGGTCTAGGCAGTGCTGTGTGGATCATAGTGTGTAGTGTGACTGACACCCCTAAGAGCAGAATAGGTCTAAGTGGTCATTGGTGGACCACTGGAAGTGGCATACATGCTCCCGGAGTATCATTCAGCCACTAAGAAGGAGGAAACTCACTTGCAGAACATTTTGAGATGGAAAATGCTGCAAAGCTTAATAGGTCAGACACAGGAAGACAAATGACATTTTTTTTTTGGTGCTCTATGTAGAGGTTTAAGAAAAAAATGACATAATAACATTCAAACCACCAAGCCACTTTGCACACTAAGATAAGAATTCTGAGCCCAGCCCTAATTCTTTCACACAATAAAAATGAAACTAGCATCCCTTGTCTGCTGTCTTGAGCCACCTGCAGACCTTCTTCTGCACTGGGAGCCTGCTCTGCCCTCTCCAGAAAGTTCACTGCGAAAAGCAAAAATAATTTCATCTTTGGTGGAAAGAATATCAGCGTGGCATCAGGGAATTGAGCCAATCTGTGTATGGATAGCAGGACTGTCTTCCATCATAGTGTGACCCCAATGGAAACAAATCATACAACAATGTGACAAGATGGTGCTAATGAATTGCCTATTTTGGTGTTTCATGTTCACAAAAGGATGGTAATAATGTTGATATTAAGAACATAGTGTCAGTTGGATGGTGGTGGCGCATGCCTTTAAACCAGCACTCAGGAAGGGAGAGGCAGGTAGTAGATCTCTGTGAGTTCAAGGACAGCCTAGTTTGCAAAGTGAGTCCAGGACAGCCAACGTTACACAGAGAAATCCTGCCTTGAAAAATCAAACCAAACAAAATCAATCCAACCAAACAACCAAACAACCATCAACCCCCTCAAAACAAACAAACAAACAAACAAAAAAACAAAATCAGCAAAAAATCCCCAAAAGAACATAGTGTCTGTCTATAACTATAATCAGAGCCATCACTGTGACATGCTGGCTACCCAATCCTCCCTCAACTTAGATTAAGTTAGCATAGTAGTGTTGGAATGTTCTGACTTCAGCTATAGGAATATTTAATCTAATTTGGTTTCTAGTTTCATGATTTAAAGATACACTTTTTATTTTCAAGGATAATATATTAAAAACAAAACCTCCTGCAATAATGACAGTAAGGACACTGCTGGCTATAGGTATTGAGGGACAATGGGTTTCCAGAGAATGAGGACAGACAAACATTTTAGGATATGCTGTCTGGCATGTAAAATAGCCTGATGAGCCACAGAACCATATAATGTTGCGTATATGCCAAATAAAAAGAATGAAAAGGAAGTAAAGCATGCGACGCCAAGAGATATTCTGAATTTAGACATTGAGAGGAACTTAGATACCTCTGGAGCTCAAGTTCATGAAAAAAGCCCCAAGTGTCCAAAAGGAGTTGTGAAGATGTCAAACTAAACACAAAAACACTGGAAGAAAAATAAAGAGCTTCAAGCAAACTATGACCAATTAAGCCACATCTTTCCTCATTGCAGAAAGCCATACACAAACTAAGTCCATGTTTAATAAGAAACTGGAGAAGACATCCAGAGATCGGTTCCTCCGTGTGGTTCTACAAGCCTCAGAGATCTGCAGAGGAAAATTGGCCGGCTTAAAAATAAAAGCTACTAATCTGTGAGTTATAATTTTTATGTGCAAGAAGTGACACTTTGGCTTACTGAGTCCTCACAATTGCTGCTTTATCTTCAAAGTACTTTAGAGAGCAATAATCTACAAAATGTCCCTTCCTGTTATTTCTCTTAAATATAGACTTAAAAAAATATTAATTCTCCAGTAATAGATTCAGTGTGTTCTAGGACACGTGACTGATGAGATATCATTTCTGAGGAATATAAATGAAAAACTGGGTCTTCTACTCCATCAGCAAATATTGATAGATTGGCTGATAGATAGGATTAGAAAACCATATGCTATTTACTCAAATACAGATATTTAAAGTCAGGAATAGGCTTTGTAAGATCAAAGGCAGAGCAAGAATAGTGGATCACCTATTTGTGGACAAAAGTGAGTGCTGTAGGAAATAGCATGAAGTCCCACTCATAGGTTCCCCAAATGTCACTTAGACAGGCGAAACCAATCAGAAGTTTGGGTGCTGGTAGACAATGTTATGAAGCAACTGTGCATCAGGGCTGACTGTCACGCACAAATCTACTCCAAGAGTTCTTTACAACACACTGCCAGTTACAAATCAAGATGAAAAGTCTAGAGAGATGGGACATTTCTTATAATTCCCCTCTCTCTGAGTAAGAGTCTAGATGCAGGTGTGGCTCCCAAATTTAGATGTGTTTGCTTAGACTGGACTTTGGAAATAAGGAGGGTCGTGCTCTCATTTATTTGTTCTAAATGTGGTCTTCAATTATTTTTTGGCCATATTTAGTGAATAAATATACAGGAACTATAGCTTACTCATATATATATTTATATATATGTACACACACATATGATAATATACATAATGAATTACTCTTAGGATAAATATATCCAATGAAATATTTACTAACTATTTATGCTAAAATAATCAGTGCTACACATTTCCTACATTTATCTGTTAATCTTTTGGTTTTTTTTTTTTTAAGAATTTAATATATGTTTATTTTTTAATAGGGACATTCAGATATATAAAATAAGGTAAATACTTTCCAATATACCATATCACATTCTTAGACTGCTCTGAACAGAAACTACAAGTGGATCCAACACTAATCCTAAATGCAGAGAGAATGGTCGAACATGGTGAAAACACATATTTAGTGAAACCTGGGTAGGAGAAAGAGCATGACAGGAACACGCAATCACACATCTATCTGGGGAGACCCAAAGGTGTGTCACATGGATTCCGTATGGCCTCCATCTAAGAGTAGGAAAGCAGCCAGTCAGTGCGAGATAGCTGAATCCAGCAGGTCCCTACACACAATAGAAGAGGCTGAGAAACTTCCTGGCATACTCTTCCTGTCTGCCACAATGATCCCTACCGCTGTTTGGAAGGTGTTTGAACTTCAGTCGGGATCTGGGTCCACACAGACTCTAGAAGGGGCCGTTGAGTCCCAAAACTCCCAGGATAGATTTTCTATGGTCGGAGTCTACCTTTAGTTGTGTGACTCCCATCTCCTCCCCTCCTCTGAATCCTATTGCTGTCCCTGCAGCATCAGGAGTCCCTGAGCTGAACAAAGAATTGCTGCCTCCCAGTGCCTGCCTGGCATTAGCCACCTACCCAGTGCTGTACCCAAGCCAGAAACCGAGGGATGAGAAGAAACTTCACATAGAGGACTGTCATAAACATGCGGGCACAATCAGCTCACTGCAGAAACACTCTTATCCCGTTTCTACATCAGTGTACTTTTGAGAAAACCCAGTAAAACCAGCAGACAAAACTATTGGGTGAGGAAATGTATGCTAGTGAGGAGGGGAGATGGGGCTAAGAGGGTGACAACGAAAAGGACAATCCCACTTACGGCAGGTGGTCGCGCGGTAAGGCCTTCAGAACACTGAGCTCAGAGAAAGCCCTCCAGGAGCTGCAGCTCTGGGCCTGGCCAGGGCCATGAAGAGCAGTGCTTCTGGACCTCTCTGTTGGTATCAGACTTTTCTCTCCAGATAAAGGGCTACCTGGCCCATCAGATGGCACTATGAAGGAGGAAGGTCAAGGGCTGGCAAACACAAGTCCAGAAGAGCAAGAGCAGCTCCAGTATCTGAATTCTAGCAATGGGCCAGTGTCTCCCACTAACACCTGGGACCCTCCGCTGTCAGAACAGAAGCTCATTGTAACCACTCACACAGTTTTATTCTTCTACTTCTATTGTCCCATTCATATCACGTTGCTGTCTGCGGGTTCTGTGGCCCTTTTCATTTCTAACATCGCACCTTTTTTTTTCTTTATTATCAGTAATGATACAGAATTTTTAATCAGTAGGACTCCTCAAATTTTTTATTGTATTTATTTTCATTGTATATGTTTGAATATTCAGACTTTTTTTTTTTTGCTAAGTTCTTGAAGTACAAGTCCAGATGATCAAGGTGAGCATTTTCTTATATGGGAGCTGGCAAGACAGCCCACAGGGTAAAGTTGTTTTTCTCTAATCCTGACAAGCTGAGTTAAGTCCCCAGACCTCAATAGCAGAAGGAGAAACCGCTCTAACATGCTGCCCTCTGAGCTCCATACCTGTGCCTTGGCAATTGCATGCCTCTCATTGACAAATGAATAAATTGTAACAGAAATCTTAAAATTTCTTATATTTATTGTGTGCATGTGGTGATAGATATGGGTTCTCTAAAAACCTCCATATGGGTTTCTCAGACATTTTGATATCTTGCTTTTCATTTTTCTTTATTTATCATTGGTTAAGAGAAGTTAGCATCTATGGTGGGGTTTCTTCAGTTCAACAAGTCTTAGGTTCACTTGCTTCTTTGTGTACTGAAATATTTGGGAATGTTTCAAATGCCATTTAGACAGCATTCTCTCTTTTTTGTTTAAAGCTTGGCCTTCTGCACTCTTTCTTATCTTTCAGACAGATCACAGACATAGATTGTTCAAATACGGTTGTTGCCGAAGTCAAGGGCCATTCAGTGTTCCATGTGTGCAACCAATTTTCTGATGTTCACAGTCACAACCCCAAAACTGTCATCAAACTGATGCCAAAGAGCAATCAGGGAAAACAAGAACAGATAATATAAATAAAACAGAAATGGATGTTTACAAAAATCTGGGTTTGAAACACTTTCTCCTATAAAAATTTGATTTCTATTTCCTTTAAATATTTTCAGCTGTCACACCAAATAATTTTTTTCTCTTCCAAAATAAATTTTGGTAAATTCAGCATTGGCTAAAGTAAAAACTATCGTATTTAATATAACTTATTTAAATAATGTTAGACATGATTGACACATGGATCTGAAAAAATGTTATTCTAGCAATGGCTTTGATAATAAGATTTGTCATAATAAAGATAAACACACGACTTGCACCTTAATTATTGATCCAAAGAGTAAGTTTTTATAAGCTGCTCAAAATTAAATGGAAAAAGAAATGATACCTACATTACAAAAAGTAAAGGCCCTTGAGTAAAGAGAGCTCAGTAGAGAGGCATTTCCACCTTAAAGAAGGAAGCATTGTTCATAGCAAAAGATCTATGAGTGCTATTTATATCTAGAGAGACATATGTGCTATGGACATCTAGTCTAGTTTTATTAGCTGTTCCTAGGGAAGCAATTAGCCAGAAAAGATCCAGTCAGGTCCCTATTAGATCCAGAAATTTTATTTTTTGCACATAAGCCTTGGTCTCCATCTTAAACATGAGATACAGTGGACCGCAATGAGGGTATACTCCCTGCACTTGCCACTCAGAATGGTGAACATAAAGAAAAGCACCAGAAAAAAACAATGGTCATCATCGGCTCAGAGCCTCTTGAGGAATCCACCTCCATCCTTCATGCCTCCCTCGCACAGACAGCTTTAGCACCAGATCGTGGGAGTACGAAAATAAAGACTAGTAAGCGCTTGGCTTATCACAAAGAAAGGATGGTAATAACATTTCCAGGTGGTTAGTGAGGCTCAGAAGGGGGATGAAATCATTTTATTGTAGAGTTTCTCACGTACAGAGGATAAATTCACATATCCTGATTACGAAGACAACCTGATGATCAGTTATAGATACGGAGGATCATTTATAATATGTGTGTGTGTGTGTGTGTGTGTGTGTGTGTGTCTGTGTGTGTCGGTGTGTGTATTTAGTATTTTATTTTTATTTTTAAATGATTCATATACATGCATGTCTACACGTGGGTCTTTATACATGGACTTTGGTATACAAGGAGTCTAATGTAGACTATCAGATCCCCTGGAGGTGGAGTTACAGGCAGTGGTAAGCTGCTTGATGTAAGTGCTGGGAATGAAATTCAGATCTTCTGTAGGAGCAGTACCCACTCTTAGAAGGTGGGTCATCTTCCCATCCCATGTAACTTTTCATTCACAGATACTTAGTAATTAATATAACTGTGGCTCTAAAGTTATAAATGTGGAGCTTGCGTGCATAAATTTGTATACATACTGTTTAAAGATTTACATATCGTTACATTGACAAGTATACATGGACCATCATATAGAGACATAAACAAGTCAAATACAAGTTAATAGTATGTGCCTATGATTATTTCCAGGCCTTCCTTTGTCCACTGTGTGAGCTGGCTTTGGCAGATTAAAGCTTCTGAATATATCATCTTTCTGACTGTTAACTAAATATAGAAAACTCATATGAAAATGGGCAGTGTATTATTCAACATCTTCAGAAGAAAGTCATGGTTGTGCCCAGTTATCACATGAAACGTGGCCAGCACTTCAGGAAAGGGTAAATTTAATTCTGAGTGTGATTCACTACTTCACAGCCCTCAAGTAGTATCAAGGATAAGAGTTGGGATTGCATCAGCTCACTCACCAGGGAGTCAGCAATGGAGGCTTCTAACACAAAGCAGGAAAGGGCGTGGCTACCATAGATATCTGCTGGTTGATAGTTTATAACCTTGAACACGTACCCACCATAGAGCATGCAATTCAAAAATGAATGAGATATGGACTATATAGAAATTTACTTGCATAAGGGGAGGGGAGGTCAGTAGGAGGAGGGTCTGGGGGAGAAGAGGGAGGGAAAGATTTGATCAGGATGCAAAGTTAGTAAGTTATTAATTAATAAATTAATGAAAAATAAGCAGTCTACTTGAAATCATTCATGGTTGCAGCAAATATAATATGAGCAACGTAGAGGAAAAAAATCAAAATGACTATTACAGGAATATATACAGATTTCAGTTTATTACCATATTAAAAATCATATAAAGCTAATTTCAAAAGCAGGGACACATTCAATGAGATAAATAATTCAGACACAAATAATCACAATTATGGGCCAATGTCTTTTGAATATCTATGCTTTATTACCACATTTCTAAAAGGCCTCAGAACATCCCAGGCAGAACATATGCTTTGCTCATCTCTGATAAAGCTTTTCTGCTAGATTGAGAGTCCTCTCCACATGGCCATTCTTTAGGCTCTAGTCTCCTAATGTCACAAAGTTGTTTAGTGGTTCATCTAGGGATGTTGCTTATTGCAAGGGGTCCCCTTACACTGACTGTAGTTATCACAGCTCTTACGGTGCATGTTTTCTTATATGAAGGTATTTTTATCTCTTTTCCCATATGTGAATGGGGCGAGGAGAACTGCGCAGCCAGACTAGAAATTATAAAGATATACATGATATGTTTCCCCACATAAAAATTATCTTTCCCTAAATAGCATCAAAATTGAGAACGCTGACACACAGGTGATGCTATTTGTAGCAAAAATTTGCACAGACAATTGCACACCCCAACATAATCAGACAATGACACAGTGAACTATACCAAGGTCGACGTCTACCATTCTTAATCAATATATGGAAACACTTGAAAGACATTCGCTGCAGAAATATGTATTTGCATAAACATTTAATTATTGAAATGCAAATCCTACAAAGGATTCCTTTTGTTAATCTCCACTAAAGCCCATGTCATTCAATATCAAGAGAATAATAATCTTTAGATAAGATCAATTTTTTAAATATTATTTTATTAATTTATTCATATTACATCTCAATGGTTATCCCATCTCTTGTATCCTCCCATTCTTCCCTCCCTCCCATTTTCCCCTTACTCCCCTCCCCTATGACGGTGACTGAGGGGGACCTCCTCCCCCTGTATATGCTCATAGGGTATCAAGTTGATAAGATCAATCTTTAGATAAGATTATCTTCATGTCAAAGTAAATAGAAATGAATTGGTGATTCTACATGAGCCACTGAAAACTGGAATTTTGAATTGGACAATGTGGTAAAGCCTCAGCCTGGTGGCAACAGACAATCACACAACATGATGAGGGTGGAGCAGACCCCTGGAGGGAAGCCAGGTGGACACCAAGATTTGGCATGTTAAACCAGGGTCCATTTCGATGGTGCACGGTGATCTGGATCCAGGCACAGGCACAGGGAAAAAGATGACAAGGTGGACAGAGGTGATTGCCTCATGGGTGAGGTGTTCTCCTCACATGAAGGAGAACCCAAGAGCCCAGAGCCTCAGAAAACCTGGGCATGGTAGTACACACGTGAAATCTCAGTCAGTCTTTTCTAGTCATGAAGCCTCAAGCCAGCGAGAGACAGGATCTCAAAAAACAAGGTGGACAGTGCCCAAGGCATGGCAGCTGAAGTTGAGCTCTGGCCTCCATATTCACAAAGATGTATATACACCACACATTCACACAAATGTATAACTGCAACAGACATACACCACACAGAAAAAAATTATCCCGAAATTAGAAAAAAAAAAAACCTAACTCTGAGATTTTCATCCCCAAAGAGTCACTTACTTTTTGTGGGTACATCACAATAGAGGTGGGAATGCAAGGCTTGAAACAAATAAATGTATCTAAAGTTAGGCATTAGACAGAGAAAATAAATGAAGTAATAATTGATATTTGTTTGTTACCACATATTATATATATTGCATAGAATACACATCTATAATAGATATTTTATACTATTTGTTACATGTTATAATTACATTTGAGTATTTTAAATTTTATATATTTTCAAAGCATAGCAAATCTAGAAAACGTCATGTGTTATCAAACACGTATTCTATCTAGAAATATGTTCATTTGGGTCAATTTCATTTTTCTTAAAGCTTTATACTTTGCTACTAGCTATGGTTTGCACTAGGGACAGAAAAATACCTTTGAACTAACAAAATTTAATACTTGGATATAAGAGACTTGAGAGTTAAAAATGACTGTAGCTATCAGAAAATTATTGATAAAAGTGTGTATGTATAAATAATATTCTGTGATAAATTACATATGATTTATCTATTCACCTCATTTTTGATGAAATTAAATCAAAATAATGATTTATCTCTAATATTACACTATTTAATATTCTATTACCAATTAAAAAAGAAAATAGAATACACTATAAAGTTAGAGGAAAACATGAAGGTGCTGGAGAGATGGCTCAGAGATGACTGCTCTTCCAAAGGCCCTGAATTCAATTCCCGGCAACTACATGCTAGCTCTAACCATCTACAATGAAACCTGGAGCCCTCTTCTGGTGTGTAGGTGTACATGCAGACAGAACATGCATACATAATAAATAAATCTTAAAAAAAAAAGAAAACATTCATAGATGTTTAACGTCTATATCCATGCATTTCAAATGAACAAAGATAAATTGTGTGTTTTTGGTTTTATGCAAATTAAGAGAATAAAAATCCCATCATTTGGGTACATGATATCAATAAATGAAGTATTATAAAAATAGAATATTCATGATCTTATAGAAAAATGTTTATATGGTATTAATTTACATAGTAAGTAAGACTAGAAATTACATTAAAAAAATTATTGTGTAATTTACCCAGGGTGCAATGCAAAATCTCTTAGCTTTCATAATTTGAAATTGCATCTAAATAAAAAAAAATAAATTTTATTCTAAAGAAATGTTTTACTTGTGAGTTGCAGGACATGCAAACACTAGAACATCAAGGATCTTTCAACAGTGAGATGGACAGGCTGGCGTATTTCCCTTCTTCCTTTCTTCCCTCCACTCCGTCTGCCTGCTGTCAACTTCCTTCTGCTCCTTTCTGTATTTCCTTCTTGCTCTCTCTCCCACGATGCTCTTCAGCTTTGAAGATCAGTGTTTCTCATTTCACACACTTTTGATAACTCAGAAGTAATAATCACTTTTTTTTCTGAATATGATATTTTAAATATGGACAATCAAACAAAAGTTACTCCCTGATTCTCCCGGTCTTATCACCTTTTTCCCATTTAATACCCTCCCATAATCACATTTAAGCCTATAAAAAAAGGCATCATGATAGAGTACATATTCTGTATGTTATTATGATGAGGCCAATAACAACCACATTGATGGTCTGTTCTCTGCTTCAGCATTTTTATAAATAAGAATTTTTGTTTTTACTACGTTTTAGGAAAAGAATGATAAAGTACAGCTTAAGAGGCAAGGTATACATAGTGTAAACACAGAGACCCCAAGGTCAAAATGTAGTAAGAATGACTACAAGCAGACAAGGACAGAGTCAGTCTCAACAAGCTTGAGATGGGGAGCATAAATCCCGTGGGGATGAATCCCCATGCCTGAACAGGAATGAAACTCCTTCCTAGAGATAAATCATCACCTCAGTCCACTTAAATTAATGCAGAGCATTTACATTTAGAGCTCAGAGAAGGCTCACCTTCTTTTCAGGGTCAGCCCCATGAGTCTATGGTATCCTGTAGAGACTACTATTAAAATTTAACCTTTTAGATCGACAATTAAATGTCAATTACAACACTTACATTTTGTAGCATATAAACTTACCCTTGCACAATATGCTGTGTTCTTTTTACTGGAAAATCTATGTGAGTAAATTGTGCAACGAAAAGAGGACTAGAAAGAGTTGTTGTTGTTGTGTGTGTGTGGGGGGGTTCCCTCCAGATATTTTTGTTTCTTTAACAAATCTCCAATCCTTTTGTGACATGTTTAATCCTATAATAATCTCTGTAACGAAGCCAGTTTCAACATTTTTTTTTTACTAAGAATTACATAATGGATTCTCAGCAAGATTTCACAGAATTGATGTCAACTGGAACAAATGACAGAATTTTCAGATCAATGCTGATTACATGTGAAAGAGCCAATGAGAATGTAGCTCAGAGAAACTACTAACGTGGAGATACTGAGGGCAGCTGGATCACAGCCTTCAGGCAGAGAAGGCACCTCAATGCTCTCAAGCTAAACAAAATAGATACAAATTATAAATGTGCCACTAGCAAACAGTGCAGCTCAAATGCATTTTATTGAATTAGCTGCTTGATATTAATTTAAACAAAAATAGGTAACTGCTTACAACATCCTAGAAACAGAATGCCTTCTCAATGAATAGTTTTAAATTTATTAACATCTATCTAAATGCATCTTAAAATTCTAAAACTCCTAATACTTATTTAATAATTTTCATGTAAATATAGGTTTAGTTTGAATTTCACTAAACATTTTTAAATCCCTGGACAGTGACGTACATACATGCTTGTATTTATGTGTGTATGTTTATGGATAATATAAATTTGCATATTAGGTGTCAAGATATAGTTTAAAAAACAAAAGTCATAAATAATTTCTGATAAAAACTGGCTTTCTGATGGGTGCTGGAAAACATATATGTCCTGATAAGAGCAATCTACATTGAAAGTGACAGAAAGAAATATTTGAAATGGGCTTGGAAATCAAAAGAAAATTTATGCTTTCATGTGATTGACAGTTCCAGGTTCCAGGTCCACATCAGATTTCATTTCACTCTGGAATGGAGAGGAGCCCCTCCCTGTTTCCTCACTGCACTCTTCCGCATCTGCAGGCTCCTGGGGAAGCCTGGCTTTCTTAGCCTCTGCTGGCTCCTGTTCTAGCTTCAGAAACTCAAGACCTGTGAGCAGACACCCTGACTGGCTACAAGAGCACCATTTTATTCTCATTTGTAAGTCACAGGTAAGAGGACATTGTCCAATAGGTTAAATGACTGAGTTATGTGCGTTTCATACAGGATACAGGTAGCAATATTACTAGATCATTCATATACACACATACACATACACACACACACACGCACACACACGCACACGCGCGCACGCATGCACGTATATGTATAAAGAAAGGTAGTGCATTAGAGATTTTCAAAATTATACCAATCCAAGGAAGTCTAGTAACAAAATTTGAATGAAATAGAACACAATGTCTATGACTTCAACATTCGTGCAAGAAGAATTACTTAGTAAAAGAAAATTTGGAGACGGCCTCAAACGTGGCAAGCCAGCCACTGGGCAAAATGTCCTCATTTCTGCTACAGACAGAATTCTGCCTAAAAGTGGGCAAACTTGGACATAGGTAGAGTTGACGGCCGAACTCTGCCAAGGCAGGGTAAGCAGGTCCTCAATAGTTCCTGCCTCACAAATATGTCTGCCAGATATAATGGTCCAGAAGGCTGAAGAGGATGATCCAACATTACAGAGTTTTGAGTGACGGTCTAGGCAGTGAACTGTCTCTGTCATTTTCTCATTTTGGAACAGGCTGAATTGCACTTCCTGTATACTCATATAATTAATTTTTTCTTCTCAAGTCTCTGATGGGGTTGAAGACCAGATAGTTTAGTTTTACAATTAAGCTTAGTTGTTTAGGGGTTAAGATGTTTTTAGGTCTAGATGGAAGTGTTTAGGTTGATAGCGATAAGATATGATAGATATTGATTTACATTCGGAGTTGTTGACTCACAAGACAGGAAAGATGTTTTCTTCAAGGTTGCTGAATACAAATAGGCAAAGCTCTATGAATGTAACATTTGTATAATTCCTAATTGTTTCATGGTCCTTTGTGTTGTATGTAGTTTATTGTGTATATGTGTAATAATATATATACATGTATATGTAAAAGTAAAAAATAAATCTAGGCTTTGCATTATGTTATATTTATTTCTAAATTTTACATTGTTTAAGTTTTGTTGAAAGCAAATTCAAATAAAAATATTTGCTGAATTTAGCTAATTAAGATCTAAGCCATAGACCTAGGAATCCTTTCAGAGAAACATGTGTTCCTTATTTTATTTTGTTTTTATATTTTTATTTAATTCATTCATTCAGATTACAGCTAAATTATTTTCCCCTCACTTGTATCCTCCCATTCTTCCCTCCCTCCCACTTTCACCCTATTCCCTTACCCTAGTTCTGTGACCGAAGGGGACCTCCCTCCCCCACTATATGGTCATAGGCTAGGCTATCAAATCTCATCTTGGTAGCCTGCTATCCTTCCTCTCAGTACCACCAGGCCTCCCCCTCAAGCGGATGTGGTTAAATATGGGGCACCAGAGTTCGTGGCAGAGTCAGTCCCCACTCTCCACTTAACTGTGGAGAATGTCCTGTCCATTGGCTAGATCTGAGTAGGGGTTCAATGTTTACTGCATGTATTGTCCTTGGTTGGTGCAGTAGTTTGACCAGACCCCAGAGGGACCAAATCCATCCATCATGATGTTTTTCTTGTAGATTTCTAGGACCCTCTGGGTCCTTCTATTTTCTCATTCTCCTATATTTCTCTCATCTAGAGTCCCAATAGAAAGTCCTCACATGTATCCCAATCTTCTGGTAAGTGAAGACTTGTCTGGGACATCCCTTCTGGGTTTCTGGGTTAGTGGCCAATTATAAGTGAGTATATACCATGTGAGTCTTTCTGCTTCTGGGTTAACTCACTCAGAATGATCATTTCTAGTTCTATCCATTTGTCCACAAATTTCAGGATTTCCTTGTTTTCAATAGGTGAGTAGTATTCCATTGTGTAAATGTACCACAGTTTCTTTATCCATTCTTCAACTGAGGGGCATTTGGGCTGTTTCCAGGTTCTGGCTATTATGAATACGGCTGCTATGAACATGGTTGAGCATATGTCCCTGTTGTGTGATGGAGCATCTTCTGGATATATTCCAAGGAGTGGAATAGCTGGATCTTGAGCTAGCCCTATTCCTAGTTTTCTGAGAAAGTACAAGATTGACTTGCAAAGGGGTTGTATAAGTTTGCATTCCTGCCAACAATAAGAGAGTGTTTCTCTCTCTCTCCACATCCTTGCCAGCATGTGCTGTTACTTGAGATTTTGATCTTAGCCATTCTGATGGGTGTAAGATGGAACCTCAGAGTTATTTTGATTCACATTTCTCTGATGACTAAGGATGCTGAGCATTGCTTTAAGTGTTTCTCGGTCATTCGATATTCCTCTGTTGAGAATTCTGTTTAATTCTGAGCCCAATTTCTTTTTTAAATTAATTTATTCATATTACATCTCAGTTGTTAGCCCATCCCTTGTATCCTCCCATTCCTCCCTCCCTCCCGCTTCCCCCCCTACTCCTCTCCCCTATGTCTGTGACTGAGGGGGACCTCCTCCCCCTGTATATGCTCCTAGGGTATCGAGTCTCTTCTTGGTGACCTATTATCCTTCCTCTGAGTGCCACCAGGCATCCCCATCCAAGGGACATGGTCAAATATGGAGCACCAGAGTTTGTGTGAAAGTCAGATCTCCTTCTCCACTTAATGGTGGAGAATGTCCTGTCCATTGACTAGTTTGGGTAGGGGTTCAAAGTTTACTGATTATATTTTCCTTGGCTGGTGCCATAGTTTGAGGAGAACCCCAGGGCCCAGACCTGCCTGTAGTTTTCCAGGACCCTCTGGATCCTTCTATTTCCTCATTCTCCCAGGCTTAAGCTTCTGTAAGGCAGGTGACACTGTCAAGAGAACAAAGTGATAGCCTACAGACTGGGAAAAGATCTTCACCAACCCTTCATCTGACAAAGGTCTAATATCTAAAATATATAAAGAACTCAAGAAATTAAACACCACCAAACCAAATAACCCAATAGAGAAATGGGGCTCAGAACTAAACAGAGAATTCTCAACAGAGGAATATCAAATGGCTGAGAAACACTTAAAGAAATGCTTGACCTCCTTAGTCATCAGAGAAATGCAAATCAAAACGACACTGAGATTCCATCTTACACCCATCAGAATGGCTAAGATCAATAACTCAACTGACATCACATACTGGAGAGGATGTGGAGAAAGAGGAATACTCCTTCATTGCTGGTGGGAATGCAAACCAGTACAACCATTTGGAAATCTATCTGGTGCTTTCTCAGAAAAATGGGAATAGGGCTTCCTTAAGACCCAGCTATTCCACTCCTGAGCCCAATTTCTTAATTGGGTTATTTGGTTTGGTGGTGTTTAATTTCTTGAGCTCTTTATATATTTTGGATATTTGTCCTTTGTCAGATGTAGGGTTGGTGAAGATCTTTTCCTAGTCTAGGCTGTCACTGTGTTCTGTTGGCAGTATCTTCTGCCTTACAGAAACTTCTCAGCATCATGAGGTCCCATTTATTAACAGTTGCCTTAAGGCCTGGACTGTTGGGAGTTCTGTTCAGGACGTTGTCTCCTGTGCCAATGTGTTCTAGGCTCTTTCCTAGTTTTTCTTCTAACAGATTTAGTGTCTCTGGTTTTATGTTGAGGTCTTTAATCCACTTGGACTTGAGTTTTGTGCATGGGGATAAATATGGGTCTAATTGCATTTTTCTACGTGTAGACATCCAGTTAGACCAGCATCATTTGTTGAAGAAGCTATCCTTTTCACATTGAATATATTTGGCTTCTTTGTCAAAAATCAAGTGTCCATGTGTGTGTGTGGATTTATTTCTGGGTCTTCAATTCAATTCTATTGATAAATCAGCCTATTGCTATGCCAGTACCATGCTGTTTTAATTACTGTTGCTCTATAGTACAGCTTGAGATCAGGTATGGAGATTCCTCCAGAGGATCTTTTATTGTATAGGATTTTTTAGATGTTGTGGATTTTTTTGTTTTTCCATATGAAGCTGAGAATTGATCTTTTAATATCTTTTAAAATTGTGTAGGTATTTTGATAGAGATTGCATTGAATCTGTAATTTGCTTTTGGTAAGATGGCCATTTTTACTATGTTAATTCTCCCAATCTATGAACAAGGGATATCACCTCTTAGATTCTGTTAGAGAAGCTTACCTCTGTGTTGCTTGCTTTCTTCTCTAAATTCTCTCGTCCTGTTTTTCTCTGTCTGTGCATTTATCATTGCTTCCATTTTATCTTCAGACCTTGAACTGTTTTATTTTTTCCTTCACGTGACTGTGTGTATATTCCTGATTTTCTTCCAGTGCTTCTTTATAGGCTCAGATATTGAACTGTTTTATTGATTTTCGTCATGTGATTGTTTATATTTTCCTGAATTTCTTCCAGTGCCTCTCTACAGGAGTATTTTATGTCTTCAACATGTTTGGCTGCATCTTCCTGCATTTTTTTAGAGATCAGGGAATTCTTCCCTGTAACAGGCAGGTGACCTGGTTTCAGCTTCAGGAGACTTTGCTCTACACCTTAGGCTCCCCACTGGTTCCTCAGAGGTAGGCTCCTGCCTGGTCCAGTTCCTATCACATAACTGCGATGGTTCAGTCACTCTGTGTTGGGATCGCTGGTTAGTTTTCTGTCCTGTCCCTTCAGGCCTGCCCAGCTCATCTCATGAGCATGGGAGACCCTGCTGGGATGTGGATCCTGACTAGGCTGAGATAGTGCTACCTCAATTATGTAGGCTAAGTCCACTGTGGCTCATCGCTAGGTCCCATTCAGACACTAGTGTGGCTGGGTAAAGTGTTCACAGCCACCTGGGCATCTGTGTGACACCTGGGGCTTTCTGTGGACTGGCGTGGGGCAGGTGTGGTGTGTCTGAAGACAGATCCACCTGTTTCCTTGAGATTTCCCAAGGCCAGGATCCCTAGAGCTTTACTGCCCCGAGTTCAGTCCCATATACCAAGTTTGTGTTATTGAACCAGGCTGTAGTTTGCAGTCAGTTTCTGGTCCAGAGTCTGGGGACTGGGATTGGTTGATCTGGGGCCAGGCCCGTCTGTGGTCTGTACTGTGCAGGACCCCACTCACATAGTGTTCTCCTGGTCTTGTAGTCTGTGGATCCCAGTTAGATCCCTGGTCTCAGTGCAATAGATCAGATACAGTGCATGACAGGTGCTGCCATTTTGGAATCTCATGTTCCTTATTTTATAGTTTACTAATTTTCATGAAAAAAAAATCCACTATGACAAATGATTCAATGATGCTCATAAAAGAGGCTTATATATTTGACATAGTGTCACGGTGGGAGAAGGAATTATAGTCTGCTAGTTAGCACATGACAATGAGAAAATAGTGTGTAATATAGACACAAGAATGTTAGAACATTTTAATTAAACTAAGTACTCCTTGATGGCATAAAAATTAAAACAAAGCTAAATATATTTAAGCGTTTTAAGAAACAACAGATCTCAGATTTTATTAAGAGCTGCCCAGAAAGCAAGCACATAAATGGATGGGATGCTAATGATTTACCGAACATACCAAGAAAGTCAGATAGATCCTATGTGCTATACTATATGAAATTAAAAAAATAAAATAAAATAAAATTGATGGTTTTTTGGGTGGCAACTGAGAGAGACTGAGACCCATGTTTCATGTTAGTCTCGCTGGATGCATTCATCTCTCTAAAGAAGGTAGGTAGGACCACATTTTGAAGTCAGGTGATGACATTTACAAGACCACGGCTGTGTTGGTCCTGTAGGGATAAAGAATCCATTGTCCTTATGAAAATGTTACCAATTTTCTTTTAATACCGAAGAAGAATAGTTTTCTAAAATTTACTTTAAAAGATATATATATATATATATATATATATTAAAAACTGCATATTTTTGTGTCTTTGTGTATTATGTGCCCATGAGCACAGGTGTTTGAGGATATGTCTTTGTGTCTTTGTGTATTATGTGCCCATGAGCACAGGTGTTTGAGGAACCTAGAATAAGGCACCCAATCCACAAGAGAGGAGAGTTACAGGTGGCTATGAGTCACCTGACATGGGTACTGGGAATTGTACTAGGAACTTACATAAGAGCAGCAAGTGTTCTTCATCACTGTGTCCTCCCGCCAACCACTTGTGTTTCCTTTAAGATAAAATACTCATAGTCAAAAAAAAAAGTCAAATTAAAAAAAAAAAGAATGCGTCTTTCAGTTGCAATTGGATAATATATTAGAGTAATAGTTATCATATCTCAAACCTAGAACGTAGACTGATTTACTGAAACTATGTTTAAATAGTTGGTAGTAGTTGAGACACTTATTTTTACAAAGTTCCTATTTTCTTGTGGATAGGAGAGAGAGGCCTCAACAGCATCACTATTAGAATCCTTCAAAGAACAGAATTTTAACCTGTGGCCTCTGTCATTGTGTCCTGCCTAGTTGTGTGCCCCAAGGGATGCTGGGACCCTGCCTACCCACGAGATCCTTCTTCAGTTGTGTCTTAACCTGGCTTCAACTGTATGAAACAGCATTCCTACACCACATTGCATTTTGTCAATGTAGCTGGATTTTCATGACCATTACAGGTAGAAGGGGCCTGTCCCGGTTCTTGCAGGGGGAGACCTTTTAAGAATTTTCTCAGAGGTCCTCAGGGCTGTAGCCAGTTTGGGCACAGCACTGCCTCCACCACTTGTTCTGTTAATAGACTGCCATGTAGCCCAGCACTACTCCTTTCTCATTTATCTTCAACACAGCCAGTTTCAGTTCATGGAAACAGCAGGGCATCCAGGCATTGGTCCCCACAACCTCGGTGCTGCCGCAGGCAATATGTCTGGATATGATACCATGGATAAGGAAAGATGCTCGGCAAAATCGTCAGTCTGGGGATGCTGCAATTATGAACTTAACAAAGAGGATGTCAAATACTAATGGGGAGGAAAACACACTGATGTGTTCACATGGTGAGCTCCTCATTAAAACACGTGAGTTCTGAAATGAGCAAACCTACAGGTTCATTTGCACATGCAGTGTGAGAAATTACAATGGAAAAATCTCAGAACATGAATCATCCCATATAACATTCCAGTTTGATACAGCCTAATTTTTCAATGGAGTATGAAGGGTGTTACTTGTATATGTGCTAAGAGTTTTGAGACCAGTAACAGTTGTTTTGGCATTTGTGCAATTAAAAACAAACTATGAGGGCCCCCTCCTTCCCTTTGTCTCTCCTCACCTCTCTACCTCCTCTCTCTCTCTCTCTCTGCTGAGGGTTGGCGCCAAGGACCTTGTGTGTACTGAGCAAAGTGTACTGAGCCACATCCCCAGGCAATTTTTAGGGAGAATTCAAGATTAAAATTTGTGAAAAATAATATTTTATTTTTATTTAATATATGATACTTATTTTAAATAACTATAAAACCTTTTTAGACAGCATTTCAAGACACACAAAAACATCTTCTAGAGTTCATGCAAAGAGATAGAGTGAGAACAGTCATCGGAGTACTCAAGAAATTGGCCTTAAGTATGAGTTCATGAGAGTCTATTGCAGGTACCTGAGGCAAGAAGATTTGCATGAGTACAAACGAGCATGCAGACATGGAAACAGAGCACTACACAGAAATGTGTGCTGGGAAGAATCAAGGGATGAGGCCACAAGCCCTCTTCAAATGCCTATCCCTTTTTTTGTCCAATAAAAAGGATTACTGTCCCTATCAATAATGCCCCACTGTGATGAGAAACTCCAGAGCACATGCAATTCTCTAAAACCAATCCCAATGCTAGACACCTGCCCTTACTCAGATGGGGAGCAGTAAGATTGACACAAGGGAAAGCAAGGTCAACCTACATGCCCACAATTGATGATATCATCACAGGTATGCAAGCCATCAGAATATATGCAACTAGGAAAATAATACCCACTAACCTAACTGATGTGTTATCATCTGTGCACCCATAAAGATCAATGCCAGGCTTCCACAGCATTCCAGGGTATTGGGCTGTGTGTAAGTTTCCTCCAGCTTTGCGGCAACTCTTAGCCTAGCCTTTCCCAGCATCCCTAGGGGAGAGTGTACCATGACATCATCTGTGAGCTCAACTTTCCTCAGCATCACCAGGGTAATGGGAAGGTTCTGTGTTCAGCATGAGTGCTCTGGCTTCTTCAGATGACTTTGCTTCCTCTACTAAGTAAAACTTTTACTGGGTCGCCTGCTGCGTTTGTCTATAAACTTGTATTGACGAGATCAAGAAGCTGGACGGAAAGTGATATGATCTTCCCAGTTCACTGCATCTACAACACCATAAAGAATAAGCTGCACTTTTAAGAGGAGTAAAAAAAAAATATAACCAACATAAACAGAAAATACTAGGAACATACTCTTCAATAAAAGGAGTTAAATGCCAGTGTGTTGTTGTTTGGAGTTTGTACTGTAGAAGTTCAGCGTGGTTAGCAGTTAAATCAAAGGGACCCAATTAGGACCCACTCCCTTGCTTAACAAGGACTTGGTAGCAAAGAGCATGTCTAAAGCCACAATGTGTCCTTGTCTGTGAAGCAGAAAATATGGTGGATTCCCTTGTTAATGTGCTAAAGGCCATTGTGAACCAGATTTTTAACAGGTACCTGGATGTAGCTATTGAAAATAAAGTATGCATTCCTTATAATCTACAATGTGAGTAAACACGTTCAAGGATTTCTGGCATACATTGATAAGGTTTTTCCTCTGATCAATCCCTCTTAAGCAAATATATCAAATCAATATGAACTCTCAATGACAAGCTACTTCCTATTCTTTGCCCATGGGACTCATTAAAGCAATTGTTCTCAGACAAGGCAAGTGAGTTCACCCACTGACGTGGTGAGTGACAACCTCTTTTTAAAAACCTTCGATTCTTTTTAGATCTTACAGCAATGAAATGGGACATGCTTGATCTTAGTGACAGGGAGGGAAGATACAGTACGTCAACATGCAAATGCATTAGGCATAGAAACATACAGCCTATGTTGTCACAAGATAATTTATATGGGGCTTCATGGTATAATGGTCCAACATGACTCATGGTAAGATAAATACATTCAAGGCTGAAGAAACTGTGTCTAAATACCAAGAATAGTTATTTTTAAGCTATAATTCTAAGTACTACATATGTTTACTTTTTACCCTTTCTGTGAATTCAGATATTTTTTATCTTCTCTATTCTCCTTTGCTATGAATGAAAGTGTCATATTGATGAGAAATTAAGGAAATGGGGAAGAACATATATGAAATTAAAACCCCAAATCTAAGTTTTTGCATGCCATTCTAAGTGCAATTATACTTTGGCTCTGAGCTTCCCAGAAAAAGAATGTAAAAATGAAAGGTAAGAATCATGACTCGTGTGTGTGTGTGTGTGTGTGTGTGTGTGTGTGTGTGTGTGTGTGTG
>OU015751.1:10409454-10419878 GCA_907169655.1 Acomys percivali
GTGTGTGTGTGTGTGTGTGTGTGTGTGTGTGTGTGTGTGTGTGTGTATGTGTAGGGGTGGCAAGTGAATGTGAGTACACTACTTGAGGATGCCAGAAGAGAGAGCCAGATCCACTGGAGCTAAACTGAGAGGTGGTTGTGAGGCGCCATATGGGTGCTGAGAGTGGAATGTGAGTTCTCAAAAAGCACAACTCTCTCCAGAACCTCTATAGAAACTTTGATTGAAACTTTGATCATACACCATTATCAAAACAATGTCATTTTCCCCCAATAGATTGTTTGGGGGAAGGAGAAACAGCAATGTTTATTGCAACGAACTGCTTATTTTCGCTGTTACTATTTCTACTGGGATATGATTTTCTCAAAGTTACAGAGCACAATGGAACTAACCTTCTATCTTATGTAAATATCAGAAATTCAAAGTGATACAGGGGAAAACCTGTGCTTTACCTTCAGGACATGATTTTGTTCCCCTGTGTATGTGAAAAAAAAAATTCCTAGCTGCTACAGTTATGCACTAACATTCTTTCCTGAAACAAGTGCTCACCCTATGAGAATATGGCAGGACTTTCTTTCAAGATGAAACCATGTACAGATGAAGGTGTAGGTTTTGAGATGTAAGCGGTGTACTTAGTATAAGCTAAGGCACAAAACTTTATAAGTGGCTACTTGTACTTTCAAGAGCAGTTTTGTGACAGGGAAGGTTTAATTCAAGACATTTCTGAGAGTAAGAGGACCACTTTACATATAGCTACGCATATGGGCTCCCCAGAGTGCTGAATCATGACAAGGCTGGGGTGTGGCATCTTAAAGGCTTTCTGCTACTCAGAGTGCTACTCTAGCTCCTGGGAATCGTTTTTTCCTGCTTTCTTCAACAACAAGCATCTAATCATTACTTCTTCCCGCTGAGAGAGAGCTCATACAGAAAATGACACTTTGAAATTTTGTCTTACATAATATTTATGGTATTGTTAGAACGTGAAGACATTAGAAATGCAATAGGGAGAGGCAGCCCTGTGCGTGTTAAAACAAGTACAGGAATGAAATATGTGCTTCTATTAAAAAGGTAATTATTCTAGGTTATCTCTGCTTGAGAAAAATCTTTATTCAATGCCATGTAGCTTTTTTAAAATGAAAAATGGCAACAGCTTTGTATGTTTTCAAATCATTTAGAGACATAGGTCAACAAAAGACTTGTTTATGTAAATTTAAGCAAAATCAGCCAAGTCATAGTCACCAGATGCTCATATTAGATGACAAAATGTCCTCCACGAAGAAATTTCTGTCGCCCTTTAGTTGACTGGTGAAAAAGATATGCTTTTATTGTTTTTCAAGATTATTTAGCTGTGAAACTTTTAGTCAGTAACAAGAGAACAAAAGAGTCATGGATATCAGTTCAGTTGTTCTTTAATTCCTGGACACACATGGGATCTGTATCAAACTATTAAAACCCAGGAAAGACATAGAGAAGTCTTGTACTATGGGAAGAAGAAAAATAAGAATCAAGTCTGATTCAGTGTCAATTAAGATTGCATGTTGAACCCTGTGTCAATTTGTTCATCCATTGACCTTGCATTCTACACTGATTTAGTCTCACAGAAAGTCTTAGTTGGTTTGATAGGTGAATATTCGTATAATATTGTTTGAGTTGTATTTTATGAATGTATTTGTAGCTATCTTAGGTTTTTTGTTGCTGTGATAGAATGCTCTGACAAAATCAACTGTGGGGGGGTTAGTATTTACTTGGTTTGAAGTTCTAGGTCACAGGGCATCACTGTATAGAAGTCAAGGTTGGGACTTGAGACAGCTAGTAACCTCTCTTCAATAGTCAAGACATCACAATCCCCTACCCAAGAGCAGAGAGAATGAGGATGCATACACCCACACTTCTTTCTCAGCTCTCTTTTTTCCCCTCTGATTCAGCTGAGGACTCTAAGACCAGGATATAATGCTACCAACATTCAGACTAGGTATTCCCATCTCAACAATCCTAATTCAGAAAAATCCTCCCACAGACATGTCCACAGGCCAACCTGACGGAGACAACCCTTCATTGAGATGCTCTTCACAGGTGAGTCTAGACTATGTCAAGGTGACAATCAAAACAAACCCTCATTGGGGCTGCAGAAATAGCTCAGCAGTTAAGAGCGCTGCTGTGCTTTCAGAGGACCTGGGTGTGGCCTACTGCACCCATGTGGCAGCTCACTACCACTCAAAACTGTAGCTCTGGCGGATCTGAAGCTCTCTTTTGACTCTGTGGGCAGTGGAAATATGTGGAGCACATTTGCGCATTCAGGCAAAACCCTCATATACGTAAAAAAAAAAACAGTAAAATTTTAAATACATACAATTAATAACAAACAAATCTAACCAGTGTAGTGGCTAACTCAAAAATTTAATAATAAAATTGTCAATGTTTACAATTTACTGATTATGTTATACCTACATCATAACACTTTGTGCAACACATATTATATGGATTTGAATTCTGCCAAATTTGACTGAGTAACTTGTAGTATGGAACCACCTTACAGCACATCTATAGATGTTAAACTTCAGTGTAGCAAACCACGGCTTCCTCTTTTTTCATCATCCATTATTCCTTCCCTAAATTGAAATTTCCTCCTTAGCATAGATAACTGATATTCATTTCCCTACAGCTCAAATCAAAATATAACAATATATTGAATCCATGTGAAATAGTCTTTTATGGAAAGTAGAGTTTGTGGGTCCAAACATGAATTTCTATATTTAAAATGTTCTTATTTCCCACAGATGAGACATTTTTCCAATCCATCCTAACCACAAAAATATTCAATTTTACAGAAAACAGAAGGTCTGTGTCACAGAAGTCCCATTGTAGTCTGACTTTCTGTAATGAAATCTCATGGAACTATTATTCTGTGTCACGATGTGAATTTATTTTGAAATAGTACTGGAAATACAGACATGGTTCACCAGAAGACTGCTTGCCTGCCTGGCTACCACCTTTGGGTTTAATCCTTAGCGCTAAAGTCCCTTCCAATACAATACAAGACAGAACTGCTCACTTTTATTTTTACATCTCAGTTTAGAATTCACGTGAAGAAAATACTTTCAATTAAATATAACACAGCCACTCACATTCTTCATAACCCTCAATGTGAGCTAGCCTGTCTATAATAGTCAAGGAAGAAACAATGGTTTTCTTCTTTGAGAGAGCTTACTAGTGCAGGAGGCTGGAGTCTCACTCAAGTGCAACAACAGATTACGCAGAACACTAAAGAGAACATTTTAGAATGCTGAACAGACTCGGGAGTAACATGATTAGAAAGAATCCAGAAGAGGGATCCCAAGAACACTGAGAATTTGGGTAGAAATTTGAAAAATATAAGGCCATCAAATGAAGTGTGAGGAGAGATGGAATCAGAACCCACGAATAGCAGAATCCAGGAAAAAGTGCAGCAAAGGCGATGACACTGAAATAACATGGTTTAGGATCAGGTCCTGGAAGTTGTGCTTAAGGAGACCATATCCTATGCTATTAGAATCGGAAACATTAATTCATCGGTGCCAGTGTGTACATCTGTAAAATTAAAGTAAATAAAATAAGAACTGTGGTATATATCCACCCATTGATCAGGGTACAGGTCACTGTTGAATGCCTTTCATGGACCATCTGAATTCTACATCAGAGGGAAAAACAGCAAAATAACCGAGATGAGGCTAGCACTGTAAGCTAAAAATAGAGCTGTATTTCCAACATGACAGAAAATGCAAGAATGAAAAAACAATAAAATCTATATTTGCTCCTTTGTTCCTAATCACAGCAATTACCATAAAAATAAATTTATTTGATTTGGGACAATTAAAAATAACATTTCAGTGGCATATTTCCTAAAATAACAAATGATCTTGTTGGATAAATAAGATTTGATCATAGACACATGGATATCTTGTGTGTTTATCTCACACTTTATCTTAACTTGTTCATGTGATGCTTCCAACTACATCTCCCTGGTGCCCTGGCTAAAATGCTCTAATTCTTTCCATCTAACATGCATATGACAGTCATTTGTCCAGCATGTTTCAGACCACTGGGGTCAAAGCTTTGATGTCAATGTCCTTAAATTGTAGCAAGGAAAATAACAGGTAGAAAGAAGAAAGACCATAATAAACTAAGAAAAAGTAGCTCTACAGGTAGGACCTTGGCTATGAAGAAGTCACATCAGAGCATGCCGTGATGTAGTATTGATAAGCGTGTTATGGCTTAACTGCAGGTCCTTAGCAAAGCTGAATGAATCAATGGGCTCTCCTCATGATGAACCACAAATCCTACAAAAAGGGAAGACTGATGAAAAATATGCCATATGACAAGAAGAAGACGACAAACCAATGTCACGTTGAGAAAAGGACTGACCAGTGACAGAATGACCGAAGGAATGAACAAAACCTGATATTCCAAAACAACTCACTTAGCAAATTCAACAATCATTTTTAGTTATAATTTCAATGTCATTTTGAGATTTAAGTTTTTATAGCTGCTTTGAAGTTTAAAAAAATGCATGAAATCAAGTTTAAAGTTTAATGTTTTAAGGGCACAAAAAAGCAACAGGTTTTCCTCTTTCAGTAGTTTCTCTTCAAAATACCAGTTTACTATTATGTCCTATCATCCTGTAACTACCCTTCAGGAATACATCTCTTTCTACATGTACACATGTATATATATATACACACACACACACACACACACACAGACACACACACAATCACACACAATCATGTACACACTATATAAGCTTATACTCTCATTTACAAATAGTTAAACACATATGCACAAGCACTCATATATATATACACACATATATATATGCACATATATAACGTTCCCATATACACACCTTCACTCTAGACACTCATACATTCATATACAAATGGACATACAGACACTCCTCTGCATGCACACACCTGCACAGACACACAATAATATGCACACTCTGCTCACGTAGCATACATAATACTTAAGAGCATAGACTCTGAAACTTTTCCACCTGGAATTAAATCTCAGCAATGGAAAGGTATCTGTAACTGGGCACGGTTTGACCTTCTTCTTTCCTTATTCAGATCTATTAAGCCGACTAAACCCTACATCAGGATTAAATGAACTGACACACGCCAATCACCTGAACTTTCACCTATGAAGCCCAGGTGAGCATTAATTGACATTATTGCTGGCCTTGTTACTACTGTTTTTGTAACAGATAATGCAGAATGGCAGTGCAGAAAAGACATAAGGAAACCCTGGGTTCTCTGCAGAGGACAGGCTTTTCTTTTAGATTTTCATAGGGAGCCATCTATATTCAGTGACGTGTGCAAATCACTCAGTGACACAGGATGAGGAGCACAGAGGACATCTGAGAAAGCAATCAAGAGACATGTGACATCCAGACACTTAAAAGAAAGAGAACCCAAGATCTG
Source organism: Acomys percivali (assembly GCA_907169655.1). Taxonomy (NCBI): domain Eukaryota; kingdom Metazoa; phylum Chordata; class Mammalia; order Rodentia; family Muridae; genus Acomys; species Acomys percivali. The sequence continues at coordinate 10,414,911 of OU015751.1, forward strand.
TCTCCAGACCTTTTGGGCAAAACGATGGCTCGGATGAAAACATCTCTCAGTTCCCAGGGAGGCCACTCATGGAGACACAGTCCTTAGGATCTCCTCTCCTTCACTAGCGATGCTCAAGTATGGATGTGTTATGCCCTTTACTGGGGAGATGAACCATCTCTTCATTCCAGATAGAGGGACAACAGAATAAAGAATCAGTCCACGCAAGTGCATCGTGGTGGACCCAGGAGTTTAATTAAGGTTGTCACTGAAGAATAGGCAAAGGGTGGGTCGCAGTTCGGAGAAGAGACCATCCATGTTGTTCATTTTATAATGTCAAAGCCTAGGGAAGTTCTTTAGTCTTGATTTAATTACTTACAGATGCTCCACAGTTTCTTCTGTATATAGCAAATGAAAGCAGAAAGCATTAAAGGTTAAAACGTTTGCCTTTCAAGAACATATTCCATTTGTGAGTGTGTGTGTGTGCATGTGCACGTGTGTGCATGTGTGTGTGTGTGTGTGTGTGTGTGTGTGTGTGTGCAGTCATGCACATGAGAATACTTATGTGTCTGTGGGAACCCACAGAGGCTAGAAGAAGGGATTGGATACCCTGGGACTGGAATAACAAGTGATCGTGAACCATTCAATGTGGGCGTTAGGAGTCCTTGGCAGGACCACTACGGCCCCAAACTATGAGGACATCTCTCCAGCCCCCAATATATATTGTTTAATCAGTACTTGTGCTTTTTGCTCTTCTGTTCCCTGTTTTTTGAAAAAAAAAAACATTGAATTTTAAGATAAAGTTTTAAGAGTTGCAAATGTGTGTTGCTGGGGTGCTAGAAACCACCATTTCAGATGCACTTTAAATATATCTTTTTTTTTTTCTTCCCATTTTACAGATCATTGCTGTACCTGCATTGCTGTTAGGAAACTATTTCTGTCAATGTGCCTAAGTAGCCTATGGGTGTTTTTGCTTATTGCACAGGTAATCTAAACTAAACATAACTCAGTAATATCAGTCACTGTGAGACCATTTCTGAAGAAGGGAAGGATTTGTTTCTGAAAGTTAATGTCCTTCAGTGCCTTTCTTCGCATCCTTTTAAAATTCTCATCAGCCTCGGCTTGCCCTACTTTTTCTTACCTAAAATTCTCCTTATTTTCTCCTCATTTCAGCTTCTCTATTCCTATTAAACTGTTGCACCATATTGCATCCAACACCTTGTTTCTTAAGGATGCTCTAGGACAACCAAGTTCCCAGTATCATAGAGTTATATGGGGCAGGTGAAAAATGAGTCCTTGTGTTCTGTAGTTTAGAGAAAGAAAAAAACATAAAGGGGACAAAAGTTACTCTTATGAAACGTGCACATTATAGCTTGCTGTAGGCAAACAGAACACTAGTATGGTGGACATTAATTTGCTTACCTCAAGCAGAACGCAAACTAAGGGAGGCAGTGCTGCTTCTAAAATTCACAACTCGTCCTCATCCCGGGCAAGATGTGAGCACGGCTATATTTCCATTACCCTGCACTTCTTTTGTAGTTATAGTCTGAGTTCAAAAAAAAAACTTTGTGATTCATAACACTGTGTCATTGTCAATAATAAATTAAGCATCAAAGCGTTACCTGTGAAATCAGTTTTTCTGTTAGAAAAGGCTGCCCTGCTGAGTGTGCACAGCCATGCTGGGAGTACAGAAGGTCGGGTGCACAGGAGCCAGCACAGGAAGGGGGAGTGGTTTGGAATGAATTAGCTTTACTATCATTGTTGTTTTTCCAATATGGTTTTGGTTTTCCTGAGTTGTACAATCATTTCCTTGTATATTAAAACAGGAATTTTTTTTATGTACTTTTGGTTCTTGAAATGTGACGTTGTAATCTTAACTACTTAGAAAAAGATACACAAAAAATGCTTAAAATATGCGTAGTTTGCCAACATGTCAAAGACTTTGTAGTCAGCTCAGAGATGTAATACTCATCTGGTAGGTATGAGACCCAACATTAATTTCTAAAATTATAAAACATATATCCAATAAGAAAACCCCAAGTCACTCTCATTATCACTTAATGATTCTTCATACAGTCTTAATACCACAAATTATAATTACTTATTGCTATTGAGATATAAGTACACAGTTTTATGTAGTTATGTCTAAAGTGAGACAAATCAGAAAAAATATTTTATGGTGCATATGAAGCTTTTTATTTGCCAGATCTCTGCCTTGATGTTAGGAGACACACTACAATCTAGTGTTTGAATCACTTGTTTTAAATAAAACCGTACTAAAATTAACTAGATTAATTATATCACGTTATCTTATCTGCAAAAATGGAATAAAAATATATTTAGATATTTTATTGCTACGATTAAAATGTTTGTAGACCAAATTGTAAGCATGACTAAATTCCATGCTGCATTAATGACAGAAATTGTTACTTGATTCAAACATTTTGAAAAAAAAATTTACTATCTACTGAAGCTACATAATTGCCCAATATATGAACCGTCAACTGCGAACTGTAGCATATGTGCACAAAAAGAAAGTGGGGGTAGTCATGAAAATGTTCATAGTAATTTTGTTTATAATATCCCAAGTGGGCAAATTTATTTGAAATGATTATGGAAATAAATTTCAGGATTCAAACACTCATAAAGTTAATAAACATTGATCTAAATATATTATTGCATATTACCATCTTTATGTCAAATAAAATGATCCATAAGCAGGATTGTATGTATGATGGAAACTTAAAAACAGTCAAAACTGTCTATAGGAATAGTAGTTAAAATAATATATCTTGGGATGGAATATTTATTCTAGCTCTGCGAAAAAAGGTGACTATAGAAAGTTCCATGTTTGCATTAGTTCTTTGCTGTTTGTGAGAGTATACATATGAGAATAAGGTTATGCAAAGTATCTTCCAACTTTACACTCACAACACACACACACACTCACACACTCACACACACTCACACACACTCACACACACACACTCACACACTCACACACACTCACACACACAACACACTCACACACATTCACACACACACTCACACACACTCACACACACACACTCACACACACACTCACACACACACACATAGTGGGTCGTAAAGAAGAACTTACGTGGGGTTGGTGACAAACTCCATTGGGTATGATTCTGGTTCACATCTTCAGCACCAGAAAAATGAAAAAAAAAATTCATTTTTGTGTAGTAGCTGACACATAATGAATGTTCAGGAGAACATAGATACATATCAAAATGAAGATTATCTAAAACATTTGTATAAACACTTTCAATTAATTTTATTCAATGAACATGAAATAGCCACAGAAATATCCATTTTTAGTAATTTAGCAATTGAATTGTTTCTTCTTCAAAATAGTTTAGGATTACAAGTGCACGTTAACAATATATGAAACAATCTAGTTTTAATACTAAGAAATATCTGCATTTCTGAAGTCCAGAAAGTTTTAGAGAAAACCATTTATCATCCACCGGTGAAACGTAAGATGGATGATGAAACATTTAATGTGTAAAGCCCAAGATTCAATGTGGCCACTGTAATCACCATTATTCTTCATAAAACAGTTGACCCAGTTATAAAATCAAGCTAAATATTCTTGTTATTTTTGACAGTAATGGAAATGAAGTTGAGATGTTGTCTCTGGATCGATGCAATGCATCATTGGGTAAGCCCATTTTGACAGACATCCTGCAGCGTATTTTTTTCCTCCTCTGAAACACAGACAGACCTTTCACTGAAAGGATGTAATTGAACACCACAGAGGAACAATGACTGCTTGCTTTGTTTATCTGCTCTCTGTTAACAATCTCAGACATTATCCCCATTTAGGATTTTTCAGTGCTTATTGAATGCTGCCTTAATTATAGGCTCAGATTAACTTGGTTCTTGTGGCACCATGTTGGAGGCAGGTGGAACTCTCTCCATCTGCTTTCTTGCTTTTTAAATGTGCTTTGCTGCCAGCACGTTTTCAGATTCAGCTATCCATGAAATCCTATCCAGCGAGCCTTCTCCAAGCTTCCTGGACTCATCATCATTCACTTCACCATACCTGGAACATCCTGAGTGTCTGAACACGTGCTTTTTTTTTTTTTTTTTTTTTTTACTTTGTGATTACTCTCTTGCCATTCTCAGGTGACATTTATGTTTCTGTATGTAGGACTGGAAAATTGAAAGCCAAGACTGCGGTAGCTCCTGTGGACTCACTCACGTCAGATCTTGATTTCAAGAGCAGCTTTAAGACACCAGAGGCAAAGGTCACCCACTTAGCTGTGCTCTTTCAGGCTTGTCTTGATATCTCTTAAAATATGGATGTTAAAAAAACACCTCAGGATATTTGTGAGATTAACAGTAAGATCAAACGGCTAATTGTGGTCCGATATTCCCAACACTTACTTCTCCGTAGCCCCACTTGCACTGCCATATAACCCCAGAAAACCTCTGAAGTGTGCTACAGCCAAAGGTCAATTTTGGTATTCTTTAATACAATCTCCAGAAAAAGTTCTTGGTAACAATTTTCTTGCTAGTTTCCTTTGTGTTTTCGGACCCTCTAAATAAAACCTTGTACCGCAGAAACACATCAACACACTCCCAATCCCAAATTGGGGGTAAAAGGACAGAGAAACAGGTAAAAAGGAGAGAAATCAAATCCTGATTTTCCTAGGAAGAAAAGACTTTGCTTTTCTGTCCTTATAGCCAGACTCATAAATATTCACTTTAATACCATATATATATATATATATATATATATATATATATATATATATATATATAGGGAGTTATATACAGTGTGGTTCAGCATCTGGTTAATATGGATGATACTACTTATAACTGGATAAGACTGATGTTCTTAAAAATATATCTGCATATATTTTATATATACACATATATATACACATATGTACATATCTATATCTATCTGTCTATCTATCTATCTATCTATCTATCTATCTATCTATCTATCTATCT
>OU015751.1:10426386-10451188 GCA_907169655.1 Acomys percivali
CTCTCTCTCTCTCTCTCTCTCTCTCTCTCTCTCTCTCTCCATGCTGCATGCTGTCCGTGGATCAGTATACGAAGTTCTCACTACTAATCCATCACCATGCCTCCCTGCCACCACTCTCCCCACCATGATAACCGCGGACTAACCCTTTGGGACTGTTAAGAATCACTTCATTATTAAATGTTTTCTTGTATATGCTACCTTGGTCATGGTGCCTCCTCATAGCAGTAGAACAGTAAGTGAGACATCAGGAAGTTCTATGATCTAATTGTCTATATTTCTGTTTAAATGTGAAGGCTTATTTCCATCAGCTATTGTGATGGTATATTTTCATAAAGCTCCGTGCATCCCCTATTTCTTAAAGGAGTAACTAACTACTGAGAGAGACCGGACCAAATAATTCATCTCGCATTCTTCTTATCTCCCCATCACCCTCCTTATGAATATTTTTCAAGAGCTCGCTGAGCCAGTTCTCATCCCATAATGACCAAGGCTGAGAAAGCTTTCTTTGAAAATGAAAGAGAAAGTTTCATCAACTAGCTTTTAACAGTCCTGAAACACCTGCCCCAACCCCCATTTCCCATTCAAATTAACCATGCTTTGGGGCCCATGCAAAGAGGTTGAAATGAAGAAATCTAAATTCTGTCAGCTTCGTTCCGGTTTGCTGCACTATTGCCTGTGTATCACACTTCCTTAACAATTTCTCTGTGGGCTGAAGATTAAATGCCGTCCCTGTGGATGGGCGTGGCCTTCTTCACAGCGGCTGTGTCTCTTTCAAATCTTCACATTTAAAAATTACCATAAACTCCATCAACAGATTAGATGCCGATTCCAGACCTCAAACATGACTTTCATGAAAAGCTTTCTCCTCACTCTCATCGGTTTCACAATAGAAGTAGGAGGACGTCCTTTTGTTACCCATTTGTACATAGTCAGGGACCCAAGTGGGTAGTATGGATTCCCACTGACTGCCTTATCTTCCAGAAATGAATTTTGTAATTTTTTAGCCAATAGCTAGAAGTTGTGATTGTTAAGAATTAAGCAGGCATAAGCATACTTACACTCAATACATGGGTCTGCATAACTCTGTTTATTATTTCTCTGAAGTCCAAAACCATGCAGATTATAATGAAAATGATCACTAAACATGGAAAATTAATTCTACCATGTTATTTTAAAGACAGGCTATAATTGCCTGGCTCTCCTGACACATAAAATTAACACTGAGTAAATTTTATTTTCATACATTTTTTATTTATGTGTTTAATGACACCATGGAGACATAAATGCCAAGATCCATATACCACACTGTATTATTTTTTTTAAACATAATTTCAAGGTAACTAGATATTACCTAACATAAATGATTATAACTCTCCCATATTTAACCTTCTTCAGACAGGAAAAGGTAGAATGACTTTATTTCTAAAGAATGGATGGTGATTTCTCAGGTATATTGAAAGTACAACCTCTTTTATGTCCGTTTTACAATTTTTAAATAACATAAATGACATCAGGATAGCGATGTTTTCTTGTAGACGGGTAGAGCCTCAGATAAACGGGATTCCAGGTGTACCTATGGAACCTTCAATCCTGTGTGTGCTATGACAGAAACCACAGAGACTTCTTGTAGACTTAGTTGTTGCCACGTTGATCACGTATTTTGGATACACTCTTTGGTGATATTGCACCAGCATGTGGTTAGTTGGGAGATATAATCATGACTGAATGTATCCCATAGAGAACAGAGGTATCATCCTGTAAGGATTTCATCCCCCTTCCTACTTAGGAGAAACCAACCTTTAGATTGGAATAACATTTTATATTTTAGTTAAATAGCTATATATGAAGGTTTGTACATACCAGTATAGTACACTCAGAGGTCAAAAGAGGATGCCGGATACTGTGGATTTGGAAATATAATTGTAAACTTTCTCCTGTGGGTGCTGGGCACCAAGTATGGGTCCTAACAAGAGTGGTGGGTACTGTTAAGTGTTCAGCAATCTTTCCAGCCAAAACTTTCATTTTAAAAATCGTGGTAATCTCAATAGTTTTGTTTTTGTTTTTTGTTTGTTTGTTTTCTTGTGCTCTTGTTTAGCATAAAGGGCTGTCTTATTCTGGGCTACCTCTTCAGTATACTCAACTCCTCTTTTCCATTCCCTTAAACTTCCATGAGGAGGTGCTTATAGCCTTTCCTTAAAAGGCTTACTCTTTCTCATCTGTCAGAAGTAACTGCTGCCAGCCATGTGAAGCAAGTCACTCTTTAAAGATAATGTGAAGACTGGGGTTGAACCATTGCATAGTTGGGGCTGAAACGTTTTGAAGTGATGTAAACTATAAAGACACACAGCCTTGGAACCATTATTACCAGAGGCTGCCAAGGCTTTTGATTTTGCTTTTAGAGATTATTAACACCTGGGCATCAGCAGAAAGGAGCCCCAGGACACAGCCAGGAGAGAGACAGCCACAGGGTTGCTACATCAGACTTTGGGGCCACAAGCCCAGGCCAACAAATGAGGACAGACGTCCCTCCCTTCCATTGCCTGTGGCTGATGTCAATTTTTAAAATGAAAAGATTTTTTAAAAATGTTCTGAGTATGCAAAATTTTTCCACAAGGTATCTCATGGAGTTCACAGTCTCACAGAGAACATTGCTTCCAAATCAAGGTTGGTGGCGTGTTGGCCACGTACAGAGGTAAAACGTTCCTGGTTCATATACAGCACTCTCTTGCTGTGCTGAAACACCAGTTTCCATTTCTCTGCTCGGAATCACGCTGTCCTGGGTTTGACGCAATAGTCAGCCATAGATGTAAAAGGGTCCTCGCTTCTTGCTTTCTGTTAGTGTCTATGAAAGTCTAGTGTTCTCACTCATTTCAGTTCAGCTGAGTAGAGCTCATTTTCTCCACATTCACAGAGGCCCACGTCAGCCAGCCTTGGCTCTCGGATCAACCAGGGTACCTGGGTATCTGCATGGAGCTCATCCCACCAGCCTGACTGCCTGCTTAGAGGACTACTCTAACCTTTATTCATTCTACAACCGTGCTCAAAGCCATGATGCAGAAGATGTGATATGGTGGAATGTACACCCCTCAGAATATGCATGGTTCAGAAACAACATTTAGGGCAGAAGGTCAAAATACATAAAAGAAGTGTCTGCTTTTTGTTGTCTGAAGAGCATCCTCTAACTCAACGTAACTATTTCCAGGGAAATGCAGTTGATTGTCCTCTGGAGACTATGGCCCAAGTTAAAGTGAGTTCCACACCTCTCACACACAGAGACAAGCTATTTTGCTGAACAACTTGGATTTCACAGATGACCTGGCATGACTGGGGACCAGAGAAACCTTGGCATCCTCTTTCCTAGAGCTTGGGTTACAGGCACGAGACATCATGCCCGGGTTTTTATTTGGGTTGTTGGGATGCTTCTCTCTCTCTCTCTCTCTCTCTCTCTCTCTCTCTCTCTCTCTCTCTCCCTCCCTCCCTCCCTCCCTCTCTCTCTCTCACTCTTCTATCTACATTTTTCTGAACATTTGGTGTTGTAAGTTCTTTGACCATTTTAGGTTATGAACTCAATAATCTTATTGTTCATACAGATTAAGACCCCCGAGTCCAGACCTTTCCCTCATCATAAGCTTGATAATGTACCATCATTTTACAGTGCTTGCACTTGAGGGAAATGCTTTTTAGGGATTGCAGTGTCACAGACATTTAATTTAATGCACATTACTTTCTTTCTTGTGCCTCTGAGTAAGTAACACATTCATCATTGATTCCTCTCTAGGACACAGGGATAGACAAGTAGAAAAAAATGTATTAGAGCTAATTGGCCCCAAAGGCCTCAAATCTGTGATCTGAGGTCCATTAGCTGTGAGTGGATAAGCAGGATAAACGCAGGACAACATCAAGAATTTCAGGATTTTAATTTGTTGACTTTGGAAATTGACGAAGGGCTGAGCTAGAATTGTAGATTTCTTCTTTTTTTTTTTATGCTAAGTTGTTGACTCTTCTTAAGTGACTCTGAATGAAGAGTCGGTGTTTGCACAGGTCTGTTGTCTTTACCTTTGCACAGCAAGCTTACCTCACTGTCAGTTACCACTTGTGTGCATGTGCATTATCCAAATGAAAGACAATGCTTTCCATATACTTCAGGAGTTTACGTAATAGATGTGGATTTCATTAACATTTTCTTGTGGCTTTTCATTTGTTTCTGTCTATCTGTCTGTTTGTGTATGCCTATGGCATGCATGCACGTAGAAAAAATTATAAGCAATCCTACACACACACACACACACACACACACACACACACACACACACACACACGGCATCGGGTGCCTGTCTCTGTTACTCTCCTTCATATTCCCATGATATGGGGATCTCGTACTTTCTATTAAGTGACCTTTGACCGTCCTTCCTGTTAGGTTGTTTCAAAGCAGTTTGTGCACAATGGGTAGCACATTGTATGGGTGAGATGAAAGACTGTATTATGTGGAGAAAAAAAAAGTGAATTTTGCCATCACTTAATTTTTGCTTCATGAATGGAAACTTCTAAGTGTTGCTGTATGTGTACTGAGCAACTGATAATCGACAGTCAGGAGTTTTCATGGCAAGATAATCACAGTCAGTACGAAATTCAGTTCTACTTTATGTGATTCTGTGAAGGAGGTAGGAGTGGCCATGGGTAGTGAGCATGAGGAAGCTACTATACATACATACATACATGTATCCATATATGCATATGTGCATACATACATACAAATTGTGAAAGAATAATTTTAAAATAAACAGTTACTTGTTACAAAGTTATACACATGCAATGCTAAGATCTCACATTCATGCCTTTGAAAAGCAAATTAAAAACACAATTGATGGAGAGAGGCTTTCTTTATTATGTTGGAACATAATTGTAAAATTTTATGAACAATTACTAGGTAATAGGAAAAATAAATGAGCATTTAATAAATTAATTACAAGATAATTCTTTCACATGAAATAAAAGAAAAATTTCTAGTCATTATTTCAAGTACTTATTTCACGTTCATTCATACTTAACTGATCAAATATTTTTTCCTTGTTTTAATCAAAGTCTACAATATAGTTAGCTTTTAAGAGAGATTTATGTATGGAGATGAGATTTTCTTTATTAATCAAATAGGAAGTTTTAAGAAAATATTTATCAATGAATTAGACTGAGATCACATCCTTCCCTCTCTTTCCCAGCACCTACCCATGCTCTGCCCAATCTCAGGTTGATATAGTAACTAAAGATTGCGGGAGGAGGGAGTTAGCTTCTTCCTGACATGAACCTCCTTCTTGGTTATCTAATGTACAATGATCAGCCTGGAAACTATATTCATGCAAAAGATCAGACAGGACAGGTTGCATTTATGTAGATTTGTCCACATGTAGACACATACATATGTAAAAATATATAATTTTTTTTTTAAAATGAGGCTTCATCATCTTGACAGTTATTCTTTCTCCCGGTCTCTCTCTCTCTCTCTTTCTCTCTCTCTCTCTCTCTCTCTCTCTCTCTCTCTCTCTCTCTCTCTCACACACACACACACACACACACACACACACACACACACCACACACACACATACACCACACACACACACACACACACACACACACACCAATAATATTAAAATAAAAACGGGCTAAAATATTTTTAACATGATGATCTGCTTTGGAATTACTTGTGTAGAAACACAGGGGCTCTCTGTTGGTTAGTTTTTGTTTGTGTCATTATTTGAGACATAATCTCTACGTTGAGTGAAGATTCAAAGTCACATGTAACATGGGATGGTCACTTGCCAAGTGCTATGATTACAGGCATGTTCTACCACCAGGACCAAGTTTATAAGATTAAACTTGGGATGTCCTGCTTACTAGGCAAGGACTCTGCATTTCACCTTTCAGTCACATCACAAAAAATAAAGATACTTTGTACTGCTTATTTTTTTGTCATAATCCAATAAAAAAAAATCTCATCAGCATCTTTCCCCCATATTGTTACCATTTTATTTCTTTAGGACAGCAGCCTTTCTGTGTTATACAGACTGTTTCTGATGCTCAATGTAACATTTTAAAATAAGCATGAGTTTTCTTTTAGATTGCATGTATATAAAGAATTAAGAGATAAGGAATGATTTCCCCCTATATCTAGTAGAAGAATTTGTCTTCACATCAATCTTGAAGAGAGTCCTACTGATCAAATTCCACAGGAACCAACATGGGGCCAGCAGAATAACAGGAAGTAAGTTAAAAAGAATAATACAGAAACAGAATTCGGGAAGTACAAGGATGAGTGCTAAGAGCAGAGGGGCTAGGTTCTCAAGAAGAGGCACTGCTACTTCTAACATACCCTCTGTTCCTGTGAACAGTACCCTTGTGGTTTGGAGGAACACTCTCCAAATCTCTACCATAGTAGCTTTGAGTGGAGCCATTTCCATGGGACTCTCTATGGGCAAGGAGTGTGTCAGTCACATACTTCCCTCACTCCTTTCTAGATAAGTGGACAGGTCTTTATACAGGGTTAAGGGGGGAAAATCAATGCTGGTCTGAGATTCATAGTGGCTTTTTCTGGACCTAGGCTATAAATTATGCTAAATACTGGGCTCCACGCCAAGGCTGTCCCAAACTAGAACTCTCCTAAGAGGAGCCAAGAAAGGAAAGCTGCTGACTTCATGAGACACCCATCTCTGGCTGTCATTAGACCGCCATCCACAACAAATGGCTCACTTCTGAGAAGCTCTGAGAATACTTCCATTTCTGTATGGGCCATTTGGGACATTTCCTATGTGAGTGGCAGTTCACCTAGGTCTATGCTTTGCTGACTTCTCTATTTATAACTCAGAAATGAATGTCCGTTCCAGGGAGAATGAGTCTCTGGTCAACAGAATTCTCCCAGAGTCCATCAAATGCATCACATGACTTCCTTTTATCACCACTATGCTCTCTCTCCTCACTGGGTAAAGATACAGAAGTCAGAGATGCAGATAAAAATCCACCCTCAGAAAGAAGTCACCTCAGGTTAACCTTAGGATGCCTTTCCCTGTCAGATATACCCCAGGACTATTGAAGTTTTCTCATGATTAGCAGACCATAGAAAACTGATACCGTCTCTATTTCCAGTGTGGCTATCCATCCTGGCTTGCTCAAGAAAGTCATAATGGATGTGTACATTTTCTTACCTCATTATCAGTTCAACCTTCTTGGCTCTCAAAATGATTCCTAACTGCACAAGGTATATGTGCCAACTGGGTCTAGTTGCTCCACTGAAGCCTTGCTCATCATACTGATAGTTAACTCTGTATGTACTCAGTTCTCTGTATTCAAATACACAAAATACCTTCCTAGCCTTTGACATCTGCAATTAAAAATAAGCTTTCTGAATAATCAGTTTTTTAAGTTAACTTATCTGATGCTTTTTTGGGGTCTACATGGCACTGAAGGAAAGGATGCAGTTATTTAATTCAATGGGAAACAAACGTTCTTCTTCCTTCCTATGTGGGGACCATTGGTCTGCCATGCCTCCAAATTTTATAATCTCATTCTGTTCCAGTTACACTGATTACCATTTTGCTAATGATGAAAGCACTGTAGTCATGTACCTCAAAGAATCAACAAACATGTTCCCATATACGGAGACATAATAATGCTAGCTCTTTTCTCCAAGACCTAATAATGCCATCCATATGACCTGCCTACCTTTTTTTTTTATTCACCAGCTCAATCTGTTCATCTTAAATCATTTTTGATTTAGACTATATTATTGTGGCTCAATATATGGAAATAACCAATCTATTATTTAGTCAATTGTTCTGATGTCATTTATCTTTATACCTACCTGTTGATTACTCTCACTCATTATTTTATCAAATGTATGTATGTATGTATGTATGTATGTATGTATGTATGTATGTATTATAAGAACTGGCTAGTTTTTTTTCAACCTGACACAAGTCAGAGTCATTTGGGACTTTGCATTGATAATATGCTTCCATAAAATTTGCCTATAGGCAAGGGCATTTTCTTAATTAGTGATCAATGTGGAAGCATCCAGGCCATTGTGTGTGGGCACACCCCTGGTCATGTGGTCCTGGAGGTATATAAGAGGGCTTTGGCTGAGCTGGTCATGGAAAACAAGCCAGTAGCCAAGAATCTTCCATGACCTCTACTATTATTTCTGCCTCCAGGTCCCTGCTCTGAATTTCTACCCTGGCTTCCCTCAGTGATGTAATTACAAGCCATGAAGGAAAATAAACTCTTTCTTCCCCAGGTTACTCTTGAGCATCATGTTTAATCACAGCAACACGAAAGCTAACCTAGACTATATATTGTATATTTTTGTTATTATGTAGTCATTATCCCTTTAGTGTAGCTTTATTTGTATTTCTCATCTGCTTTTACTTTTTTGGGGGGGTAACATTTATAAATACTTTGTTAATTAGAAAATAAATTCCAGCTGCTATATACCAAATGTTCATGGACGGCTTTACTCATAATGACTGAAAACTGGAAACCATCCAAAGGCCTGTCAATATCTGACATGTTCATGTGACACTTTAAAGCAGTGAGAGGAAAGAAATCTGCAGAACTCAAAACCAAAATGGATTCCAAGCGTTTTGAGTTAGAGAGTCCAGGCATGGATTTTCATATTTTAACTGGTTTGTATTTCATGTATTAGGTAGAAAATTATTGAGACAAAACTACTAAGTCTCTTTGTAATTCTAAGATTCCAAATCTCTTGGAATGTTCAGGCTGATGTCTGCCCTTAGGTAATATTGTTTTTCCCCCTCTCCTTTCTTATTTTTATTAATTATGATGAGAAGCTAAAGGAATGGGCTGGGATGAACACGATCAGAACACATTGTATGAAATTCTTAAAGAATTTTTATACTACTATACTTTAAAAAGAGGCACAAGTTGAAACGAAAAGAAAAGAAAATGCCAAATGTGAACTAAGGAATGTGGTCACAATTTTTCCTGTCTGTCTTCCTTTGCAATGTGACTTTGGAAATCTTGCCTGGAGGACCTACCACCTGTTTCAATTTGTGACCTATGTTAACTTTCACCTGTCGACAGTGGCAGAAACAGCTGTGTGTGTTCTGAACACAGGCTTCGGAGATCCGCGTGTGCATCTTTTCTCTTAGCATCTTGCTTCACTGCTATGTGACAGGAATCAGAAAGCAGCCATTTCATCCAAGGCCATTCAGCTCAGCCAGCCTTGTGTGAGGAGGATGTGCCATGAGCAGCGAAGGGCACAACAGACCTGTTTGGTGTGTGCCCTCTGCATGTCACACTGGAGGAACTGGGCATAGTGCAGTGGATGAGCAAGTCTCCGTCTCTCACTCAGTTCTCCAACTCCAACTGCACATTGGATAAAACCCAGATCCCACAGCATGGCACACAGAGCAGCTCACATGAGCGGTGCCCCTCTAACCCATGCCTTGATGCACACAAAGCTCAGCCATGGCACACATATATCATAGGCTACCAATTGGCCACTCTCTCATTATCTTCTTTAGATGTATTATTAACACTTATTAACTGAAACAATCTTGGTATTTTTTATTCAAATTTTGTACCTTCTAAGAGGATGTGAATTCATCAGAAAAAAAATATATTTTGTGTTTGTCGTGTTCACTCTCTGATGAACTGAATGTTCCCTTTTAGCTTATAAAATGGTGCAACAAACATATACAAAAGGGCCCATGTCACTGGCTAATAAATAATAAAAAATAAACAATTCAGGGCTGAGGGGATGCCTCAGGAAGTGTCAGGTGTGGAGATAGCTCAGTAGTTAAAGTATATGGTAGGCTAGCATCAGTATAGAAATTTGGACCTCTAAAACCCACTTATAGTAAGCTTGCTAAAACAAAACAAAACAAAACAAAACAAAAACAAGCCATGTTGTGGAATGCTGTGTTTGGTTTAGAGACCCTGCTTCGGGGAATAAGAAGAGCTATAAAGGATGACTCCAAAAATCAACCTTGTTTTTCTATATATGTGAGAAATAAGCATGCATTCATACACATAATACACATATGAAAATCAGAGAATAAAAAAACATCCAATGTCCTCAATGTTCCATGCATAATTCACCCCACATGCAGCAGCATCCTAGAATTTTTCTGTAGTCTGCAGTCTTCAGTGTCCTGACTTATACCCATTCATTAGCATGGTATTAATAAATAAAATAAATTCCCTTTCAGACCAAGGTAGACCTGGAGCAGATGAGGATGTCACATGACCTAATCTGATTAGACACTAAGATCCTTCAACACTGGGATGCTGTACACAGCAGAGAATACCAGGGAGGTGCCGCATTTGTGGACTAACAGTAAATACTAAGTGGTAAGAACACAAGTTCCCCTTTTGTGGCTCTCAGAAGGCTGAGTTAAAATTCTACATCTAAGGTTCCAGCCTCACTGGAGTCTAGTCAGAGTCAGCAACGACAAACAGGGCTTTTCAAATCTTCCCTAATGGAAGATAAACAAGGCAGGGCTTGGACGCAAAGCACCTAATCGAATTTGTATTATCTTCTAATCTAATATGAATTGCCAGCCAATACACAAGCAACATGTGAGCAAGGCTTTCAGAGCTCATAGGGCTGAAACAAAAAGCACAGACATTTCCTTAATCCCAGAATTCTTTTTTTTTTTTCCAGAAAGACACCAACAGGATAACTGGACAGAACAAGAAGTAATAACACTACTATTATTAGTAGTATAGACAAAACATAAAGTGGTCCTGATGGAAAAATAACAACTCATAGAGCCACCAGCAATGCTGCTTGACAATAAAAGAAAACAAAAATCTTTGTAATTTAGAATTGGAAACTATCAAAAAGTAGAGCAAATGAATAAGACCAAAATACGGTTAATAGTCCTGTAAACACAAATAGAAGTAATAAATGAAGACATTAACAAGTAAAAGAAGAGCAGAGGGGTGGCTGAGTGATGGAGAGCGCATGCTGCTCTTTCAGTGGACCCAGGTTTGGTTCTCAGCACCTATGTGGTGACTCACAACAATCTGTAAATCTACTTCCAGAGGTTCCAACAGCTTCTCCTGGCCTCTGCATGCACTGGATTCACATGGTGCTCATACATACAAGCAGACTACACACATAAAATAAGAATAAATAATCTGTAAAAAAAAAAAGGCAAAAGAGCTGAGCACATGGCTTCTACCTGAAATCGCACAGGGGTAAGGACGAAGGATTATTGTGAGTTTGAAGGCAAGGCTAGCCTTATCTGCAGAATCCAAACCTTTCCTGAAACCAAAACCAATCAAACAAACTGGAATGGGAATATGATGGACAAAAGGTTAACTAAAATTGCTACAACTTTTTCTTCCTATCAAAAGACGTGATTTGTAAATTCAACAGTATTCTGCTCAGTGTATGTAACCACAATGTATCCACAATCTCGGGCAGCACGTTACATGGAGCAAACTAAGAGAAAAACTCAAGTCACAGCTAAGTGTTGTCAGACGTCCCAACATCTCCATAAAATAAAAGGGAAGAGACAACGATGATGATATTATAGGGTTACTAAATTTATGTCCAGAAAAAAACAGGGAATATACACATCTCTATAACTCAGCATAAAACTCTTAGAAAATCATATTAGGGTATGGTCCACCAAAATGAAGACACAGGTAGACAAAGGAAAGCCACCGTGAGATGGAAAAGGAACCAACTAAGAGGGAATCGAGGCAGAAGGATGATGAGGCCAGATGAGGAGTGTGCAGACTCGGGGAAGAGTCACCCACATGAGTGGAAGGTTCCCAAGGAATGTGCTCACCCCACAGGATAACTTCGATTACTTGTTATGTAGACCTGTCACCTATTTCAAGACATTCCAGTTGCTCTGTTGATGGAGGAGGGTTTAACCAAGACATGTTATGTGCATGCAGGAATTTCTCAAACAATACAGACATTTTAAAGTGTTCCTATATCGGGTACATGAAACAATAAGGCAAATAGTTCTCTGTGAATGTTATTTGAACGAATGGTAACCAAATCAATATAATAATCGATGAGCTGAGATTGATTTCAGCTTAGCATCAGACGGGCTATGGGTATCAGGCTTGACCTGAAGCTCACATATAAGAACTGATTTTCCTTAAAAATAACCTTCTCCTCTGCACACCATGAAGAGGCTGTTTTGTGACTGACTGCTAAAAAAACATGTTCCTGTGCCAACTACCAAATGTGCAAATCCTTGCCACAGTCTGACACTTCAGTTAGCAGAGTTTCAAACTGTGGAAAGGGAAGTATACATCCAATTTATTTTCCCCACCCTGAGCATATGGTGCTCCAATATCTTCCTTCTTATTGTTTGAGAATTTCATGCATCCATATGTGTTTTGATCAGATCCTCTCTCATTCCTTCTTCTTCAGTTTCTACCCTGTACCCGACACTATTTTTTCCCTGTCACATCCCTGTGCTTTTTGGCTTTTTAAAAATTCATCCAAGCTGGGTGTGGTAGCACACACTTTTAATCTCAGCACTCAGGGAAGCAAGGGCAGGCAGATTGCTGTGAATAAGAGGCCAGCCTGGTCCACAAAGAGAGTCACATCCAATCCTTTACCGTTTTCTGAAAGTGCATGGATGTAGGGCCAGCTGTGTATCTACTGGAGCATGGGTAGCCTCTCAGGGGCTGCATCCCCGATAACCAACTCTCCCTCCTCCATTAGCCATCACTAGCTTCTCAGAAGGGGTGAGGCATCATGAGTCTCTTTCCCACCCAAGCTGGAATTTTGTCTGTCTTGGTTTTGTGCAGTTCATGTGCAGGTAATAACAGCTGCTGTGTATTCATGTGTTCAATTGCCCTGTTGTATAGTTGTGAGATTGTTTTGCTTTGCTTTCCTCCACCTCTAGATCCTGTTTTTTTTTTTTTTCTCTCTCTCTCTCTTTCCTATGATGATCCATGAGCCTTGAGAGAGTAGGGTCAAATGTGAGATGTCATGTGATATTCTAAACACTTTTTACATTTGTTATTTTCTTAATTAGGCTAAATCAATTCTTATCTTTTACTCAAATTTACTTACCACCACTGTGAATCTCCAGGGATGCAGTGGTTTCATTTAAATTTTAACTGAAATTTTCAAATTTTAGAGGATAGTAGCCCTTTTTCATATCCAATCTAAGATCTTAACATAGCATTTTTTATAAATATCACACATTAAGCTCAGGGACACTAAACACAAACTACATCGTAAGGTATAAAATCAATATAAATACTTGAAAAACTCTTTCCCACTCTAGACACATTGCCATCTGGTATGAGTCACACCAAAGCTCTGACGTTAACACTTGGTCCCCAGGCCTATGTTATTGTCAGAGGTTGATGCAAAATTCAGAAGGTACAGTCTACTCAGAGGAAGTTAGGCTGTCGGCCCCATTATTTTGGGACATTGGAGGCCTACTCCCTTTCTTCTTTAATTTTTCCTCCTGGCTGCTGTGGTATAAATGGCTTCCTTTCCATTAATTCCCTTCATGCTCACCAGCTCACTGAGGGAACAGCAACAGGAGCAACCCAGCTTGGACAGAAAGATCCTCAACTGGGAACAAAGAGAAGCCTTCCTTTTCATAAATACCTTGGGTGTTGGCTACTGTAATACAAGTACGCTTTTTGTCACTTGTTTGTTTCTTACACATCTATATGATGGGATTTACCAAAATAGTAATAGATTTGGCTCCTTGACATTTTCTTTGCCATTGGGTATAAAACTCCTTTCGCTTCCCCTGGCAGCTTTCTGTTTATGTCTAGTTTGCTAACCATGGATGATATTGGGGAACCTTTGTTTAATTATTAATTTCTGCCTTAACATAACAAAATGCTCTATTGCTGACATGGTTATTTCTCAGCTCATGGGACTGATTTTAAATTTTGGGTCCAAAAAATAAAGAATTAAAATATTAGTAAATACATTGAATTTTATCCTTGGATCATTAATATGTTTGCCTAAACATATACTTATGAAAGAATAAATTACACTTCATAAAAAAATGTCTTTTACCCAAACCTTTGACTCATTTATATAATCAGTCAGAATGAAGCAAGTCAAAAATACTTCTTTTTCTCTTTTTTGTGTGTTGTTTTATTTTCTTACTTCATAATTTATAAGTTAACCCATGGATTTGACAGCTAAAACAGAATGGAATCATTTTTCAGGATGTCTTTGAATTTCATAAACAGGCTCTTGCATCTTCCTGTTCATTAACATTTCAGATCTTCCTACAACCCATTCAATATAAACAAAATTCAAAATTATGTGTGATTTCTTCCTTCCTACCAAATCAATGGTCTGATCACAATGCTTAGCATAGTCAACGATCACACAGTACCCGAGAATCTCTTCCTGCCTCTCACCAAAAGTCAAGCTTCCTTGGCATGGTGGTGCAGGCCTTTACTCTCAGCACTTCAGGAAGCAAAGGCTGGTGGATCTCTGTGAGTTCCAGGCTAGCCTAGTCTACAATGGTAGTCCAGGACCGCCCAGATTACACAGAGAATTCCTGTCTCAAAAGAAATTTTTTTTTCAAGAGTACGTTATCTAAAACGACTGGCACACAATGGAAAGGAAAACAAAAATGTTGAATTGCATTTTTCCTTAACTTTATTCTTTTTTACCTTTTCCCTTTCAAAGGAAAAGCATATTAATACATTCAACAGTGTCCACTGGCTCTCTGCATTTGCGTCTCTGGATGGAAATGGCACATCTGACACAGCTCCTGCTATAATCAGCACTCAAAAATGGGTGCTATTTAGTCTACCGTAGTTAAGTAGGTACCTCCTTGCTCTGGGTTGTATAGGAAATGCCTCTCTAAAGTCATTTGATTCGGTGAAATTGGAAGTAACATTGGAGTGACAATCTCTGATATATCATTCTGCAAAATGTTTGAAGGTAGATGCACAGAACAAGGGACACAGTTCCAAAAAAGCCTCCATTCTCACTGTCCGTCATCAAAACGCCAGAAGCCCAATCTCTGATTGCCCACTTAATGAGGTGTGCCACAAAAAAGTTTGCACTTAATGAGAAATACTAATTTTCAAGTACCGAACAATTTGTGCCTTATTAAGCAGTAAGAGAGTGCCCATATTTCTAATGAAAAGAAATATAAGATAAAAATCAAATTACATATAGTAATCTACAATATGAATTTAGAAGGCAACAATAATTCCACATTCTGAAATACTTCTGACTACGTAAAAGGAGACTTTTTCTATTAAATTATGACTTTCCTATGAATTAATGTGTTCTCCAACACATAATACTATATATGAATTCACGTCAACTTTAAGAACATTCCATTTGAAGAACTGGTAAGTCACAGCTGAATATTGTTGGTAAGTATATTCTATAATTTGGGTAAGAACTAAGATACTAGTAAAAATATGATGACTCAAATAATGAAAATGAGTTTATAAACTCAACCTGAAGAAATGTTAGTATTATTGTACTCAGAACTCATATTCATATGCTGCCTTTGCTAATTTCACAATCATGCTATAATACAGCTGAATATGAAAATAACGCATCAAATATGAAGGTATTGGCTTCATTTTATCTTATTTTCAAAATATTATAGTTGAAACAATACTACTTTCAGAATATAAAATGTAAAGTTTAATAGACTTAACAGAATTTAAAATATGTTCATCTGCAAACTCACCTCATACAAAGCTTGTTATGTTATTAGGTAGAATTTTTTTTTAACAGAATAGCACACCTCAGTAAGGGAATTAAGCTTCTAACATTATGATGATGAAGGGAGAATATAGATGCGGCTTTTTCAGAAAACTGCTTGTTCTATGCATTTCTCTTCAAATAGTGCAAGATGATATTTCAGACTTTTAATGATGAGCGCTTAAGAGTAAGGTCATAGCTCTTCACAGCTCTTCATAGATGCTGACATGTGGCTTGTAGCATTTCTGCAAATGGAGGAGAAGTCAAGGCTTCCCCTGACTTGAAGACAGTAGGTTGTAATTTCCATTTGGAATACAAGGCTATTTCTACTGATTCTCCACGTGTTTTGTTTGGTTGTTTTTGTTTTTGTTTTTGTGTGTGTGTGTGTGTGTGTGTTGGAGTTTCTCTGGGTATGTAGCCCTGGCTGTCCTAGAACTTACTTCGTAGACCGCGGACTCCTCAAAGTCAGAAATGCACCTGCCTCTCAAGCACTGGGATTAAAGGCATAAATCACTACTGCCTGGCTGTCACAGTATTATTTTTTAAAGCAACTTTTTAAGAGGACTCCAGCAACACGCATATGTAATCCCAGCACTCTGGCAAGGAAGACAGAAGGACTGCTGGGATTTCAAGGCAGCCGCATCTGCATAGTGAGTTCAACCCTGGCATGTCTATGTAAAGAGAGAGGTTCCTTTTCAAATTCAGTAAACAGATAAGTGAATCAATTAATTTTTACCTGCAAAGAACACGGTGAATTCTGCATTGGAAGGACAATAGATTATGTGAGAGGGGTATTTGAACAGTTAAGTTACTTTTCCAGTGGCATTCATAGTAGCCTCCTCAGGTAGTAGGAGTGATTTTAGAAGCCTTTCATAATTTCCATACAATACCAGAATTTCTCCTCAACTCGGCACATTTTTTAACTGGACAGCGCAGGAGCCTCCACAGAAAATAGGAAACCTGGCTGCATTAGAAGCCAATCACACCTCCTATATTTATTCTCTGAAATTATAAATTTCAAAAGCACAATAGATAGAATTTTCTGGATCAAATGTATATCATTTGTATGTAATGTATTGAGCTTTGAAGAAACAGTTGAGGAATGTCACAGTCGTTTCTACAGCTTACTTAGTATTTTAACAGGGAACCCAGTGACCTCAGAATATAAATGACTTCTTATTAAGTGGAAAATATATTGCAAAACTACTTTGATCATGGAAGAATATATTTCTGTTAACATTTTACCTTTAACGTCCTAAATTTTTCTGTATATACTCAGCCTTACTAATTAGTACTCAGTACATGAAGATAGTGGGACATTCCAAAATTCTACCACAATGAAGGATTTCATCATTCACTCTTACTGTATCCAGAACTGTGGACCTTGTGTCCAAACCAACAAAACCACTACGCATTTAGATTACCTATACATGCCCTAGAGATAAACATATTATGTCCTTAGGGTCTTGTTTATGGAGGTTTGGTACCTTGTAATCAAGACACTCCTAAAAGGGAAATCTAGAGTTCTCTTCCACATTTAAATGACCCTAAGGACTTGAGCTATCAGAGCTATAGATTGAAATTATGCACTTTTGAAACATAGATGAATGCATAAAGACTTTAAACTCACCACTGTCTTACATGGATATTGCATTCTTATAGACCATTATATTATTGCCTATTTTATACCTTGCTGATTTATTCATGTTCTACTTTGACTCTTTCCTTCATTCATTTAATCACCATATTCATATCTTTTTATTTTAAAATAATTATATGCAAGGAGTTGCAAAAACTAACACACACACACACACAGAGAGAATAATAATCAGTCACTCATTGTTTTTGACAACCTCAGAACTATTAGGAAATCACAAAATAAATATTAAAATTAGATAGTTATCTTTATAGGACCTCTAAAATACAGAACTCCATTTAAAAAAAACCCACAGGTTTAAATTCTACATATGTGTTCTAGTCATATTTACTTTTTAGGTTAGTTTATAAAAGTTGCTGAACACATCATCACTGTAGTGAAATAATTTAAATCATACCATAGATTTTACTCTTATCCTAAATTCACTTTTTCTGTGTTAACATTCTGAACCCTGCTGTTCTTCATATTGCTTCCTACTTCCACTCTTCTCCTTCATCTTAAGCATGCCTTCTTTGTTGCAAGAATGTCATGTGCTATGTGTGACATAACAGGCACGGGTGACGATAAGCTGTTCCCACATAGCACGGCCAATGATGGGAGATGAGGTGTGTGTTCCCACAGTTTGTAAAGAAGTCTTGTTGATCTTTACAGTGAACACTTACATCTGTGTAGCTGTCAGCCAGTCTGGTTACTAAGGGTTAACGACAAAGAGTAAACATTTCTAGAAGAAAGTGGGCCTTTTTCAAGGAACTGAGAACAAATCTCGGTGTATCTGGATTTTGGAAAGAATAATGGTATAAGAAAGATGAAGTATAGAAGTAGTCTTTGAAAGCCATATAAAATTATGAAGGGCTTTAGGCTTTACCACGGGAGCAACAGAGCCATTTAAAAGATTTAAACCAAGATGACCAAAGGCATATTTTAGAATTATTACTTAGCTATACAGTGGGCGGTGACAGCAAGCAGACCAAGAAGGATTCTCATTTGTTGTTACTTGAGTAAAGTGGGAGTTGTAAGTGGCTTCAAATTTCTTAAAAGTCAACCCTACTTTTTAAAAATGTGGTTTTGAATGATAAATGAAAACATAAAACTGTACATACTTTCGATGTGTGATGCCTCAACACATGCTGTTGTTGCATTGTATTTAAATTGGAATGATATATATATATCTTCAAAACTGAAACATTTCTTTTAATGGCAAAAGTATTCAGAATCAAGTCTTCCTGATTTTGCAAACATGATTTTTTTTTTTTTTTACCATTCTTTGGAGTCAACTGAGGGGGTTCAAAAATTCACACTACCTCTATCTACAAGATAACCCACTGATCGGCCTTTTCCATACACAACATACACAACAGTGGGAAGACACCTGTAGAACTGTCAATTGGAGGCATCACTTATAAAAGCTAAGAGATTAAGTCTATCCCTCGATATGTGCATGTACCACACAATGAAATACACTAATACATATGTGGTCCCTTGATGGAATTTCAATTTTTTTATATTAAATTAATTAATTTATTCACTTTACATCCTGACCATAGCCCCTCTGTCTTCTCCCCCCAGTCCCACCTTCCCTCCCCCTTCCCCCATCCCTCCCCTCATATTCTTCAGAAAAAGGAGGCCCCCAACCACTCACTCATACTTCTTTCCTCCTGTGGCCTGGCAAGGCAGCTCCTCCAGGAAGGAATGATCAAAAAGCAGGCAACAGAGTCCACATCAGAGACAGTCCCCTTTTAGGGGTTCCACATGAAGCCCAAGTTGCCCATTGGCTACATCCATGTAGGGGGTTTAAATCTAGACTATGCATGATCCTTGGTTGGTGCTTCAGTTGCAGCAAGCCCTTCTGGGCCTGGGTTAGTTGGCTCTGTTGCTCTTTTTGTGGAGTTCTTGTCACATCCAGGCCCTTCTTTCCTTCCTACCACTTTTCCACAAGATTACCACTGCTTTGACCAATGTTTGGCTCTGAGTCTCAGCATCTGCTTCTATCTACTGCTGGGTGGGGCCTTTCACAGGACAGCTATGCTAGGCTCCTGTCTGCAAGCATAGCAAAGCATCATTGCCAGTGTCAGGGGCTGGCTCTCTCTCTCCCATGAGGTGGGCCTCCAGTTGGGCCAGGCATTGGTTTGACATTACTCCAGTCTCTGCTCTCCTTATCCCCACACATCTTACAGGTAAATTGTGGGTAGAAGATTTTGTGGGTGGGTTGATGTTCCCCTCCCTCCAATAGGAGTCCTGTCTAGTTAGAGGGTGTCCTCTTCAGTCACTATGGCCCCTGCTACTAGGAGTCTCAACTAGAGTCACCCCCATATCTTCCCAGAACCCTACTCTGTCTTAGATCTCCACCCTGTCACAGAGATGCCCCTGCCCAGGGTTTCTCTTCTCTCTGTAGGCCTTCTGTCCTCTCACCTCGGCTCTCCCCAGGTCTAGTCTCCACCCTCATTTCTCTCTGTGCTCCCTCTCATACCCTGTTCCTTCGCTTCCTCTGTCTACTTGTTTCCACTTCTGAGTGAGGTTTAAGTACTCTCCTTTGGGTCTTCCTTGTTACTTACCTTCTTTGGGTCTGTGAATGGAAGTATGTTTATGCTGTGCTATATGGATAAAATCCACTTACAAGTGAGTACATGTACATGTGTGTCTTTCTGGATCTAGGTTACCTCACTCAGGGTGATCCTTTCTAGTTCCATCCATTTGCCTGCAAATTTCATGATCTCCTTGCTTTTGATAGCTGAGTAGTATTCTACTGTGTAAATGTAGCACAGTTTCTTTACCCATTTTCAGTTGACGGACATCTAGGTTGCTTCGAGATTGCTGCTATTATGAATAAAGCTGCTATGAAAATCATCAAGGAATTTTAATTTTAAGGGCCATAAAACTGATAATGTTTTCTGGAAATTTGTTTGACATTTTTAAACTATCTGGAGTCCCCCAGAAATCAAATTTTCTGGAGGAAAACATTCTATCTGTTATACAGATGCTACTGATTTCTAGTTGTAAAATCTCAAGCCTTCCTTGAACAAACATGAGATCAATATGAGGAAAGGTAGGAAGTGGGTAGGAGCTGCATGTGGCCTCTGGCTGTTCCATTGGTGTCTATAAACTCTGAGGGAAAGAACCCTCCCACTCTGTTATGCCAGTGAGTTTCCTGTCTTTTTCTTGCTTAGAAACAAACAACACAATCTTTACGCTCTCTTTGAACCCATGCTTCTGAGTCCTTGAAAACAAGGAAATGGCTGTTTGGGTTGTATATGTAGCTCAGTGTCTGTAGGACGAGTTGCATGTGTTGAGCACAGTGGGAATAAGGATATTTAAAAATATTTCAGCAAATCAAACAAGTTTGGTTGCAGAAACCCAATGCCATTTGTTCAGGCATGGCTGGTTTGTTTCTGTTAAATAATCTCCAAACAATTAACAACAAAGAGACAATCATGATGGTAGAATTGTACAGGCTTAGCGTTATGGAAGTAATATTCCTGAACCAATAAGATCAAGTCTTGCTGAGGTTTACAGATTATTTGATTAAATATATCACCTAAAGAAGCCAATTGTCTCAGAATTCAGGGTTCCTGAAATCCAGTTGCTTCGTAAAGGAAGTTCTTCTGGGAAGAGGGTCAGGTCATCATCCCACACAGAACCTGAGTCAGAGCCCTCTGGGGTCAGCAGTTCACAGTAGGATAGGATAGAACCAAAAGTGTAGCATCATTAGGGTCCCCATCCTCTATACAAGCAGAAGGACACAGAACAGAAATATATAACTAGATGTGGTGGATGTTGTGTCTGTTTCTTAAAATGCTCTCACATCGAGAACGGGCCTCTCAAAAATAGAATGCATGTGGAAAACTAGGCAAGATTTCCCTCAATTCTTCACCCATGACTGAACTTGAGAATGTGTCTAAGTAAATATTTTAATGAACAATATTCAGTGTTGATGAGAAGCATAGAGCACTTCTACATTGTGTGTAAGATTTGAGACATGCATAACAGAAATAACTCATAACTGTTAGCAAATAACTACATCAGGAAAAAGGCTGAAAATTGCTTTGGCTTTTGGATGAAGATGTTCTTAGTCACAAAGTGACAAGACATTGTTTCCTCACACCCAAGTCTTCAATGTATGAACTTTTATACGTATTATAGAAATGGTCTTGAAGACTGTGTCAGGCACTGGGCCTTGGGCTGCATGCAAATGCTAAACTTGGTCCCATTGGCCAAGCTCTCCTCACTGCTCTTTATGCTATTATATGTTCAAAGGACAAAGACATCTGCTGTTCTTCCTTAGCCACAAAAAGCTGAGCTTCCACCCACTCTTAAACTTCCTTGTTCATTTCTCTTATACTGCTGCCTTTTTTCTCTTAGTCATTCTCCCTGTATCCTGGTCTGAGGCTTGACCACTTAGAATCACTGTCTCTCAAAGGTCTTAGATTTTTTTTTTCTGGCTTTATTTCACTATTGAAAATCAGAGGAGAAGAAAGCGAGAACCTACTGGTCATGAGTATTGAAAACGAATTGAAGGTGAGAGGGAGAACTCACATTATCTCCAAGCAGTGAAAGTGCTCACCTGTCCGAAAAGACAAAACTACTGTTCAATCTCTTACACAGAAACAAATTAGAAAAATAGTCACATGTGAAGTGGGAACATTTTTACTTTAACATCAAATAACTTCTAATGGAATAGTAGCATAAAGGGCGCAAAACCACACATTACAGTCTCAGGCAACAGTGAAGTTCTTTATGCTGGGAAGAAGAAACTAAAACTAATGATAATGAAACTAGGTTGGAAACACATCTGAAGTAACTGGAGCAATGTATAACACGCTTTTCATTGGTGAAATGTGGAATCTATAAAGAAATGTGCTTTTAGATCTTCCGCCGCCCCCCTCCCCCCGCAAAAGCAGCTACATTGAGTTTATGAAATAAAACAACTAGGAGTTGGTAAAAGAAAAGAAAAATGTTGCCTGAAAAGAAAGTTTATTTCCCAGGGTGGCCTACCTGTGGGTAGCTTTGCTCATAGCGTGTTTAATGGTGTATATTTTCATATTCCATTGAACTCTATGCAGCTTCTATGAAATACACAACAAACGAACAAGAGCCAAGCTCCAGGTTTTTATTTAATTCAATATTGCATGAATATTAAATGCAAGCAGGGAATTGTAAACGGCAACACGAGGCTGTGCGGTAGCTAAATTGTGATGAAAACACTGTAGGGAAATTTTGGCCCTGATTTACTACTTAAGAAGAAAATTTGTCTGAGTAACAATCCTAGACTTCTCAAAAACCGCTTTATTTCCTGGTTGTGTACCATATCCTGCTGTTAAAGAAATGTTTGATTTCTTGGCTTCTCGGATGTTTCACACTGGTGCTGGTCTTAGGGTGGGTCTTTGTTTCACCTCAAAATGACATCAGCACATCCACTAGTAGTGCCATCACTGACGTACACGACCAGGTACCAGCACTGTCCTGGATACAATGAATGTTAGATTATGTAGCAGCATTCTGGCTTTAAGAGGGTCTTCCAAACACAGGCTCTGTCTCCGGGGATTACCCTAATCTCCTCTACTACCACATACAACACTGTTCTCACTCAATGCATCAACCTCCGTCAAAAATACATTCCTGAAATGATTAATTTTTCAGAAAACAATCACCTATACTATCTTGTCTTGGTCAAAGCTAACTGTTAATATTTCCTCTCATGTAACCTGTAGGTTGTTTTGTTTTGTTTTGTTTTTCTGTAAAGTAAAACAATGCAAATTATAAATGGTGCTGCAATAATGCCATACTGGTTACACATGTAGACCTTTACGTGCGTTGGATATTATATTACTCAGCGAACATATTTTCAGTGCAATGAAACATTTTGAGGCAAAAATTGACTTGTGAGTTTTTTCAGTGTCTTCTGAGCATTTTAATAAACATTTGTCTCTGGGCCAATACAGATGCTACTGCACAGCAGAAGAGAACCCCTGTGAAAACAGAGTATGACTGTCCATCTCCTCTTGACCTACCTTCTCTCAATCAACTGCAGTTTTTTTTTTCAGTCATCCTTGCTTCTTACTTAGGTTTTTCCACAACCATAGTTTTGTTATAGAAAACTGATTTCTACACATTTCGACACAAAGTAACATAGTGTGGTAGTATGTTCTTAATTCCAAAAACAGTAGGAGAAAATAGTTTTGATTTTGACCAAACTGATATTTCTGAACAAGCAGCATATGCATTCTTGGTACAGGGATACTAAATAAAACTTTACACTTACCGGTGGACACAGACACATGCCACACCCATGTATTCACACAGAGACATGCACACACACACACACACACACACACACACACACACACACATACACACAGAGAGAGAGAGAGAGAGAGAGAGAGAGAGAGAGAAAGAGAGATGCCCATACAACCATAAACAAGCACAGCATCCTAATTATATGTACAATCACTCTCATAGCTACATACTCAGACATACATGCACACTCCAACACATGCACACTCAGACATACAAATACATATGTACATATGCAGGTGCATACACATACGTAAACATACACACTTGCACATACATACATTTCCACATTCATTCAATAGTTATCCATGGCCTCATCTAGTACTATTAGAACAACTGAGATCAGTATATTTCACTAATAATTTGATCTTCCAATATAACTCACTGTCCTGATCAAAATTAATGTCACATAAAAATATATACATCTATAAAATTTTATAAATATACATATATAAATATATGCTTATAAAAATAAACATATATTTATAAATATACATTTATAAAATTTAAATGATTTTACAAAATCTAAGATTTGCATATTGTTCATATGAGTTGGTCACACATCGTAATGGGGAAGTTTAAAATAAATTAGATTTTATTTGCAGATAAAGTAAATTAAACCTTTCCTTTGGATCATCATCTTGCTGATGGTGACCTTTTTCATTGTACCATTACTGTTTCATTAAATACGTAACACAGTATTTTTATGTCTTCTCATCTGTAAACCCCTTTTCTTTGAAGTTCCTTGGTCTTTGAAACCTGATCAGATTTGGCAAGTTACTCAGGCAGGAGCTGGAAATCGAAATGGCTTTACGTGAGTTTAAAGCACAAGACTGGGCGTTGAAAAAGAAATCAATCACTCTTTAGAGTGTATCATGATGGGTAGCACATAAAAGTTGAAGTTAACACATCAATTCTCTTTCCTTGGAACAAAAAACGAGTTAAAGACAAATTCTCAACTCTTGTTTCCACTGAGAACACATGCTACTCTTACATTCATTTAATCAGGAACTACAAATAAATTTGTAAAAAGTATAGGTTGAAAACATAATACAAGACAAATATAAAATAAGACTAAGGATCTGAATGTGTGTGCACACGTGTCTGTGTGTGTGTGTGTGTGTGTGTGTGTGTGTGTGTGTGTGTGTGTGTGTG
>OU015751.1:10479246-10496660 GCA_907169655.1 Acomys percivali
GAGAGAGAGAGAGAGAGAGAGAGAGAGAGAGAGAGAGAGAGAGAATTCCACAGATTTTGAGGAAACTCTATGTAGCTATGAACCTACCCAAGTAAGATAGTTTTTCATCACTCTCCAGGATAACCAGACTGTCTCCTGGAAATGCTCTGAACTCGTTTTCTCTGAGCAAACCCTTAAACAACCAATGATTGTAAGTGTGGTGGGAAAAGATAGGCAGATACAGTCTAGAGGCACTTACACTATGAAAATGCAAGAAACGTCTTCATGTATAAGGTGTAATGGAGGGACAATGATGGAAGGCCCATGGGTATTTCAGGCTGCCAGGAAACTCAACATCCACCATACACATGAGCATAAAGTTTGACACCAATGTAGTAGTAACTTACGCCTTACTTTAAAGTAAACAGCTATTGCTTCCTGATAAACTAAGATCTGTAGTAATATTTTCATGTCTTGGAGAAATAGAAACAATGTACAAACCACCAGTCTCCATGGTGATAAATAAAGTGATAACGGAAACACTATTAGTGTACCTCCCAATGTGGCTTTAGCAGGCGTTACCTATCAATCGGTGGATAAGTGAGAAGAGATTTCAACCCAACCTCCACATTATGGCTCTCTCCTCAAATTAGACCCACTCTAATTTATGACCTTCTTAATGTGAAGCACTGGGCTGAGCTCCTGGCTAGAAGGACAGTGGATGGGCAAGTAATTGGAGGTGAAGCAAAGAAGAATCCTGGAGTTCTGCATCCTCTGGTAAAATCTTTATCTGGCAGTAATTCGAATTTCGTTAGCAGGTTTATATCCATTACACTTTCAAATCTCTGAGATACCTTATTATCTTAAAAGAAAGACGGTATAACCCCAGTGGTCTTATCATAATGACAGAGCACAGATCTGGGTAGAGTTCCACGGAGGTGAACAGTGTCTGCCGATGCTCCCTAATCCTGGCAAGCCTTCAGTTTAAGGCATATTAACTGGCAACAGGTAAGGGCACTGATAAACCTCTCATGGGAAGAATTATCTACACACAATGTACCCTGTGAACATAAGTTAGGATATTGAATGCTAAAGACATATCACATGCAGAATAAGGGGTCATGCAATTCAGTTACAATATCACAATAGTTTACATCCAAATTCATGCCTGGCATCACTACATATCAGAAGATTCTGTAGTTATGGTCCTCCCTACTTTGATTTAAACTCTCTTATTATTTTGAAATATTTTTTGCAATAACTTGTTATGCAAAATTCTGAGGTTATAGTTTTAAAAACTTTGACTTTATGATTACAATTTAACATACATTTGCTTCTGAAGTATTTTGTCACAGCCACTGAAACTGTGACCCTGATTGGACACACTTCTCTGTCCAAAGCGTGTCTTTTTAGCAATTACAACACAATCCAAAGAATCGTCTAGATAAACCCATCCTTTACCAGAGAACAATGTGTTATCTGATGAGTTAGGGGAATTCACACAAGGAGAGCGCTGAGTTGTAAGGCTGGGCCCTCCATTTGCACCTTGGACACCAAAGTCCAGATAGTGACCTGAGTTTCTCATCAAACCACCTAGGTCCGGGGTCCCAAACCCACTTGTTCAAGCTTGATACCGCAGTGGTTCACAAAATTTGTCCTTTCACTGTTGCCCCATTGTTCAGTGAAGCCAACCAAAGTTGTAATATGCAAGATGCACTCCCCAAAGGAATACACCCGGAACACCCTGTACAAACCCAGTCTTGTTTTCTGTCAGGCAATACACCAGGTGCAAGTTGCAGAGACAGCCTGTATTAGAGATTCAAATTTTAATTTTGTAAGAAAAGGTCCAGCTGTTTTCTAGGAAGGCAGCATTGGTTAGAATTCCCAGGAGCCACCTTTAAGCAAGTCGCCTTCTCTGCATCTTTCCCTGGGCTGTGTTGTAACTGCTACTCACCTCAGACATCCTTAGAGGCTTAGCAGAGCCTCTTCCTAAGTTTAACTGTGTTACCATTTAAAACATCAATGGAGTTACACATCTTCCAGCTGCTCAGTAGCCTAGGCTTTCAGGAAAGTCCGTGTTCCTGTCTCTCTCCCATGTTATAACTCCACTTTTATTTATCTTTTTATTATTTAAAACTTTTTCATACAATATATCTGGATCATATTCTTTTCCTTAAACTAACATATCCGAGAGCCTGCCTACCTACTTACAGTACCATTTTATCTCAATATCTGACGAAAACAAGTTATAAAACCCAGCACTAAAAAGCAATAAGACAAAACAAAAAACAAAACACACACACACACACACACACACACACACACACACACACACACACAGAAAACACATCTGCTTCTGCTTCTGGAGGAGAAAACTAATAATCTATATCAACCCAACTACAAAACTGCAAGATACACTCTTGGAATAGTGGCATAAATGTTATGGGATTAGCCCATCAGTTTCAGATGACTGGATTTCGAGCCCACTCTATGAACTAGAATCTGTGCTTGATTGCGCTAAAGAGGCCAAGAATCTGAGACTGCATAGATAGGTCATGGGATTAGGGGAAAATGTACTACTTTTATTCTGCTAAGGGAAGGTATAAATAAAATTACCTCTAATGACATATCACAATACCAATAGGTCAATGCCTCATCAAGGAAGCTTTCCCCTGCTGTAGACGGAAGCTGACAGAGAGACACACAGCTGGGCAATGTGCATAAAGTGAGAGAGACTTTAGAACTCAGCTCAATGTAAGATTCTGTTAACAAAACTCTCCTTTCAGGGATCCGGAAACCATGTGGAAGAGAAGACAGAGACTGTAAGAGCATAAGTAGATGGCACTGAGGATTTTAGCTTTTCACTGTTTATTGTTAAGAAATATGTTATAACTCAGATGTCAGCATTCGGGGAGATACTGGGGAGGAATATTTGCTCATAATCTGTAGTTTTTCTTATTTAGCGGGATCTTTTTGTACAGCAAAGACTTTTGTTATTTAATTCATGTGTACGATTTTTTTGCTTGAGTGTAGGTATGTGCACCACATTCATGCAGTGTCAGATGAGGCCAGAAGAGGGCATAGGATCTGATCACTTGGAAGAGGAGTTAGTGATAATCTTGAGTTGCCATGTGCGTGCTGGGAATTGAAGGTGAGTCCCATGGAAAGAACAACCAGTGCTCTTAGCCGCTGACCCATCAATTCAAACCCCTCAGCAAAGGCCTTTAATCGTGAAGACCAACAAGCAACCTTCCTTTAATAACGTCTTAAAAATATTAATTACGTATTTTAATTCACTTATGTATGGGTGGGTGGTTTGCCTGCATGTTTGTGATGCTGTGCATGCAGTTTCCATGGATGCCAGAAGAGGGCACCAGATCCCCTGGTACAGGAGTTTCAGTTGCATGCTGCTATGTGGGCGCTGCACACTGAAACCCAGCCTCCGGATAAGGAGACGTTGTTCTGACATGCTAAGCCATGTTTCCGGTCTCCAACATAGATTATGGACTCAACCGGATGTGTAACTCAGCTCTATAATGTATGAGATCCAGGATACTACTTTATTTTTTCTTTTCCTAAAATTATGTTTATATATTTTGGTCCATAATCAGTTTTCATTTTTGAATAATGTATGATCCTGTTAAATTTTTGTGTTTTTGAATGGCTCCTTTTTTTTTTTTTTAAACACTGAGTTCCTCTTGCACCTTTCTCAAAATGCAGTTTTTAACATGTATGGGAATGTTTGAGTTCCGTATTCTGTTTCATTGATCCAAGCTTCTGTCCCGCCAAAGCTTCTGCATCGATCATCATTGTAACTGGACAATTAGCCTTGAAGCCACAAGGACTGGAATCTTCTATTTCATTCTCCTTCAAAATTCTGCAAGCTCTCATACTTGAGTTGACATTTTACATAATTTTGAGGAGGTAACTGTTTAAAATCTGCTGAAAATTTAATTGACGCTGCATATTCATTTGCTTTTCATGAGAATTGTGTTAATGGTTTAATTAATTGTGGAAAATTAACTTTTGTAATAACGCCGACCTTTTCAGTTTGTGTTCACAGGGTGTCCCTCCCTTTAGGATTCATATCATTTCTTTTATTAAACATGTACAGCTTATTCCTCTTTGCCCCTTTATACCAGCTCCTTTCCACAGACCTCCTTTGTAAACCTCCCATGGTGCCTTACAAGCTTCCTGCCTTCTGTGGGCACTGAGTTTAAGTACACACATATATATATATAAAGATTCAAAACTCACGAACCACAGGTGAGAGAAAAGGAAGAGGTAGATGAGGTGGGTCCAGGGTCAGAGAAGAAGAGGATGGAAAGAAGAGCTTACAGTAGAGACCTTTGGAAATGTCATATGAAAACCTACGATTGTAGAAGCCTCACAAACACATACACATAATACATACACACACGTATATATATATATATATATATATATATATATAATATACACACATATACATATACATAAAAGGCCGTTTAAGTTTAGTTACCCTATTACAGGGACAATGCCTTCCCTAGACACCATAGCCTATCAAATAAAAGGTTCAGTGTCAGTATGAGTTGTCGCCTTTTGATGTGTTGGTAATTGTGGCTTTGTAGATGATTTCCCACCAAAAACTAATAGGCTACCGTCATTGTCCTTGGTCACCCTCCAGAACCTGACAATAAGACCTTTTTTTTTTTTTTTTTTTTTTTTTTTTTGGTGTATATATACTACAGGCTTGTGTCACTGAATACCATGGAACTCTCTAGTGTTGTGAAAGCTTCACCTCAACTAGCTAACTTTTGTAGTGCTGGTATATTCCAAGTATAGGACAAGGGATTAAAAGCAACCAAAAGTCACTGTAGGGCTAAGCATGGTGGCGCACGCCTTTAATCCCAGCACTCGGGAGGCAGAGGCAGGTCGATCACTGTGAGTTCGAGGCCAGCCTGGTGTACAGAACGAGTCCAGGACAGCCAAGGTTAACACAGAGAGACTCTGTCTCAAAAAAAACCAAAAAACCAAAAAAAAAAAAAAAAGTCACTGTAGATATAACCCCTGAGAGTTCTAATGAAGACAGGCTTAGAAGACATGCCTAACGGTAAAATGGTGGCACAATTGTTATGGTACTAACAAACAACTTAATAAATAGATTAGGAGCCTATACTATTATCACAGTCAAGAACCTGTGGCCATCTAGGACTCAGATCCTTGGGGCGGTCCCTAATGCTCTGCAAAACAGACATAGTGAAAACTGCTTCCTGAGTTCTAAGCTTTTCACCCATAAATTAGTACAGTTCTTAGTCCTCATAGGAGTTGGTTCAGTTAGTAGCAGATGGAGATTAACATGGAGACCAACAACCCGCCACCATCTAAACAAAAAGAGAATCTTGAGTGCTGAGGTATAAATGGGACAATTACATCACACTCGCTCTCTCCTCGGACCAGAAGAAGGGGAAATAAGACTGGAAGAGACAGTGTTTGTGGATATCAGTAGTGGAATGCTGTTTGTCATGTGGAGGGGATATCAAGTGTATAGCATCTCTGGCTTTTTCCAGAAGATGAAATCTCAGGGCAAACTTCCTGTTCCTCTAGGCTTTCACAATCTCTCCACCACCTCTTCTCTTATGATGCCTGAGACTGAGGTCCAGGAGGTGCATTGTAGACATATAGCAGTTGTCTGTGGGTACCACATGGCCACTCGTTTCCTGCATTTATACCAATAAATATACTAACATGAGAAAGGAAAATTCCGGGCAGCCTCAACCATAGACAAAGAGCTAGAAGCAACTAAGGAATGCTGAGAATGTAAGAAATAGTCTTCCCCAGTGAAAAGCACCATACTGGTTCTTCAATACTCAATGGTCAGTCCTGAAAAAGTACACATGCAAATAACATTATACAGGCTGAAAAGGTTGTACACACACACACACACACACACACACACACACACACACACACATATATATATATATATTCTGAATATATATTACATATATTAATATAAAGGAATTTTTGCCATCTTTTTAAAAGGTATTTTTATTTTGAGTTCCTTAAATCTCTCTCTCACTTCTTCTCACTTCCCCAATACCTTACAATACCCAAATACCAGGAAGGAGAGAAAGAAGGTTAGTGGAGGGGGGGGCATAGTTTTCCTTCACTGCTTCCTGCTGCTCAGGATCATTGGGTTCCTTGGGGCAAGTCCAATTCTCATTTCAGGATATCTCCAATTTTTTTCTAGTCCAACTGCATCAAGCAAGACCAGGAACAGTAGGAGAGGAAGTGCCAGCAGCCTCCTTCTTTCTGGGAGCTCTCAGGCTCTCTTTGGGTCTGGCTTTTATCCCCACTGACAAAGAACCCCCTGCCCCCTGCAGTAGGTAGTTCACAGGTGACAAACCTCATATGTCCATTCAGGAGGCAGTTATCAGCTGTGGACAAACTGGAGCAGCCCCCATATCCCACACCTGGGGTTAAAACAAAAATGTGTTTACATATAATGCAAAACTTCCACAAGGAATAGAAACAATTGGTTAGTTGTAGGGTTTTCTAGACATTCTCTATGAAGTTGAGTAAATTTTCCTTTGAATTAGTCTACATTATTCAGAGGATCAATCCCATGGTATTTTGGTCTGCAATGTAACATGTCTTCTGTGTATCGAAAAGGTACTGGGGAAATGGTTGATTTTCACATCCTTGCATCACAAGATTGTGGAGGTTTTCAAGAATATAGCCCAAGTTATCCTCGTGAGTGCCAGAGAATTCTATATTTGGCAGACTCCGAAGGATAAGATTTATTCAGATAAGATTTATGCTCAAAGCAGAAGTGGGTTTTCTTGTTGTTGTTATTGTTATATCTTTCCCTTCCTTCCTTCTTTCTTTCTTTCTTTCTTTCTTTCTTTCTTTCTTTCTTTCTTTCTTTCTTTCTTTCCTTCTTCTGGCCTCAGATCAATCCCTTTAGGAACTTTCTTTCCTAGTCTATAGTTTACATATTCAAATATTTATCTAAAATCCATTTTCACAGAAAGATCCAAATACTTAATCAATACCATGGCACCTAGGTATATATAAGCTTTAACTGTACTTAGTCTTTCAGATAGGACAAGAACTAAGGCACACTTCTGCCTATGAGGTTTATATCCTGCAGGCACCTAGTAAGCACTGAACACTGCACCAGAAGAGGATGTGAGTTCTTACATGACATTTCTTTCTCTTCTGGCATTTTGTGACTAGAAAGCACTATACAAGGAACATTATTTCTATGCAACAAATTTTTCCATTATATTAAGTCACCACTTTGCAGCATTTCAGTTATATAAAGGAAGCTGTTTTGTGGGGATTGTTATCTGCTGTACTCTGAATCCAATATAATCTTTTGTTCTTTTAAAACTTTTTACTAAATATTTTTACATATGCATTTATATTATTACACATATATACAATAAGCTACCTACAGCAAAAGAACCATAAAACTATCAGGAATTATATAAATGTTACATTCATAGTGTTTTGGCTATTTGTATTTGGCAGCTTTGAAGAAAACATTTTCCTATTTGGTACATCTAAAATTCTGAATGTAAATTAATAGCTATCATATCTCATTATTATCAATTAAAATATCTATCTAGACCTAAAAATATCTTAACTCCTAAACAACTAAGCTTTATTGCAAACCTAACCTATCTGGTCTTCAACACCATCAGAGACTTGAGAGGGAATAAGATTGATTACCTGAATATACAGGGAGAGCAGGTTAGCAGCTTCCCAAATGAGAAGATGACAGAGACAGCTTGTTGCCTGACAGTCACACAAAATTCTCTATAACATTGGAACATCATCTTCAGCCTTCTGGCCCAATATATCTGATATACATATTTGTTAGACAGCAACCACTGAGGACTTGCTTAACCTGTCT
This sequence comes from Acomys percivali, assembly GCA_907169655.1. NCBI lineage: Eukaryota > Metazoa > Chordata > Mammalia > Rodentia > Muridae > Acomys > Acomys percivali. The sequence continues at coordinate 10,487,129 of OU015751.1, forward strand.
TGGCAGAGTTTGCCCGTCAACTCTGCCTGGATCCAAGCTTGCCCATTTTTAGGCAAAATTCTGTCTGTGATAGAAATGAGAACATTTTGGCTGGTGGCTTGTTTGCCACATTTTAAAGCCATCTCCACAAGGAGGTTCTTTGATGCTCATTATCTTTTTGGAGGTAGGCTGGGCGTTGCCTGGAGTTAACCTGTCTCATTGAAAAAAATCTATGTTTTTGAAATAATAAAAAAAATCTTTAAATGTCATATTCTGTATGTCTCTGAGGTTTTTGAAGATCTTATTTAACTATTTTCATTATAATCCTTTGTGATGCCACCTTTTCTCTATGGAACTTAGCAAAGACATCCATCCGTTCCATGCTTTCTCGATATTTCAAGGTTTCTGCACCCCTTTCTGTCACTCAGAATTTCATGTCATATATATTCTCTTAATATTTTCAGTTGTATATGGAGGTGACATGGAAGAACACATCTTCCTCATCTTCCTTCCCAACATTCAGGCTTACTACATCAAACATTGGATCCCCACATCTCCTAGACATTTAAGTAAAAAAGTTATCACTTCCAATTTTTCACATAATAAGTGGGCTAATAATGCCAAACTTGTGAGAGTCGAGTTCCTGTTTGCTCTCGGATATTCTGTTGCTGGAACAGTTTGGTCAATTTACATATCATGATTCATTTTAAGTCAAAAGGGGGCAATAATAATTCACCATTACTATACAGATAAAAACATAGATATGGTTTCTGTTTTCATTTGTAAGGCTCTTTGGTATCTTAATGTGTGATTCTATGTTAAGGTCTACAAAACCATAGAACACAAAAGAATTTAACTATTTCCTTCAAATACTCTGGTTGGCAATGAATTCACGAATATAAATTCATAGACATACTAAGGCAGAATGGAGGGAGTCTTCATAGAGTCAGATGCCTGGAGAGGAAATTAGAGGCAATTTACAAATGCTATTGGAGAGTTAGCCTCTCCAATGGACGAGCGCTGTCGCTGGTTATTCAACACAACCCGGTCACTCTGGAAATCACATACGTACAAAACAAGGAAAATGAACCCTCAGATTTCAACCATGGTGATGTAGGAAGAAGACTTAAGGGTGTGTGTGGTATATGAGAAAAAAAATTAAGGCAGCATATTTGGGAGGGGCTGGATGGGTGAAAGAGAAGGGGGAAAGTGGTATCATTATATTTCAATGGAAATGTATAATAAAATTAAATAGAATTTTAAAGGTAAACGATTCATAAAGATTGGGTTATTTTAAAAACAAACTGCATCAAAAAATCTTCCACCAGCATGGAGTATTTAGAAGTATTCCACTGGCTTTGACTCCAGCAGCCACTCTGAGTGACTCCTTGGCTTATTCAAAGCCCAGCTGTACGGAGGCATTGTATCCCATAGCCATAGCCTGAGCCAGCATGCATGAATACCTAGCTCATTGCTCATTCACACAATTAGCTCTCCTTTTCTCCATAATTTGATTTCAATTGCAACCTTTTGGTTTAAGCAAAGCATAGGAACTGAGGGTCTACCATCAGCGTCAGTGATGCAGTGCCTTCCTGCCAGGCAGGGACATCTGCTGGGGCAGAGGCAGGAAAAGGCAGAGCAATACTAGGCTGATCCAAGAGGGAAGATCTGAAGCCAGCAAGGGCTTCTGGGCACTGGAGTCCCTTGTGGCACAGAACAGCTCCTGTCATTATCAAAGAGACAAAGGGAGCAAAATTAAGGCCTATTCCTGCCTCCTCAGGGTCCAACAAAATGTCTGGCACAAGCACCTCACTGAACATGAACCAGTGTGATCCATTTCCATACCCTGCAGACAGACCACCCTTGGAGAAGGCACCATGTTTCTCAGAACACTAATATCCGATGCACACGAGGATGAAGCATATTCAGAGACAACCATTGACAATCCAGTAAATGTACTTGAGAATCTTAAAGTGCTATGGAGATTTACGTGGAATGAAACTTGTCAGCCACGTTCACATTTCAGTGGTTCTCAACCCCAAAATATTCACATCATGATTCATAGTAATAGCAAAATTATAGTTATAAAGTAGCACCACAGTTATAAAGTGGTCACTACCACTATATGAGAAAGTGTATTAAAGGGCTACAGTGGTAGGAAGGTTGAGAACCACTGATTTAGATGAACACCACCAGAAGCAAAAATTCTATGTCTACTATTCCCAACAGAAGACACAATGAGTGGCTATTTTTAAATAGAAAAATTACTAACTACTATGTTAATATTTCTGAAATGTTGAATCCATAAACAACTTTACAAGCTTATATACCATCAAATATGAATAACAGATCAAACTTTATAAAATAAGGAAAACAATATTTACTGGTGTCTAAAACTGGGTGGCGATTTCCCACCAGAATAAATCTAAATCAAAGGATCAACCCTTTCCCCCACTATCGTATTCCCACTGAGCTTGGCATGATACTGTGCTTTGCAATAAAACATATTTTTTTTTCCTTAAAAAGTTCTATTAGTAAGTTACTTGTACATTCATTCTAAGTGATCAGTGCTTGTGCCTGTTAAATCACAGATGCTATGTATGGTGTGTTTGTACTGAGAAACAGATTCTCAAAATATATGCAAGGGCTTTAAAAACTTAAATTTGTTTGGGATAGTCTATAAATCCATAGTATTAAGACCTCAGAAAGGAATAAGGGATCTGACTGCTTAATTATAATTAATATAATGTCAGGCAGCTGAGCACATAAGAGGACAGAAATCTCAGCACACCAACTTAGGGCATACAAAATGGTATGTGCAGATTCCTTCAGGGGCGTTTTCAAGGATGAGTGACAGGAAGCAAAGAGGCCACAGGAGCCTCTTGGTAAAAACAACTGCAAACTGAAAGAAAACACTTTTCAGAGGCATGAAGAAAATGAAAATTATGGAATACATTCCAGAGAAACTGGAAGATGCAGGGATAACCACTCAGTGTGTATATTTAGAAATATATCTGCCTTTTAGCATTCTAAAGTAAAAAGTGATAGAGCTTAGGCATGGGTCTTCTCAATTTACAGAATTAAGGACATTTACCCTTTAATAAAGAAAATACCTGTACAAGAGAAATAGCATCTGTGAAATGTTTATGTGTAATTCAAACATGAAATTCCAATCTTGAAATATCTGTGGCATATAATATAAAGGTTAATTTTAGATTTTTACATTCTTGCTGAGACATCAAATATTTATGAATTTATATCCAAGCTATTTCTGTTTTACATCCTTTGTTCACTCGCTGAGAATCAAATTTTCTTTCACAAAATCAAATTTATTTTGATATTCACATTAAAAACAGTACATTGGTTTCATTTTTGCCTCAATTTATTTTATTACTTTCTAATGTTTTAAAATTTATTACATTATGGAGTGTTTTCCACTTCTCCTGTGATCCTCTGTTTCTTAATCCAGTCTGTATTGTCAACTAAATAAATTGTCTGTTTATCTATTTTCTCAGGGTCTATATAATTTTTAATATTCATTGTAATTGTCATTTTTGAGTCTATTATAATGAAAATATAAAGAATTACAGAAAAGTTAGCAATGAGTTGAGCTCAAAATTATGCCAAGGACATAAATTTGTTTCTAAATAACTCACTAAGTAAAAAGGATTCTCTTAAAATATTTATAAAATTTATGTTTTATAACTGTGTCACTTACTCTGAGTTACAGTTTAATAATAGATTCTGTTTAACTGCATTGGAAGTAAGAATAATTTGAAACCACTGAGATCATATCAGTGTGGCAGAACATTGAAAATATTTGACTATGTAAAATTAATTTCAGTGAATACAACAGGATTGAGCAGGTTACACCAAGAATTAATCTGACTACATGTGTAAGGAATAAAGCAAATAGATCCCATCCACAGGTTTGTTTACTTCTGTTTTTCTATGTTATGTTTTGAGATAGGATCCCATATAACCCTAGGTGGCTTGAATTTGCTATACAGCTGAGAGTGAATTTCAACTTTTTAACCAGCCACCTCTCCTTCCTCTGAGTTGGGATTACAGCTGTGCCACTAACACGCTTTGTCTTAGGTGATGACGATGGGGGAATTGAACTCAGGGTCTCATGCATGCTAGACAGTCACTCTCCCAACTGAGCTATGCCAACACCTCCTTCTCCACGGTGTTGATGGAACCTATGTAGGCATCGTGTTTGAACGAGAACTATCTCCTACAGGCTCATGTAATTGGAACATATGAGCCCCACTTGCTAGGTATGTATGGGGAAGTTGTTGGGGCTTTAGGAGGTGGAACCTTGCCGAAGGAAGTACATCATGGGGAGGCAGGCGTTGTGAGTTTACCGCCTCATTCCACTTCCTGTTTGCTCGCCTTGGTTCTTTTATGTGGATAAACATGTGACCAGCTGGTTTCCTGTTCTTGCAAACTTGCTTCCTCACTATGGTAGGCTCTATCTCTCTGGAAGCATAAACTAAAATCCTTTCTAACTTAAGTTGGTCTTGCTCATGGTATCAATAATCGAAAAGCAAAGAATGCAAATGTTGTTACCAGGAAAAAGAGATTGTTACTGTGAGAAACATGGCCATATTTTTGTTTGTTTGTTTTTGCTGTTGTTTGTTTGTTGTTTTTAAAAAGGAACTTAGATATCTTTGGAACTTTGCCATAGAAAGCCATTGAATGTATAAGAAGAAGTTGGCAGTCTGTTCTGGTAGGAGCATGAGAGAAGTGTAGAGAGTAGATGCCTAGTTTCAGAGGGGAACAGATTTCGCCTACTACTCTGTTAGCTGTTGCTTTACAGGCCATTCATCTGATGTTTCCAAAAAGGATGTGGTTATATTCTGCCCATATCCTGATAATTTATGTGAGTCTAAATTTGAAAGACATGGATTAATTTCTTTGGCAGAATGATCAACTATTTTCTCATTGAGACATGACTCAGGACTCATGTGTAGATAACAATAGGGTATAAAAAGACAGTTATGGAGCAATCAATCAGCCAGTAATCTCCAGCCATGGATCCCTGACACCATTTCTGCCTAGCTAACAGCTGTCCAGAGGGTGGGGCATGAGGAGACAAGATGTGCAGTTCTGTGAACACCTGCATTGGAGAAGGAAAGAGCATAATGTGTAAATGTATTCTATTTGTGAGTCTTTCTCAGAATTAGGATCACAGGGCTAAACTTTGATAAGGATCTGTTATTATACAAAATAATTATAGGTTAGGTATCTCAACTGACCTTCAGCCTCAGGCACTCTTGAACACTTCCCACACCAAATATTCCAGTTTTTACTTTTGCTCCCTCAGTGGCAAAAGAAACATTTTTCTAAGACTAAAGATAAATCATATCTAATTTTCTACTACCCAACAATGTGGCATTTTGAAAAAACTTGGAACAGTTAAAGTACATTATTTTTGTGGATGTTTATACTGAATTAAAATATAGTTAAAAATGAACAAACTACTTAAATAGGAGTATTTTCAACTTCGGGACATGCTCCATTTGCGAGTCAGTACATATTTGCTTTTTTTTCTTCTTCTTCTTTCCATCTCAACAAGTGAATGAAAGTCACAAAGTAATGTAAATGAGAACATAAACATCAATCTAGAGAAAAAACTGCTTAACTTTAACTAAAGGAGCTGGCATATTTTGAAATAGGAAACCTTGGGCATATTTCACCTCTTTCAGAAAAAAGCAGCCTGTAATCACAGGTTAAAAGCACTCACTGGAAATGGTGTTCTTTTAGCTATTTCTTTGCAAATATCAATTTTAATGTATTCTAGTTTTAGAATATTCTCAAGCTATAACAGTAAACCAAATTTATTCATGGTTTTATATATGCTTATATTAAATCTTGTGATTTTTTTTTGAGTCAAATTATCAAACTTGTTAAAAACATACCATGAATCAAGGGATTCTTACAATAGGGAAAATCAATTTAAGAATAAACATTTTGGAGGAAATCAGTGGAATTAAAATGCTCACACCACTTTCCCATTGGTCCTTTTTCTCCAGGAGAATGTTCATGTTCACCATGGAACTGTGACATCACACAAGAGCACCAACACCATGCACTACTGTTGCTCAGCACGTAAGAGCACTAGCTGCCCTCCATGAGGCCTAGGGTCAGTCCCCAACAATCACAGGACAGCTCACAACCATCTGAACCTTCGGTTTCAAGGGATTCAGCACCCTCTTCTGGCCTCAGGCATCAAGGATGCATATAACACACATATGTACATACAAGAAAAAGCACTCATACACATACAAAGTAAAACAAAGAAATATAAAACAACCATAACAACAAACAGGGCTACTACACTGCCTCTGCCTTCAGTGTACAGGCCCACTCACTTCCCTTGCTCGAGATGAATCGTTACTCATCGCTTTAGCTTGAAAGACCCTGAAATCCCACCGTATCACTCAACTCTACAACCCGTTCTGAATCCAAATCCTTCTCTTATTGTCAAGTGTTCCCCGTATTCTTCCCACGATTGAGATACATTTCCTCACTGGAAAGCAAACATGAAATTCCCCGTAGTGATATCTATTTTTCCTTTCCTGAGTTTGATTACACATTTTGCTTTCTTTTTCTACTTTTAAACTACTAATTTCTTGAGCTTGTACTTACATAATTTCCCCCTTCCCTTTCTTTCCTTAAATCCCTCCCATATATTCTTTCTTTCCTCTCTTTTAAGCTCATGGCCTCTATTTTCATTAATTGTTGTTACATGTATGCTTGTGTCTACATACGTATTTCTAAATAACGTAACTATAACCTGCTCAGTCAGTATAATATTACCTATATGTACTTTTTCCAAGGCTGACCGTTTGGACTCGGTTTGCTCTTCCTCGAGGAAGATTACTCTTCGTGCTCTCTGCATTCTTTAGTAGACTGTGCTTCTCTGTGCAGAATTGGATCCTTGCCGTGGGCATTCTCCTGTGTGTACTGTGACACGTCTATTGTTGTCATTGTTCAGCTTACATTTAAGCAGCCAAATTGGTGAGACTCCATGAGTATAGCTTCTGACATTCCTAAGATACAAAATTTAAGAGCAAAATCCCTAATGCTCTGGCTTTTACAATCTTTAAACCCCCTCATGTGCAATGATTGCTGAGCCAGGAGTGGGAGTTGTAGTGTAGCTATATCGCCCTTAAATTGGCTCAAAAACTCTGTATTTTGATTTGTTTTGGCTTTTTTTTTTTTACTGGTGTCTATCTGTTGTAAAGAGTAAATTTCTTGATAAGAAAGATCTATCCGTGGGTATAAGGACAAAGACAGAAAATACTTAAGAGTTAGTAAAATACTGTTTGTAGACTGTCTTCCAATATCTATTACTTCACTATGTCTGAATAATAGGCTCAGTTTCCAGTACCAGACATGATTTGCTTTTTTTGAGTGCGTTATAGTCCAACTAGAGAGATGCTGGTTACTTCCACGGTACGTGTGCCGCTACTGCCTATTTAAGGTTATCATGCATGCTGGTGATTGTGGTCCATAGATGTCATAGCTGAGTAGTGCTTTTGGTTGTTTATTTATTTTGGAACTTCACATGTCCCCTTCTGTTTCTATGACACAGATTTAAAAGTCTATGAATTTAGTCCTCAGGAAGCAATTTTTTAGTTTAGTTTTAGCTCAAGGGTCTCTGGTCCCTGTGTCTGAAATACATGGTTCCTTCAGAAATAGGAACTTTATTTCCAACTATGGGGGACAACCAAGGGCAACAGCGTGGCCTATAATGTTTTGCCACATAAAGAAGTCAGAAACCTCCTCATCCACAGACACACATACACACACACTTAATTTTTAAATATTTTTATAAATTAAAATTCAAAAGCTGACCATTCACTGGTGGTTAATGACACACAAGTAAACCATTAATTTATATAATTCTACTTTCAGCATACTTTAGTCTGTGTTCTGTTCAATTCCAATCCAAAAGCTCATTGCTTGTCTTACTTTCTTTACTTGAAAAGGATTCTCAAGAAACTGATTGTGCTGCCACACTGCTGAGAATGGGTCCTTCTTTCTGGGATTTGCTAAGTGCTCCTTAGTAACATAAATGCAACCTCTGGTTGTTGAATAGGTATGGCCCCTATAGCCTCAAGTGTTTAAATGCTTGACCCATAAGAAGTGGTACTATTTGAAGGTGTGGCTTTGTTGGAGTAGGTGTGTCCTTGTGGGATGAAGTGTGTAACTGTGGAGGTGGGCTTTGAGCTCTCATATATGTTCAAGATATGTTCAATGTGGCACACAGTCCCTTTCTGCTGACTTTGGGTCAAGATATAGATAGAACTCTCAGCTCCTTCACCAGCACCCTGTCTGCCTGCGTGCTGCCATGCCTCCCACCATGATGATCATGGACTAAACCTCTGAAACTATAGGCCAGACGTAATGAATTTTTTTTCCTTTCTAAGAGTTGCCTTGTTCATGGTGTCTCTTCAAAGCAGTAAAACCCTAATTAAGACACAACCCCATACCTGTTTTGGGTGTAAAATGTTTCAGCAATCCATCTTCTCTAGACCTTTTACCCTACAAGGACCAAAGTTCAAGGTGAGCTTTTCAGTCTTTATCATCTGGTAATAAACAAAACAAAACAAGCCCTCCCAAAATGACTACAGGCCAGTATGAAGAGGAGAGGCCATGCAGTATCAGTGCCTAGCCAACGCTGATATTATTTATTATAACTATTATGTTTAAATTATGTGTATGGGTATTTTGCCTTCAAGGATGTCTCTGCACCATATACGTGCCTAGCATCCTTGGAGGGCAGAAGAAGGCATCAAATTTCTTAGGACTAGAGTTACAGACAGTTGTAAGTCACCATTTGGCCCTAAGAATTTAATCTGGGTTCTTTAAAACTAATATCTGCTGACCCAACTCTCTAGCCCCTACAACTGATCATTGTTACTATATGGATTGTGTGTTTATTTCTATCTTCTTGTCTCTTAACATTGTATGTGACTCTAAACTTTAAATGTACTTTGACATAAGTGTACATTTGACATGCATGTGGCATGTGATGATACAGAATGAGTCACCAGCTCTGGAGAAGTAGACCTTCTTTGCTATGAAAAGCAATACTGTTTCTTACACTGCATGGGCCAAGGGAGCAACAGTCTCTGAAAGAAGCTGCACTTTGTTCACTGTGAGTTTCATCTGTTGTCACCTCCTATTAGAGTAAACTTGTGTTAGTTGTTTTTTTCATGTTGCTCTAGGGCAAGCTGCTGAAAAGAGGTGACTATAAGGCATTAGTAGTAAATATCTTTTTTTTGTCATATTTAAAATAACAAAAGAAGCTCTTAGTTTGCTTTTCCAGCTAGCTACTTAGTGCATGTCTGCAAGTGTTTTTATGCTATAGTTTAAAGGTAAGAATTTCTTATAGGCTCAAAGGTAAAAGGCACTATTTATATATATAAAAAGCAAGCAACATATACTCTATGTTTAAACTTTATTACATTTATTTGTGTGTGTGTGCGTACATGCATGAATGCATGTGCAAGTGCTCATGCAAGCATGCATGTGCGCA
>OU015751.1:10496670-10533773 GCA_907169655.1 Acomys percivali
ATGCATGAATGCATGTGCAAGTGCTCATGCAAGCATGCATGTGCGCATTGGAACATATGTAGAGGTCAGTTCTACTCTACCTGAAACATGGCAGCTACTGACCTTAGCTCTTCAAGCTTGGTGGCGTTAACCACTGAGCCTTCTGACCATCATTCACATATACTGTTTTTACAAAGAAAGGAAAAGTTTGCACAAGAAACTTTAAAACCGTGAGAAAGGTAATGAATGAGCTTAACCACTGGGCCATTTCCTCAGCCTATGAAGATACTCCTTTACCTGGACTTCCTGCCTTAGTCAAGGTATTCCTCATTAAGATGTATATTTCAAAGTTCTTTTAGGGGGAACACTTACTACACATCTGAAATATTTCCTCCTTGACTTCAGTATAGGTACCATTGCCAGTAGATTCAACTCTCAATAATATTTGTGAAAAACCAGAGAGAATAATACAATGCTACATAAACCACAGAGAGTCTGCTCATAAATATTATTCACTTGCATCTGCATTTTGTGAGATCCATACACGCACACAGAAAAGGCCTGTATTTAAATGTATACTCTGTCAAATCTTGCTCCGTGACATTCAAAGTAAGGTTACTACAACACTGGAGATTGTTTCTGAAGTAATTTCAATAATTGGGTATGGTAACAAAAACTTTAGGCATGTATTCTGTAAAAATCTGTGATTTATGAGAAATATGTATAAACCATTACATATATTAAGATATTTGTAAAACATTATATGTATCATCTATCATTTATCTAGAGATGAGAAAAAAATACGGTTTATGTAACCATAGCTATACATACATATATAATTGATCTTGGTAAGCATGCTGTGAGGTGAAACTATGAGGTTAAGACAGTCTTATAATACTTAACATAGTGAATGTCAAACCTTTGCCTCGCCTACCATAGATAGATGTATTCCAGACACTAAATAGCCTACAGCAAAGGAAATGATCTAGCACAGAACTCATGTTATCATATGATTTTAGCTATCTTCTGTGATTATTATATACAAGAATCTGTGATGCTATAGAGATGGCAGAGCTCATGAAGCCAAGCTGACTGAGAGCTGCCAATTGCTGCCATGGTGGCCTTCCCTTTATAAGGGATAGAACATAGAACAGACAACGGTGGAATGCAAACTTTAATGGTAAATTCTGATAAACATTGTGTAGAATTATCTTATGAACTGAGAATGTCCATCCTAGGGAGGTTTCCTTAAGATTCAGGAAGTCAGTATCTCACAAGTTTCAGAATGTCCCTGAAACTTACAGTATTCACAAATCCCCTCCCTTCCCAAGGTTAATGTAGCTTTCAAAAATGGCTGCCATCATGAGATTCTTGGGGATAGAGTAACTTTTGAGTCATCCATGTACCTGTTAATAACGTTTCATTTAGTTTTGGACCTAAGCCAGAAATTCATGAAATAGTTACTTTGGTCTGTCACTGTTGCCCCACATGGGGTGTATACACATTGCTTTCAAGTCTCCACAAGAAAAGTTAACCCAACATGATTGCAGTTGACTTTCTGGTCATAAAAGTAATTTCAGAAGCTACTATAAAAGTAAAATTTATTTTTATATGTCAAAGTCTTGTCCATTCTATTGGGCCTTGATTTCCATCCTTCCCTTATTCCTGGATTTATATACACAAATCTATTCACCAAATTTGTCATTTCATAATATCAATTTATAGAGAAGAAAAATGTCTAGATTTACAAACTTAGTCCTTCTCAATAGAATGGAACTCTGCAGAAAACAAACAAACAAACAAACAAACAGACAAAAAAAACAGAGATGATGTTTGTAATTAGGGCAGCTTACACAGGACCCCAATTTGAAGTGCACTCTGTAAATGAGCATATCCTGGGAACAACTGGCCTTTCTCTGTATTATAAACATTGTGTAGCAATGGAGCACTTGGAGAAACAAGCATGTACTGTAAATAAATAAGGTTGCTATAGTGATTACAAAATGCTAAATAGAATCTAGGGCACTTATCTAAAATTCAATGAGAGTACTTGTCAGATAAACCAACAGATCTCATGACTCAAAGACTGTTCATCTCAATAGAGTGCATATCTAGAATCACATAGAAATTATTTTCACATTTCCACAAAACACATAAATCATAACTTCCTAAATAAGAAGTCTAGATACACAGATATTTATGACAATACTTCTCAGTTCATTACCTCATCTTGAGTTTTAATATCAGTTGTGGAATATTAGGGGAATCCATGAAATTTTTATCTCCCTATGCTAGCCTTTAAGCATTCATTATTCATAAATCCAGGACACGTTTTATTTGCCTATTTGTACTTTGTGTCTGTGTTTTGGATCCTATTGGAAGGAGACACATGTGGAATCAGAGATTGTAGATGGGTTTATGTTTTGGTTCCTACAGGAAAGAGACTTGCTTGGAGTTGATGGACCATGTTTTGTTCTTTGCCTCAGTTTAAATGTCTGTTAGAGATTGCTAGTCTTGGTTTATTTTTGTGCAATACAGAAACATTAATATGTTTCTCATAACAGTATTAAAGAACTTAAAGAGGTACAAATGTATTTAAAGTAGCTCTATGTTTTATATATTTGCAATTCTGGTGGCATTAAAAATAATAGCTATTTATGTTATTATTTACATATTTTTATTCTTATCTGGACATCTTTTTGAAGCACTAAAGTCAAACACAGATCTCACTAGCTTCCAAACATCAGTGTTTCTAGATAGATTTCATCATCCTTACTGCATAAACAAGAGCTCCTGGAAATGTCCCTGGATCTCCTTAGGGTATGATAGCCAAACTCATCAAGAGCTGCTTCAAATGGGAGCCGATGCCACTGTTCATGAGTACACAGGAAGGAGAGAGAAGAAAACCAAAGAGGTTCTCTCTAATTTCAACATCATTGAAGGGGGAGTCCATTTTTGAGACTAACTGTGTTAGACATTTAAGCACTAAGCTATATTTCAGGTAACACTGCAAGGAAACTAAGATATATATACCCACCATGACCAACACAGGCAGTGGTTCAACAGCTGCCATGAACTGGGACCCAGTAGTTAAAATCAGTTTCCAATTCCCCCCGTGGTTCTTTTTTTTTTTTAATCAATAATCTATAACCAACAATGTTCCTTTTCAAAAGTTCTAAATCATTTAACTTAGAAGTTCTTTTTTGTTTGTTGTTTGTTTGTTTGTTTGTTTGTTTTTGCTTTTGGAGACAGGATATCTCTGCATTAACCTTGGCTATCCTAGACTTACTTTGTAGACCAGGCTGGCCTCAAACTCACAGCGATCCACCTGCCTCTGCCTCCCGAGTGTTGGGATTAAAGGAGTGTGTCTTAATTCATACACGGATGTTTTAGTATAAAATGCAGTGGTAGCTGTTTGGGTAGACATAACTTGTACACTTGTACTTATAACTCTAGAAGAGGAAAGTGTAATCAGGAATATTGTGAGAGAAAATAATACTTATTTTAATAAAAAGTGATTAAAAAAAAAACAGCTAGAAGTAGAACAGAATAGAGTCACAGAGTTGCTTTAACTCAGAGGTAGACTGCTGTCTTAGTTAGGGTTTCTGTTGCTGTAAAGAAACTCCATGAGCAAGAAAACATTTCATTGGGACTAGCCTACAATTTCAGAAGCTTAGTCCATTCTCATGATTGCCGGAAGCAAGCGTGGCAGTGTGGAGGCAGACATGGTGCTGGAGGAGCTGAGAGTTCTCCATCTTGATAAGCAAGTAGCAGGAAAAAGAACTGTGTGTCACTGAGCGTGAGCTCAAGCATAAGAAACCTCATAGCCCACCCCCGTTATGACGTACTTCCTCTAGCAAGGCCACACTTCCTCTAACAAGACCCCACTTCCGAGAGTGCCGTTCCCTATAGGCGTGGGAAATTTTTTTATTCAATCTTTCAAAACTGATCACTTAAAAAACCCCAACAGAGCCGGGTGTCGTGGCTCATACCTTTAATCCCAGCACTCGGTAGGCAGAGGCAAGCAGATTTCTGTGAGTTAGAGGCCAGCTTGGTCTACAAAGTGAGTCCAGGAGAGCCAAGGCTACATAGAGAAACCCTATCTGGAAACACCCCTACAACCCCCCCCCAAAAAAAGCCCAACAGAAGATAAAGAGAGAGGCTGGGGTGGAAGTCTCAATCAGGCTAATTGTTTGCTAGTCTCTCCGAAGAAAAGGAGGAATAACTGACTAGTGTAAGCAAATTTGGTGCCCAGCACAACCTTCTCAGTCCATACACCAAGAAACAGAACCTCATGTGTGATAAATTCAACAGCATGCTTGTGGCTGGACCTTGCTCAAACTTAAAAACCAGCGGCAAATTCTGGGGAATGTTTTCAGACTACTACATCAACCCCGGAGAACCAAGAACGTGGTGGAAACAGTAAACCAAGAAGAAATTGGATGAGCAACTGGCTCTGACACCGCAGATCCTTTGTTCATTGATTTAGTGACTAGGAACATTTTATGCATAGCCCTTAAAGCTTGTAGCTAAGAGAGAAGATGGACAGCGAAAGGTTTGAGGATAGAAAGTTATAGGGGAAAATTGGAAAGTGTATTCTAGAAAACTAGCTTGTTATACAAATTATCTTACATCATAGATAGATCCAACTGTCATTTCCAATTTCCCTTTCAGTGATTGGTACATAGCAAAACATATCTTGCTACCTGCTGTATGCTTTAGATGACATTAAAGGCTAACTTTTGCATGAAAAAATACAAACATTATATGAAGATTAATAATATTTGTGGTAACAGTGAAAGCTAACATTTTTAGTCTCTATCCAGTACTAAAACTTTATCTACACAATAACCTCAATATATTTTAGTAATATTTTGTCTAACGTTTATTTTACAAAGACCAATGGTTTACAGGCAAAAAAAAAAGTACCAGAAATAATTATTTTTAACACAGCACATGGCTTAAAAGACATTACGAAGAACATATAGAATCCTGTGGTGATACAAATAGAAAAATAAAAAGCAGAAGTAGAGAAAGGTGGGGTAGGGAAGATCGGACAGTTGGTTGTGAGCCTGAGAACCTTGTACGCAGTGATTTTGTTTCAGGAATGAAGCAGGAGTATAAGGAATTAACACACATGTCCCCAGGTTAAGTGTGAGTCAGCTAAAAGTTGTTTCCATGACTAAAACAAGTGGGTAGAGGCTGCAGAATCTAGCACTATAAAAACTGTCGTCTGTCAAAAGACCTAAGGAGGAATCTGAAACACTGCCCATGGGGAAGTTCAGTGCACCAAGGCTAGAATGTGTAGCAACAGGGAGACAACGGCAACAGAATCCCTTGGTAATGAGAGAACAAAGTGAGGACCAGGCTATAGCATTTGATAATGGTGTCAGCAGTCATCCAGATCAGGAAGTTTACTATGAAGATCAGAGTTCATCATGAAAATGTTCATGATCTGAGAGCATAGAGGAGGCTCAGGAGGGAGAGAGGGAGTTCAAACTGCAGTAAAAAAAAGAAATGGAAAAATAAGACAGTATGAAGGCAGACAGTTAACATGTTGGAATAAAGCAATATAAACACAGACATCAAATTAAAGGAAATGTGAGTTTATTTTGAAAAGGGAAAATGGATTTTCCAAAAATTGCATATTTACATGCGTGTCATAGACTGTTAAAAACTGAAAAGTTGAAGGAAGAATTAGACAGTTGAGTAGAAAGCTTTGGAGAAAGAAACTTAGTTTGTAAATGTAGGAAAGCAAATAAATGGTAAAGTAAGATATCTATTAATGCTTAATAGAAGATCCACAAATAGGAAGCCACACGACAGGAGAAAGAAATGTCTGATAGAAGGAACAATAGCCTGCTCTGCTTGGGTAGTAGAGTGTTTGCCTATATACAGGTGAATAGGATCCACAGACTAGGTGTGAGGGTGCAGGCCTGCCAGGCCAGCATGCAGTGGAGGCAGAGAACTCCAACTCCAGAACCACTTCCCGCTGGTAGGAGTTTCAGACCACTGTGGACTGCATGAAGCCTGGTCAGACAGAACAAGCAAGCAAGCAAGCAAACAAACAAACAAAAGCTTGTCATCACTACGGATTGCATAAGAAACACATGTGTTTCCAGATCGAAAGCCCAGATTCATGGTCAGGAGAAACCAGACTGCTAGTCATCTGTAGCTCCATTTTGGAAATGCTGCAGAGCAAGAAAGGACCAGGATGCTCATTTCCCACAAGCTGTGAGCATGCAGGAAACACTTTTCTGTGGAAAATGACAACCACGTCCTCACAGTTCTTGGGACCTTTTGTTGCTTCTAGCATGGATTGGAAAACACGAAGGAAATATATTTTATAGTAATTGTTTGTCATTATAGCCACATGTGCTTTCAAAAAAAAATATATGATTTGCCCCGAGAGTGGCCCATTTTTAATGCAAGCAAAGAATTCTCAAATGTAAGTATAGGAAAAAAAAAAATGAGAGGCTTAGAGTAAATGCTCTCAAAGGACGCAAGTGGCAAGCAGTGGGATTGCCACACAGAAAGCAATGTTTAATTCTTTAAGAAGCCTCCATGCTGCTTTACAAGGATGAGGGGAAGAGCCAGTGTACAGTCCCACTAGCAGGCTGTGAACCCCCTTCACTTGTAGCATCTACTATTTCCATATGTTTAATGAAGCATACTCCTACTGAGGCAAGTCTGTATCTCTTTTCAGTGTGTCCTTTCCCGATGATTCGTGACACTGAAAACTTTGCCCCTCTTTTGTTTATCTTCATATCTTGTCTCAAGGAAGAGCTGTCTGCAGATAACTCCCTCACTTTTAGTTAGAGTCTCATTCCAATTGGGCTACTAGAGTGCTTACTCCATTGGATGGGAGCCCCTTGTGGGAGGGGCCTGTGCACGCTGGCTCAGTCCCTGTGAGTTTCTGTGTGTGTATGTCAGTCTTGTGTCTAGATGCTCCCACCTGCAGTAAATGGGAACAAAAACAGAGACTCACAACGAGAGAGTATGCAGGGAGTGAACGCCCTTGGGACCCTCAGTCCCAAATGGGATGTCTCCATGAAACCCCTCCCCTCAGGGATCAAGGAACTCTGAGGAAGAGAAGGCAGAAAGGTTGTAAGAGCCAGAGGGGATGGAAGACACCAAAGAAACAAGGCCTTCTAGACACAATAGGACTGGTGCACATGAACTCACAGAGACTGTGGGAGCACGCCTAGGGCCTACACAGGCCTATGCCAGAAGTGGACACAACTCCTATCCCTTAACATAGAAGATATCTCCAGTTTATAGCAGCTCATAAAGAAAAATTAGTTGCCTCCATTGGAGTCTCACAGGGTAATTCAAACCACACTTGAAACTTGAAGGCAGGCTCCTTGCCAAGCGCTAAATGGACAACACAAAATTAACTGAATGATATTTTTAGGTGTTCTTTTTTTTTTTTTTTTGTTACACAGTGCTTTGTCTTGGCATTTTTCTACTTACAGATATTTTGCTTATATATCATGGTCTCTTATTTTATTTTAATGCATTTTCTCTGTGTGTGAATGTGTGTCTTAGAATCTGTATGTGTTCCTTGTGCTCTTTCTTTGGTTGTTTTCCCTAGTTTATTTTCTATATGTTTGTTCTTACTTTTTAGTTTATTACTATTATTGCTATTTTTAGATGTCGGTCTGTATTCTAATGAGAGAAAGACAGAGTATGGGTTGGATGGATGGTAAATTAGGGAGGATCTGGGAGGAATGCAGAGAGGGGTGTTAATAATCAGATATATTGTATGAAAAGAACTATTTTCAGTAAAAATATCATGCCTGAATATAAAAATATCTTTAATATTATATGCATATTTTAAAAAACAGAGATAAACATGTAAATAAACTCATTAATCATATTCCCATTGAAATTGTGGAAGGAACATTTACCAGAATTTCTATTATATACATGAAGAAAAATACTTCTAAAATATTAAAATCATTTAGAATTTGCCATTAGTAATACATAGCATAATTTGATATACACACTACAAAAAAGTTAAATGACAACCTTGAGGTGTCAGATTACTGAAGAAATTGTAACCGCCTCTGACAGATTCAACTTCTAAATAGCAGAAATTACTAAAGATACTGTATGTGGGGAAGGCCTCCCAAGACCCTAGCCATATCCCAGCACTTTTAGAAGAGAATGACTGACAAGGGAGAAAATAAAATATACTCTGGGAATATGATGCTGGTAGATTGTTCATGCCTCAAAGGATGGCTGCAGACCCGTGCATATATGGTCAGCGCAGATAACAATAACAACAACAATAATGAAGGACATAAAAGGAGAATGAAGATGAGTTGGTGATACCAGAGAGGATTTGGACTGAGGTAGTGTTGACTGTAAAAGATTAAAATACATTGCATATTTTTGAACGTTTAAAAGAATAAATAAATATTAGTTGACATATAATATGAATTTAAATACAGAACCTTTTACAGTAATAATTTTTATGAATAAATAAAAAATATTGTGTTTGAGTAATGATTCTAACTAAAGTTTTTTTTCAGACCACTATTTGGACAACTACAAATCCTCATGGAAAAGAAATAAATAATACATGAATAAACACAAAAATTCATCATGCTCTTGGACTTACAAAATGTTGTATTGTAATGACAATTAAACATAAACCCAAGATGCAGAAAACTGTAAATCAAGTCCAGAGAATGATTATTTTGAGAAAAGACAAAAATTGAAGCTAATATATACATGAAAATCTAATTACACAAGGATCCTATAGTATCTTACAGTATACAAGGACGAAGTATATAGAATTAGTGTTTGTATTATGCACATGTGAAAATAGAATTTTGGATATGATTGAAGCAAAGACTTATTATAAATACTGTCTTACAGGTATTGACTAGGGTAAGTTTTTGGTTAGATAAACTTTTTAATTTTGTGCTAGGTCAAATTAATTCATACTGTAGAAACTTAAATGACCTAAATATAAAACTAGGAACATAGACCTACCTGTATGTATCAAAATACTAAATGTGGAATATAAAGTAATGTGGGATTTAAAGTTACTCTATGATAATATAGTTCAACCTTAGATCAGGAAAAGAATTTTAAACAATTGTATAAAAATCTACTATCTATAAAATATCACATTTATGGCCAGCACTCTTATTTTTAAAATGATAGAGTTAACAGCCTTAAAGATGAATGAGTAAGATCCAAGAGGAAGATATTTAGCACACACATATTACTGGTAAGTCCCTATTTCACAAAAATTGAAACTCTTCAGATCAATAAGAACAAGAAAGAAAATTGAAAACAGTCAAGTTAATTGGTAAAGTATTTCACAGACACAGTGTGTGGTCTTCAATAATAAATATATTAAATGTGATTCACCTCATTAATAGCCAATGAAATATATCTGAGACCACAATTAAATGCAGCCACACACACACAAAATCTAAAATTGGTTCATTGATATGAACTGTAATGCTGGTTTGCCTCTGAATTCTCATATGCTGCTGGGAGCAGTGCTAAACTATTATACCCACCTCAGAAGATGGTCAGTCATTTTCTAGGAAAGATGGACATAGATACTAACCAAGATCTAGTAATTGCACTCCCTGATATATATCTGACAAAGATATGCACTAATTATATCCAAAAGATAAAATGATTCAAGATTCCAAACTGAGATGACTACATAGTAAATTTACACACAACAAGATCACAATAACTAAATTAAATGGAACATTGTTACATGATTCAAAGATATGTGGCAATACAATTAAGAAAGATAGAATTGTAAATATTTGCAATGATAAATATGACAAATACACAAGCATGAAAGAATAAGCAACATATAGAATATGTTCTATGTGCTTCTATATATGGATGGCAGGAGGAAAAGTAAAGAAATACTAAGAATTCATGTACAGCTTGGAAATGGAAAAGTATAAACCAGGATCTAGTTTCCATAGAAGTTAAGGTACCTATGTTCTGTAGAGGAAAAGATACAATGATTGAAAAATAGAGGGAGGCACTTGCCTCTTTCTACCTGTTCACATGGGAAGTGAAGTGCTACTGTAAAGTCTTGAATCGATACTATGCTACTGTAAAGTCTTGAGCCAATCCCATAGTGGCTTTTAGTAGAATTCTCTGTGCCATCTGGGACTACCAGCTCTACCTGCATTCCCTGAGGCCTGCTGCCACACCAGGGACTATCAGAGCACTCACAACAGCTGTAAACTGAATTCCATTTTCAGATGACTGCCAACTCCAGGGACAACCAGATGGCTAAAGGTCAGTCTAAGAACACAATCAACAAGATCCATGGAAATGTGATGCCACCAATACGCACGTATCTCATAACAGCAAGCCAAGGATATCCTAACACAGCTGAAACATGAGAAAATGACCTTAAATCTATTCCTACGAGGATGATAAAGGCCTTTATAGTAGAGAGAAATAAATCTCTTAAAGAAATAAGGGACTATGTAATTAAACAGGTGAAGGAAATGAATAAAACAGTTCAAGACCCGAAAGTGGAAATAGAAGAGATAAAGAAGACACAAAGTGAAAGAATCCTTGAGACCTAGGGAAGAGAACAAGAACCACGGATAAAATATCACAAAAATACAGAAGAGACGGAAGAGAGAATTTCAGGCTTAGAATTAGACTGAAGAAATCAATAATCTTGGTCAAAGAAAAATATTAAATCTAAAACATTCCTGCCACAAAACATCCAAGAAATCTGGAACACTATGAAAAGACCGAACCTAACAATAACAGAAATAGAACATGTTTTCAACAAAATCATAGACGAAAACTTCCCTAATCTAAAGAAAGAGATGCCTTATGAACATACAAGAAGCTTATAGAGCTTTAAATAGATTGAGACAAGAAAAGAAAATTCACCTACAACGTAATAATAATAAAAAAGACACTAAATGTACAAAACAAAGAAAGAATATTAAAAATTGCAAAGGAAAAAGTCCAAGTATAATATGCAAAGGCAGAACTATCAGAATTATACCTGACTTCTCAACAAAGACTCTAAAAGCCAGAAGGGTCCTGGGCAAATATATTGCAGATTCTCTAAGAGACCACAGATATCAGCCCAGAATACTATACCCAGCAAAATATTAATTACCATAGATAAAGAAAATAAGATATTCCAAGACAAAAACCAAATTAAAAAAAAATTCTATCAACAAATCTAACCAATGCAAAGATGTAAACTATACCCAAGAAAACACAGGAAATGTGAGTAACACTCCACATCAGCAAAACCCAAAGGAAGGGAAGTGGATGTGCATCATGTGCCCATATAACACAACCACCATCTAAATAGCAGAAATTAACAATCACTGGTCATTACTTTCTCTCAACGTCAATGGACTTAATTCCACAGTAAAAAGATATGTTAACATTACAGATGTTAAAAATAGGATACGTAATTCTACTGCATACAAGAAATATACCTCAGCAACAAAAAATAAATATCTCAGTATAAAAGTCTAGAAAAAAGCGTTTTCCAAGGTAAACAGACCCAAGAAGCAAGCTGGAGTAGCCATTCTAATATCTAACATATGTTTGGGTAAGACACACACACACACACACACACACACACACACACACACACACACACGGTGGGGGGGGGAACTGTCACCAGATAACTTACTAAGACTTACTATGTGGGCTCTCCCTGATACAGTTTCTATATTATAAATTCATTTCATGGAGTCACCTTTTCTATTTCTCTGTAATGAGATCTCTCAACTATTCTAAACTCTACGTCCCTATTAAACATCAGATCTCCTTATTAATTAATGTTAGTTGTTATTCTTATTAAATTTCAAGAGTTAAAAATAAAAAGGCATATTCTTGATATGCACTCAGATCTAGCCAATGGACAGGACAGTCTCCACACTTGAGGGGAGAGTGGGATATGACTTTCTCATGAACTCTGGTGCCTCACATTTGACTATGTCCCCTGGAGGGGGAGACCTAGTGGCACTCAGAGGAAGGATAGCAGGTCACCAAGAAGAGACTTGATACCCTATGAGCATATACAAGGGGAGGTAATCCCTCTCAGGAACAGTCATAGGGGAGGGGAATAAGGGGAAAAGGAGGGAGGGAAGAATGGGAGGATACAAGGGATGGGATAACCATAGAGATGTAACAAGAATAAATTAATAAAAAAGAAAAGAAAATAAATAAATAAATAAAAAGGCATTTAATAGTCAGTCACTGGAGCTATTTGAACTTGACATTAGCATTCAAGGTTCCTTAGAGCTCGAAAATGTTAAGCATAAGCTTTTGTTTGCTTAAGACACAGTGGGTGTCTGCCTCACCTCTGCCATAAGGCTCCTCTGATGAAATCTGCACACACAAAGCCGCTTTAACAAACAAAAAAGTGCCCACAAAACATTTCACAACACAAGGGGAGACTGTGGGTTTCAGGTCAGTAATAAGTGATCTTACTGTTTTCTTAATGAGATAAATTATCTAGCTGCCTTTTATAGCTTCTGCATGCATTTCCACTAAGCACTAAAGGGATTCAAGATGGCTAAAACCTAACATATTATTTAGAAATTATAGCTGTTAGTCCAGGGTAGTGATGTACACTGCAGTACCAGCAACTAGGACAGGGAGGCATAAGGATCAAGATTATCCAAGCTGCAAAGTGAGTTTCAAGCCAACCTGGGATGAATGCAGCTTTTGTTTTTTTTTTTAAAAAAAAGTTAAGACTAAAGCAAAATAAAAAAGGAATGATTACAGCTATTATGTTACATGGAAATTGGACAGTTCCACGTTAATTACAGTAGAAATTACAGTATTTCCCTGGGAATAATCTCAGAAAAACATTTGAGAAAGTGCCCTTATGTATATGTCTCATCCACACATTCTACCAAAAGAGCACAGGGGATTTCTATCTTGGACCAGGGAAAAGGTGTTTTATAGAGTAAGTTTAAAAGTAAGACCACTTAAGTGTTTTTTATAAATTAAATCCCAAGGTTTTCTCTGCTTCAGTCTTGTTGGGGTTTGAGTTGTTGGAGATTCTGTTTAGACTCATGAGGTTTGAAGGAAGAAGCGTCTTTTCCACGCTAGGTTATGCTTTCCAGGGTTAATTATGCTTGTAGCTCTGCCCACCCCTCACTTTAGGAGAGTTAGGAGCTTTTGAGAAATCCCTCTTCAGCTATGAGGAAGACTGAAACAAAGATATTTGCAGAGAAATGTAGGCAACTGAAAGTGTAAAGATGAGATAAGCCAGACTCCAAAAGATTATAAAATACCACACATTCTCTCTCATGAGTAGGATTTAAATTTAACTGTTTTGTGCATATGATCAAATGTACATATATGTATGCTTTCATGCACATATATGTATGTATGTGTGTATATGCATGTGCATGACTGTACATCATGAGGTTAATCAGGAGCCCATGACAGTAGAACACTGTATTTTAAGAAAGGAGGTTTAAGAAGGTAATAGAATGCATCAGACACAAAAGCAGAACAAGGTGACTATTAGGAAGGCATGGAGCTGATCATCATGAGGGTGGTATGTAAGAGGGGACAACGGAAATGAGGGATGGCATCAGGGAAGGAGAACAAATGAGAGCACTGTTTAATAGAACATATTTCCGAAAGTAGCATAACAAGACCCATTATTGCTCAAGAAAATGATTCTTCCCTCAAAGGAAAAATGGTAGTAATGGCCTAGACATTTCTGCATCTGTTGTGAGTCTGTGCGTCTTCCTCGGAATTAGTTTCTTCGCGGCGGGGGGGGGGGGGAGGGGGACACTTCCAGACAAAATTTCTCTGTGTAACGACGATGTTGGTCCTGGACTCGCTTTGTAGACCAGGCTGACTTTGAACTCAGAGATCTGCCTGCCTCTGCCTCTGCCTCTGCCTCCCAAGTGCTGGGATTAAAGACGTTCACCACCACATCAGAGATGACTCAGAGATTAAGAGTTCTTCCAGAGGTTCTAAGTTCAATTCCCAACAACCTCATGGTGGCTCACAGCATCTATAATGTGATCTAATGCCTTCTTCTGATGTGCACGTGTACATGCAGGCAGATCACTGAATACATAATAAATAAATAAATAAATAAATATAGGAATCTTGTTCTTGGCTGGAGAGATGGCTCAGTGTTAAGAGCACTGGATGCTCTTCCAGAGGTCCTAAGTTCAATTCCCAGCAACCACATGGCAGCTCACAACTGTCTGTAATTCCAGTTCCAGATGATTTGACACCCTCTCCCAGACATACATGCAGGCAAACACCAATGCAAATAAAATAAATAAATTACTAGGTTGGGGATATAGCTCAGTGGTAGAGTGCTTGCCTAGCAAGAACAAGGTCCTGAGTTTGGTCCTCAGCTCTGGAAAAAAACAAAGACAAAATAGCAAAAAGATTGAAATTAGTTTTTAAAGTTCCACAGAATTAAGACATCATTATTATCATCTTTAGATAGTATTTTGCCAAAATAAGCTTACATGATTCAGAGTTATATTTGGGCTGTTTTCTACCTATAAACTTAGGGTTTGCAGGTAGCATGGACCACCTGCCATGGCTCTTTCTCAGCTATAACCTTTTTTCCTCTGGTCAGACCAACCTTTATCCTATCCAATTGATTTGAATATTTGAACATTTCACAAATTACAGTAATTTTACTTAAGAAATGACAGATAGAATTTCTTTAGTGAAAGGAAAGCATATATATATGTCAATGAACAAGAACACCTTACCTATTGTTCCTCAGGAAAATAAGAAGATAACTTTGGATCTCCTGACAGGGGACATTGGACTGGAAATAAGAATCTGTAAAGGTGAAGACTATACCAAGAGTCCATGGATGCACGTCCCCCGTGTAGATGTCACAGACAAACGAACACTGGAGGGGAAAAGACATGGGTTTGATTGTCTCCTTCATTCTATTCTGCCCAGTTCTTTACACAGACCTTCAAAGAGTGGGATTTGCCAAGAGGACATAGCTTCTAGATAAACATCCTAACATTCTTTAAAAATCAAAAGGTGTACTTTCATTTTCCAACATGTGTCATGAGTTCATTTCTTTTTTTCCTGACAGCTGAACAAAGTGCAATTCTATGTATATATCACTTTTCCTTTATCCATTCATCAGTTGAACGACATCTGCTTTCCTGGTCCATGGAGAATAGTGCAGAGAGAAACGTAGATGCAAAACCATCTCTGAAGCATGTGACTGAGAGACCAGTAGCGACATATTCAGACTCGGAAAAACCAAACATTTCAGCCTTTCCTCTTAGAACTAATTCAGAATTAAAGTTATATATTTGTATGCCGACATATTTATTAAGTTCATGAAACTGAAAGGTGAGCATGCCAAAGGAAATCCTAAGGGAAGTGGAGGATGGAATGCAATGAAACAAATGTGGCAGGAAAGAGGAAAAACACAAAAAACAAGAAGGTGTCAGATGCTATTTGGAAGCATACTGTGGGAGGGAAATGGATAAGAATACAAAATATAATAAAGATATTAAGGAAAGTGCTGTAAGGAAACTCAGTAATTTGGATGCTAACTTTAATATTTAAGAAAAATGAGAGAAATGAAAGAAAAATGTAAGGTCAATATTATCAAAAGGATGAAAGATGAAAAAGCACATATGGTATAAAGTTATTAACACAGTTTTATTTACACTGACTATTGAAGTGATCAATAATAATGGAAATGGCATACAAGGAGAAAATTGTTAGTCATAAGTGAAGTTTACCTATGTGAATCTAAATGACTGTATTAAACATGGCTGCCATTCAGTTTCTGCCAAGAAAATAAACTTTTTAAGTTTCATACAACAGTAAATGGAGCAAAGCCAGGTACAGTGGTGCATTCCTTTAATCCCAGTAGTGTGAAGGAAAAGGAAGGCAGAGCTGTGTGAGTGAGTTCAAAGCCAGCCTGGTCTACCTGCTTAGCAACAGGACAGGCATGGCTACAAAGACAGACACTGTCTCATAAACAAGAAAGAAGAAAAAAAAAGGAAAGAGAGAATAAACAGAATAAATATTTAGACAGTGTCTTTCTTCACATAACAGTCAATCATTTGTAAATAACAATAGCATTTGTAGGTCATTTAGGAGACTTGACTAGTTCTTTTCCTTTTTTAAATTAATTTATTCCTGTTACATCTCAATGGTTATCCCATCCCTTGTATCCTTCCATTCTTCCCACCCTCCCATTTTCCCCTTATTCCCCTCCCCTATGACTGTCCCTGGGGGGATTACCTCCCTCTGTATATGCTCATAGGGTATCAAGTCTCTTCTCAGTAACCTGCTGTCCTTCCTCTGAGTGCCACCAGGTCTCCCCCTCCAGGGGACATGGTCAAATGTGAGGCACCAGAGTAGGTGAGAAAGTCATATCCCACTCTCCACTCAAGTGTGGAGAATGTTCTGACCATTGGCTAGATCTGGGTAGGGGGTTAAAGTTTACCGTCTGTATTGTCCTTGGCTGGTGACTTAGTTTGAGTGGGACCCCTTGGCCCAAATCTGCCTATCATAATGTTCTACTTGTAGG
The DNA here is from genome assembly GCA_907169655.1 of Acomys percivali. Taxonomy (NCBI): domain Eukaryota; kingdom Metazoa; phylum Chordata; class Mammalia; order Rodentia; family Muridae; genus Acomys; species Acomys percivali. The sequence continues at coordinate 10,513,202 of OU015751.1, forward strand.
TTTCTAGGACCCTCTGGATCCTTCTACATTGCCATTCTCCCATGCTTCTCTTATCTAGAGTCCCAATAGGATGTCCTCCCCTCTGTCCAAGTTTCCTGGTAAGTGAAAGCTTTCGTGGGACATGCCCCTTGGGCTAGTATGCAGATATAAGTGAGTATAACCATTTGAGTCTTTCTGCTTCTGGGTGACACAGATTAACATCTGACAATGGTTAGATCTCAGTTACAGTAAAAAGAAAAATGCAATGGTTTGAAGCTAACCACACTGATGCTGCAACCGCAGCTTCTTAATGAAATTGGAGTATAATAGACAGGAGCCATCCTTAACTGAACCAATGAACACAAAGAATCATATAACCACTATGCCTTTTTTATATAAATACTCACAGCATAATAGTTGATAATAGGACTCATCTATTAAAAATCGTGTGCCCACTAATTTGTCAGAAACTAAGTCAATTAGAGCACTGTGAACTTTGGCTTGTTAAGAAATAACATCATGAAAATACATAATGGAATGATGTACAAGTTTGGAAGGAATATAAGCAACAGAGAGCATCTAAACCCAGCCCTAATTACTATCCAGTAAGAGTGTCAATAGATGATGAGGCTTTCAAGACCAGTAACAAGCATTACAGGCATAGGTTTCCAGGAAATAATTAAACAGGAATCACAAGCCAAATCAGCACATCACACATTTCAACTCAGAACGAGGGAACCTTAACATGAAGACCCATCTAGCTTTTAGTAAATAAACACTATGATAATCTGTGGCAAACATTACTGAGAAGTGACAGAAAAGGAACAACCACAGGAAAACATACAATCTAACCAGGAATCAGGATGTGTCTTCATGAACTGAATAAAGAGTTGGATAGTTTGCCAGTTTGGCACTACTGAGAAACAATTGTCACTTCCTAAATTCATGAGCATCATTTCTCTCTTCTATAATACATAAATATGTATGCATGTACATGTTCATGTGCATACTTACATACACATATATGTATGTAAGATGTTCTCCAGTGTTTTCATAAGGAAATAATTCTGTTATCGAGATAAAGATGAAGGTAGAGTTGCTTGGAACTCTGACTCATAAAGCAACAACATGAGAAAGGTGTATTAGTTATTCTCCAAGTATTCTGTTTCTTTGTAAGTTAAAGAGCTGGGTTTTTAAAAAAGACTTACTGATTATACATACACTGTTCTGCCTGCACATGTGCCTGCATACCAGAAGAGGGCACAAGATTTCATTATAGATGGTTTTAAGCCACCATGTGGTTGCTGTGAATTGAACTCAGGACCTTTGGAAGATCAGGCAGTACTCTTAAACTCTGAGTCTTCTCTCAAGGCCCAAGAGTATTTTTTATAAATAAAACTAAATAAAATCATAATGGGAAACTAATGACATGGCTTCTTCAGCCTGCCCATAGAGGCATTCTTAAAGGCAATTGAAGGTAAAAGCTTATGTTTCTCAAGGTGTGTTCACAGCAGACCCTTCAAACAAGAGAATCTGCTATCTTCTAACATTTTAATTTTGCTTTAATATTTTTATTATTTAAAACTCTCTTTCTGAAAATTAATACTTATGACTTTGAGTTATTTGCTACCTTCAGCTCAAAGAACAGGCTCTTTCAGAGTACAGGAGTGCAGTAGGTGTGTGACCTTGTGACTAGTATTGTTTCCACTTGTTAATGGATGGATGAAGTAGAGAGAGGCAATGGGAAAATGAATAAGAAGAAAATATAATGACACACATGTAAGAAAAATGCCATAAGGAAGCTCAATAATTTGTATGCTAATTTAAAAAACATTTTAGAAAGGGAAAAATGAAAGGAAATTTGAACAACACTAGCTGATGCTTGGGGCTATAATTATTCTATCAATATCATACTTAATGTTTTATTGTGCAAAAGAATAGTGAGTCTCAACACTGGATTTTGAATTTTTAAATTTTCTCCAAATCTTTGAAACTCTTCATATTTCAACACCTAAAAGAATCTAAAAATGATTTATTTACTTTAGATTAATTATAACTCAGAGCAAAGATGTTATTTTAAAAAGTTTAAAGGAAAAATATTATCCTTGACACACACACACACACACACACACACACACAAAATTGTAGAGTATAAATTCAGTGTACATGAAAGAATTTTGAATATAAGATCTCATGAGACTCCCAGATTCCTGTAGCACAAACAAAATACTGCTTCAGTCCTGTGGCCTGTAGAATTATAGTTAAATAAGACCTGAGCATCTCTAGATACTGCAGCCATAAATGTCCAATGCACAAGAACTTGGTCCCCAAACTCTTGCAGGCCATCTTGCCCAAGAAACCATCTACCCAACCAGTTCATTTTGATTTGGGGGCTGAGAAATTAATCTGGTAGTGAGAATCAAAGATGAGACCAGGGAAAGAACACTTATAATTTCCTTTTTTAAATTAATTTTTTTATTAATTTATTCTTGTTACATCTCAATGGTTATCCCATCCCTTTTATCCTCCCATTCTCCCCTCCCTCCCATTTTCCTATTATTCCCCTCCCCTACGACTGTTCCTGAGGGGGATTTCCTCCTCCTGTATATGCTCATAGTGTATCAAGTCTCTTCTCGGTGACCTGCTGTCCTTCATCTGAGTGCCACTAGGTCTCCCCCTCCAGGGGATATGGTCAAATGTGAGGCACCAGAGTACATGAGAAAGTCAAATCCCTCTCTCCACTCAAGTATGGAGACTGTCCTGTCCATTGGCTAGATCAGGGTAGGGGTTTAATGTTTACCACCTGTATTGTCCTTGGCTGGTGCCTTAGTTTGAGCGGGACCCCTTGACCCAAATCTGCCTATCATAATGTTCTACTTGTAGGTTTCTAGGACCCACTGGATCCTTCTACATTGCTATTCTCACTCTAGACCATCAGATGCTAAGATTTTGGATTCCCAAAGTTACAAGATTTTGCAATGAGGAACAAAAGAGATGAGGATGAGGATGAGCCACCAGGGAGAAGAGTTCAAACCATCCCACACTATGGGGTGACTTAAAAGTGCCTCCCAGACCCAGGGACAAAAATGTGGAAGTGTCCTTTCCCCTTTGATTAAAAAAAAAAAAAGACAAATAAGGTTGATTACAGAAGAACAAAATAAAAGAAATGGAGTAAGGAGATGTGCCCAGGTTCAAGGCACTGTCTCTTCCCCGTTTCAAAACCATTACCTTCCAGAGAAAAGGGTAATGAATGTGACTCAAGGTGAGTCATTCTCCATGGAGACTGATAAAAATGGTGCCCAGTGAGGCGAGATGTGAAAGGTGCAGCCAGAGGGAAAACTGGCACAGTAGAAGGAAGAGGTTTGATTTAAGTTTCATCTATATACCATCATCTTCTGGGAGCTCCCAAGAAGGAGAAAGAAAAAAAAATAACAGTAGCTGAGAACCATCCTGGCTCTCCAGTTCAGGTCTTGCAGCTTTACCCCTAGAAGAGAGTTTCAATTAGTGGCAAGAACAGGAAAAGAGAAGAGCTGAACAGAAGCCTGGAAAATGCAGCAGTTGGAGGAATCAGGCTACAGAAGAGCAGCGGGAGAAGAAGCTAGCCAGGTTCCAGAAAGAAATGGAACCCAAGGAAAATCCAAAGGGGCAAGTAAATACCTACTGATGGAGCTGAAATAACCAAGAGAGTTGCCTTATATTGCGCTCTTGTCTCCAAATCTCTCCACTGGATTCCACTGCTAAGGCCAGCTACAAGCTGTAGACGCCTCTTGGTAATAGAAGCTGTTCTCCACATCAAACCACACATGAAGAGAACCCAGAATCCAGACTCACCCACACCCACGGATGGTAGTGTACTACACAGTGTCAGATACCAATTTTTCTGAAGAGTTTTTCATACGTTTTTGAAGCTAATAATGAAACTCAACTCACTTATAGTAGCATTAGATGTCTTGTAGTAATTTCAAATATCAACTGACCTTATGAATTGTTAGTTCTAGCACATTCTAATTCAAATTTACCTTATATTTACATATTCATTTTATATCTTTATTTTATTTTTTTACATATTTATTTTAAATGTTTAAATATTTACATATTTATTTTAAACTTTAAAAAGCTAACTAATTTCTGGGGACACAGGGAAGTATATGTCTTTTTTTGTCTTTTTTTTTTTAATTTAATTAATTTGTTCTTGTTACATCTCAATGGTTATCCCATCCCTTGTATCCTCCCATTCTTCCCACCCTCCCAATTTCCCCTTATTCCCCTCCCCTATGACTACCCTGAGGGGGATTACCTCCCCCTGTATATGCTCATAGGGTATCAAGTCTCTTCTTGGTGACCTGCTGTCCTTCCTCTAAGTGCCACCAGGTCTCCCCCTCCAGGGGACATGGTCAAATGTGAGGCACCAGAGTACATGAGAAAGTCAAATCCCTCTCTCCACTCAAGTGTGGAGACTGTCCTGTCCATTGGCTAGATCTGGGTAGGGGGTTAAAGTTTACCGCCTGTATTGTCCTTGGCTGGTGACTTAGTTTGAGCGGGGCCCCTTGGCCCAAATCTGCCTATCATAATGTTCTATTTGTAGGTTTCTAGGACCCACTGGATCCTTCACATTGCTATTCTCCCATGGTTCTCTCATCTAGAGTCCCAATAGGGTGTCTTCCCCTCTGTCCCAGTTTCCTGGTAAGTGAAGGCTTTTGTGGGACATGCCCCTTGGGCTAGTATGCAGATATAAGTGAGTATATACCATTTGAGTCTTTCTGCTTCTGGGTTAACTCACTCATTATGATCATTTCTAGCTCAATCCATTTATCCACAAATTTCGGGAATTCCTTGCTTTTAATAGCTGAGTAGTATTCCATAGTGTATATGTACCACAGTTTCTTTATTCATTCTTCTACTGAGGGACATTTAGGCTGTTTCCATGATCTGGCTATTATGAATAAGGCTGCTATGAACATGGTTGAGCAAATTTTCTTGTTGTGTGCTGGCGCATCTTCTGAGTATATTCCAAGGAGTGGGATAGCTGGGTCTTGAGGAAGCCCTATTCCCAGTTTTCTGAGATAGCACCAGATAGATTTCCAAAGTGGCTGTACTAGTTTGCATTCCCACCAGCAATGAAGCAGTGTTCCTCTTTCTCCACATCCTTGCCAGCATGTGGTGTTGCTTGAATTTTTTTATCTTAGCCATTCTGATGGGTGTAAGATGGAATCTCAGAGTTGTTTTGATTTGCATTTCCCTGAGACTAAGGAGCTTACATGTCTACACACATTGACACCGATCACTGATCAGTGTTGATCTCTAATACTTTCATTTTTATTGTCTTGAACTACATGACTGGAAAGGAGTCTATTTAGGTCATTTAACCTCGTATTCAGTGGATTCCATCTGCTTTCTCACACTGAGTTGTTCTTGCAGCTAATCTTCTACTGACTTTTCTTGATATTTTCTGATCCCCAACAAGGACAGGCCCAGAAGAGTCACTATCTCAACTTCATCCTGATTTCAATGTGTACATAGTCTAGTCAGTGTCCTCACATTAGATGTGGCCCTGGTTGATGGTTAGGCTGTCAAAAACTATATTGTCAAACATAAGAGACATGGAGGAAAGTCTCAGGCACTGAGGACGGAGAGGGAGAAAATGCATAAGAAACATACTGTGTAAACATGAGTGCATTAGTTACTCTTCTCTTTTCTATGAAAGAAAATAAGTTTTAAAACCTTAGGAATAGAACCCATGGTTGCAGGCAATACACTGCAGATAGCTAGTTGCACTATGCGTCTGCAGTTAGGAATGAAGGAAAGATGTGGTGCTCAACGTCAGTTGTTCTTTATATGCAGTGTTGTAAAGCCTACGGGTGTAGTACCACTACACTCAGTACAGGTCTTCCTTCCTCAGTTAAATCTGTCTAGAAAAGGTCTCACAGAAACACCCAGAGGGACAGCTCCTACTTCCTTCCAGATTGAGTCAACTTTGACAAGGTTAACCACCACAAATCTACTCCCTGATACCCACTCCTTGTCACCATAATACACAAGTGCATTTCTTTGAAATCATTGCAGCATGTTTCCCAAATAATGGAAGTAGAAAATATCATTGAAAAAGAATATGATTGTTTTCTGGCTAGAAGATTTTGCAGGAAACAAAAGAAAAACAAGAAGAAATCCTCATTTTGCAGTATCTTATCTTTTCTTACTGACCAATACTCATGGCTAGGTGATGTTAGACATTACACAGTGATAATTGCTGGTAATTGCATGTGATAATCAGAAGTCTTAGATAGATATTTCTAGGTAAATCAAAAGGAAGTCATTATTAGCTGCGAAAGTCTGGAGAGAGACAAAGAGACAAGAAATAATTTCTTATTATAGTTCTCTTGGCCAATTACCAAAGGAAATTACAAAGCTTAAACATTTTGTCTTTAGTAGTAAATGGAAAGACTTTTAAAATGCATCTGTACTTCAGAGGTAACCTCTCACTCCTGCAAGAGAAGCTAACTCACAATTCAGTCCTGGCAAGTTTATAATATCAGTACATTAAGAATCATGTAATAAGCTAAATTATAAGTTTCCAGACCTTCACCCGCAAGCTGAATTCATGGTTCGACTACAGAGTCAGAATTGTTCTTATTGGCATACATATTAAAATTTTAGAAGTACTTTTGCTTTTCTGGAACAGATATTCTCAACCTCAGCACTATTCAATTTTGGCCAATGTACTCCTTACTATGGAGAACTAGCTTGTGCATTGTACGCCGAGACGAGGATCCCACACTGCAGACCCTACCCCAGACCCTCTAGCCTTCCGGGAAGCAACAGAAGGATCCTTTCTTCCCAAGGTGGACCAGGTGAGAATTATCAGACCTTATTCTTCTACAACAGCTTAGAATGTTCTCATTCCAGAACGGCTTTTCGAAACCCAAAGGAGAGAAACTATTCTTACCTCTGAAGACAAAAACAACAGTGTGTAGACAAATTCAATGCACTGCGCTACCCAGGTCCTATGCTTGGTACTAAAACATGGCTGGCTGGAACCGTTTCTCCTGCCTCTTAGTGTTTCATTTGCAGATTCTTTCATGCCACAGGGAACTTGTATAATTGTAGATGCTCTTCTTTTATTAATCTCTCTTTAGTTATAGAGATCTCAGTGAAAGATAAAATGTCTCCCTTCCTTCTGCTTAGCCATGAATCTATGCCTTGGTTCTCTTGGTGCTAGAAACAGCCCAACAGCAGTGCCCACAGGAACATCTCCATACTGTCAGGCACTTGTGAGGAAGAACCCAATTAGTATCAGAAGGCTTATGATAAAATAGGCCATTTTTGATAACCAAAATAATGAACACAAGGTTTCAGAAACAGTAATAATGATGATGATGATGATGATGATGATAATAATAATAATAAATTTAAGAAGAAAAAAGGAGGAAGGAAGAAGAGGAGTAGGTGGGAAAAGAGGATGAGGAAGAGAAGAATCTTTTAGGATGATAAAATGAAACATAAGAAGCCAAAGTAGTGGGTTAAAGAAAAAAAAAGATGCCTTAGATGAAGTCAGATGGCTAACATGCAGAGAAGAGGGCTCAGGCCCAACTCTAGATTGTGCAGTAGGCTGAAAGAAACAACATTTGTAGTGGAGTCAGGAAAAGAAAACTCTACTCTGTGTCAGAGATGTTCTTGCTGTTTCTTCAGACTATGCTGACTGTGCCATAGGCCTTACCCACATCAAATCCAAATCAGATGTGGTAAGTTTCTGACCTTTGCCTCCTACTTCTTTCTTCCTCTCCCCCTTCCTTCTTTCATGCCATCTTTCTGTCCCTTCCCACTTTTCATCCTCTCAATATTTTTATTAGATGAAAAAGAAAAATCCAAGCGTCCTTTGCCACTACTGAAACACTAACATGTAAGATTAGGACATGCACATGAGGACCAGGCAGACTTCTCTCAGAGACTGTAGTGATTTTCCATTTGTGTATGGTTTTACTTAGAGATGTATAAAAGACTCCTGAGTGCGTGAGCATCCTGAAAAGGGCACAAAGAGAAATAAACATTAAAGTGGGTGTAATCTAACTTCAGTTTTTCTACTTGATATCCTGAGTTTCAGGTCGATCCTAGGAACTTTGTGGCTCCTCATTCTTCATCTTCCATCGAGGGAATGATATATCCCTATTATAAAGCTATATTTTTATGTTGATGTTTAAGGACCTCATCTTGTATATTAAAGTCTACCATACCTCTCTACAGCTTTACCACAAACACTATTTACCTAATGAACAAACTTAGCTTATATAAAAATAATTTTAAATACCAAATAGTTCTAGGAACTTGTTTCAAGCTGAAATGATGTGAGATGGGGGACTTTAACGGGAATGCTAGGCAAACAAAGAATGGTAACAGCTTTTTATTACATACGTTCTTTTTTTCACAAATACTTTTTAAGAGTTTCACAGAGCACCTTAAATAATTTTCACAGTCAGCTGTGGTAGACACAGATACCATCACTGCTCACATTTTCAAGACAAAGTAGCTGTTTCATATTGAGAAATGCAAATGTGAGAATTATCAGCAGGATCTGAGCAGGAGCAAAGCACAAGGTTAGATACCAGTTCAGAGCAAGTACGAAAAGGAATACATACACAGAAACTCAGTTTTCCGCTTCATTTGAATATGTACCTTGTTCTCTCAATCACAAAATATTTTCTCTAAATCAATTTGTACCATTTTACCCATGGACTTCCCCCTTCCCATCCTTTGTTCTTTACAAGACTTGCATGGCATTATGCAACTGGTCAAAGTTATTTTGAAAATTTATAGGGCGGAAATGGGAAATATATTGTCTTCTTCGTGTGACATGGCCAATTTTTTGTGACTGCTGTACTTATGAACTCACTACAATATGGTTGCCTGCAAAAACAAACAGAAAGGAAAAATAAAACAAACAAAAAAACCCACAGAAGATCAAGGTACTGAGTCAACACACCTGCAGGCAGCACTATTTGGACTTAGTAGATTGTCTGAAAAACATAATATTAAAAATAAGGAACAATAGAAATGGCATGAAGGTGAGATGTGGATGTGTTGTGAAATGTCTGGGAGAGATGAAGGGGAGGTAAATATGATAAAGATACATTGTAAACATGTAAAATATTGTCTTAGAATAAATAATAGATATTCTAGGGGAAATGGGCAGTACAGGCTCCTGGAGTTTCAGAAGGGAATAATAGGCCTATCAGGAATTGGCCTTATAATCATTCATGTGATATTTTGGCCTAAAGTATAGCTTTATCCTGTTCATATTCTAAGAATTTGTATAGATTAATAAAGGCAAAATGTTGTGCAGAAATATACAAAAATGTACCCTATATTGAATAGGAAATGAGCCCAAGCAAGTTAGAATCAGCCTAGGCAAAGACTGGATATAAAATGCTGGAGCAATTAAAGAGAAAGAGACGACAGAGACAGAGACAGAGACTCCATGATCACAAGGTTGACGTGGTCCTATGAACTAAAACTAGAGCTTCATGCAGGTGAGGTAAGGTCTCTACCACCTTACCTACATCCTTATGCCCTGGACAAAGAATCAATTATTTTCACTTATAGAAATTTCCGTCTTTTCTATCCATCAGTGTTTCCACAACACTTCTCACTCCTATGATATAATGACATTCCTGGTTTACTTTCCAAACATATCTGTCAAGACTGTTGTAGATGTCAGTTTATGATGCTCAAAAGAGACTCAGCTTGATGCATCGGATGCACTTTGAGAGAAATCCCATTCTTCAAGTTCTGGGTCATTACACAATATGAGAATCAGCAAGTATTGTGACAAATACCTAACCTTGATCAACATACATTGGCAGAAGACAAAAGCCAATGATTTACATGGATCAAACATTACTCGTTCATGCAATTTGGAAAGCAATTATCGAGTGCACATTTTTTCCATGTGTGTTCTAGATATAGTTGCCAAAAAGAAAATGTTTACAATTCATAAATCTTACATGAGAAACTAAACAAAAAGCCTACACTTAATGGAGTAAATATATTGAATTTTGTAACATTGTTACAGAGGAAATGTAAAGTGCTGACAGATCATGTAGGTCTGTATTTTTAAATAAAGTAGACAGGTGGGTATTTAGCACAAAAGTCATATCCAAATATTTGCAAGAAGCAAGAAAGCCATAATGATACCAGACAAAACAGGTTTCCAGAGAGAGGGAAGATGAATCATATTTGTGTTAATAGAGGTCTAGCAGTGTTCTGGAAACATCACACAGTCCATTGAGGGCAGAAGGAGCAGAGCCTGGGGATAATGGCAAATGATCTGTGTTGTATAAACCACTGTGCTGATTATGGCTTTCAATCAGTGGCTTAGTTAACCACTGCAGGGCTTCCTTCAGAAAAGTCATATAAATTAATTGGGGGTATTAATAAGTTTCTACTCTACATACTATATTAGGAATAAAAAAAGTTCAGGAAAAATAAAGAAAATAATTAGGTTATCATTCTAATCTGAGTGGTGCTTACAGTAACTAGGAATTCATATTGAGAGAGGTTGCTATGTTCTGAAATCAGTGTTGGTACACTTTACTGATAGAGTGTATGTACTATGTACAAGAGAAAAGACATTCAAGGATCCACCAGGAAGAGTGTGGCTTCTATAGCTACCTGAAAAGAATTGTTATAAACGGAGAGGTGGCAAGAACTTAAGAGAAGCATCTGGAAAGGCCTATTTATGAGCATCTACATTCTGGTGAAACTCTGTTTGTGATGTTCAAGCAGAGAAGTTGGAAAGTGACCATAAACTTTAAGCAATGTGTCTATGCAGGTAAGATCTGAGAGCAATTAGAGGCTGCGCTAAATCATATGTGGTTGAAAGAAACCATAAAAGGAACATTTGCAAAAGGCAAGAATACCAATCTTCTTCTTAGGCGTTCTTGAGCAGAGGGTGAGAGTATGCATGCTCCATCTCAAACGCTGTGAGGCAGTGGATTCCTAGTGATGTCACAAGGGTGACATATGCACAGCAGCCATCACACTATTATTCTATTAACATTCTTTTTCTCTTTTGGAAGATTTATATAAATCTCCTGGATCAGCATTTATCGCACACTAAAAGCCTGGTAAAGAGATTGAGGTTTCCCTTAATACATCTGTCTGTTATATTTTACCCAAGTGGCTCATCTCTAGCCTTCATTTATCTCACTGTCTTTTATTAATATCTATAGAAATATCTATTGCTCCTTTCTATGCTAGCTGAAAATTGACTAAGAATTCACCTTTCTTTTAAGAGCCTAGTCTCTTTTATTCCCAGTGTCTTCATTGCTACTATAAAACACCTTCTTAATTTTCCCCACTGGTTTTGTAATCAAGACCTGCTGAGAAGTCCCTTTTTCATGACTAACGATCTCTTTGAAAAGACTCAACTACCTTTTCCCACCCTTTGACCACTGTTCCTCATTTTCTCAGTGTCGGTAGGCAAGATATCAGGAAGGTAATTATAAACTTCTCGACACTCTCTTTTGTAATTTGTTAGTTAATTTTCTTCTGCTGTGATAACTGTCTGACAAAGGAAGGACACTTAAGGAAGGAAAGAGTTATTCTGGCTTAGAATTCTATGGTTCTGGTTAGCTGGGCCTGAAGAACTAGCTGCTTAACAAGATACCAGAACCACTAAAGAAAAAAACCTGTAGAATACTAATTGCAGGTCAGCGAGAGCTGAGAATTAGTGGTACTTAAGAAGAGACCAGCCGTTATCGAGGTAAAATCTTCCAAAAGTGTTTTCTGAGAGTCAGCACACAGAAACTGTATTCCAGAAGTGGACAAGCTTGTATCCTTTGCTGGATGCCACACTTGGCAGTCTAAGACTCACCCAGGTGGTACTGGTTTTGAAGACATGCAGGGGTCATGGAGAAGAGCTGAGACTTGGCACTGTGAGAGGCCAAGAGAGACCACTGATGAAGGATCAGCCCCAGTGGCATTTAAAGGTCCATGACTAAGGGGGTCATGCAAAGAAATTGAGGGTTGGCACCGTGAAGAGAACCCATGAGAGGCTACTGATGAAAGTGCAGCCCAGTTGCAGCAGAGAACCCTAGCATTTTGGAGATGCCAGCACCATGAGATGTCCACCAAGGACATTCACAGGAGAGGAGCGGAGCCATCTGGAGCCTAGAAGGCAGAGCTGGAGAAGGGACATAAGGCCTTGGAGGAGGCCAGAAGATCATGAGTGGATCACTGACCTTGAACAGCTGGAGTTTGATTTTGCTTTGATTTAATTGTGACTGTACTCTGATATTTCCCTCTTGAAGTAAGAAAGTAGTTTACTTGAGCCCATAGTTGAGGGGCTTCAAATGTTAAAGGACTGAGTTTTAAAATAAACTGGCTATTTTCATGGGACTGAAATTTTAATGTGTTTGAATTTGGAAAGACTGAGGGACTTTTATTTAAAATCATTTATATTTTTAATGTAAAGTATTGGGGACGCATAAGAAAGGAAGGGCTGTGACTTAATAGTGATGTGTTTTTTGTGTGACGGAGAGAAGGGGTCAGTTGTAATGGCTGATTGTGTCAACACAAGCTGGAATCATGAGTGAGGAAGGAGCCTCAGTTGAGGAAATGCCTCCATGAGATCCAGCTATAAGGCATTTTCTCAATTAGTGATCAGTGAAGGTGGGCCAGCCCATTGTGGGTGGTTCCATCATATTCCTGGACTGGTGGGTCTAGGTTCTATAAAAAGTAGACTGAGCTAGCCAGTACGCGGCACTCCCCATGGCCTCTGCAGCAGCTCCTGCCTCCAGGATGCTGCCTTGTTTGAGTTCCTGTCCTGACTTCCCTCAATAGTAAAAAATCAATATGGAAGTGTAAGCCAACCACAAACCTGTTTTCCCCAACTTGGTTTTTTGGCCGCGGTGTTTAGTTGAAGCACCAGAAACACTGAGACTCTAGGTAGCAGTTCAACATGACCCAGAGAAACATTTTCTTTCAGAAAATTTCAAACATTAATAAGGGGAGTCTACAGGCCCTGGCCACAGAAACGTATTTTAAGCCTATTTTATTACAACATTTAAAAAAAAAACATCATTGTCACTTTTGAGGCCTATCACACATTGTGGCCTCCAACATTTGCTAAAGTTAGGGGGCTTAGAAGGTAAAATGATTTCCAATACTTTGAAAGTGCTATTGCAGGCTGTTTAGGATAAGTAAGTTATAAAGGTTAATTGTTAGTTGATCAAATCACGGTCATGCCAATCACTAGTCTACTTTAATCACAATAATATATATCTTAGGTGCAGCATATAGGTATCATTCTATAGAAAGATAAGGTAGGATAATTAGATAAGTTCTTTAAAAACCTAAGAGACATGCAGAATATGACATTTAAAATGCTTTTATTATTTTAAAGATTCACCAGCAATGAGACAGGTTAACTCCTGGCAACACCCAGCCTACCTCAAAGAGGATGACAAGCATCAAATAACCTCCTTATGGAGATGGCTTCAAATGTGGCAAATAAGCCACTGGGGAAAATGTCCTCATTTCTAACACAGACAGAAATCTGCCTAAAAAAGGGAAAGCTTGGATGCAGGAAGAGTCGACGGCCAAACTCTTCCAAGACAGGGTAAGCAAGTCCTCAATAGTTTCTGCCTCACAAATAGGTCTGTCATATATATTGGGCCAGAAGGCTGAAGAAGATGCTCCATCAGTATAGAGTTTTGGGTGACTATTCAGGTAGAAAACTGTCTCTGTCATCTCATTTGGAAAGCTACTAACCTGCACTCCTGGTATACTCAGGTAATCAAGTTTATTCTCTCTCATGTCTCTGATGGAGTTGAAGACTAGGTAGCTTAGTTTTACAAAGAAGCTTAGTTGTTTAATGGTTAAGATGCTTTTAGGTCTTGATAGATGTTTTAAGTTGATAATGACAAGATGTGAGGGAGATTGATCGACATTCAGAATTTTAGATACACCAATATAGGAAAGATGTGTTCTTCAAGGCTATCAAATAAAAATAGCCAAAACACTAAGAATGTAACATTTATATAATTCCTGATTGTGTCATGGTTCTTCTTGCTATAGGTAGTTTCTTGTATATATGTGTAATAATATAAATGTATATGTAAAAGTTTAATAAAAGGTAAAATGACAGATTGCTTTGTTTTCTGGTATGATGTTAATTTTAAATGGTGATTGTTGAATGATTCCCACCACGTATTTGATTTGGTTTATGTAAAAACTTCTGTGAAGGTTCTTTCTTCCATTATTCTCATACTCTAATGTATAGAAAATATGAGAAACTACCTAAATAATATAAATCTCAGTTCTACCACTGGAACTTTAACAGGAATTATCATTCATTCCTATATTTTAGTTGTAAGGAAAAACATACCTAGTATTGATTGTCTTACTATTTACAAACAAATAAAAATAGAAACCAATTTTTGTTATTTCACCCTTCTAGGGTCTTTTTTGACAATCAAATTTGACTTTTTTTTTTGCCCAAGAACCATTAATACACAAAGAGTTTACATTTTCATGACAACTTCAGTAATACTTATGTTTTAATATGGCATTGTCTGTGATATATATATATATATATATATATATATATGTATATATTTACCTTGATGATTAAATATCCCAGAACCTTGTTAAGGCTAGGCAAACAGTCTGCCATAAGCTATGTCTTCAGCTATTTTTGGTTTGGTTTGTATTTGCTTTATTTTGAGAAGGTCTGAGTAATTTGCCTATGCTGATCATTAACTCATTCTATATGAATAGGCTTGAAATTTGAATATCTGCCACTTTACCCTTCCAAGTAGCTAGGATTACATTCTCAAATCACCAGGCCTGGATAAATATATATCTTAAAGTGTTAAATTTTTGCCTAAAATATCATTTATCTGTACTTTTGAAAAGCTTACAAATGAATGACAGGGACAAGATATATATTGAAATTATTATAGAGATTCAGATATACAAGAACAGATGTATGGTCCCTTAGAGAAAAATACATCAAAGGGATGTTTAAGATGAATATGGATTATTTAGATGAATAAGGAAGGAGAGCAGGAAACAGCTGTGAAACTCCTCTAGGCAGGAAACTGAGTTGTACATTCAGGGGCCAGATATTCCATTTCTTATTGCTGACTTAGGGACTCTTCTCATGCCTGACCCATTTTCAAGTATCAGAGAACACAGAGTTAAAAAGTATAGATAATATTAAATATATATCCCTATGGTGGGCTTTGGAGAACAATTATCAGTAGTGTGAGGCTTTTGTTCATGTGACATCAGTCTACATCTTGTTTAAGTAGGACATGACGGAGGTCAAATTTGAAGCCAAAAGTGCCATAGTATAAATTAAGGGTTACACGGGGCTATAGAAAATATAAAATTAAAAATATATAAATTAAATAAAATGGATAGTATCCAGTTTTACTTTAATACAAATTGTTGTAAACCAGTTATTTAAACCAGATTCTTGGGCTTTTAAATACCTGTTTCACTTGGTCTTTTGGACTTTTGGAAGAGCTGCAGATAGCATGTCAATATATGTGACACAAAAGCTGAAGAGTAAATCAGACGGCTTTACGTACGGGAAGGACAGTTTGAATTGAAATGGCTAAAAGAAAATTAAAGAAAAGTCCACAGCATCGTCTTTGAACAAATGGGAGACAATATAATCACCCACGATGGATAGAAAGAGCAACTCAGGAGAAGAAATGAGCACCGGCTGCTCTTGCCGAGAGCCTGGATTTTTCATTCTCGGCATCCACAGCACAACACACAACCCTCTGTAATTGCAACTCCAGGAAACCTACTGCCCAATCTGTCCTCTGAAGGCACCAGCAACACATGTGATTTGCATACCTACAGCAAACATTCATACCAATAAAATAAAAACAAATAAATCTTAAAAAACAAATTTATAGAAAATTATATTTAAGAATAAAATAAAAGATATCAAGAGAAAACACAGGGGGGAAATCACAATAGATTAAAATCAACATAAAACTGAGTTTCCACATATTATAACATTTTAATTTAACTAAAAAATGAAGATGGGTGATTAATATAGCAAAATTTTCATCTACAATTTAGAAAATGGCTATATATCAGTGCATATAATTTTCTCTTCCATGATGCATTTTTTTGTTGTTGTGTCATTAAGAGAAAATCTCTCCCCTATTTTACACCATATTCTAAATATGGTATTATATTAATATATAAGTTTACTTTAAAAAAAAAAGAAGTTTATTAAACTATCTATGAAGATAAGACTTGCTTGCATAGAATAATTAAATTACATCCATGTCAAGTGTCTGTCCTAGAGGCTAGTGGCAAGCTGCTTTCTACACACAGTGAACGTACCTCACTGTTTTGAGAGGCGCGTTCTACTTGAGGCTCTCAGCCTGCCATCCATCACTGTGCTCTATAAAGTGAAGGTGAGCCACTCCACTGTGGGAATAACTATATAATTCCTCTTTAAAGCCTGAAGTCAGAATAGGAATAGGACAATGTCAATCCCCATACCCTATTGTCAGTCCTGAACTCTATAAATGACAGCCATATCGGTGCAGACAGATTTACGCTGTAATTCATACTACCTTCAAAACTTGTGGGCTAAAAAAAAAAAAAAAAAAAAAAAAATGGACTGTATCATATTTTTCCCCAGCAATGAATTGTGTGTGGTTTCCTGGTTCTCTTTGGAAGGCATTGCATTTTCTACAATAGCTTATTTTGCCCACGTTTGTTTTACAATTTCTTCCAAAGTCTGGTGGAGACGCACTCAGTGTTTGGAGAAGACTTTTTTTTTCAAGCTATACATAAATTCGAATCAAAATAATTGTATTTTTATTACACTAGTTACTTGTATTCATATGGTAAATAGTTTATAACTGCATTTAGTTATCGTGAAGCACTGCACCATCTACCACAATTAACATACAGATAGATGCTAATAAAGGTGCTGTAAAATATATGACTCACACAATATAACTGTGAAGCCACACTTAACGCCCTTGGATGAGGCCAATGAAATGGCTCAGTGGATAACTCTGCCTACAACCAAGCCTGATGACCTGAGTTGGATCCCTGGTTCCCACATGGTGGAATGCATTCAGTGAAGCCAGATGTATCATTGGTTTTCCTGTAAATCATGAAGTAGTATCTTTTTGGTTTTTGTCTGAGTGTGAGAGGGACATGGGTTCTGTTGTAGTTAGGTGTGTATAAATGTAGGCATAGCCTGGGGTTTGTGTTGTCTCCAGAGGTCCCAGGAGAAGCTGGCACATTACAGAGGCTACAGCTATTAGAGCTAAGGGGAAGATAGAAGAACACGGTGTGAGTTTTATTCAATGGAAGGGAGGATGGTTTCTTCAGAAGATTCAAATCTGTGCAATACGGTGTGGATGTGGTGATCCTTGACAGGACGACAATGGGTAAGCTGCTGTGTTTCCCACTCAAGCCGAGAAAATCCACCTTAGTCAGTATCGCCACTCAGGATATCTAATATGTGAATCCTATGAAAAGGTTGTTTGATGCCCTCACCCCCCCACACACACACACAAAAGGGTTATGACCCAGAGGTTGAGAACTACTGGTTCCATGTGAAAATGCATAATTTAGCATATTATATTCTTTCAGGATAGAACTAATGGTTTATTTCAGCAATGCCATCATTGGCATCCAAAATTCCCAAAACATCTAAGGACCTTAAGTTACTGGTTTAACAGGAAAGGTTTTGTGTACAAAAGACAATTGATTTGTACCTCATTACTACACTGGTAAAATTCTGCTCATACGACTGAATTGACTGACCCTCTCACAGAAATTATATAAAGAAATGCATACAAACCTATGTCACCTTTGAAAATACCCTGTGTGTGTGTGTCAAAGAGAGACAGAGAGAGACAGAGAGACAGAAAGACAGAGAGACAGAGAGAGAGAAAGAGAGAGAGAGAGAGAGAGAGAGAGAGAGAGAGATGCACATGTCAGTAGAGTGTACATGTAAATATGTACATGCCCATGGATATTAAATGTTGGAATTAGGTGTCTCTTTTAACCACTCTTCTTCTCATTTGTAAAGACATGGTCTAACTTGAAGTTTATCCATCTGTCTAAACTCACTGTCCTATTAACTTCAGGATTTACATACGTATGCCTTGCCTCATTAGGATTACAGATGCAAGCTGCCAAGCCCTACATTTTATGTGGGTCTAAATTTAAACCCTCAAGCTTTCACAGCAAGAATTTAACTGTCACCAGAAATTCTCCAGTATCTAGAAATATTCTTTTTTTAAATTTTATTTTATTAATTTATTCATATTACATCTCAATGGTTATCCCCTCCCTTGTATCCTCCCATTCCTCCCTCCCTCCCATTTTCCCCTTACTCCCCTCCCCTATGACTGTGACTGAGGGGGACTTCCTCCCCCTGTATATGCTCATAGGGTATCAAGTCTCTTCTTGGTAGCCTGCTATCCTTCCTCGGAGTGCCCCCAGGTCTCCCTATTCAGGGGACGTGGTCAAATATGAGGCACCAAAGTACGTGTGAAAGTCAGATCCCACTCTCCACTCAACTGTGGATAAACATTTTATGAATTGAGTATCAAAATGTTTCATTTCTTTGATTCACAACAGTTAAAGGTGTGTTTTATATGTAAGATCATAATGTCCCAAAACACACAATGTTACTGTAAGTCCATATTAAAGCAAGATATTCAGAGTCTACTTCAAATTACTGGTGATGCAGTAATTCCAGGGACTCACTTAAAGTAAAAAGAGTATTTACAGAAGGTTTAACATAATCCTACAGGAAATATTTGTGTCAAGAGGTTATGCTTATAAAAGTATCTAAGCTCTTTCCTTATCTTTTCCATTATATGACTTATAGCACTGTGAATATAGGTTCTTAAAATTTAATCCAATTAAAATTTTAAAGTAGAATTCCTCAATTACAGTAGCCACATTTAAATTGTTTAATAGGTTTGTTTGGCCTGTGGTAATTTGATTAACACACAAAACCATATTGCAGTATGGAGAATTAGAAATTTGTTAGTTCTCATCAAATTATTTGCATACGAAATAATACAAATGGCATTTAGTTTCCTCTCCATTTTTTCATTCATTCCAGTAGAAGGAAATAGCCAAGACCTCGATGGCAACTTGACAAAAATACTTTGAATATAACAGATGGATGGAACTAAGTAAACACATACAGAAAGTATCTTAACATACCTGCATCTAAAAATCTAAAATAGTTAAAGGATATTGAACAACATGGACAACATATTGGACAAACTATAGGATGAAATATGGGAAGCTTAACATGAATAGAGAACTAATTTAAGATAAGGTAAGTGCTTTTAGAAAAGGACTATTTTGTGGGAAAGGGAAAGGTATGCTAATAGAAGACCTTCCATGTTTGAATCAATGTTCCAGTGAAGCTGCGTTAGTGACCAGATTGCATCCACTCTCTGCCTCTAAGTTGGCCATGGGTTAGGATTGTAAGTTGGAATGTGATAGACAGAAATAGGAATTTCTGAGTGTGTTTGAGTGTGACTTCAGGATACAAGTATGTGACAAATATCAATTTGATGTTTGTGAAGACGTGAAGAAATGGTGGATGCAGGAATGAATTCAAGAAACAGCCTCCAAGGCAAGTGTGTAGATGAAAAAAAGTGGTCATTTTGGGTCTGTATGCAGCCACAAGAGAGAAAGATTAGCACAATCATCTTTCTTATGTGTTGATTGGTATCTTTATCATATATACACCATAGTGACAGCACAAACACAATATCCAAGACATGTAAAAGTGAACTGTTTATTCTGTGTAGCTTTGAAAGCCCAGTCAATTTGAAGTTGGTGAGGATCCCTAGGACTGTCCATTCATTGCAAGCCTGAGATCACAGCTGAAAATTCAACCACTGAAAGGAAAACAAAGAGAGTTCTTCACGCTTTTTCTCATCAAAGTATTGTCTAGTCTCATAGATTAAAATGTCCCCTAACATGCTTTGACTAATAGTCATTTTCTTTTTGTCAATTAGAACATGATGCTTTTTGGTGCTCTTATTATAAAATTTTTCCTCAGCTAGATTTATAAGTTTCCTTCAACATTTTACCTTTTTTGGGGGGGGGGGGCGGGTGATGTAAACATACAGAAGCTAAGTTGGAGGATATAGGTAAGTCAAAGAAAATATGGAGCTAAGTAGAGGTCAGAAAGGGTGCATGGGGGAAGAATAAGAAGGAGAAGAAAGAATAAAAGGACTGGAGGACCTGGAACAGTACTTCTGTACATGAAATGGCTGCTACACACTTGGATCTACAACTTCAAAGGTTGTACAAAATCAAGACAATTAAAAATTCAGCAAGGATAGGGTAAGGGGTACCCAGGCCACATCCCTGATGGAAGACACCTGGAAGTTGAGAGCTATTGTAGGATGGAGAGTTATTTTTCTGTTGGGTATGATCACTGGAAAGTTGACAATACCTTAGTGGATGGCTCTGTAAACATGCAAATGTAGGCATCAAACATTGGATTCAGTAGTTCATAAACACACACACACACACACACACACACACACACACACACACACACACA
>OU015751.1:10539320-10555533 GCA_907169655.1 Acomys percivali
GAAGGAAGGAAGGAAGGAAGGAAGGAAGGAAGGAAGGAAGGAAGGAAAAGGAAGAAGAGAAGACAAAAGAGATGTCTAATATATAAACATTCACTATGAGGTGTGACCATAAGGATCTGTAATCTTCAATCTGGTAAACCCTCCAGCCTCTTGGAATGCTAGAATAGGAAGCATTATTGATTCAATACAAAGATTGTGTCCTTAATAGAAAACCTTCACTTGTAAAGAACTATGTGAAATGTTCCTATTTAAAGATCTTTCAACTATAGCACCTTGATGTTCCACCTTCCAATGTTTGATATAAAATGCCTTCAAGATCAACATCACATATAAATCAGCATTGTGGATAAAATTACTCATTTCCACCCATGTGGAACTGGAGAAAAACCCGTAATGGAAAAAAAAAGAGAAAATATAGCAAAAGATTAATTTCTGATAGACCCAAGACTCATGGCAGATGACCCATGACATGGCAAAACAGATGATTTTTTCAGTACATCCTGTTAGAGCCAAACAGATTCAAATATGCATTGAAAAGCAGGGTTTCTCATGGTGTCAGGATAGGCAAGGTGTTCTGAGAACACAGAAATACTCTCAAAGACATGAACTGTGTAACTATTTCATGATGAGTTAGAGACCACTACAACATAAAAGGAGGAGTCTTAGAACACAGGTAACAATAATCAGAAAAAAAAAAAGCACATCATAACACAATAGAAAAGAATGTTGTTTTGAGCCTATGATTTTTAAGAAAAGATGTTGAAAGAGATTAAAAAATGGCCCACATATATCATTCACCATCACAGCTACCTAAGCTAAAAACAAAAGCCGCTTTGTATGTGCTCACACTAGGCTTAAAGGAAATAGTCAATAGATAGATTTTAAAGCAGAAATCAAGTCCACATTGCTTCTGCCACCAGAGATGAGATGATGATTTGGTACCCTGTACCAAAAAGTTTGGTACCCTGATCCAAAAAGTTCAGTCTTGATATACACTGCTCGCATGTATGGCATCTATGAGCATGGTCTTAGAACTTCTGTTCAAAATATCACAAACTGTAAGTACCTCAGATGTGCACGATGGATAAAAAAAAAGCAAGACTATATAGTGATAAAAGTTCATGTGTTATTACAATAGAAACCATTAATAAATCCTCAGGGTGCTTTAAGTGAAGTAAAGTATTCACAAGGCAAGCCTTTTTGCATGGTTCCATGCAATACCAGAACTTTTGAAAGCACATCTGGCTATTTCATAGTGCTGTGAACTTAGAGCCATGGTAACTAGTGATGAGGTGGTGGTGATAAAATGAACGAGCAGAGCTCAAGTGGGTCTTGTTTCTTTGTCGGGTATTAGTTACAGAAATAAGTTTGCTTTGTACTTTTTACTGAGTCTAATATTAACCATGATGTCTTTTCATAATTAACCAAACTATGTGACCAGAAGGACATTTTCCGTTCTCTCGCCTTGGTGTTGTAAGTAGTTTCGCATAATGTAGCTCATGACTTTGACTCGCCTCCAACGTGATTTTCTACTACACATCATCTTATATTGTTCACTCTACTCTTATTTGATTAAGATGCTTTTCAAAATGATCCAAGACAGAGCACGTTTGATATCTGTGAATCCTATGAGGGAGCTTCACATGTATAAACAATAACAGCTCCAGGAATGAAATGCCATCAGAGTTAAAAGACAACAGCAAGCAGGCTCCCTTCATCAGTGTCATCATCTGAGAGACTGGATACAAACCCTTTTCTTGTTATTTACTTTTAGCCTTTCAGCCTGAGTCTAAACTTTCCCAACACAGAGGCTATGCTAGTCTACCCTAATGTAGTATTACATTGAATGCTTGGTTTGCATCCATTAGTCTTTAAAAGAATACTCAAATAGCAGAACACAATTCACTTTGAAAGGAAAGCAGTCTTCGTATTTCTATTTTTAATTTTTTTAAAAAAAAGTTGTTTTTAATTTGTTCATGTTACATGCCAATTGTAGCCCCCTCCCTCATCACTTCCTGGTCCCACCCTCCTTCCCTCAAATCCCCTTCTTCCATCCCTCCATTCCCTAGTCCTACGCCCCTAACATCTGATATCAGCCTACCAAATCTCTTCTGGACTGGAGTTGAGGAATAGAAGGACCTGGAGGGGTCAGGAGCTCCACAAGGAGACCAGTTGAGCCAAAAAACTCCAGGCAGAGGATGGGTGGGTGCTGCAGAGCTGATACACCAACCAAGGACCATGCATGGTGAGGATCTAGACTCTACTCAAATGTAGTAAATAGGCAGCAGAGTCTCCTTGCGTGTCTCATAATATAGGGACTCTGGTGTCCACTCATTGATCACTTCCCACTGGTGGGGTGCCCTTGCCAGGCTACAATGGAATCTTCATAATTCTTACACCTTCTGGACATGAGCCACCTCTACTCTAGCAAACTTCATTTCTTAGGAGAGAAATTACAGTGGGGATAAATATCCCACATTAGAGTTATATCCAGGAGTCTCATCTCTTCTGATCACTTTTGTGGAAGTGATTTAATCTAGCTGTCTATATTTAAGATGGATTCCTGATGCTTTTCCCCATTGAACACATTTCTTTTTATGGTAGAGAATAGACTAGCTTACTTAAGATAAAAATAAAAACTATATTGCGTGAGACTAACCCATAAAATATAGCACTTCACTCTACAGTACTTCATTTTCAACCTTTCTAACTCTGCGTAGACCTAATGAAGTCCTCAAAGCATAAATTTCATTTTGTAGAATATAATTCAAGACATACTGAGTGTGAGGACAGGCTCTGGAAATGCTGAAACAAAGAGGGATTTTTCTAAGAGGCTCACAGTTCAGGAGAGAGACAGACCTACAACCAATAGTATGCATTCAATTAGAGTAGTGCATTGTGCCATCTGTTTGGAAGAAATAATTTGATTTCCTCAGCAGGGGACCTAGGCATGCCTGAGTAGAAAAGATGCTCAGGCAGATTCAAATGTGTTTCCCTTGATGGTAGCATCTTGCATAGATACATCACAATATCACTGTGAAGAAGCTGACTTGGACATAGCTCTTCTGTATTATTCACAAATCCTGGTCTTTACATTCATGTATGTGTATGGGCGTGCATGTGTAATAGGTACATATGTGTGCATGCTGGCATGAAATGTGTGTATATATGTGCATGTCAGGATATGTATACATATGTGTTTGTTCATATGTATTAATGTCTGTATGTATTCTGTGTATGTGTTTGAATTATTTGAATTACACCCCACGTGTTCTAGAATATGCAACAAAGTCTAAGAGGCACCCACCGTCATTTATAATTTGTAGAATGGATAGCTAATAGTATGTATGGTTTGAATAGTTCAAAAATAACACTATCCTCTATACAGTAAGATTCAATGAATATTGAGTAAAAGCCCCACAAATCCACACTTTCCTTTGCTATGAATAACTCCCAGAAAATGTCACTATTTCACCTTTGAGTCATCTGAGGATCACATTGAGTACTTTATAGAAACCATTGCCGTGCATCATCTCTGTGTCTGCAGAGGAGAATGTGTGCTGAGATCCCTAATTGACAAAGCAAACACATGTGTTTATTCTTTAGCTGTAAAAGTACATTCTCTTTACAAAGCCATGTATTACTCATAATTCAGTTTGGTGGGCCCTGGCCTGACCTGTGAGAGGAAGGGATCTCCTTGGTAACACTGGGAATGCACCTGTGGCCATAAGGTCAATCTCTTTGCTTATGCTCAGCATCATTTCTCATTCGGACTGCTCTTCACGGTACCAGAGCTTAGTATAACTGGTGAACTGAAATGAGTAAACAATATTGATGTGGGGACATCAGACCTCCTGAGTACTACCCAGTTAGCATGCAAGCATTTTAAACTAACACTTGGAATTGCTCATAATGCTAGGAAAATACTATTCTATTCACTTGTCAGAATAACCTCACTTATATCAAGAACCTGGCTCACTGAAATAACTAATTCAAATAATATTTAAAGATGTCATGGGCCTCCCTGTGCTTGACTGACAGAAATCTATCAATTGGATGTATGCTGACTACCTAAGTTAGACAAAAATACATGCTATAGCACATAAAAGGGGAGAGCATGCTTGATCAAGCAGGTGAAACCACTGAAGAGTGACAGTGGAAATTTTAAATGGTCCCCCAATGACAGCAAAAAACAGTCAATATGCACATTATTCACAGACATCCACTGGAAGCATCACCCACCCGCACCAGAACTCTTAATAATTACTGCACTTAGATTACACGTTAATTTTTCAATTTCTGCTTTCGCTTCTCACATAATCTAAAAGTAGAAGACACTTATGCTGCTTCTGTAGGACTGTGGAGTCACATTATTCATCCTTTCACTTCCTCAACATTTAATCTGTTGAATTGATCATCCAATTAACTGCAACACTGAGAAGAAAAGGGAGTAATAATAGTAAAACCAAAACAACAGGTGTAGGCAGGAGTCATCCCATGGCAGGGGATTATAGCAAACCCAGGAAGCCTGGCACTGTCTTTGGCGAGGAAGGAAAAGTAGTGAAGACTGATAAGAGTTTGAAAACAGTCAAGGAAACTTCACCAAACTATATAACGTAGATGTAATAGGTTGTCCGTTAGCTTGCTTTCTGTTTAGGAACACTTTCATCACGGAACTGGGATAGATTTGATTTTTGGTATGTGACATACATTGGTACCATACTCAAGATCCTCACGAGTCAGACTCTTGAGTGATTGGTGCACATATACACCTCCATTCATTTGATTATACGAACTAAATATAAAGGATTTTATGAAACAATTTGAGCAGATTGTTCAGAGTTTAATGTTTTTAAGGGATTGATACACATTTTTGAGGAGGCATTGCAAAGAAAAACTTGTAGAAATCTAGATTTTTTTTTCCAGGAAAAAAATTATACAGTCTATTGTGATTTTATTTTTAAATTATCTATTGATTGTGCATGTTAAGGGGTGCATGTTTACAGCAGTACACACGCAGAGGACAGAGGACAATTTGTGATACTGTTCTCGTTTTCTACCATGTGAGTTGCAGGGCTCGAACTCAGATAGCCAGCCATACCTGCAAAGCACCACTACACTCTAAGCATTTCCTTCGCCCCTCCATGGTGTTTTAAAATAAACAAGGAGGACACAAGGCCTTCACGTAATCACTAAATTACACAGAGCAGATGGGCGCTGTTTACAGGCAAATGTGCATGCTGGCAAAGAGAAAGCACAATAAAACAGCATGCAGTGAGACACCCAGACTGGCTTTTAAAGGCCTGATCCACATGTGATTACTGACGACAGCCACAAAAGTAAAACCTCCCCCATTGACACGGGCTGGTACACGCTGGTTACTTTCACTTAATTGCTAATTATGGCCCCCTTTTTCCTGGTATTTTATGTTCCATTTTGACAGCCACCTGGAAACGTTCCTTTTCTGGGTTTATAGAAACAAAGACGTCTGACTCACCTTTGCGAGGTGGGTCATTACAGACTGGGCAGCCAGCTGTTGTGAAGGGAGGTACATTCTTAATTACGAAATTTCTAAAAGAATTGCTTCTGAGTTTCAGATTTACTGACCCTTCAAATCACGTCCCTTTCCTTCCCTGTAGGTCCCCTTTGCAATATATTGAAATAGAGGAGGAGTTCTGCTTTTAAAGCATTCTAAAGGACAGTGTCAATCTTCAGCTGTTGATAGGGTCCGCTCACGTCCCTCATTATCTTTCAGGTCCAGTCAGTCCCGGACTCGGCCCGGCACAATAGCGAACATTTCAGCCACCCACCTACTCCTCCTGAAGTAACAGACTGTGAATGCTCATCAGGATGCATGTATAAAGGGTCTGGATCGTTAATTATATTGTTACACACGGAACTAAAAGGTGGACCTGGCAAAAGGCTTACAAATAAAATCACAGGTTGCAGCCTGGGAATCCATCTCAGTAGGAAGTACGGAAATGGGAGGGCAAAGGGCCCCTCAGAAGAGTTCAATACTACAGGGTTTGGTTTAGTAATTTTATGGGCCCCCTGAATGTACGAAGGAGTGGGCCTTTGATTCTTATGCCTTCCCTTGAGACTCTTTCATTTTGCTGTTCGCTTGTCTAGTCCAACTTAGACGTGGTGGCTTTTGTTTCATCTTCTCATATTTTATTTTGTTATGTTTCATTGTCGTCTCCTGGAAGCCTGTTCTTTTCTAACGGGAGACACGGAAAGGGAGTAGGTGGGTATGGGAAAGACGGCGAGGGAGGATGTGGAAGGAGTAGAGGGAGGGGAAACTGTATCAAGGTTATATTATAGGGGGGGAAAGAATCTAAGTTTTAAAAAGGGGGCAGCTTTTCAAAAATAGTTACGTTAAGGTCTAGAGATCTAGTTCTGCGGGTAGTTGCTTGCCATGCAAACATTAGGAACTGAGCTCCATACCCAAGACCCATGTAAAATGACAGGTGTGTTGCACCCACTCATGATCCCCGAGATGGGTAGGAGGAGACCAGGGGATCCCTGGGCTTCTCTGGCCAGTCGGCCTATTTCAGTTCTTTAGACCCGCATTACAGTGAGAGACTCTGTGGCACAAAACAAGGTAGATGCCTCATAAGGGAGGAGAACAGCAGTTGACCTCCAAAACACATGTGTGGACAAGTGTAGCAACTCCCTACACACACATTAAAAGTAAAGACTGAACTACTATATTACCCTGCTTTGCTAGTTCTAAACATACAGGCAAAAGTTCTGCAAGTCGCCAGATCACAAAGACTCGGGATTGCCCTTGACATAATGTTTACCGCAGCACAGTTCACAGTATTCCAAGCTGCAGAACCTGCCTAGGTATTTGTCAAAGATGGATAGATAACAAACAAGTTCTGTGTGTGTACAACTACATTTTATTCAACATCTAGGAGAAAGAAATTGTGCCATTCGCTGGAAAAATAGATGCTGCTGTAAAGCATCATGTTAAGTGAAATAAACCAGGTACAAAAGGGCAGGTGTGTTATGTTTCCTCTTAATTGTTGCCTCAAAATCTCCTTATAGATGCATGAAACATAGAATTATAAATGTAAGTACACATCTTCATGTGTACATATGTGTATAAAAGATATGCATGTGGAAATTAGGAAAGAAGATGAAAAGAGACTAATTGGGTGTTTAGAAACGCCATGGAGAATCAAGGGGAAACATCTGGATAAATATGGTCAAAATCCATTATATAATATATATATATATATATGATCTTTTATAAAACCCAGTGTTATATACAAGACATATACAGAAATAAAATAAAAATAAATGTAAAATTTTGAGATGGCAAGTTGGGACATAGTCTGGCCACTAAAGGATTTTTTTTTGTGTGTGTGTGTAACTTATTGTGTTCGATAACCAATGCCCACATACAGGTGAAAGCTCCATTTGGGTGTGTGTGTGAGAAAAGAATAGTGCATAGGTTGGCTATGAGGGTGAAGAAGAGCTGACTGTCCCATGGGCATCTTGCCACTTATTATGCTTCAGCTTTGATATTTTCCAACGGTCATATCACAGTGAAAAGCTTTTCCATGAACATATATATATCAGAAGTGAGGGATATATGGTATTGAGATGCCGAGGATTTAAATACAGATACATCGACTGTATAGTATGCTAGATGGTCCTATAGGGTGGCATTTAGCAACTGACCCCTCCTAGGATTACTACCATCCCCCAGGCAATTTTAAGAACACACACCTTAGGTCTCCCGCAGGATACTGCCTCACCAGGTGGCGGAAGGCTGTCGATTGACTTTTCCAAGGCTCCTGTGTAATTTTGAACAATGCTAAATAATTAGTATCAGTATGAATGTGTAGTTTCCATTCTAAATTCATGGGACAAACTCTTTAAAATTACTTATCTATTGAATTTTAGTTTCTTTAGGGACTGTGTAGATAAAGGGGGCAACAAGAGAATAAATAGTATATATTATAAACACTTTAGGTTCCTGATTGCCCTAAATAGAACTTGTACTGTTCAGATTTAAAGCGATATAGACAGAATAACAACTCACTATTTGCAAGGCAAAAGGGAGTCCAGTCATATTCTAATAGCTACTGAAATGAAATGAACTCAAACATTCTATTATTAGGTAAAGTAATAATAGTGTATTATTCAATTCATCTCCAGCTTGATGTTTTCAACAAGAATTAGAGAATGTGTAGCTCTCAGTTTTAATGTTTATAAAAAAAAATGTGTTACTCTATCCAAGATCACACATCTCAGAAATTATGGGAAACCTGGAACACATTCATCGTGTTTATTCAATTGTTCGCCATATCAGCCTCTACTCAGCTGATATATAGAAAGTAATGTCTCTTTCCACTTAGCAGAAAATATTAATCTCTCAATTTATATAAATAACATGGCTGCATAATCACCTAAATGCCAAAGAAACAGTGATGAAGATTTGGGTGTATAACAGATGTCCCTGAAGTGGCTATGAACACTGATAGCAAAAGCTATTCCAGAGAAATCCACTGGGAATGGTACCAGTGAAGTGAGGACTTTCAAGAGGTTTTTGGGATCTCAGCTTCTGAGTGGGGATCCAGCCAAACCATGTGTGTCCTGCATATGTGCAGGTAGTTCAACCTCTCCTCTCATTAAGCCAGAGGTTGAGATTGCTACAGAACAGGTCTCATCCAAACTGGGACATGCTGCAGAAATACCAGTATTCAAAGTTGTAGGGATTTTTCAAAGAGAGACCATAGCATATATTTTGTTGTGATTACTTAAGCATCTTGTTAAAACTGTCCTGGCCTTCAAATAGTGTTTTACTGTGATGGATTTACATGTAAAATTTCCTGCATTGAGCTCATATCAATAGATGGTCCATGTTTTCAAAGTGGTATCAGTGCTTTGGGAAGCTGTGGAACCTTTTCTGCTGGCAGAAGTGGACCTTTGAGGATCAGGCTGTGAGGGCTACGGCCTAGTCATATCTTCTGTCTCAGATCTGCTTATATATCTGAGCAAATAAGAGTAAGAAGCTACTAATAAATACACCGTTGAGAAGCCACTCTTGGCCATGCTAAACTGCATTGTGGAATCCAGGATAAATGTCTATGTCTACAATTTGATTCCTGTCAGAGTTTGGGTACAGTGCTGAAAAACATAATTAATACATCCTGCGTTTCTAGAACATATCAAAACTTCTATATTTCAGGATGAGGTAGTATAAAAGGCAGAAGAAAAGAGAATAGTATTTTTAAAAAATGAAAGCTATGTGATAGAATTTGACATACTTTTAGGATGCTCTTTTGATTCTAGTACTAAACTAGACATTAAGATACCAACAATATACCATTTGAGTATTTCTGCTTCTGGGTTCACTCACTCATTATGATCATGTCTAGTTCAATCCATTTGTCCACACATTTTGGAAATCTCTTGTTTTTAATAGCTAAGTAGTATTCCATAGTGTAAACGTACCACAGGTTTTTTTTTTTAATCCATTCTTCTAACTGACGGACACCTAAGCTGTTTCTATGTTCTGGCTATTATGAATAAGGCTGCTATAAACATGGTTGAGCATATGTCCTTGTTTTGTGGACGAGCATCTTCTGGGTATATTCCAAGGAGTGGAATAGCTGGGTCTTGAGGAAGCCCTATTCCCAGTTTCCTGAGATAGCTCCAGATAGATTTCCAAAATGGTTGTACTAGTTTGCATTCCTACCAGCAATGAAAGAGTGTTCCTTTTTCTCCACATCTTCGCCAGCATGTGGTCTCACTTGAATTTTTTATCTTAGCCATTCTGATGAGTGTAAGATGGAATCTCAGAGTCATTTCGCTTTGTATTTCTCTGATGACTAAAGACTTTGAGCATTTCTTTAAGTGTTTCTCAACCATTTGATATTCCACCATTGAGAATTCTCTGTTTAGTTCTGAGCCCCATTTCTCAACTGTTTTATTTGGTTTGGAGATGTTTAATTTCTTGAGTTCTTTATATATTTTGAATATTAGACCTTTGTCAGATGTAGGGTTTGTGAAGATCTTTTCCCAGTCTCTGAAAGTCTTCATTTACCAAGAAAGTGGGATAGAGGTGAGGACATCCTATTAGGACTCTAGGTGAGAGCAGCATGGGAGAATGGGGAAATAGAAGGATCAGAGGGTTCTAGAATCCTACAAGAAGAACATTATGAAAGGCAGATTTGGGCCCAGGGGTCCTGCTCAAATTATGGCACCAGCCAAGGGCAATATGTGTGGAAACTTCAAACCCCTATCCAGATCTAGCCAATGGACAGGACATTCACCAGAGTTGAGTGGAGACTGGAGACTGACTTTCACAGGAACTCTGGTGCCCCATATTTGACCATGTCCCCTGGATGGGGAAGCCTGGTGGCACTCAGAGGAAGGATAGCAGGCTACCAAGAAGAAACTTGATACTCTATGAGCATATAAAGGGAGAGGAGGTCCCCCTCAGTCACAGTCATAAGGGAGGGGAATAGGGAGAAAGCGGGAGGAAGGGAGGAATGGGAGGATACAAGGGATGGGATAACAATTGACATGTCATATGAATAAATTTATATATATATATATATATATATATATATATATATATATATATATGCCAACTCACCAGCAAAGTCAGTCAGTATCAACATCTCTATGTCTAACCCATAATAATCTCACTGTAATGCAGTAGTAGTTGTTCTTATTTGTTAAACTGGTTCCTTGTTCCAATAAAATTAGCTTGTCACTAACGAGAAATAAAAAAAGTTACCAACAATCGTGCTGGAGATGGTGCTCAGTGGTTAGGACCATTGGCCGTTTTTCCAGAGCAACATGTTTCAGTTGCCAGCACCCACATGACAGTTCACAACCATGTCCAGCCAGGGATTGCAATGGCCTCTTATGGCCCCTATCGGCACTGCATGTGTGTGCTGAACAGACAGGCAAAGTATTTACACATTTAAGAAAATGATCGAAGCATCTAAAAAATAAAAATGAATGAATGAATGAATGAGTGAATGAAATAATAAAAATGTAATCTGGTGGTACTGTGACCTGTAATAGCCACAATGTCTATTTTCTTTTAAAGAATGCTTGTAAATATAAAAAATCAACTAAGTTCAATTAGAAAATTTACTAGTGCTTGTGTTTTATTAATATTACAACATATAAAAATGTACCACTAAATAATCATTATATTTAGTAAGAATTTATTATGAGGTAAGTGCATGTCTCCAGGCTTTATCTCTATTGAAACCGTTACTAATATCAGAGAGAAACAAACAAACAAAAAACACTGAAATCATACCAAGCTCAGTTTCCCATTGCTCTTCACTTATTAATGGGGTTAAGATTATTAACTTGTGTATAGTTTATATGATAGGGGGTTTTGAACATCTAATTTTAGTTAAATCTAACAATAAAGTAACATTTGTGCACATTCCATTCTGACATATTGTCAGAAATAAAGACATTTTATATAGTATATTTAAAGATACCACATATAAAATGTAAAAACCAAGATTCAACATGATAGGCTAGCAACATCCAATAGTGTTTTACATGCCAGAGACACAATGCCAAGCAAGGAGAAATAGCCAATCTTCAATGTTCAATGTGAGAGACTTGAGGGGGGGCGCTTAGTGAAAAGACAGATAGAGCCCTCCATAGCTGAAAAGTACAGTTTGTGGTCTGGCAGTGCAGGAACCAAAAGAAAAAGAAGGATGAATTATTACCAAACCTATCTCATTCCTTCAAGGCCAAATACTAAAGTAAGTTATTGTCTTAAGCCTAAAGTCACCTTGGACTCCAGGAACAGTAAAATTTCATGGGGCAGACCACCCCCAGATGACATCAGTTATCCATGAGGGTGACGGTGACTGCACCCTGGCCCAGAAGCAATCATCTCACAGGGACGAGATTCCTTTCCTAAAGCAATGTCAGGAATAATCATGTTTTCAGACCACCTGATAGACCAGACTTCAGACAACAACCAAGATTAATTAATTATATCCCAGGGGTCAGTATTTTCTCTACCTAAGGCAAAACCTCACTTCAATGCTCCCAAATGAATTTGAGATAAGTGAAAACCTTGCATTGTTTCCCTTCTCACATGGAATAAAAATTCCCTTTACTTTTCAATTCATGGCTTTAATTGGTGTACTGTTACATGTAGCTAAGTCTAGCCTACTGAAGCCTGTCTCTTAAAACTCTTGTTACAAGAGAAAACAATTGATACTGGCCCAGTACTGAGAAGAACTTCAGCCTATCGAGACAAGTGTCCTGGGTTGGCTAGCATATGGGCACTGAACAAGTTCTCAATTACCCACATTTAGCTGTGTCCAAATGGCAGATGACCATTTGAGCACTGGGTCTGCAGCAGTAGAAGACAGAGGTCTCTAGAAACTCAGCAAATGCCAGGTAACAGCCCAGGTATATGGGGGAATCTTTACTAAAAAAAAAACAAGGGTTCCACAGTGGGAAAACAAACTAAAGGGAGCAGAAGGGACCCCTCTTTGAGGTGATCAATTATGAGTAGAAGGTACGATATCTCTGGGATAGGACTAGTGTTTGCACATAGATTCACATAGGAGATAAATATTGGGAGGTTAGGAATGGCCTGAGGAGCATCCCAATGCTGACACATTTCTCTGCAAATGAAATAGCTTCTCCACTGCACATCCAGACTTCTTGAGGCAAAATTCCTGGACAGGCCTTCAAAGCACTGAAACCCCCACCCCTACCTCAATCCTGACGAGCAGGGTGTACTTACAGCCAGCAGCCCTGCCTCCGCTCGGTGCTCCAGTTGTTAGGTAAGAATCACAGAAGAAACAGGAGACAAAGAAGTAACACAGACTGTGCTTAGCAAGTACATATGGCTAAGATGCTTATAGAAGAATGGCATGAATGGCCGCTCTCACTGCTGTTATACAGTTATCTCGTGGGAAGAAAGGAAACAATTTTTTTCTAGTTTATTATTGTTACTGTCATTATAGCTATCATCATTGAGTCTTTATTTATTTATTTATTTATTTATTTTGCAGAGACATGTTTACTCAGAAGTGAATGATTTAAACACGTATGTGTAAATTATTTTTTAAAAATAACCTTACCTCAATTTCACAGCTAAATAAAAATTAACCTAACTACCAATCTCTAAGTCAGAGTTTAAATAAGAAAAGAAATGAATAGATCCTGCCATATTTGAAATGAATGAAGATGTTAAAATATAGAAAAGAGAATGCTGTAAATTATGTTCCACTTATTTCTTTGAGTGGACAAAATATGTTACAATTAGTGTGATGTTTACACAGTGATGTCATATGACTGTCTCCCATCACTACTCTGTGCATATTCACACACACACACACACACACACACACACACACACACACACACACACGGTATTGGAAGCACACTGACGACTCTCTGGAGTAAGTTCTACAGCAATGCTAATTATGACTTTAGGACCAGGAATGCTGAGAACTAAGCCTTTTGACTTGGTCCTGTCTGAAAGCTTTGAATTAAGTGGCTGCTTTTCTGACCACTTGCAGAAACACTAGAGTAGGTAGTGTGGAAACAACACTTAGAATGACCTGTAAGTAGGCTTTCTATGATCAAAATTGCTCAAAATAGTAACACCTGGGACATGAGATATTTTAAATTAAGGATTATAGTTTCTGAGCAGAATTAGGTCTTCATTTACAGCATAACAGAAAATGATCTCTGTATTGGCTTTCTGACAGTCCAAATCAAAGCTATCAGATTTCCTAACTCAAATTATCCACATCTGACAGCTTAGAATATTTGCAATGGTTTCCTACCAAAGCCAGAAAAATAAACACAAATGCCAGCTTGATGTAGCACACGCCTTTAATCCTAATAGTAGGAGCAAAAAGACATTTGTATTTTTCTGAGTTTGAGGCCTGTTTGATCTACATAGTGAGTTACAGGACAGCCAGAGCTATTTAGTGAGATGACTTCCAAATAAAAATTAAAATAAACAAACAAAAAGCACAAAGGTATTTTTAAAGATCCTTTTACTCATTTTACAACATGTAGGTATATTTACTTCCCTGCTAAGTACCACATTTTTTTTTTTAGAATTTCCATTTGGAATTATAGGAAATTCATTGCTAATGAAAATTGAACACTAATGAAATAGGATTCTAAGTTTGAATTATTAGCTCAGTTCTAGATATTAGAGTCTCACTCAGAGGTCTATGTAATACTAAAAATAACATGTAAATGAATATGTATGATTTTACGGGTGAAATTCAAATTTATTTACCATACGAAGTACACAATGGCTTTTAAATACAGAGTTCTAATTTCATATATATCCATTAGATCATAGGTTTTATAAACATATATGCCTTTCCACAGCTTATTAAAATGATAAACAATTCTGTCTATGAGAATTACTACCCAATATTTGTGTACTTCACTCTTTCTGTCCTTTCATTATTCACTTTGAAATCAAATGCAAGATTGTGTTTAACTCCAAACATATTTACACACTTGAGTGGAGAGAGGGATTTGACTTTCTCAAGTACTCTGGTGCCTCACATCTGACTATGTCCCCTGGCGGGGGAGACCTACTGGCACTCAGAGGAAGGACAGCAGGTCACCGAGAAGAGACTTGATACCCTATGAGCATATACAGAGGGAGGTAATCCCTCTGAGGAACAGTCATAGAGGAGGGGAATAAGGGGAAAATGGGAGGGAGGGGAGAATGGGAGGATACAAGGGATGGGATAACCATAGAGATGTAACAAGAATAAATTAATTAAAAATAAATAATAAAAAAAAAGAAAATTTGATTTTTAAATATCTTCTTTTTTTGTAGTTGGGTAGAAACTCTAATTAAAACAGTTAAGTTGGAGGCTGTGGTACCCCAAAGGGTTGACATTAATATAAGCTGGAGCTGACGGCACAGGAAAACTGAGCTAGTGAGCTATAGAGCAAGCTCTGTGTGTGGCCCTCAGGGGCAGTCAGAGAGGCTCTATTCACGGAAGTGATCCTTTTTAGCTTGCTATGCTATCTCTGTGCCCTTGGTTTGAAGGAAATGATTTCTTTCCGTAAGGGGCAGAGGTGTCCTGTCTGGCTTTTGACTTGCAGTATCTGAATCATGTTCTGCTTCAGTGTGCCAGAGACTTCCATTTTTAGATTTGATGACTGGGAAGAGAAGGTAGCATTCTCATCAAATGACCGTGACCTTTTAATAATTAATATTTTTGTCTTATCGTCTTATTTCGTCTACTCCTTCCTGTAGTCTCAGACTAAAAATTAGACAAAGACTTTTTAATCTTGCACACGGGGAGGTCAATCTTCTGTAAGTGAATGCTTTAAACAAGAGTTGAATTAACCTTGAGTCACACAGGCCATGCTGGAAACAGAATTGAATATCTCAGATATGTTTTTGTAATATAAGGCATCCTAATTCACTATACAGGGCCCAATAGAGTGAGATAGGATATGAGATAAAAGTAATACTAGAATGTTGTACATGACACTTAAATATTTTTATGAGTTGTAAGATACTCAAGTGTTAATTTTTTCTGGGTGAGAAAGGGTTATTTGGGCGCACTGACAGTACACTACAGGATGACAGGGAAGCTGTGGTGGCAGATGTTTGAGATAGGTGGTCACATTGCTTCCAAACTCAGGAAGCTGAGAGAAAGCCTGATGGAGCTCACTTTCTCCTTCTTCTTCTTCAATGTGGGTCACCAGCCTATGGATTGCTATTGCTCACATTTGCGTAGGCATTTCAGCTGATCCAATGTAGAAACTCTCTCAGAGGAATGCTCTGAGATATATCTTGTAGATGGTTCTAGATTCTTTCAAGTGGACAATCAAAATGAACCCTCATAAGGCCTCATTCTTAAGAACATTAGTCATATATTGACCTATTGTAGGTTTTCTTTATAGTTCTGGGGATACTAACCTTCTGAGTAATCTTTCTTCGCAAGTAACATAATCCAGAGGAACTGGCATTCCAGAATTGGCCATCTTTGGATGGCCAGACTTTGCCATACCTCAGGTGACATTTACAATGATTAAGGAGAACTCTTAATAATTGTTCTGTTTCCCTGGGTCATATGTTTAGTTGGTTAGAGGATAAGATCTTTTTAGATCAAGATAGATGATTTAAGTTAATAGAAGTGAAATATGATAGATATGATATGATATGATATGATATGATATGATATGATATGATATGATA
>OU015751.1:10555543-10567043 GCA_907169655.1 Acomys percivali
TATGATATGATATGATATGATATGATATGATATGATATGATATGATACAGAAATTTAGACCCAACAAGGTAGGAAAGATGTTCACTTCAAGCTTAACAAATACAAACAGCCAAATCACTATGAATGTGACATTCATTTAACTTATGATTGTCTCATGGTTCTTCCCATTGTATGTAGTTTATCTTATTCATGTGTAATAATATAAATATATGTTAAAAAGAAACATAATAAAATTATTTGAAAAAATAATTATTTCCTGCATTATTGTATTGCCTATACCTTGCAAATTCTCTTATAGAATTAGTTATCCACTAAGTTGTGATCTACATCAGATGCCAGGTTTTTCCTCATGTTTCCTTTTGAAACAAGAATAATGTTGGCCTGCATTAGGCTTTGTATCCAAAGTCATTTATTACCATTATATGTTATATAGTGATTCCCTCTTTGGTCAGAACAAGTAGATTTATCATTTACCTGAAACAGTGAATTAATAGACTAATATACCTTTCAATAAGCAGACGCTTTCTGGGAAACCACTATAAGGGACATAATTCTAAAGGCTGAAAATTCATTCAGAGTCAAAGACACAAACAGAGTTTCCTAAAGAGTTTATGAAGCATGAAAGGGTGATGGAGTATACATGTAGGTGTCCATCAACATGATGGGTAAAAATAAATACATGAGGTCTTCAGAAGAAATAAATTAGAACTGGGCCTCTGCAATCATCAGACTTACTCTAGTGTACGTTGTAGACTACATGCAGAATCCCCAGGGAAGGAAGCCCACAGATGAAACCGTCCTTCATCCAGCAGAAACATGGTTGGTTCTCCTGCTCCCCTGCTTTCTTTGATAAAGGCTCAAAGGTTAAGCCATAAAACTTAATGCTGATGTTGATAAAGGAGTTTGATTAAAAAAAAACAAAACAAAACAAAAAACAAAAACTAAAGATTTGGTTCATCATACTGAAAATGAATCTACAACTAGAACATTATGATGGGTGGATCTGGGCCCAGGCATCCTACTCAAACTATGGCACCAGCCAAAGATAATATGTGCAGTAAACTTCGAACCCCTACCCAGATCTAGCCAATGGACAGGACATTCTTCACGGTTGAGTGGAGAGTGGGGTCTGACTTTCACATGAACTCTGGTGCCACATTGGGGAGGCCTAGTGGCACTCAGAGGAAGGATAGCAGGCTACCAAGAAAAACTTGATACTCTATGAGCATATACAGGGGGAGGAGGTCCTCTTCAGTCACAGTCATAGGGGAGGGGAGTAAAGGGAAAATGGGAGGGAGAGAAGAATAAGAGGATACAAGGGATGGGATAACAGTTGAGATGTAATATTAATAAAATATATTAAAATATAAACACCAAAGGGAAAAAGAAAAAAAATGAAGCTAAACTCATCAGGAATAATATCTAAACACATTTCTCTAAATCTTATTACTACTTAAAATATTTACACATTTTATCTATTCATTTTGTATGATTTTGTTGACAGACTTATTATGGAGAAATTCTTGTCTTATGATGACTGGATATTTATACATTTTACATTTATGCTAACATGGAGAGTTTAATTATAGTCAATGGATATTTTAATGACCATGATCATTTAGTGCTATATTTTGATATCAATAAAAGGGCAGGAGAAAATTTACAAGTATCTCTAGAGCAAAAAATATAAATAAATGAAAGAAGAAAAACTACAACTGTTTCTAGGGCGAATAAACATGAGCCTTCATCAATTTAGACATCACTCTAGTGAACATATGAAGGCACGAGTGAAAGAATTATCTGTGGACTTGATCAAACAAAGCACAGCAGGCTACCAGCTAGCACCTGCTTTTTCATAGTGTGTGAGTCAGGCCACTTTCTTTTATTGACCTGCCCATCTGTCCCTTATCTGTTTAGCCACTAGTCTGTCTATCTGTTCTCAGATAGAGGTATCATGATTTTCTATATACAAATTAATAAAATGATAACACATTGAACTTTAATTTCCAATATTTTCATCCCAATTTGGGATGCATATTTTCTTTAAGATAATCATGCAATGCATTAAGGGGCCCCTGACGCTGAGTTTGGGATAATATGGAACAGCATAATAGATGTGCTGTCAGTTTCCCTTGATTACTAAACCAAAGATACCAGGATATCTGCTTAAGTGACATGGAATCTTCATGCATATGGCTCAGCATCACCATTTTCAATCTCTTCCTAATGAAAATTCATGAATGATAAGGCTTCGCATTTCTTCCTAGTGATGTTTCTCAGAGCATCTTAGAATGAGACAGTGAGAAATGAGGTAGAGAAGTTGCTACTGATGTGGAGTTGCTCTCTACCTCTCCTCTTTCTTTCCACTTCATTCCATGTCTACGTTTCTATCCTGAATTTGCTATAAAGGAAAATAAAAGTTTGTAACTGCTGCTTTGTTTCGTACAATGGCCCATACAATTTTAAAATGATTTTTTCATGATACAAAGTCAACGTTTTGGTATCTTAGAAAGAGGAACACTTGTAGAAGTTCCTTGGTAGAAATTTGGGTCACTTATATATATACTAACATATCATCCACAAATAGTGATACTTCAGCTTTGCCCTTTCCAATTTGTATCCCGTGATCTCCTTTAATTCTTTTATTGCTCTAGCTAGGACTTCAAGTACTATATTGAAGAGATACAGAGAGAGCAGACAGCCTTGTCTTGTCCATGATTTCTGTGGAATTGCTTTAAATTATCTCCATTTTGTTTGATGTTGGCTATAGGTTTGCTATATATTGCCTTTGCTATGTTTATATATGTGCCTTGTATCCCTGATCTCTCCAAGACTTTTAACATGAATGGGTATTGAATTTTGTCAAATGTTTTTTCAGCATCTCAGGAGATGAAAATGTGGTTTTGTTCTTTCGGTTTGTTTATATGATGGATTACATGGATGGATTTCCATATAGTGAACCACACCTGCATGCCTGGGATGAAGCCTACTTGATCATAATGAATATCTTTGATGTGTTCTTGGATTTGGTTTGCAAGTATTTTATTCAGTATTTTTGCATCAATGTTTATAAAAGAAATTGGCCAGAAATTCTTTTTCTTTGTTGATTGTGTGGTTAAGCTATCAAGGTAACTGTGACCTCATAGAATGAGTTTGGTAACGTTCCTTCTGTTTCTATTTTGTGGAGTAGTTTGAAGAGAATTGATATTAGCTCTTCTTTGAAGATCTGGTAGAATTCTGTGCTGAATCCATCTGACCCTTGGTTTATTTTTTGTTTGTTTGTTTTTGTTTTTTGTTAGGAGATTTTAATGATTGCTTCTATTTCCTTAGAAGATATAAGACTATCATACAAACAAATGAGGGGGAAATTATTGGGATGTCATGTGAATAAATTATAATAAATAATAATTTTTTAATTTACAAGAGAAAGAGAATTACTTGGAACTGTTTGTTTTATAAACAGTGTTTATTACATGAGTATTGCTATACATGAATGTATGGATATAGTACAATAATATAAGATTCAAAAGACAAAAACATTACCTCTGCTCTCTCATATCAAAAAACTGGTTCTCAATTCTTTTTTACATCACTGTGGATACCATTATGCAGAACTACTTCTGTTTTTGCCTGACTGAGAGCCCCATGTACCTTTAATATCCACCAAGGTATTTGTCATTGTGATTTTCACTTTGGGTTTCTTTGTAATTGTAATCAGTCTAGATGAATAGAGCCAGGGACAAGGAACTATTAAAAAAAGAACAATTGGAAGAAAAATGTAGACTTTACATAAATTTAATTTGAAACACATTAATCATGGTGATTATTTTATAGGAATTTATTTATCCTTGGTGTTATTAACCCTTTATGAGCAATAACTTACTACACAGCCTATGGTAATTCACAAGTACATTACTAATTCCTATAAGCACTGCTTTACATATGAACAAGTTAAAGTGTGCTGCTTAGGGACTTACCTAAGTCTTGGTTCCTTAGGTCACATTGCTTATACACCAACCTCAGTGATGAGGCTGTGGAATTCATACACACTATTTGTACATGCAATATGTATATATGTATATATGCATACATATGTATATATATACTTATATATATTATTAAAAAGCAGGGGTTGAGGTTCTGGCTTTCTGAGAAGCTGGCTCAGAGCTTAAAATATTACAGGAGTTCATCAGTTCTAGTGTGTTCACTTCAAAATTAGGGAAGGGTAAATTATTGAATATAGCTCCATAGCTAGTGAACAGAAGATTCTTCATAGAACTCCTAGTTCTATGGAGGGCCTTAGACAACCAGGAAAAAATAACAATATTCACCCAAGAACAATAACAAAAAGGTAGGAAAGAGCAGATACAAGTTAGCAATATAATGTCAGAAAAGACATTTAAAACCAAGTTCAGACAGACAGACACACACACACAC
Source organism: Acomys percivali (assembly GCA_907169655.1). Lineage (NCBI taxonomy): Eukaryota > Metazoa > Chordata > Mammalia > Rodentia > Muridae > Acomys > Acomys percivali. The sequence continues at coordinate 10,559,981 of OU015751.1, forward strand.
ACTCAAAAACACACTCACACACACACACACAGAGGTGTGAAACTTACTGAATCTTATTTCTTAAGCTTGTTTAAGTCAAAATCTAAGCCCTCTGCTAAACAAAACTTAACTCTTAGTTAATACTAACTAAAAACTGGTCACATGTTCTTTGATGATATTAGACCTTAAATATTAAGACTTGGGTACCTAAAACTTGTATAAGCCAGGCATAGTGGTACATGGTTTTAATCTCAGCACATGGGAGACTAGACAAGCATATCTTTATGAACTCAAGGCAAGACTCATCCATATAGCAAGTTCCTGGTCATGTGGGGCTATAGAGACCTTGCTTTAACCAAGCAGCAAACAAACAAATAAAACAGTACTGTTGTATAATCTCATAAACTGGTTGTATTTCTCTTCTGTTGAATTAAATAACTTTAAAATTCAAAGTCTGATGTTCATAAATTTTGCCATGTTTTCCATTGCTCCGAATCTCTATCACGACACAGAAAAACAATCCAGCAAAGATATGGACGTGCTAATCCCCTGAACCCTTTAAGTATGTAACACTCTAACAAATATACATGGGTATACGCCAACTAAATTTAAACAGAGAGATTATCCCGGGGCACCCCATGTAGTTAATGGGATCCTATAATAGTAGATATAGGAGGGACGGAAGGTTAGAGTGACAATGTCTGGGAGGGAGCCAACCACCACTGTTGATTTTGAAGGCTGGTAAGGGAAGCACAAACAGAAGAATAAGGAAAACAGGTTCTTGACTGCAGCCCCGAGACATCAATGTTGGATTAGATCTGACAGAAATAGGAGAAAATAGCTCAGCGTTGTCTAAGCTGACAAGTGTCTGTAAATCTTCAGAAAATGAATATATCCATTCCAAATGCGCAGTGTCCATGCATCTATCCAGAGGAGCCTTTCCCTGATACTGATGACAACACCAGTTCTGGAATGGCAATTGCCAAAGCAGAATAATTCAGGTTTTGTTACAGAGAAAAAGCTGAGTCTTGTGCGGTTTCTTAGACCTCAGACTCTCAGTAAGGAGCTAGACGTGGTGGATTCCTTCTGACCCTGCGACTGACAGTTGCAGTGGTTCATTATACTCTGCGCAGAGACCCAGTTGGGCCGAGGAAATTCAGAGAAGCCTTACTAATGCTTCTGACAATTACTGTTAATGCCTAAGAACATAGAAAATTATTCTCTCTAAATTGGAGATAACATATGTCTAATGAGTAATGGACAACAGAGTGAGGATAGGTGAGTTGCCATTCAAAAAGCTGCACATCAGAGTGTGTGCTGTTATGTTTGAGTGATGTACAACAGTGGACATAAATAACACTTAGACAGAGCCACTCTCCTCAAACAGCAGCAGCACATCTCTCAACAATGTGACCATTGAAGATTCTTCCCTTGCTAAATGATTTTTTTTAAATGGACATTTTATACTCTTATGAGAAAGAACACCCATAAAAAGGAATTGCAGGTTAGTCTGAGAACACCTTACTCTATTTCCCAGCTATGTGGTGTCTTTAAGTCTATGCATCGTAATCCTTTCGGGGAGTTCTGGGGTATTTTACAGGAGATCTGAAACTCTTCTTACTAAAAATGGGCCAAAAAGATTAGAAGTAGAACATATAAAATTCCACGCTACTGATGCACAATTTTATAAATCAATGGTCTTATACTTTTACAGAGTTTAACACATTTAGATTGTTTTAGATCTAATTTAAAAATACGGCAATGGAATAGTCTATTTCTAGTATTCTATAATTACTACAAGTGAAAACAGCATTGCAGGTGGTAAGAAAAATGAACTTGCTCTTTCTGCTGGTCTTGCCGACTCTCTGTTTACATAATTACTAAGTCTGCTTAAGGAAGCAACCCAAACCTTTAAGAGTGTTGCTAAGTGACATTATGCCAAAAGATAAATGAGGTTCTGGTTTTTAAATATCAGATAGGTAAATTCCTTTATGAATATGAAAAATATTATATCATCCTTCGATCAGAGATATTCCAGACAATTCATGATGCTGGAATTTAGAAAGGCCTGCTAGCCTTACTGTAGTAAGCATGTATATGTTACCACTAGGATGAAGACACAGCAATACCCACAAGATGAAGAACAACAAATAAATTTCTATGTATTTAAGTTAGGTGAGGCTATGTATTCACCCATACCAATCTGATGCATGTACAACATGAAGAGAAATATGTATTATTTAAATATGGACATATGATAAGCATTTATATTTATAACAGCATAATTTTATTAACACAAATGATTAAATTGTTCTGACATAAGTATTTTATTCAAATATTGAAAAAAACAATACAATGGGAAACTTTTATATTACAATTACTTTTTGAAATAATTATAAGCTAGAGAACAGAAATGAGTGATTTCATAATGATCTTCAAATTTTATGGCCTTTGTTTTAAAAAGAACTCATATCCAAAAAGAATGAATATAAGGACAATGTGACTTCCCACTGAGAATAATTTTCAGAGTAGTTTCTCATTATGCACTAAAGCACATCATTCAGTTGCAAGGCCTGACAGGTTTACATTTTGGATTTCAAATACACGTATTTTACTCTGTGTCCACATTAGCTGGACAACGTGAAGACATCCCTTCATCAGCATTTCAATTCATCTCAATGCTATTCTTAGAATGAGCTCGTGCAGGGAAAAACAGCAGCATTCCATGGTGTAACAAGAAAACTTCTAAGAGAGCCCAGGATTTATAGAAATCCTGATCATTAGCACAAATGTTTTGATATCAGCTAAGACCTGAAAATGCTGTATAAGAAGAAAAATACTTCTAACCACGTACATATACCTACAAAATAGAGGCAAGAAGGATGAAGCCAGCCAGGACACAGCAACATCTTAAAGAAAGAAGGAGAAAAGGATAAAAAAGAAACTTTTCTTATCCTATGTTGCAGTATTATTTTAGGAATATTTCAAAATAGAGAAAAATATAAAATTCCAACCAGTAAATATTGTTTCATAGAATGTAGGCTAGGGGTTGTTCTCTAAATGGTGTTTTATTTAAAAAGAAAATATTTAAAGGATTAAACAAGTTTTGTAAAATTAGTCCATAAAAAAAAAATGTATAGTTCAATGTCCATTGCTTGAGCTACACTCCATACATTCCTTCACTGAGAAGCTGATACAGACCACCTTTGGGATACAAATTCCTTCAGAGTTTCTGAGTTTACAGGAGCAAAGAAAGAAGAACCTACTGATGAACAGAGGAAAAGGTACTCCAGAATTAAGTCACAACCTTGGAGCAGTATTTGCAACCCTGACACAGAGCCATCATCTCGGTGAAGAACAGGAAACACGAAGTAAGCACAGATCTTGATTGTTAGCCTGCCAGGATCTGAAATCACTTAGGAGATACACCTCTTGTGTTTCTGATGATGGCCCCAGGTACTGCTGCCTGGGCAGAATCAAAGCCACTCAGACAATGGGCAACAGCTTTCAAGATTTGAATGAAGATGGAAAGTTGTAGGGAAAAGGCAGTGTTGGCTTCCTGCCTTCACTGGTTGGGGAGTATGTTCATCATCCATGCTGTTGCAGTCCTCCACTAACACCAACACCCATTTCTTCAGTATTCCAGCAAGGATTGAAGACCAGCAACATTACAATGAATCCTAGGCTTTCAGTTCTGTCTGGGGACTGTTAATGTATGGCAACCTAGTGGACAGAGCAGGAGCTTAGCCACATCAGCCCACAGAAGGTCACTGTTAGATGTTTTACTTTTCATCATCTACACGTGACTGCTGTAGAAAACAATGAACAATACAGTGGCTATCGGGTACCCTGACTTAAATCATTAGATGTGTTAATAACTGCCTGCAGCATCCCCAACAAAACCATAAAATGTTTTGAATGCCAGTTATTGGTGAACTTTATGTTATCCACCATAGAACTCTTGGCCGACTGAACAAAGCTATCCATTTCGTATGGCTGCTATCATGACATGGAACCTGTCCTCCTGTCTTAAGTCTCTGGACTACCAGAGTTGCCTTTGCCAATGGAGGGTGGCAGAGACCTAGAGTTGTGTCTTCCTCACCGTCACTGGTCTGCTCTATCCTGTACAACAGTTCTCCAGGGAGCCATGAAGCCACAGCAAGAAAATTGCAGGCAAGGCAGTTGTCCCAGAGGGTTGGCAAGGAAAGCTCACAGGTAAACCAAAACCCTAACATGAACATGTGTGCATGCACTGTAAGCATCAGGCACTTGGTGATTTAGTAGGTATCTTTGGAAGAAGTAGAAAATGAAACTGACCTCCACAGTTCTTCATTCTTTTTGTCCACTCATTTTTCACCAGAAGCAGGGGAAAGTATTCTGTGGACTGACAAGATACATCTTCCTGTCTGGTCTCTTCCTGGAAACTTGGAGGGCTCCCCTCTAGGGACAAGTGGGTGGGCTTGGGCTGGAAGTAATTATTCTGCAAAGACCAGTACCCGGCATGGGGGTCTGCCCTTTGTTCAGCAGTGCACAGCACCACATCCAAATCCATGAAGGTTCTTTAGTCAGGCCCTGTAGCCTAGTTTCACTAAAGGATAGAGTCTCAAGTCCAGGGTTAAGATACAACTATCCATTTTCAAACACTCAAGCCAGAAAATAAGGTATTTGCACGCGTCCTTCCAGCTTTGTGAGCAAAAGACAACAGAGGCACATAGTACTGATGCCCAGAGGAACCAACCAGCAGGTGAAGAGGAATTGAAAACCTGTCCTGGGACTATGCCCAGAGGACTAGATCTTTCATTGAAACCTTGAAACCTTAACACTAACTATCATACCTATGTACTATACCATCCACCCCAGTTTAGTAATAACCCAAACTGGATAGAAGAAACAGCCAGACTGGCCTAAGTCATTATTCATCATAGGACATAAGGGGTCTACTTCAAGCTCTCTACAATATTCCTGTGACCACCCCTATACTCCTCCACCCACTGAACTACTAATGTGGAGATGTTCAGTAGGATTGACCCTCAGATGTGATGTAATAGAGGCAACTAATGTTCACCACAAACCACACAACCGAAAGCACGCATGAACATCTCACCATTGTAGCCTAGAGATTCTAAGCTTTTGCTGTATCCAAGCAGCTGGGACAAAGAGTATACTACCATCCAAGCTCCATGTTGATTAAACTTATCCACAAAGGGGACAGAAAGCTAAAGGAGACAATACCACCGAACATTATCCAAATGAATCCTGTATTATATTACATCAAGACACCAAATTAATCATGGCATTACAAGAGATTAATTTTGAAAACCAATACTTCATTAAGGTTGAAAATCTAAAAGAAATGGATTAATTTCTAGTCTAATCCAAACAACCGAAACTAAGCCATGAAGTGATCACATAATTAAACACCAACAAACCAAATAACCCCATTACAATTGGGTGACAGAGCTAAACCAAGAATTCTCAACAGGAGAATCACTTAAAGAAATGTTCAAGGTCCTTAGTCATCAGGGAAATACAAATCAAAATGACTCCGAGATTCAATCTTACACTCATCATAATGTCTAAGATCAAAAACTCAAGTGACAGCACACACTAGCGAGGATGTGGAGAAAGAGGAGCACTTCTCCAGTGATGGTAGGAGTGCAAACTTGTACAACCACGTTGGAAATCAATCTGGTGCTTTCTCAGAAAATTGCGAATAGTTCTAACTCAAGGCCAATATATATCACTCCTGAACATATATCCAAAAGATACCCTACCATATCAGAAGGACATTTGCTAAGCTATGTTCATAGTAGCTTTATTTACGGTAGGATCTTGTCTGCAAGTGATTCAAACAGATGCAGAGACCCATGGCCAAACATTAGGTGGAGCTCAGGGAATCTTGTGGAAGAGTTGGGGGAAGAAGAGAGGGACCCAGAAGGGACAAGCACTCCACAAGAAGACAAAAAAAAAAAAAAAGAGCAAACTAACCTAGGCCCATGGATCACAGAGATTGAACCACCAACCAAAGCCCATACATAGACTAGACCTAGGCCCCCTACACATATGTCTCTTATGGGCAGCTTGATCTTCATGTGCTGCCCCTTGCAATCGGAGCAGGGGCTGTTTCTGACATGGATGCGGTTGCTTGCTTTTGGATCACTTTAACCTAGCAAGTCTGCCTTGTGTTGCCTCAATAGAAGAGGATGTGCTTAGTACTGATGCAACTTGATTTGTTAGGGTGAGCTGATAAGGAAGGGTGCTCCTCTTTTCTGAGGAGAAAGGGGGTTAATGGGGAAAGAAGGTGAGCGGCACCAGAAGGAGAGGAGGCCGGTGACTGTAGTCAGGGTGTAAAATGAATAAATATGTTGATGAGAAAAATGTCTTCAAATAATATAGAGGCACATATGAGTAGGCCATCTACCATGATATGTTGGCTTTATTCCAGAGACACAGGTAGAGTTCAAAATATTTGTGTCAATACAAAGTCACAATAATAAAAACATTATCATATTTGCAAACAAACAGACATGATGCCTAACAGTGGAACAAAATAGAAGACTCAAACAGGAGCACATGTAACTCTCTGATATTTGACAGAAGATTACAAACATATACACAGGAGAAAAGGTAACATCTCCGAGAAGTGGGGTTGAGAAAACGAGATGCCTACACTTAGGTGAATGCTGTCATTCCTGTATTTCTTACTCTGTACAGAACTGTACCCCAGATGGATCAGAGACCTCCATGTGAAACCTGAAACACTGAAGTTTCCAGAAGAACACATAGGCAATACCTATAGTCTGCAAAGTAAACTTAGAATTTTTCTTAGATTATTTCTCCATTCCGCCAGGTGTACAATACATACTTAAAGTCAGTCTATGGCAAAGACGGTCATTTTTATTGCAGTGAGAAAACACTCTTAAAAGTTGTGCTTCATTAATAAGTATTGATAAACATTGAGCTAATAAAAATGCTGCACTTGTATGTGGCAGTGAGAGAATCCTTCAGAGCTATTCTGAGGCAGGTAGCTCTGTTGATGTGTGTGTGTGTGTGTGTGTGTGTGTGTGTGTGTGTGTGTGTGTGT
>OU015751.1:10570031-10587488 GCA_907169655.1 Acomys percivali
ATTATTATTATTATTATTATTATTATTATTATTATTATTATTATTATCTTAAAAGATAATTCAGACTCAGAACTAAATACTGTTGCTTTGTTCTAAATCCTATCTGATAAAGTCGGTTTTACTACCTAACTTTGTAATCGCTCATTTGTGATCGTATCACTTGAACAAAACAGGAAACAAACGGGATTAATAAACCTTGTGTGCAATGATAGACAAGACAGTCAAGAGCAGAGTTAAAAATAGAGAGTGCAGAGCCCTCTCCAGGAGTTGGAAAAATCTTCACATGGTTTACATTTAAATAGATAGTGACAATTCTCTCACCCTGAGAAGCTTCACTGTCAGGCCTGTCCTTGTGAGAGGAACAGACATGCATTGGGAGCACCCTTGTACCATGAGCTTAGAACTTGGCTGCTCGACTTCAAAGCAGTAAACCAAGATTTTGAAAAGCACAGATATCTCGACTTAAAATTCCAACAGCATGGATGTGTGGCATTTACGATATTAACATTTAGTGTTTTCGTATCTTTAGAAACACAGGTTAGAATACATGGAGTGTCCACAACCCCATGAGAAGCATCGCTCTGTCATGTTTAGTAATGACCCTTGAACCCACCCCAAGGCACTGTCTTTAGCTGAATTGACACTGTATTCAAATTCTCATCAGTTATTTCCTAAATCTTCTCTTTCCTTCTCCATGGTCACCCAGGAGACCCCCATATGCGATCTGTGACTCTTTGGAGTCGTTTTGCACAGAACAGTTTCTTAGTCTCCCCTTGTTGGTAACCCTGATGGTTTTGAAAATTAGTCATTGGTAGTTGGTGCAGTAATCTCCAAATCTGGGGTTTTCTAGCAATTTCTAGTTAATACACAAGGGCCTGAGTGTTATGAGGAGCAGGATAGCAGATATAAAGTGCTAACACCCCTCATATGTTGTGGCTGCATGCTTACCTGCTATCCATGGATTTATAGTTTACTGCTGTGACATCCAGGCTGTGGAACTGTCTCTATGTGCTCAGTGGAATCTTCTTTCATGGGATTTTCCAACTGCTATATGGAAGGGCATTCAAGCGCAAACTCTGCCTTAAGGTGTACAAATATAGACTTCTTTGTACAGCATGCATCTCTTTTTCATTTGTTCAGTTACTAATATGACCAATTTTAAAATAGGAATTGGTTAATAAGCATTTTGTTTATATTCCAGGCAACACATCTGAGAAGCATTCCAGCGCTTGATTCCACAGGTCAAGCAGCTGAGTTTTAGGCACTGGGGCCTCTTTCAGGTGCCTCCTCATTGTCTTTTATATAATTCATCAATAATTAATGGATATTCTATACTTTGGTGGTTTTTTAAAAACCATTTAGCAAATACCTGAAAAAAAAATATGTCCCCCATCATCATTTTATAAAACCACTGACCGCATCCTGGAGCAGGCACATGTCTAAAGGATGCTGGCTGCTGTTGCTGCTGGGAAATGGAATTGGAAGCAGAAACTTGAGAGATGCTGTGAATCCAGGTCCTGGGGTCGTGCAGCCTCTAGCACTTCTCTGCAGTCTGAAGCATCAATTGTCTGTGCACAACCTGCGTGTTTGTATGTGCACACTGATATAAACAAGCCACAGGCAGATAATCCTCGTGTTCTGTTCTTGTGTATCTGTACTCTCCCTGTTCAAAATGAAAGCCTGATACAAATCATGTACATTCTTATTAATTTTATGAGCTCTCCTTGGATAAACTCTCAAATTTTATCCCGTTGGTAAGATGCATGGCCACACACATGTACACACACACTTATACAAACATATTCACACATGCACACATACATGCACATACACATACATATACAATACATCCAAAAGAGATCTCATGTATAATATGGTTTATTCTCTTTTTATGTGAATAAGAATTTTATTTGCCCAGTGATTTAATCAAGGGCATAAATCTCAGTTTGGACAATTTAAAAAACAGACAGGCAGATATCTTCTTCATTAGAATAGATAAAAGTTTCAAATTTCAGTGACACTCAGCCAAGCATTGTTATATGAAGAATTATAGATATTATACTTTTTTATATAAAGGAGACCTCATTAGCGAGTGGAATCAGTGCCCAAATAAGCTAACTTACGATAAGCAAGCTGAACCTCTATGTACCTGCAGACAACAACACTGCCTCAAATATCAAAATATAGTCTCCAGTTATACTATGAATTCATTTAATCCCTAATACTAGAGATAGGAACTAAAGATAAATCAGAACAACAAAAATATTTTGGCATTAATAATGGTCCCTCTGAAAGGGACATTGTCTGTTTATATAATTAAGGGACGACACTGGCTAAGAAGTAAGCATTGGCAAACATTCTTTTAGTTTACAAAATACTGTTATTCTCTAACGGTGCCAAATTTCTTCACAAGCCATTTGGAAATGATACATTTGGATTCACGTCAGCCAAATTATGTCAGAAATGGGGGTCATTAGCTGTTTCACACAGGGATCAGCATTTACAGAAAACACCTAGTATTTCACTGCAGGTAAACACAACAAGTCGTTGCTGCTCTCATGAAACAATATATACATTATTAGAAATTATGTGGAATAAAACTTATTCTAAAATTAACCCTTATACTCATCCCAATTGTGTCTATAGAATATGTTTACAATAAGGACAAACACCAGAAAATAACATCAGAGTTCAGATTTATCTAAGTCTTATTATCAAGCACATCCCAGGGGTTTTATTCTAGTACATTTTAATTTTCTAGGAAATATGTTATTTTGCTTATTTTAGTTTCAGGAATCTATAGCATGCATCAAATTATTTATGAATGGTGAAAGGATCTGTGTGTGGATGTATTGCTATTTTTGTTGGATTTTGGTCTTTTTATAATGGAGACTTCAAGAGTCTTACTGACTTCAGAGACATCTTGTCCAGTGGTTGGTTTGTCCTGCTACGTTCATATTTGAATTGCCTAAGGGTGGAAATATAGCTTTAATATCCTTTCTTACTTACATGGGTGGTTCTCAAATTTAGGAATAAATCAGTCCATGGGAGAAAATAAAGACACTGGTGTCTGGGCTCCTCCCTCAGTGCCTGATTCCATAGACTTGGGAGTGAGCTGCTATTCTGGGAAGCTGATTTGTGGAATTTACAGGACTGAATCTGATGATGAATTATATTTCTTTGTAAATTTCATTTTTGAGAGTTCCTTACATGAGTGCTGTGTTTATATCATTCCCACCTCAGCTTCTCCAACTCCTCTAGTATACCAACACTCTCCAATATATGATATTTTCTTAATTATTATTTTTACACACAAACATGCACATGGACACACACACACACACATAAGTACACAATCAGCTTACGTCTTTACTCTTCAGATCCTCAACCTGGGCCATGTTAACATTTTAATTGGGAATATATATGTAAAATATTTTATAAGATAATAAGAGTAGCTGAGCATAGTGGTGCATGACTATAATTTTCAGATTCAGGGAGATAGAGGCAGGAGAATTGCTGTGAGTTAAAGGTCAGCCTGTTCTACAAAGTGAGTCCAGGACAGCCAAGGCTACACAGAGAAACCCTACTTCATAAAATCAAAACAAAAAGGATAATAATAGAGAAACAAATAAAAAATAAAAAGATTACACAACAGCTAGCTTCAGCTTTGTTATTTACCAATCCCTGTGTTACATGGATTAGAAATAAATTTAAATATTTCCCATGTATGTACACCCATGTGCATACTTCTCACTTTAAAACACAGATTATTAGAAGCATGAAGTTTAAAATGTTCAAAAACTTTTAAGTTTTAAAATCTTATGTCTTAATAAAATTATATCAATCAAATTGCCAGTTACTAATAATAAATCTTGAATTCAGATAATTCATTTTTCTAATATATAACCTAATTTTATTATCAGTTGCAGATCATGTTACATGAATCAAAACATAAGTTTTTTTTTTACACAGAAAGCTGCTAATTATGATTATAAAACTTTGCATTAAGTATTTTAGAGCAAGTGGACCCAAGATGGAAGTGCCAAATGCACATAGTATCTGATCAGCAGCACAGCAGTGAGAGCAGAGCGACTGACAGCCTATGTTGTGGACCCCAAATATCAATGTGTATATTTCCAAGGTTAGACAGGAGCCCATGGTGTGGGAAACTCAGGGTCCAATCCTAGGTTACCTAACTAAGGTAGGAAAAAAAAACTCCCAGGCTTCCACTATCACAGCCTCAGCCTCTGGCCACATGCCTGCTGTCACCATCTTATTATCTTATAAAATATTTTACATATATATTCCCAATTAAAATGTTAACATGGCCCAGGTTGAGGATCTGAAGAGTAAAGACGTAAGCTGCACAGCTCCAACTGCTACCATCCACTCTCAGCACCAAAATAAAAATAAAAGGCCTGACAATAACTGGTCATTAATATATCTCAACATCAATGGACTCAACCCTCAAAAAACAAAAACAACAACAACAACAACAACAAAGACACAGTCTAACAGAATGGATGCGTAAACAGGACCCGTCATTCTGCTGCATGCAAGAAACACATCTCAGCAATATAGACATTACCTGAGAGTAAAGTGCTGGAAAAATGTTTTCTAAGCAAGCTGTAATAGTCATTTTAATATCTACTGAAGTAGACTTTCAACTAAAATTAATCAAAAGACATAAGGAAGGGACACTTCACACGCATCAAATTCCACCAAGATGCCATCTCTATGCTGAATACCTATGCCCAAATGTAAGGACACCTACATTCATAAAATAAAGAATACCAAAGCTTAAATCACACACCCAATTCTACACGGTAATAATGGGAGACTTCAACACCCCACTCTCACCAGTGGATAGATCATCAAGACAGAAACTAAATAGAGAAATAATGAAACTAAAAGATATCATGAATCAAATGGGCCTAACAGGCCTCTATATAACTTTTGATACAAACAAAAAGAATATACTTTCTTCTCAACACTTTATGGAGCCTTCTCCAGAATTGACCATATAGTCTGTCACAAAGGAAGCCTCAATAGATAAAAGAAAATTGGCATAATGCCTTGTGTCTTATCAGACTACCATGAACAAAAATTGTATTTCAACAATAGAAATAAAAAAGCCTTCATACACATGGAAATTGAACAGTTTTCTACTCAAATACAGCAGGGTCAGGGAAGAAATAAATTAATTAATTAAAGACTTCCTAGAATTAAAAAATAAATTAAGACACAACATAACTCAAACCTGTAGGACACAATGAAAGCAATGCTAAGAGTAAAGATCATAGCGTGAAGTGCCTTCATAAAGAAACTGGAGACATCTCCTACTAGCAAATTAACAGCACACCTGAAAGCATAGGAAAAAATGAGCAGACATACCCAATAGGAATATATGGCTTGAAATAATCAAACTCAGGGCTGAAATCGATAAATTAGAAACAAAGAAAGCAATTCAAAAAATCAATGAAACCAAGAACTGGCTCTTTGAAAAACTCAGCAAGATAGACAAACACTTATCCAAACTAACTGAAATGCAAAGGGAGAGTATCCAAATCAATAAAATCAGAAATGAAAAGGGAGACATAATGATAGGCAGGGAGGAAATCAAAAGAATCAGTAGGTCTTAATTCAAAAGCCTACATGCCACAAAATTTGAAATTCTAGATGAAATGAACAATTTTTTTTTTATATATCCCACCTACTAAATTGAGTCAAGATCAGATAAACTTTCCAACCAGATCAATAATCCCTAAGGGAATAAAAACAGTCATCAAAAGTCTCTCAACCACCCCCTGGCCGCCCCCCAAAAACAACTCAGGGCCAGATGAATACAGCAAAGAATTTTACAAGACCTTCAAAGAAGAGCTAAATACCAATACTTCTCAAACTATTTCACAAAATAGAAACAGAAGGAACATTACCAAATAATTCTATGATGCTGCAGTCACCTTGATACCTAAACAACACAAAGAAAGAAAGAAAATTTCAGACCAATTTCCCTTATTGAAAATTCTGAAAAAAAACAAAACAAAACAGAAACAGAAACAAAACAAACGCAAAACAAACAAAAACTGAAGTCATGAGGCAACACATTTGGTGGCTCAGCTACTTCCCAGATGACTTCTGTGTTAATCTCTCTTGCTCTACAGAAAAGCTGGTAATAAAATAATTCTCATGACAAAAAAAGAAAGAAAATTCTGCAAAAATATTCAATAAAATACTTACAAACTAAATACAAAAATACATCAAAATATCATCCACTATGATCAAATAGGTGTCATTCCAGGCCTGCAGGGATGGTTTACTATATGGAAATCCATCAATGTTTTCCACCGTATAAACAAACTGAAAGAAAAAAACTACATGACCATCTCCTTAGATGTTAAAAAACACACACACACACACATTTGACAAAACCCAACACCCATTCATGTTAATAGTCTTGGAGAGATCAGGGATACAAGGCACATTCATAAACATAGCAAAGGCAATATAAAGCTAGCCTATAGCCAAAAAAAACTAAATGGAGAGAAATTTAAAGTATTCCCCTGAAATCAGGGGCAAGACAGGGCTGTCCATTCTCTCCATATCTCTTCAATATACTACTCTCAGTCCTAGATAGAGCAATAAGACAACTAAAGGAGATCAAGGGGATACAAATTGTAAAGGAAGAAGGCAAAGTATCACTATTCACAGATGAAATGACAGTATGCATAAGTGACCCCCCCAAACTCTAACAAGGAACTCCTACAGCTGATAAACACCTTCAGCAAAGTGGCTGGATACAAGATCAACTAAAAAATCAGTAGCCTTCCTGTATACAAAAGACAAATGGGCTGAGAAAGAAATTAGAAAAGTAACACCCTTTATAATAGCCACAAAAATAGCATAAAGTAATGTGGTGTAACTCTAAGCAAGTGAAAGTCTTGTAGGAGAAAAACTTCAAGTCTCTGGTGAAAGATAATGAAGAAGATATTAGAAGATAGAAAGACTTCCCATGCTCATGGATTGGTAATATTAACATAGTAAAAATGGTCATTTTATCAAAAGCAATCTACAGACTCAATACAATTCTCATAAAATAACACCACCAATGTTTTTAATCTTTGTTTTATATATTTTTTAAATATTTTATTAATTTATTCATATTACATCTCAATGGTTAGCCCATCCTTTGTATCCTCCCACTCCTCTCTCCCTCCTATTTTCCCCTTACTCCCTCCCCTATGACTGTGACTGAGGGGGACTTCCTCCCCCTGTATATGCTCATAGGGTATCAAGTCTCTTCTTGATATCCTGCTATCCTTCCACTGAGTGCCACCAGGTCTCCCCATCCAGGGGACGTAACACCACCATTCTTAAAAGACCTTGAAAGAACAATTCTTAACTTCATATGAAAAGAAAACCCCTACAACCTCCAAATAGCTAAGAGAATCCTGTACAATAAAACATCATGTGGGGGTATCTCTATTCCTGATCTCAAACTGTACTATAGAGCAATAGTAATAAAAATCTGCATGGTACTGTCATAGAAACAGACTAGGTTATCAATGGAGCGAATTAAAGACCCAGAAATAAAATCACACACCTACAGATAATTGATATTTGACAAAGTAGCCAAAAATCATACAACAAACAAAATACAGCATTTCAACAAATGGTGCTGGCCTAATTGGATGTCTATATGTAGAAAATGAAAATAGATCCATATTTGTAACCCTGTACAAAGCTCAAGTCCAAGTGGATCAAAGACCTCAACATAAAACCAGAAACACTAAATCTGTTAGAATAAAAGGTGAGGAAGATCTTTGAACTCATTGGCACAGGAAACCATTTCCTGAACAGAACATCAACAGTCCAGGCTCTAAGATCAACAATTAATAATTGGACTACATGCAACTGACAAGCTTATGTAAGACAAAGGACACTGTCAACAGAACAAAAATGACAACCCACAGACTGTGAAAAGATCTTCACCAATCCTACATCTGACAGAGGGCTAATAGCCAAAATATATAAAGAATACAATAAATTAAACACCACCAGACAAAATAATCCAATTAAAAATGGGTGACAGAGCCAAACAGAGAATTCTCAAGAGAGGATTATCGAATGGCAGAGAAACACTTAACAAAATGCCCAACATCCTTAGTCACCAGGGAAATTCAAATCAAGACAACTCTGAGATTCCATCTTACATTTATCAGAATGGCTAAGACCAAAATCTCAAATGACAGCACATGCTGGCAAGGATATGGAGAAAGGAGAACACTCTTCCAGTGCTGGTGGGAGTACAAATGTGTACAACTACTTTCAAAATCAGTCTGGCATTTTCTCAGAAAATTTGGAATAGTGCTACCTCAAGATACAGCTATACTACTCCTGAGCATATACCTAAAAGATACTCCACCATACAATGAGGATATTTGTACAGCTATGTTCATAGCAGCTTTATTCATATTAGCCAGAATCTGAAAACAACCTAGATGTCCCTCAACTGGAGAATGGATAAAGAAATTTACACAGTGGAACATTACTCAGCTATTAAAAAGAAAGAAATCTTGAAATTTGCAGACAAATGGATGGAACTAGAAGAGATCACCCAGAGTGTGTTAACATAAACTCACAAAGACACCCGTGGTATATACTCACCTATAAGCAGATATTAGCCCTATTAAGACAGGTTAACCATATTACACACCACAGATGCAGAGAAGTTAAAAAACCAGGAGGGTCCTAGGGAGGGTGATTAATTCTCATTCAGAAGGGCAAGTAGAATAGACATCTGAGGCATTTGAAGAGAAGGAACAGGATAAGAGCCTACTCTGAAAGAATACACCCTGCAGCGGATCAAAGCAGATCCCGAGACTCACAGCCAAACTTTGGAGTAGAGCAGAGTGAGTCTTATAGAAGAGTTGAGGGGATAGAAGGGCCTGAAGAGAACAGGAGCTCCACAAGGAGATCAATGGAGCCAACAAATCTGGGCCATGCATGGAGAGGACCTAGACCCCCCTGCTCAGATGTAGTAGATAGGCCCCACAGTCTCCATGTGAGTCCTATAATATAGGGAGGAGGGGCTGCCAGTGACATGGACTCGATTGCTCACTCGTTGATCACTTCCTCCTGGCAGGGCAGCCTTGCCAGGCCACAGAGGAAGAGGATGCACACAGGCCAGAGGAGACTTAACAGGCTGGGTTCAGATGGCAAGAGATAAAGCCTCCCCCTTTCTGAGGACTAGGGGATGGGGCAATAGGGTATGAAGGATAGAGGGTGGGACCAGAAAGAAATGAGGAATGGGGCTACAATCGGGGTGTCAGGTGAATAAATTCAAAACAAATAATTTAAAAACATTTTAGAATATACTGTTCTTATTCCCCTCCAAGTCCAAGAAATGGACAGTTTTCCAAGTTTGAGTCTGCATTTTTTTTTTCTGGTCATGTAATTCAGAAAAGAAGAAACTCCAAATGTGAAGCAACATCGGAAGTCCTCCGTATCATCTCATCCTATGAAATTCATCTTACATGTCTTATTCCATTTACTGAAAACCAGGAGTAAATCTGTACCAGTGCACATTACACAGAAAACTAGCCTTTTTGAGTCTCCATTTTAAACTTAACATAGCATGATTATTCTGCTGTATTACTGAGAAAAAAAAATCCCCAAAATACATTATAGCATAGAGAATCTACTTTAAAATTAGAGAAGGGTTTAAATTCAATCTAAATTCTACCAGAAAAGTAACATATATCTCCCATGGCTAATCACACAAATACTGCATGAGCTAATGTGGTAATGTGATTTTACATATATATATATATATATATATATATATATATATATATATATATATATATATATATATTGGTATTATCTGGATTCATGAGCTTAAAACAGTAATACTCTAAGAAAATGTGTATTCATGTTTTTGGTACTTAGTCCAATTGATTTTTCTGGGAATCAACTTTGTTTCTCAGGTGGGGGATGTGATTACATGGATAAAATTAAAGGCCATGTGGCATTCTCACACCATAGAGAGGTGTCCTGTTGTTTGATTAGCTCAGTGGAGCACAGGCAGGGAAAGTAGAATAAAGCCTGGGGAAATAACGTACAGACTTTTGAGGTCGGAAATACCTTATTTACATAAACCAAATCCATTCCAGTCTGCTAGTATTCACTCAGCTCAATGTAGATTCTCATCCAAATTCATAGTTGTATGAGAAATACTTTCACACAAACTGTAGCTTATGTATTGACTTTATGATCTATATCAAGAAGGCAGACACGGGTCACCTTCCCAAAAGTGTCTAAAATTGGTTCAAGAAGAGCCATAACTAAATACCACAGTGACGGTCAGGCTAAACAATCTTTGGTCTGCAACACACCTCTGGCCTGGATGGCAATGGCATCTGCTCTGAGGTGCAGATTTCTAATAAAGATGCTTTACATAAACGCAGAGGAATTCTTAATCTAAGGAGGTAAAGGCACCTCAGGAGTTAAAAATTACAAACCTGCATGACCACATGTGACCAGCATACCTGTGACTTTCTTATTGGTTTTATGAAGGAGGAGACAGATGATCCCTCCACAATGTGTGGGGAGCATGGTTTACTTGTAATTAATTGGATGCACACTGTCAATCCAACCAACACAGAATAAGACCTTTGGGAGTCAATCACCATGAAAGCACCACATAAATATGACGCAGCCGTCTTACTCTTAAGATTGACATGTGATAACTTACTGAACAATATTTGCATCTGTGGACTTCCATCACAAATAAAACAGTATTTTGAAATGCATTATCAAAAAGTATTTTTTCTAAGGTGTCAACTTTTTAGCAGATGATTAAACCCGTTGAGAACAAGTGGAGAATGAAAGTGAAGTTTAATGCACTTTTCTTTTAGCTAAGAACCCCAGAAACTGTTCTATTTGTGATGAACTGACATGCTGGGTGCTGAAAGATTAGTTCAAACTCTCTCTGCGCCATTGGTCTGACTTTTAGGGATGTTTCTCCTCAGCATTTGCTCCTGCCCTTTGGAACAACAACTGGATGCAGAACTAAGTCTATGCTTTATGACCACTCTGCGTTAACTGCTTCCTTCCTTGCTGCCTTTTCTTTTTCTTTTTTTTTTTAATTTTTAAAATATATTTTATTAATTTATTCATATTACATCTCAATTGTTATCCCATCCCTTGTATCCTCCCATTCCTCCCTCCCTCTCATTTTCCCCTTACTCCCCTCCCCTATGACTGTGACTGAGGGGGACTTCCTCCCCCTGTATATGCTCATAGGGTATCAAGTCTCTTCTTGGTAGCCTTGCTGCCTTTTCAACCTACCTCCTTTTTGTGACAAACTCTCAGTGGGAGTTACTGCACATCTGCTTCACTTCTCCAGTGCCATGTGCCTCCCGGTCTCTGGCCTCTTCTCTGCAACTCCATTCACAAGGAAAGAGACTGAGGGAGATGGGTGGTGGGATACATTATCTACTCCCATGATAGGGTCAACACAAAGGACCAGTTTTGCTTCCTTTTCCAGTGTACACAGGGATAAGATGAGCCTTTTTCACATTGGGCATATAGCATAGTCAGTATATACTTGAGTAAATAGCCCAGGAAGCAGGCTGCTCATTGCTCTCTAACCTAAATGATATCTTCTTCATTTTGTTTTTATTTTTTGGATGTGAAGAACTTCTGTTTTAAACCTATCCTGTAACAATCCATCTTGTTTCACTTTCATAACACTTGAGAAATGAGCGGTTTGCTCAGCTTGGGATCCTTTAGCCTGATGGATGATCTCAAGAGAAACAATAATAAATAGGAGTGAAAACAACTTTGTTGATTTCATCACTTCCCAGGAGCAAAGCTCACAGATACTGGGTGATGTTAAAAAAATAAAAATAAAAAGAGTGTTTGTGGGATTTCCCAGTTTGTTATCCATGATAAACAGTCTGCTGCTGGGGGAGGAGGCTTTGGAAGCCTCTCCTTGGCCTATTTCATTCTCTTATACTTTGCTCCTTTGCTGTTCCATCCTGACGAAAAGATGTACATCTACTTGTGTGACTACAGTTTACAGAGATCCAGGCTAGGCTCTGGAAGGACTGATTCGTCTTCCTAGCTCATTCTCCTCCTCCATGGTGCCTCACCATGTCTGGATCGCTTGAGTTATGTCAGGCTTCTCCTCATGTCTGGAATCAGGACAGTGAAGGTTCCTGTGTACACGTTTTGTTTCTGTTTTTTTTCCCCCAAATCTCCCTACTGCTGTGTTCAGGATCTTGGTCAGCAGCAAATACATAAAGCAAATACAGAGTTTTAAGTGATTAAAATAATGAATAATTAAAGTCAACCAAAAAACACCAAGAAAAACAAAACAAAACAAAAAATCAAAACCAAACAACTTTCTGTTTAGAAAAGAATAGAATACTTAGTAGCTAAAGACAGAAATGGAAGTATGTTTCATGGACAAATAATTATGTATAATGGAGATTTAACAAGTTATGGTATTCCTAGGGTGATTATACTTTGGAAAACAAATCCACTAGCCAGGATAAGATAAATTTAAAAATTGTTGTATGTTTAAACAAAATGCCTTAGTTGATTTTTAAGCATACTTGCTTAAAATACTATTTAATAGGAAAAAGTATTGTGTGGACTTTACTAGTACCTCTTTTTTATCGTTGATACTTTAGGTTATCAGAAAATAGTGACATTTTATAGTATCTCATACAAATTTTCCAATATTCATTTTATATCATCATTGGAAGAATGCCTCTACTTAGAACACCCCAATGCAAATTACAGATAATAAACTCCACCCACAATAACATTAATTCCTAAAACAAAAGTAGGATAAAAATGTCAGAGAGATCCTTTTAACAGAATATTTTTATTACATAAGTAACAATATAAACCCATATTTCACTGTGAGGACAACAAACTACTTGGTGACTAAGCACTAGACCTTGCCTGTGCAGCAGATACTAGTTCAAGCCCTAGGTCTTACCAGATATAATACTCAAAAATCAGGCGCTACATAATCCATGTGTGGCTTAGTGATTCAAGGGAATGGATTGGGGATGCCTGAAAAAGGTCTTATATATGTGATGGCTTTGTGTTGTTCAAGGTCAAAAGCTGATTCACAAAGATTATCTTCCATTGCATCAACAGGAGAGGCATGAAAGAGAGTCCTTTAGTTGAAACATATTTTTCTGTGAAGAATCTGTTTTCTGGTTCTGTGCTTGAATGCACACATACAGTTCCTCAATAGAAGAAGCAATATCTACACACACACCAGAATACCCAGCTTTGTTCTACAGGCATCTGCATTCTAATCCTTACTTTATGGCATTCCTCCAGCACAAGTTCGATAGCATTTGTAAATTAGTGATGGGATCTTTCAAGAGAATTCCCAACGCTGCTCAGAGTATACTTCCTTAACTATCTATGTGTGAGAATCTTAAAAATGTCAGCACATATTTCTAAATTTCATTTTATCTTTTTTTTCTCCTTTGTATGCACACCTCTCCTATTTGCACTCCATAGACATGTTGCAGTTATGATTCTCCAGTACTTGAGCAAGGTTAGGAAAGTGATTCTCATTAAAGTATAAAAACAGGACACTTCCAGCCTTGAGTTATTTCAGCAAATTCTTCCCTTGCTCTCTATCGTCTGGTGTGTTACGTATGGAATCGACTCTGATGTTGGCTCAGCAGTCACTGCCAAGGAACATCTAGGCTACACACCAGACATCAGAATGAGATGGAAACATCAAAGCAATGACAGTTAAGAGGGTTTTCACTATAACACATTAGGGTTTGTGTGAAATGTTCAACACAACACAACAACACAGAACATATGCAATTGTGTTTTGAAACATACATATTCCATTTGGAACAGAGCTGTACCATGTCTGGAATTGATTATCTATAAGCTCTTAATTGTGAATTCATGTTACTATTAAAAATGAATTTGCAACCTGAGATATGGCTTTCTCAATGAGAAGACATCCATTTGAGATACCTGACAGGTCATCTTAAGTCAGTCCTTCCTTCTCTAAACACGTGACGTCTGAAGGTCTTTTCATTCATATTTGTCTTTTGCAACTTGACCTTCCCTTCTGATGATATATTCTGATTTTGGCATCCATAATTTTTGCTTCTTATTTTTTCTCATTCTAACGTTATTAAAATGAAGGCTAAATGAACTCCATGGGATACACATCACTTGCTTTGTTGACTATGTGTTACTTTGGTCTATAATTCAAATATTGGGAAACTGGATCCTCTTTATATAAATGTGTACATGGGTAGGGGGTTGGGGAGAAAGTAACTCCTTCATCCTCATTTAGGCAAATGTTTTACCTAATGAGGTAAAATTTTAAAGGTCTAACAAGTGAACCTCTTTTGCAGCTTGGTTAGGTTCTAGAATATATGTTTATTGCAGGCTAAGTGGACATTTTATGAGTTGCCCGGGAACCCAACCGTCATTTTTAATATCGTTTCTATGGGAAAATCCATCCCAAGTTCCAAACAACTGATTCGCAAATGAGTTGCTGGAACATGACCAGCTTTTAAAGTGTGGACTCATGCATGAGAAAACGAGGAGGGCACAGTCACCAAGAGATGAATCTCGGGTCTGCTATCTTCTGTGAGCACGGAGAGTGGCTTAATGACGATAACACTATCTGTCTCAGCAGCCAGGAAGGCATCTGTTTACTCAGCACTCACTTAGGAGATTAAACGTTTCCTGTCGACTTCTGCTACATAATTCATGGCAATGTGAGAGGAATTTTGCCCTGGAAGAGATGAAGTAAATGGCGAGAGGGTATATGATGTCACAGTCCAGCTCGCAGAACATCCTGTGTTGGTCATTCGGTGGTCTGTGCCTGGATATACATCTTCAGTGGGCCTGCTAGCAGAGTGTGGAGCTGACTGTGGCCACTCATGGCAATTTCTTGCTGACTCAATGCTGGATTTGCCTTAATGGTCATGTGTGTGTGAATTATAGGCTTGTAAGAGAAGAATGGGCTTTCGCGTTGTGCATGCCTGTGTGTTGACACTGACAGTTTATAATTGCATTCTTAACCAGAGGGACTAAAGAACAACAAAAAGAGAATGGGCGGTATAGATTTATACGCCATGTCCACAGTCACATGCAGAGTACACCTTCAATATCCATTAATATATACTTGCATATACAAAGTGTACATTTAGCATGTATTATACATTTATATGAAAATGTTGATCATTTGGTATTCAGTCTTATCTTGCATGATATTTTGCTATCAGTGTGAGACATTTGAAAAAGAAAAGAATTAGTAATGATGGAGCTTTCATTAAAATGTTTTGTTTCAAAGCCAGTATTCCTAGTATATTTACAGAATAGAAGCATTCTTTAAAAAAAAAATTACTGAGTCTCTTACAAGTTGTAATGTAAAGCCAGGTCTCCATTGTCAACAGAGCTAATTAAAAACTTGCAAAATGATAAGGTGAAAACAAACGTCCTTTCTAATTGCTAAAGGCCTTGGCTGGGCACAGCTTCCTATCTATCTTTTCATGTATGAGTGACCTGTGCTAATTCATATACATCTCCTGCTGCAGGAGAAGACTCATTTGCAAAGTAAGTCCATTATTTCTTTCTTGATTTTTCATAATGTGTTTGGGAACAAACTACTTGAGTAAGGAAGTGCCAACTTATTTCCAAGAGCCTTTTTTGTTTGTTTGTTTTAAGCTTTGAGCGTAAATATAACCTTAACGACCACATTGTGGGATAGGATCACCATTAGATTACTGCCTGGTTAAACACCACGTGGAAGAAACACTTCATTCATATGTGGACAGTGGCTACCTTCTGCTCACTGGCTCTGTAAATAAGGGTTTCAATAGATAAAGTCTGCTTCCAGAGCTTGAGAGTTGCAGAAGTATGTCACACTGAGAGGTCTATATATTATTTCAGTTTTACAATTGGACAAAGGTAAGTGGATACCTGGAGAACATGTCTCAAAAATCAAGACAGGGAGTAACTGTGGCCAACATCTGATGCCAATTACTGTCACAACCCTGCACAAGCAAGTGCACCTGTGCAAATACATACTCCACCAAACATAGAAAACCCACACATTTTCAAAAAGAGAAATGACTGTACATTAAAGACTCATTAATATAATATGTCCAACACTCTTCCTTCTGGAGTTCCTAGAGTTTGAAATAACAGGACTTTTCAGTTACTAAGCTGGGAAAAGCACAGAGAAGGAAATAATATTCACAGTGTAATAAAGCACAACTGACAGCATCACAGGCCACATAGAGAAAGAACAACAAGACACTTTGGCGCAGAGACCATGGCTCCTGGGATGGGCTTAACAAGTGCTCTCCTTCACCAATATGAAGAACAGCGCCAGGTGCTTGAGGCAGCCTTTTGGATTGAACGTGGATGCTTTCTGGGATTTTGAGAGTCTGTGTACTAAGGAGAACATGCTGCTATAGCCATCACATGATATGAGACCAGCTAGCTTTATATATGCTTAATGTTCTCTATATGAAACCATATCCAGGGGATAGGAAGGTGGCTTATTGGTTAAGTGCTTGCTTTACAAGGAGGAAGTCTGAATTTGAGGTTGCTACAGTACAGAAAAACATCAGGTGGGGGTAACAGCCTTGGGAGGTAAGGGCACATGATCCACAAAGCAAACTGTCCAGTGAGACTAGCGATAGGCTGTGTTTGACTGACCTCGAAGCCAAGCAAACATCATCTTAGAGAGCTCAGCTGCCCTCACTTGTCCAAGAAGTATTCTAGCTGGGCTTGTTGCATGTTTATATCCTTCCATGAAGGGTAGAGGGTCTCCTGACCAACAGGTGGAGGGTCACCCTGCCACCTGTTGTACAGAACTCTGCCATAATTGCATGTAGCCTCAGGAAGGGGACAGAGTGGATAGGCCAGGAGAGATGCAGAAATTCCCTACTTCATCAGTTCACAGCTTCTGAGTCAAGGCTTTACAGGTGCAGCTGATTGGGGTGAGGACTGCTCACAGCACTGTAAATAACCCCTTGACTGTCACATGTAATAAATACCAGTGGAATAAATGGTTCCCCTCAGAGAGGACTTTGGTGGAACTTTGCTTCAGTTTTTAATTGGAAAATTCGGAGGAAGGGTATACACTGTTTATGTCTGACCCAACAAAAGGAATTTTAGTGACACCATATTTCTTAGCTCTGGGTTTGATTGCGAGAAACTGTCTCAGTAAGCATGTCCAGTGAGAGTAGTCATATCTCTGAGCTCTCGGTTTGATTGAGAGACCCTGCCTTGATAAATAAAATGGAAGTGTGATCAACAATAATTCTTGATATAAACCATGGGTCTCTGTGTGCATGCATACATGTGTGTCCATACAAATGCAAACACACACACACACACACACACACACACACACACACACACACACACACA
>OU015751.1:10587498-10605570 GCA_907169655.1 Acomys percivali
ATAGCTGAAGTAGTTGATTATGAACCTATGAGTGAGGACTTCAGCAAGAACAATACTATATATCTCAGAGCAGATGGCTGAGGATCGTTTTACATACCTCTATGTCATAGTTAATTTCAGCTATGGATAGTCATTTAATAACATGTAATTGAAGCTACTCTGGAGGTGTGACAAGATTATATCCCTTGAGAGATTCTGAGGCACACATGACAGGAAATAATGTGATTTAAAGGGAACATTGGCATATACAAGATCACAGGCAACTCTGATGGGGTGCAAGGTTACAAATGGACCTGATATAGTAGGTTTTCTCAGAGTGCTGACGAGACAGAAGTAAACTTTAATGCACTCACTGGTCATTTACATAGAGACAGGTCAGGTTGGTGCATTTAATGATGAAATACCATGTAGAGGTCTGGTCTGATGACAGCTGAGTATTTTGGAGTCACTGACCTGTGGAGTTAGTTCAAACATGAAGCAGATGCCAATACCAGGATAATGTGGGGGTACTTCCTGGAAAAGTACCCAGAAGAGAACCAATTCTGATTGAAGGGGTGGAAAAGAATGACAGATTAGGCTAAGAGAACCCTTGAGAGATTTTGAAGAATGTGACAAGAAAGCACTAGTGGGGCCTAGGTAAGGTTTTACTTCTTTCATTATGGAAAATTAACTGCCTTTGTGTACATTATTTGGATGACTTAACTGCATGACAAATTCAGGCATAAAAGCAAAATTAGAGATGTCTACACTAGACCAGTGCCCAACTTGTAGTTACACAAGATAAAGCTAGGCTGCAAAAAAAAAAAAAAAAGAGTATTATGTGATACTGTAATATTACAAAACCAGAAAGAATCATTCATTTCCACAAAAACATAAGCTTCAATGAACAGAGGTTGACTTAGAAACGTCCAACTTGACTCAACTATTAGTCTTCTTGTCAAGTCATACCTAGCTAAGACTCTAAAGATGGGGATGGATATGGTTCTGAAGGTGTGGATGTGTATGATTTTCAAGAGGGCAGTAGACTCTTCCTCAACAGAGGAAATTATAAGGAAGCTATCAACAGGATTTACAGGAGGTCTACTGGCCACCTAGTCTGATTAGTTAGCACTCACACAGCAGATAAGTATATACATACAAATACATGTGAAAACACACATGCAGTCTGAACCTTTGGGAAAAGCAGTACCAAGAATGGAGAACATTGGTATAAATGCATTTGTGAAAGTATTAAAAATTAACTAAATACATAAAAATAAACAAGCATCTTAGGAGACTGATTACGGATGACTGAGACAAAGTGTTTCAACCTACCAGTCTCCTGCTTAGATTCTAAGTCCAAGTAGTTAGTGTAAGTTCATATAAGAGAAATGTGTTGAAAAGGGTCAAAATATGTCTAATAGAGATTGAAGGATCGCTTAGATACCTACCAAGGATGAAATATGTCGATATTTAATCATTACAGATGCCAAAGGGCTATCCAATAAGCCTCTCTCCCAGTAAAAGCTTGAAAAAACTTATAGCTAAGTTCTATGAGGCGCTCTGTAGCTTGGAAAATAGGAAAAATGAAAAACTACTGACTCAAGCTATAACTAAATTATACTTGATTCTAAAATTAGTACAGGATCATATTAATCAACCTGAAACTGCATGAGCCTTAGAATTCTTAGGGACTCATAACCGACAATGAAGACTGTTCAATCAGGTTCATGCCAGCAAATTCAGGTTTATATATCATATCACCTGTATGCTACTCCTAATGATGGATGGAAGTGCAGACTTCCTACTCCCTCCATCCCAAATATAGTCATTCACACACTGGTAAATCATTCCTCTCTCACATCCTCTTTCACCCCCTCCCTACCACTTTCCCTACTATTTTACTAAAGCTCATATCAGAATCACCTTGGGAAATCCCATAGGGCATATTTATCTCTCTGCCTAATTTCAAACATTTGGCCTACCACTTCAGAAAAACACTCCTCGCCCATCCTCCCCCCCCCGGCATTAGGATTTTATTGTATTTGTCAGCTCATTCTACTGGGGTCCACAGTTCAGACCTTTGCCATACTCCATACCTCAGTACACCAATGTCTGCTCCGTGTCTTCTTGTTTATGGCTAGTGAGCGCTTAAGATTAACCTTGTCCTGGCTGCTCTCCCAGGAAACCCACCTCATTCTCCTATCTCTATCTTTCTTCATCTCCTCTGATTGCAGCTTTGGCTTATCCTGACTTCTAGTATCTTCTTCAAGTCCTGGTTTTTATTTACCCACATGTGACTAGGACAATATGAAATATGTTCATATTATGTAGAGGATGACAATTTATTTTCTCAAACATAAGTAGAGGAAATGATTATCTTTTTTTTTTTTTTGAGGTATTTCAGTAAGTTTTAGTTGGTTCATCTCTTTCTACTCAATACCAGAGCAGACTTACCTTCTGTATAAGAAGATGGTCTACATACCACAGTCCATATAGGTTGGGCACATCAAATAACCAACTATGTATTCAATACTAAAGATCATTTTTAACGCATGTTGTTCTACAAAAATAATGCAATAAAATATATAATACAGAAAGCTTAAATATACAATTTGGTTTACATATAAAGAATAACTGTTTATTCGTTATGTTCATCTAGTAACTCATTAAAGGGATAATTTGCCCTATAAAAAGAAGCAAATGGGCTTTGATGATGAAGATGAAAGTTTAGGGCATTTAAAATGCATGTATCATACAAAAGAGAGACCTTTTACTCTCATGTGTGTCAAGGGGGAAGGGACTGGACTGAGATTTACTCCAAGAGACTGTCAGCTAAATGAGATGGATAGCCTATCCTCATTCTTAGAGTTGTGGTGATGATTGATTGAGAAAATATATCTAAAAGGCTTAAAACAGCGCAGTTTACAGCAATAATGCAGAAACGTAGCTGTTACAGCTCTGATTATCAACATTTCTCAGTGGACTGGACTCCTCAATGGGCCTTCTCACGGATGGCATGTGCTCTCACAGACAAGGCCCTCTACACCGAGTATTGCTTAAAGCTGTGACTATCACCTTGTGATTTATCTTTTGAAATGGTTTAGGACCCTTCTTCGACTTATTTTAAGGTGGTTTTCCTGGGACTGGGTGGGAGGCCAGACAAACTAGATTCACTCTTGAATTGAACAACATGGGTTATCATTACTAATTTTATTATCATATTAACCTGTAGACTAGTTTGGACAATAAAGCCTAGGTCATGAGGTACAATGCATCTTGCTGGATGTTGCTGTATAGTTCCTGGGATGAGGGAGCAGGGCGGGGAACAGACAAATAGATGTGTTTCTAAGTTTAGAGCATAATCAAAGCTGAATCGCTGCAGGTTGATTTTTCAGAAAAGGAAAACCTGCCGTCTTACCTCCGTCAGTCCAGAATAACATGATGAGGCAATCTCTTCTGATGGGGCCGTGCTGGATGAAGTCCCAGATAATACAAGGCAACAATTCCCTCAGTAGAAAGCTTGGCTCACTGTGCCTGCAGGCTGGAAGGTGGCCCTCGATGGGAGGCAGCCCTGCCAGATTTCCTTTCAGGAGGCAGTCTTCAATGAATGAGTTGCCTCTGAAGCTCAGTGGTTAAATCTTCCCAGATGCCAAACAAAGAGGCTGTCACAGGGACCTGGTGTTTCACCCCCACCAATATCCCTTCTTTCTTGATGATGGCTCCTGATCTCACAGTTCCTCCCAGCATGTAATTTCCCAGCATGCAATGACTACTTCAAATGTGCTTGACACCCTTTCTAAACCAAATGCCACGCACCAAACACAGAGAGTGCAGACTACGTGGCAAGTGATTTTAGTGAAATTGGGAGAGGAAGGAGTAGAGATGGAGATAGGAGAAAGTAAGACTGAGGAAGATGAGTGGAGGAAAAGCAAGCCTTCCTGTTATCAATGAAGAAAGTGTACTTGCCAAACACAGATGATATGAGGCCAGATCCATAGTAGAAATCCTGGTTCTATCTCTCATTGCTAATTGACAGTTCATAGTTAACATTCTACATTTTAGTTCATTCAGCTATAACATTGTGACCAATGCTGTTAAAATAAATAGAGGAAAATGGCTTTTCTATATGCATGGCTAGTATAAAATCCAGTCACTTGTACAAGTTCAATACATATTTATTAGTAGTATAAATTAAAGAAGTATTACTAGTTATAAGTGATGGTCAATGAACACTACAACTTTCTCTATCATTATTAATATTTGGTTACTACAACTAAGCTATAGTCTGTCTGAGGCAGAGTTAAGGATTCTACCATATTACCCTGTATCTGCATTTCATTTAGAAAGGGTGTCAAGCACATTTGAAGTAATCATTGCATGCTGGGAAATTATATCCTGAGAGTCTTTTCTAGTGACTCTGGAAATGTCTTGGCCACAATATAGAGAAAAGGATGCTCATACAGGAATGCCAAGAATACAAATTAAGCCAGCTATTACAAGGAATGACATGAAAGTAACCCTGCAGTACACACAAAAGGAGACCGAACTATTGATAATCCAGCTATTCTACTTATGGATATAAAACTAAAAGAAATTACATGAGCAAGTCAAAGGGTTTTTTGAATGCCCAGACTGTTTGTGGAGCGATGTAGAATTCCTGACACTTTGAATCAACCTTGGTGGTCATCAATAGACTGCTATAAGAGATGGAACATATTTATTCATCCACAAAGAAGAACAAAATTCTGTCATTTGTAGCTACATGGATAAGAGCATGTGGGTTATGCTAACTAAACAAACAGATACAGTAGGATAAACCATCCATATTCTCTCTCATCAGAGGAAGCTAAAACAAATTGACCTGAAAATATAACAGTGACTACTTGAGACTCGGAAAGTTATATATAGGCTCAGGTAAACTTAGAGTTGACCCATACAGGCTGTATGCACATGTGGAACATCACACCTGCTCCATTTTAATACATAATACTTAAAAATGATACCATTCACATTATATTTTTTTCTAAATCTAGAGTGGTTGTCACTTTACCATCAGTTTTAAGCATAATGTACTCTAGGCTGAAAGTAGAGATTTAAAAGATGTAGCGATTATTTATTACCCCCCAACTATGTAAATGAGACCCCACTAAACATCCAGAGAATGTAGCAACTTCCACTGATTGACTTTATAATTTAAAGGTTTTACAACCTTTTCCCTGGCAAAGGGATGTCCACCATGAATCCTAGAAATTTACTTACAAAGTTCATGATAATAAAATAGATATAAGAATAGGTATTTGTAGAAGTATGATGGGAATTTAGAAGAAGTAGAAAATATTTTTCGAGTTGTGTTATATAAGATCAGAGAAAAGGAAATTTTCCACAAAGAATAGAACATAATGAAAATTATAGGCAGTGACATTTTCATAGAACTTACACTCTTCAAAGGAAATATTTATGTATCAGAAAGTAAAAGTGCATTTAAATCTATTCTTAAGATGATGCCTCTTGGTCTTCAGTTTATACTTTAAAATCTCAACCTTAATATCTGAAGATAATAGATGAGATCAATTCCTAAATAGTGGGGTATATATAAAAATAGATTTAAAAAAAAACTTGTGTACATATACATATATATGTAGATTTCATCTATTCACTTCCAGGTCCATATAAAAGAGTCAGTTCTTCATGTAAATATATTTCAAACTTGCCTCAACATCTTATACCCAACTTTGATATCAAGTGATCAGCCAAGATAGTAAGTGATTTTTCCAAACTGTAAACTCTTTTTATGGGCAAGTGCTGGACTGAACTTTATGTCTTTCATTTCAGAAGTCTATTCAACTTCTGAATCAAAGTGGGCTAGAATATTTTATAAATCTATTAGCACTCTGTGAATGTGATAAGTCTCTTACCCATTGTGAAGTCAATTTACCATGAATTGTCAGCCAGTGAATAGCAGGTGGTCATGTGCTGTCTGCTCCCAGAATACAGATATAAGAACAAGAAAGTATATCATCTCCCAAGGGGCAACGATAGCACTGAGAAACTGGCCGCATTGGGAGTTTATCAGAAAGTGTCCTTCATATGGGATAATACAATGCAAAGAAAAGATTCTCCTTGTCTCCTGAAAACATAATTATGGTAAAATACAACAACATGTACCACTGATAGAGCCAATATCTGAATCATACCTAACTATTGGAAAAATAAATCTGTGTATCCAATACCTAAAATCGCATCTAGTTATTAGAAACACATTGTGCAGCCAATACCTCAATCACTTCTCCTTATTAGAAAAAAATGAATGTCTCTGATAAGCTTTAAAAATACAAATGTAGACTTTCATGGGACATGCCCTTTGGGCTAGTGTGCAGATATAAGTGAGTATATACCATTTGACTCTGCTTCTGGGTTAACTCACTCATTATGATCATTTCTAGCTCAAGCCATTTGTCCACAAATTTTGGGAATTCCTTGTTTTTAATTGCTGAGTAGTATTCCATAGTGTAAATGTACCACAGTTTCTTTATCCATTCTTCTACTAAAGGACACTTAGGCTGTTTCCATGATCTGGCTATGGGGAGGCCTGGTGACATTCAGAGGAAGGATAGCAGGCTACCAAGAAGAGACTTGATACCCTATAAGCATATACAGGGGGAGGAGGTCCCCTCAATCACAGTCATAGGGGAGGGGAGTAAGGGGAGAATGGGAGGGAAAGAGGAATGGGAGGATAGAAGGGATGGACTAACAATTGAGATACAATATGAAAAAATTAATAAAATATATGAAAATACAAATGTAAAAAGTCTTTTATATTTAAAAAAGAATGGGTACATATTATTTAATCCATAAAAATGAGCATGTGTGTGCACACATGTGTGAATATGTGTGTGTGTGTGTTAAACAGTATTATCTAGGAGGTGACAAGTGGTCTCAGTGGCAAAGAGCCAACATTGTTTGGAGAGGACCCAAGTTCCCAGGACCTACTTCAAGTGGGTGCTCACAATCTCCTCTAATTTGGTTCCTTCTTCTGCCCTGAACATACAATACAATCATGTGCACATACCCATCATAGGCATAAGCACAGACATAATTCAAGGTAAAATGTCTGAAAATGGTATGACCTAACCTTTTATAAAAATAATACATTTGTATCACAAGTCTCAATAAAATGTGTCATAGTTTAAATATTAAGAATCAGGTCATACTGAGGAAGATCCAAAAGTCTGATAGTTTTGCACCATCTGTGCTATTTAAAATGGTCACAAACTACTATTTAAGTAAAACTTCAACCCAACCTTAGGTTAGTGGTAACTATCATTCAGACCTTTGAATGGGCTTCCAAACACAATTCTCATTTCTAGCTCTGTGGCATTTTCATAGATAAATGCATGCATAAAGCAAGAACACACATACATGTGCTCAAGCACTCATATGTATATATGTCACACATAAATATGTACATGTGTATGCTCTAACTTCTTTGGAAAAATAAAATCATTGATGGCCATGCTGAAAACTCACTAAAAGGTGGCTTGTTAAATCAATGTAGGTTTGGCAGACAGCTCTGAGCTCTGTCTTTTGAAGTCCCTTTCACTGTGTGTCCTGGTTCTGGAAGATTCCTAGGAAGCATACATAGTAGGATACAATAGAAGCCTGAACATAGAGCTGTTAACATTCAAAAATGTGGTCCCTGATTCCTCTCCAGAGGACCGAAAAGGCCTGGGATCTCCATGAAATGTGTAGCAGGATGAGACTCTTGAGAACTGTAGAAACACCATCTCCCTGGTTTGTTCCCCAGAGAGGAATGCCTAAATGAAGGAAAGCTGAAACAGACGGCTTCCTCAATTGAAAAAGACACCACATTAAAGACCCATCCAGCCTGTGTGCACAGACCTTGTCAGGTCTTACTTTCTATAAGCCACGCCTGGTCCCATCTCCTGTCAAGGAAATGTGCTGGAATGTGAAGAGGCATAAGGCAGTCACGAGCCTGGCCATGTCTTCTCACTACACACGTGGCTTTTAAAAACTGAAGGAAAGAATATTCCAATGAAGTGGAGAACGTAACTCACACCGGGAAAAGTCTTACAAATATAAAGAATACAGCAAAACCTTTAAATGCTCTTCACACATTGATCAATGGCAGAGAATTCATAATAGAAAAAAAATGGCAAATCTAGAGTACATACCAAAAAAAAAAAGTAAAGTTATGCCATCTCTTATTGAGTACAAATGTTCTTACACTGTGGATAAAGCTCATAGATACAGATGTAGAAAAGCATGTAGCAACACTTTGATAAAAATAGAATTTACTGGGAGGTACCGCACACCTTTAATCCCAGCACGAGGGAGTCAGAGGCAGGCACATCTCTGAATCTGAGGCTGCCCTGCTCTACAGAATAAGTTCCAGGACATCCAGAGGTTCACAGAGAAATCCTTTCTCAAAAAATCCAAAACAACCACAACAAAAACAAGCAAGCAAGCAAACAGACAAACCCCAAATAATTTATACTCAAGAGCTCCTAAATGTAGAAGGACAGTTATAAATATACCACATTAGTAAACATTAAAAGATACATACACCTTACTGCCAGTTTGTTAATTCTTTTTTTTTTATTAATTTATTCTTGTTACATCTCAATGGTTATCTCATCCCTTGTATCCTCCCATTCTTCCCTCCCTCCCATTTTCCCCTTATTCCACTCCCCTATGACTGTTCCTGAGGGGGATTACCTCCCCCTGTATATGCTCATAGGGTATCAAGTCTCTTCTCAGTAACCTGCTGTCCTTCCTCTGAGTGCCACCAGGTCTCCCCCTCCAGGGGACATAGTCAAATGTGAGGCACCAGAGTACATGAGAAAGTCATATCCCACTCTCCACTCAAGTGTGGAAAGTGTTTTGTCCATTGGCTAGATCTGGGTAGGGGTTTAATGTTTACCATCTGTATTGTCCTTGGCTGGTGCCTTAGTTTGAGCGGGACCCCTTGGCACAAATCTGCCTATCATAATGTTCTACTTGTAGGTTTCTAGGACCCACTGGATCCTTCTACATTGCTATTCTCACATGGTTCTCTCATCTAGAGTCCCAATAGGATGTCATCCCCTCTGTCCCAGTTTCCTGGTAAGTGAAGGCTTTTGTGGGACATGCCCCTTGGGCTAGTATGCAGATATAAGTGAGTATATAGCATTTGAGTCTTTCTGCTTCTGGGTTAACTTACTCATTATGATCATTTCTAGCTCAATCCATTTATCCACAAATTTCGGGAATTCCTTAATTCTTTACCAACAACAGTATGGAAAGAGATATTATAAGCTCAGAAATTGCAGAGAAATGTGATAAATACAATATCTGCTGTAAAACCATTGATAATTATTCAGTACTCACACACCATAGAATTCACACTGGCGAAAGACTGTGCCGAATTAAAAGATGTGACAAATGTTTAGCAGTTCTTCAAACCCAAGTGAATACCTCAGAATCTATAATGGAAAGAGATTTGTAAATGCAAAGAATGTAAGAAAAATTCCAGCTGTACTTTACATTGTTATCAACATAAGAGAACTCATACTAGAGAAAAGTGCTACAAATAAAAATAATGTGAAAAAACTTTTAAAAAAATACTTGAACATATAAAACATGTATATGAAGGCCCTCAACTTAGAAGTGAAAGCTTTATCAAATGAACGAGCCATTGGCACCAACGAATTAACAATGGATACAAGTTCTGGATATATAAAAAAAAAAAGAAAGGAGAGGCCTCCTGTCAGCTCTTTGTGCCATTTGGAGCATTGGATGGTCCCTAGTGGTGAGAAACCACATTGCTTAATGAATGGCAGGAGATTTATTCAGATTTTTCATACTTATTCAAGGTGAATAATGTCACATTTGGTAGTAATGCTACATATTGCACATGTAATGATTCTGAAAATATTTTTGTCAAACGTGTACACTTCAGAAATGCAAGATACTCACATTGAAAATATTAAGGACTCGAAGTGCGTAAGGGAATTCCAGCCAAGATAGTGTACGTATGTGGGATATGGACAAATCTTGCACTGCGGTGAGCAGTTTACTGTGCATCATCACATAGAAAATGGAATGTATCACCATAGACTTGAGAATGCTGCGGATTAGTCATCGCAAATGTGTTATACATTCAAATGTCCTAAATTACCACCTTCTCAAAACTTCAGAAAGCACAATTCGCCAATCACTGTCCCAGAACGAGATTGTTTCCTGAACGAGTCTAGTCTGTGTTTTTGTTTTGTTTTGTTTTGTTTTGTTTTTTAGAGCCCATAGTGCAGATCCTGGAACACTACATTGAATTTCATGTGAATCTCGCCTGTTTTAGTGGGTAATAGTGAATTTAACCTGAAAAAACAACAGTCCACCATCGAATGATCACACAATGGAACTCTATGTAGTATAAACAAACAAACACACACACACAAACAAACAAAGTTGGGGGAAGTTTAGGGAAGGGGAAACATGATCTGAATATATTATATGAAAAAATCATTTTCAATAAATATATATCACAATATATAAGTATGCCTACAAAAATATATATATATATATATATATATATATATCACAGAATCTATTGACCAATGTATATGTATATACTATTAAATGGAAAAAATCTTAATTGTAGTTCCAATAACATTTTAGCTCTTCTACTCCTCAAATTTCTTATAATCCATCCTGATGATGGTGAAGGTGGAAACAAATGGCAAATAAAAAGCAGGCATGACCCACCTTTTTCCTGGTGTCTCCTAACACAGAGCAAAGAGCCAATCAAGACTCCCCCTTTCTACTTTCCGTTCTTTTCTCTTTTAATGTTCATAAAAGATACTGTTTTAATTATTTAAGTTTAAAGGAAAACATATTTTTAATAAATAAAAAATACAATTGTCCATTGTAGTATGTTTATCCTGTACTTTATGGCCAAGATCCACTTATAAGTGAATACATATCACTTGTGTCTTTCTGGGACTGAGTTACCTCACTCAGGATGATCTTTTTCTAATTCCATCCATTTGCCTACAAGTTTCAGGATTTCCTTGTTTTTGATAGCTGTATAGTATTCCATTGTGTAGACGTACCATAGTTTCTTTAATCCATTCTTTGGTTGAGGGACACCAGGTTGTTGCCAGATTATGGCTGTTACAAATAAATCTGTTATGAACATAGTTGAGCATAGGTCTTTGTTGTATAGCGGAGTGTCTTTTAGGTATATGCTCAGAAGTGGTATAGCTGGGTCTTGAGTTAGATCTATTCCCAATTTTCTGAGAAAGCACCAGATTGATTTCCAAAGTGGTTGTACAAGGTTGCACTCCCACCAGCACTGGAAGAGTGTCCCTCTTCCTCCATATCCTTGCCAGCATGTGCTGTCACTTGGGGTTTTGATCTTAGCCATTCTTGCTGGTGTAAAATAGGATCTCCGAGTCAGTTTGATTTGCATTCCTTGATGACTAAGGACATACTACAATGCACAGACCCAAAGAAGATATGTCACAAGGAAGATCCAAGGGAGAATGTTTAAATCTCACTTAGAAGAGAAAACAGAATAGGCAGAGGCAGTGGTTGAACAGAGGGAGCAAGGTAGGAGAGGAATGGCAAGATATGAGGGTGGAGATCAGACCTAGGGAGAGCGGGGGCATGAGGACAAAAGATCTGTAGAGAAAAGAGAAACTATGGGCAAGGTCATTTCTGTGATAAAGCTGAAGACATAAGTCAGGGTAGGCTCCTGGGTAGATATGAGGAGGACTCTGGCAGAACCTGCTAGTAGCAGGGGTCCTAGAGACTGAAGCGGACACCCTGCAACTAAACAAGTCTTCTCATAGAAGGAGGAAAACACCAACCCACCCATAAAACCTTTGACTCAAAACTCTCCCTGCCCACAAGACATGCAGGGATAAAGATAGAGCAGAGAGAGCAGAAATTGAGAGAATTGTCCAACCGATGCCTGGCCAAACTCAAAACCTAGGAGGCCAGGAAGGATGGGCCTACAGCCAGGACGTAAAGTGAATAAATAATAAATTTATTTCAAAAATGTAAATGCAGTTTTCCTCTTTATCAACATAAGAGATAGGAAGCCTGAAGTTTAGTAAAGCTTTTAGGGTGGTTTGCCTTTCATAGGTCACTACTCGCATTGCATGTGCCCTGTGCTCATGCCAGTAATAAACTGAAAGCCTCGGAAGACCAACTACACATTCACACATGTGAACTCATCTACCCACAAGGCGTAGATACAGAACAGAGCCACCTCCTGTCTATCCCACTGAACCTTCCACAGCAGAAGATGGGTTTAGTAGTGACAGTGGATTCCAGCAATGGAAAAGAGCACAGTGTCCCACAAATTCATCTATGGGACTTTACAAATGGAGTCCTAGTCATCTTGGTGACACGTTACCTCTGCGATCTTGCACAAGACAATGGAAGCCTTGAGACTCAGCTATTCGAAGATCAGACTAAAATATTAGCCGCTGAGCTAGTTATCAAGGAGGAATTGATCATCCTTCTTGATCCCACTCCTCAAAAACCAAACGAGGATCACAGAGAAGCCAGAGACTTCAGCAGGACAGTCTGTGCTGAGGGCTTCAGGTGCAGATGGAGTTAGGTTCTACTTAAAGCATCATCCCCTAGCAGGCAGCCATGGCGCACACCTGTAAGCCCAGCACTCAGGGAGGCAGAAGCAGGTAGATCTCTGTGAGTTCAATGGCCAGCCCAGTCTACAAAGCAAGTCCAGGACGGCCAAGGCTACACAGAAAAACCCTGTCTTGAAACACAAACAACAGTGACAAAAATTGTCCCTTGAGCCAACTGACAAAGAAAATAAAACACACATCAGAGAGCATCAGCCAAAGGTAGACATGGACGCAGCTTGAATGATGTCTGCCATAGAGAGTCATTTCCAGGTGTTTTATGTCCATGTTGAACAAGCATGAGAACAACATGTACATGGGCATTTTTTTGTAGTCATGGTTAAATTCTACAGTGTTGATGATATGCCCATTTTACCCATAAACCCAGCACCTAAGTAGCTTTTCTTCAGGGCACATTTGACTCTGTGGGATATCATCCACACACTCAACATCATCAACAGCAGAATGCTCAAGGACCAAAAGTGCGGATCTGAATATATTTGCATATGATTATTTCTTGGACATTATGCCTTTTGATTTTAATAGGAAATTCTCTGTCAGCTGGTTGCATAGCAGTCAAGGTACAGGAAATGAAGTTGTCATTAATTCCTTGCAGTGAGTACTGTAGAGAGAGAGCTAATCAACCACCCACACTCACCAGCTCTCTGCCGTTTACTCTGAATACCTTTATTATTTATCATTTGCTGAGGAAACATCTAATGATACACAGCAATTGTGTTTTACAAATTGACTCTTGGATGAAAGTCATTCCTGGAAGGAAAGCTATAATTTATAAAAATCTTAGTCCTCCAATTATTCTAAACTACTTTGTTTTTCTTCCTTTTTTTTTTCCTGTATGAGCCTTCCTCTGCCATGACAATGTATGCATTTTTTATTTTATTTTCCACTTCTAAAAATTATAATGAGAAAAATATTTTTAATGCATGATAGGCTTTGAGTATCCTGTCTGCTACCTGTGGGGCATATATTCTAGAACAGTCAAAAACATCGGTGTGAAGCTCTGAGATTGCTAAGTGTAGTACTTTAGAATAGGACTTTTCCTTGATGCCTCTCAACTAGACAGAGTTAATAAAATTACCTAACAGGTACGAGGTATCCAGATCTATTCATGAGAGACATGAAATGAGGACAATACACACAGCCACATGGTCTGACCGGGGACCTGGGTAAGCTTTAGAGGTGCATCAATCCAGTCTGCTACAGATCCAGGTCAGCCTGGTGCAAGACTAAGCCCCGAGTGCAATCAATACTGCTGCGTCTCTCTGCCTCTGTTCATCCTGTCCTCACAAAAATTCAGCCTTTTTCTCAGCGGAATGTTTGGTTACTCATAAAATGTGTCCTTTCTTTCAACAGCCACTTACAGTTTGGAAATTGATTCCTTTTTGTTTAAAAGCAATCCCTGTTTCTGCACTTAAAAAAATACAAAAAAAAAAAAAAAACTAAAAAAACAACACTTTAAGAGAAACTGCCTTGTGACTCTAGTTTCACAAGAGTGTGGTTCAGGGAAGCAACCTCCTTATGTTTTATGGGGAAAATCAAAGCATCAAGAAAGATTAAAAATAAAAGGCAAATATGTATGTTTGCCATTCTGAGTCTCTGGGAGCCTCACTGTGTCATTTCTTTCTGTCAGCACAGTGTACCCTCAGGCATTATATTTCACTTTTATAAACTGTGTAGGAAAGGAATCCTAAAATGTTTGTGCCAGAAAAACAATCTCATACTGCAACTTAATTAAGACTTTTGTCTGTCAATAAATCCATTTAAGATGGAAGACTGGAATGACTGGGACTTATCACTGTGGGCTGCTGAAGAGTGAAAAATGAATGAAACATCCATCAGTAGTATGTGAGTCTAACCACAAATATCAACCAAAATACAATGCAAATAGGACAGTGGTAAGTTGCCCATTCCTCTAGAAAGCCTCCTCATGCATAGAGACAGAGATTTACTGTCGGTTTTTCTTTTATTTTCCCAAAGGTGGCAAATGGGCATTGTGTTTAGTTAGTGCTTTTTGATATTACTCTTTCCCTTGACTATTAAAGCAACAGCATGGCTTTTTCACTGTGTAAAGTTTAGGTATACAACATAATATTCTGATTGAAAATACATAGAGAAATAAAAGTCATTACAATCCTGTCATTGAGACCATCCTTTCACACAGCTGTGTGCTTCTGCATCTTTGTGTAGGCATCACTGTGTCCAAGGGCACTAAACATCAAGACTCTTAATAATTGTAATACATACAATACACACACACACACACACACACACACACACACACACACATATTAGCCACGGTAACTTTGTTGCATGATAGTTCTCTAAATGTGTTCCCATGAGGTCACTTTAAATTTGGACCATATCATTTCTTTTCCTTGTTCCCCACCAATTCATTTCTGGGGAACTGTATTGTAATGTTTTGTTTCTACATTATTTTATCTTTTTTTATCTTTTAAATATTCATTAAAATACTTTGTAGGCTTATAACACTCAGTCCAGTGTCCTCTATGGTACCATAAATGTCAAAATATTCTTCTGACTAAGCATAAATAATAACTTATTGGAGAAATTAATATATACACATACCAAAATATACACCTAAATGCACACCAACCCTATACACACACATTTATGCACATATACACACACATACACATTCACAAGCATGTATCACTCACACATACACATACATAAAACAACAAGCCCAACATATAAATGCTGACATGAACATCTACTCACATGCATTTACACATACACACTCACACACTCTCACTTTCACTCACACATGCACTCTCACACTTACATACATTTACACACATCCATGAACACGCACTTAAATACTCACACACTCACATCGTTTATTCACTGAACTCTTTCCACTGCCTCATTCTTGTCTAGAGTGTAATTAATGTTAGATTTACACACTTCCAGTCTGCAGACCCAAGTTGTGATCCTTACACTTGTTCAGAAAGCTCTTTATCTACTGAGCCACCCAGCAAAGCATTACACTGGGTGGTTTCTAACAAAGACCGTTAAGATATTATAAATGAATAAATACCAAAGAGCCTTCATTATCTAGAATGTTCAAAGAAAGAATAAGCAGGCTACCAAGACAAGACCTGATAGCCTATGATCATATAGTGGGGGAGGAGGTCCCCCTCTGTCTTAGACGTAGGAGAGGGGAATAGGGTGAAAGCAGGAGGGAGGGGGGAACGGGAGGATACAAGTGAAGGGATAACAA
Source organism: Acomys percivali (assembly GCA_907169655.1). Lineage (NCBI taxonomy): Eukaryota > Metazoa > Chordata > Mammalia > Rodentia > Muridae > Acomys > Acomys percivali. The sequence continues at coordinate 10,603,393 of OU015751.1, forward strand.
TTGACTTGTAATCTGAATAAAATAATTTTAAAAAATTAAAATAAAAAAAGACTTCCTTTGAGTCAAATCCAGTCCCCATACTAGGATTCTGTATGATCTTTGTTCTATAAATATATTTTAGTTGCTGTAGAAATACAAAATGTAGTACATGTGACAGTTGAGAATTAAATGACATGCAAGTTAATTCTTGGGAAACAGCTGTATTGAAAGAGAATAGGCCAGTGGCTTGAGCTGCATCTAGGGGTGGAAGGAAAGTGCAACTACAATATCAGAGAAACCAGACATTGGATGGGAAATTATTGAATATTTTTCCTTTGCTGATGCCTGTACTTTGATAACAAAACACTAAGGAAATGAAGACGATGGACTGAAAGTACAGTTTGACAGCAGTCTAAGATGCTACAAGGCATCAGAGTGCTACCTTTAAAGTCTCACACAAATAAAAGCAAACACTATCACTCTAATAGAGGCCAAAAATACACACATTTTCAAACATATAAGGGCTCAGGAAGTTATTTGGACTGATCTTTCTTAAAGAAAATTTGAGGGTCAATCAAAGTAAATGGAGACAGAAAGAACAGGAGAAGACATCGGATTCTGTAACAGTAACTGCACTACACAGAATATAGGAACAGAACATTCCAGATTACAGTTGCACGTCTATTTTTAATGTACATTCTTAGTTTTTGAAATGATTAAATTATATTTTTAAAGGAAAAACATGAAACTGGGAACTCAAAACACACAAATCAGAAAGAAAATAGAAATGAGAAATATGACATAAAGAAAGGATGGCAGTGGAAATGGACAAACTTTGGATTCAGGAAAATTCACATTGAGGCGCTAAAAGCCAAAAGTATTTAAGTTATAGAATAGGGAATGGCATCAAAGAACACACTATGGTCAATAAAGGTCATATAGTCATAGTCAGGATGCTAACGGGGATGTGACCCATGGCCCAATCTGATAAACAACCTAGTCACAAAGAAAAAGTGCTTGTACTGTCGATGATATCTCTCACACCTTGGAACCTCAGAAAATAAGTGTTGTTGACTATAAGAGATGGCAGTCAGAGAGGAACATGAAAATATGGGACATGTCCCTCACTGTGGGATGGGGAAGTTGGACAGCGAGCAGGCTTGTTTCTAAGGAGTTCCACAGATGTGACTTCAGAGACTTAAAGCAAGGCTGTGGGAAGGTCTTTCCTCTCCCCTCACAAGTCACCTATCATCACATGCAGGGCTCACTGTCTCATTAAAGCAGAGGTCAGATCCTATCAACTGAAAAGAAACATATGAAATAAGATTGCCCTTCAAACCCCAAAGCCATGCGTCTGGATTTGTTTTATAAAGGCACCGGCAAGACAGGAGAAGTGTATTATTTTAATAAAGGAAAAGTTCCTCCCCTTCTTTCTGTACAGTAATGCTATAAATGAATTTATAAATTAAGTGCGGCTTAACCAATTTGCTATGCTATTTGAGAATGCAGGCTGTGTTCACGCGCTGTATAGATTTTGAGTAAACTAGAGACGGGAAGGCAATGAGGGGAGAAGGGAGTATGAGTAAGCAAAAGGAGGAGGCGTGCGTGCAGCCACGGCTGTTGAACTGGGAACCCCTCGGAAAATGGGTGGCACGAATTTAACCCTCAGAAGGTCATTTTGTCACCTTAATGCCTATTTTTTGAAAACCTGAGCTGTCAGCTGTTGCAAACTAAATCACACAGGACAAGTAAAATTGTCAACACAATTGACAACACAAATTTTACATTTAGGAGGAGAAAGGGGCAACACCAAAACGAAATTGACTCCATTCCTGCCAAGGAAAGCATGACTTAGATTTTAATTGTTTTAATAAATGTTTCTGGGCTATTCAAGGAAATTCCTAAAATAACCAGGGGAGAAATGTGATGAAGGCCAACCTGAAGGGGAGACAGGATAAATGCAGTGATATGACCGCTACGATCTCTTCCTTCTACTACAATCTTTCAAAAGTATCTCAGGATTTCATACACTGAGTATGTTCCTTGTACACCACGTCCATCTCTCTCTCTCTCTGCATACTGTAATGGCTCCTCCAACATACCCTTGCCTTAAACCTCTCATGAATTCATTTTTTTTGTTAAACATGCTGAGATGTGTGTGTTTGTGTGTGTGTGTGTGTGTGTGTGTGTGTGAGAGAG
>OU015751.1:10605670-10655225 GCA_907169655.1 Acomys percivali
GAGAGAGAGAGAGAGAGAGAGAGAGAGAGAGAAGAGGAGAAAGGAGAGATGGGGGTAGGGAGCTCCTACTGAGTCCAGTAGTTGTTGTTTGTATATGTTTAGGGCTTGACCACCAACCAATTAGAATTGGAGTCTTGCCCTCCTTAAAAAATAATTAAAAACAAAAACAAACAGATTAAGCAAACAAAGAACATGGGTCTTGGATACTAGAGAACTGACTCTGTAGTCAGGAACACTACTTGCACATCCAGGAGATATGGGTTCGATTCCAGTACCCTCGATGCAACTAACAACTAAGTAAAACTCCAGTTCCAAGGGATTCAGTGCCCTCTTCTGGCCTCTAAGGGCACCCGTGTATACACAGTGTACTGACATTCACACAAACAAAACACCCCTATGCATAAAACAAAGTGACAAAAAAGAAAAATAAAAGGAACTTGGTTCTCTCTGTGTCAGCATCCATTGACTGACTGTATCTTGTTATCTAAGGAGCTTGGGAAATTCTCATCTATTCTTGTTGACAAGTTGTCTGCTATGGTAGCAGCTATACGGTTGGAAGTTCATAGGCCAGTTCATCCTATCGTGTCCAGAGGATGTTATCAGTCTACAGTCTCTCTGGTCCTCAGACTTTTATAGTCTTTCTGTCTCATCTTACACTATTCCTCGAGCCAATGGTGTAAGCATTGTGTTAAAGATGTCTCATTTCGGACTGGGGATTCCATAGTTACGGATCTAACAACCTTTGTCTGCTATAACACATACATTCAAATTTTTAAAAGAAGCAGTAGCCATTGTTACATTTATTTGATGATGGATATATGTATAGTGAGTTTTATACAGGTTAATACATTTCATTGTGGAATTTTCATGTAGATATCACTGTAGTTTGCTCACTTCTGCCCCAGCTACTCTTTGGGGTATTTACTTCTCACTCTTCCTTTATTTTCTTCCTTATTAAAATCTTCTTCTTTGTATTTTCATAAAATACAAAATTAAACAGACATTCCCATAGTTAGAGTATATAATATGTGTATATTTAGGTGATATTTGAGAGATAGGTGATAGATAGATTTAAGTCTGAGTTCTTCAACATGAGAGAAAATAAGAGATTGCCCCAACAATTATTCTCTTGCTTTTTTTTTTTTACTTACAGGAAAAAAAAATAAACAAAGAATGTTTTCCTCTTTCTGTACAGTAATACTATAAGTGAATTTATAAATTAAGTCCATATTAACCAATTTCCTATACTCTGGTAAGATTCTGTGTAGATTGTGAGTAACTCAGAAAAGAGGAGTTCATGGAAAGAGAAGAGCTGGTTGAATTATTGCCAGAGAAGATATTTTAAAAAAAAACAAAACACTGGAAGTTCAACAATAGGATTTTTCCAGAACACTTTCTGACTGTGTGTGCACCCCTACTATTCTTTGAAGAATAGTAGTTGGCACACTGCTACACAAAATGTACATTCCAGGAAACACTCACTAAACAACTTTGCTAGGTGATACGACTACCATAATAGTGAAAGAAAACGTTCACGACAAGATTGTCTATTTTGCTCTATAAGTCAGGGTTTCAGCTCCTGGCCCCATGGATAAGAAAAGCCCAATGCGATACTCAGCTGCATTAACGGCAGGGGAGGTAGTGAGGGGGTGATAGGAAAGTGAGGGCATCCGCACAGTCGTGGCAAAGAGGCCTGAACTCATGCCCATGAGGAAAAAGAAAAGAAAAGAAAAAACTGAATATCTGGTACAAACATTAACTACAAAATATCAATTACATCAGGAAAACGAATGCCACTAAGATGGCTCAGACATCAGAGCAATCCAACTGTTAATCGACAAGACTTAGAGTAGACGATATATTTCTTTATTTTTTTTGGTGATATATTTCTTAACAACGCTCACTTATAATCTTTCACAACAGAATCTTTCCATGAAAATAATTTAAAGTTATTTTCTTTCACAGTTGTTGTAGAATTATCTCCACAGATCACCATCAGGCATTTTTATTGGGGGGGAAAAAAGGTACAAAAAGGGGGAAAAACAGTAAATAGTGTAAAGCACAAACTAAAATTAGCCCAGCTTGACTCTTTAGAGCTCAGATGGCATTTGCCAATTCCCTGTCTCTGTAGGGCCAGTGAGCTGAATATGAACAGCACACACACAGTCATACTGGCAACTGGGTACCAACAATGGTGAGTCATAACTGACTTGCAGTTATGCTGCCTCAGTGGAGACTGCCCCTGCATTTTTTCTGCATATTTTCATATTTCTCCCACACAAAAAGATATGCATCATCCTGCCATGGTTACTCCCTTCATGAAATTATTATGGCATGTTATAATATGTGGAACTGAACTTTCAGAGTCCATAAAATGCTGCAACCATCAATCACTGTAGACTAGTGCTTTCTCTCTCGGAATGGAGTAGCTTCCAGAGAGGTCAACTAGCCTACAAAATTCAAACTACATCCTATGGGCCTATTCACAGAGATTGGCGAGAATGGCGGCCCTGACTGGGCTAAGCTCAGGGAAAGGGTAAAGAACAGGCAGTGAGTTTCCACTGAAGTGTGGCATTCACCTGCCTGAGCACAGCAAAGAATGGCAGAGCAGAGGACCCCATGCCCTGCACTCTCTCCTCATCTCTTTGGTTTTCTTTTTAACCATTTTACAGTGGAGCCTGAGGAGAGGAAATCATAAGTCAAGGGTTCACTTGCTCCCTGAAAAAGATGTCTGTGGAATTTTCCATTATAGGATTTTTTTTTTTTTTGTATTTTATGTGTTATCAACGAAGTGCAGACACTCTGACAACAGATTGATAGAATGAGTGTGTGTGTGTGTGTGTGTGTGTGTGTGTGTGTGTGTGTGTGTGTGTACCCCAAACCATGCATTCCTTTCTTGGTGTGCAAATTGGTGTCATAGGAAGATATAGCACCTTGAAGGGGAGGACCTACTCTTTGGTTCACTAGTAGTAAGGAAGAGAATGGGATTTCAGAGATTCCATCTTGATCCAGGTCAGAGAGGCTTAGCCCAATACACATTTCCACCAAAAGTTTTTGCTTCTGACCCCACTAAAGACTTAAAATCTATGTGCCTTCCTGATTATAGTCTAGAAATTCAAAGACTAAGGTAAATCTATTATTTCAGAGATCTGTGTGTATATAGGCGTGTGTGGGTCTCTCTCTCTCTCTCTCTCTCTCTCTCTCTCTCTCTCTCTCTCTCTCTCTTTCTCTCTCTCTTTCTCTCTCTCTTTCTCTGTGTGTGTGTGTGATAAAGCTGATTAATATGGTGCAGAATTACATCACAAGTGAATCAAAAAGAAAGCATGGCACCTGAGGATGTAGCTTAGAACGGCAGTGCTTGTCTTGCATGGGGAAGAATGGATGTGGCGTTGGTCTCAGAATAACAGGAAAGCTGAAAGCAAATAACAACAAACAAAATACCTGTGTGGAGAAATCCAGAAGTATTGCTTATGGTGGGATGGTATGGAAGCCAGTGGATGACAGGAAATAGGTCAGATCCAAGCAGGAATAGTTGGGCTGAGACAGGATTCTGAGATTGACGATGAAAATAAAAGTTAATGATCTATTTGAAACTGTATCTTTAAAAAAAATAAATCTAAAATGGGGAATTGTTAAATGCTAATTTTAATTTATTGTATATTTTGAAATATAAAAATGTGTTGTGTGTGTGTGTGTGTGTGTGTGTGTGTGTGTGTGCAGAGCAAGTACCTGAGGACAAGTGTGTACAAGCTTGTAGGAGGCCAGAGGTTGCTGGTAGGTGTCTTTCTCCACTACTTTCTAGCTTTGAAGGAGATGGGTGGGCAGGGGTGCTCTCACTGAAACCAGAAGCTTGCTAACTAACTTTTCTTTCTAGCATGAGAGTTCCATGGATCCCATTTTAACCTCCCAAATTAATAGGGTAACAGATAGGGCCTGCCTGCCATAGTATGGTTTTGTACATGAGCACTGGCCTTCATACCCAGGTCTTCACACTCACACTTTACCAAAGGTGTCTATCATTTTTATGGGATTTTAATTTTAGCACAAGGATAAAAATGACAACATTACTATTATATGTGTATGTTGTGCACTGACATTGCAATTTCTCTACTTCTTGATCAACATTTGCTGTCTTTGGCTTCATTTTTCTCTCAGCCACTGCAGTCTGTGTTTGAAATGCTCTAGTGGCTCGTGATGCTAGAGTCTTTGCTCTTATTTATCACTTATTTCTACTCACTGGAAATGAAACGAGTGCCACTTCTTTAAATGTGTCTCTTGTATTATTAAATAACACTTATTAGTCATAATGATTTTACATAGCTTTCCTACTAAACATTTGTTGTTTAAAAGTATATTGCAGTTTTATGGATTATTATCTCATTTGCTGAATGTGCTCTTTGAGTACAAATATCCAATTTTAAATATCTCAATCAAAATTATTTTTTTTCTTTTGACATTCTGATTTTTTTATATTTTTATTACTTAAAATCTATAATTAAATATGTATCATTTGAGTAATATTTAGTATAAGGTGTGAGTCCATTTTCATGGTTTTTATATATTTATCCAATTTTTTCCCAAATGTTGAAAAGATTTGTGTGTGTGTATGTGTGTGTGTGTGTGCGCACGCGCGCCACTGAATTGCCGTGCTACCCTGATCAAATGTCAGTCGGCTGTAGGTATATAGCTGGTTTCTGCCCTGTGATTTCCCATCCTCCAATGATGTTCCTTCATGTGTATGTGTGTGTGTGTCGGGGTGGGTAGTGTCAGAGGCCGTGGTGGTGAGAGAGTGTTTCCAAGCTTTCCAGAGTGAGTGGTGGACCATGATAAAAGAAGCACTGTGTTTCAAAGCCAGCTCTCCGTGCAATGACTCACCTTGACTTTCTATTTCTCTCAGTTTGCCTGTTGAAACGAAATCATCCTCTGAGTGTTCACAGCCTTTGCTTACCTCTAAGGTTCTGAGTAGCTGGGTGCCTGAGATCTGGTCTCTGGAACTATTGTAATGGGTGTGCTTCCTGAGGCCCTTACACGCTATTTCATAAGTGCTAATCTTCTTTGTTTAATTTTTAGAATACAAGTAAATGTGCCTGGTCCTTTGCCTTCCAGTTAAAGGAAATTACTTAAGATTAGTATTCAAACATGGTTGCACAGCTCAATTTCTATTTTCTTGTGTTTGTTCCTAAACAAATTTTGTAATTCCCAAATACTGTAGTTAGTGTTTTCTTCAACTAAAGAAAAAGAGTGAGTGTCATAAGGGTCATTCAAATTAAATAACCAGCCAATCTGCATTACAAATTCTTTAATTTTTAAAATATAGTCACTCAAGCTACTTAATAATCTGTTTTTACAACATATTTACTGGGCAGCTATTGTGCATTGGCTGCAACCCATATGAAAAGACAAATGCTGCCTCTACGGATCGCTTACTTAGGAGTTTATATTTTTCCACCAAATGCAGCAGCTAATGTCGCAAAAGTAGTTATGAATCCAGAGAATTGAGCAAACATGACAGCACTCATAGAGAGGGTGCTAGCAAAGACTGCACAGCACTGAGGAACTGGGTCTTCGCCTGAGTGCTGAGGAGCTGTTATTTCAAACATCTTGTCCAAAGAAACCATTAACTATGGAAATTTTTTCTTAGCTGAGGGTGACAAGTCTTTTGAGAGATCACATGGCTTTGCCTTTGTAAGTGTGTCTCCTCACTTTGCTACACAATAGTTTGCTAATGACGCTGTCTAAATGGCCATACCTTAGGTTTGGATAATTTGTCAGTCTTCTTGTGTAAGGATTACACCTTAGCTTTTGTCGAAAGGCCTTCTTGGACACCTTTAGCACACTGAATAAATGTGTGTATACATATATACATATACATTGTACGTATATACATATACATTATGTATAAGCAACATCTTCCCATGTACATCTGGTTTTTTCAGGAGGATCTGAAGGCTTTATGTGCAGTCAAGGATGTTAGAAAACAATTTTGCATTCTAAAATTGCTGTGAAGAAATAGCTACAATAGTAAATGGAAATTGCCATAACCAGGGAGAACAGATGAAAGGTTAACTACTTATTTTGTGAGGAGAATCACATAACTAAGATTATATATCGTAACCAACAGCATGCAGAAAGGCCTACAAATTTAAGCTCAACTGATTGTTTGTTGCATTAAGAAATGGAAGAAAAGCAGGTTTTACCTATGTGATGGAAATCATAAAATATTATTGTGATACATTTCAGGTATTCAATGTCCTCAGTTGAACCACACTGGTGGATACTGTTAACATAATAGGAGCAATAGATGTAAAACAGGCAGAGATCTTCCTTGGTGGGCTAACATATAAGACAAAGGCACTTATCTTTCCTTAATCTACAATAATACAACCCAGAACTAATTTAGAACTGAAAACAATGCTCTATAGAGCTGTGGACTAGTTCTTTGTGCAGCATCTGCCTACCATTTCATTTCTCTGTTTAATCCCTTGTGGTCCCAATAAGCACAGCATTTGATATTTAATCATTATTAACAAGCTGATTCTTTTAAAAAGAACTGGCAGGCAGGCCTGTCTACAGAATCAGGCTACCAAAATCGGGGATTCTGGAATTAGGAAAAGGCAGCAAACAATGAACTAGAGATGTTATGCCAGGAGTAAGATCAGTAGAAAAATGAAGTCTGAGGAAGGCACAGGGGCAGGACATTTAAAGTGTTAACAACCATCTAAGGTGGCATTCCCTAATGTTGTAGAGAAAGAATAAAGAGCAATTGTCTTACAACTTGCAGTACTGCTTGGATCCCTCCATTAATAAACAGAGAAAGGGCAACATATCGATTCTACAATTATCCAGAGACTGTCTCTCCCACATTAAGTCTGGACGTATTACAGCAGCAAAGGCAAACTGTGGCCAGGGACTTGTATGTTTTCTATAACTATGATGGACCAGCACACACACACTCCCCAGAAACAGGCTCTACTAGGCTCCCTAAAGACATCTCAGAGAAAGCCCTAAATACGTAGGTCATCACTCCTTTCCATGCTGCTCATGGACAAAGAAAAGTGTTTGCTTTGTATCATCAAGTTGTAGTTTAAAATGCGATCAAATTCTTTCTATACTGTACTGTGTTGCACTTAGAGTGGTGAGTTATTCCTTTAAAGTTTCACAACATCCTCTATACGATGTGACTGCGTTAAAGCTACAAAGGAGGTTTAAGGTGATAATTCTTGCACAAAATCAGAAGCTAATACTAGGTACCTTACTGCCTATTTCTGAGCATGGACAAATAAATATTTGATATTACAGGGGAAGACAGTTAACAATTATTAGAAAGTCATGAAAACAAGTCGGGAACAGAGGCACATGCCTGTAACCTCAGCATTCAGGGAGGCAGAGGCAGGCAGATCTCTATGAGTTCAAGGAAAGCCTGGTCTACAAAGCAAGTTCAGGACAGCCAAGTCTACACAGGGAAATCCTGTCTCAAAAACAAAAACAAAACCCTGTGAACATGAGGCAGCATAATTGATTTCCTTACTATATTCCATCATTAAATTCTGAAATATTTATCGCCTCCATACAAAACCATTTCCCCTTAGCTGGTCCTGAAATCTATGCATTTTGACAATTTGTTTCTATTCCGTTGACACTCACTTTTCAATTTTGAGTAAAATATACTCATCATTTCCCTTTCATTCTTACATTCCTTATGACATGCATATTAGAATGAGAAAACCAATTCTAATATGCTATCCTCTGACTTCCACATAAGCATGAATGCGCATGCACATGCCCACACATACCCACACACACACTCCACATACACTAAATAATGAAAATGTATACAAACAAATATATTTGACTAAACATATATAATTATGTAAAGACCTACATATCTGCACTATATATGTGCACACATACTATTATAAATTAATGAACAGATGATATAAGCTACAGAAAATTACTGAATATGCTAGTGACTGCCTCTTTTTAATATGCATGTTCATTATAGGATGAAGCTGTTAAGGATATAGTTAGTATAAGCTTCATTATTCTCTATTGGATTCCAGGCACTGCACTGCTCACTGAGGGAACTCCCCTTTCAACCACTGAATGAATGCTCATGTGTAACAGGACAGACACAAACGAACATCTATCTGCTAGCTCCATGATCACCTCTTTGGTTTTCATTTCCCCTACACTACAACCTGTAACTCTATCTTCATGTTGTTGGTTCTTACTGTTAAGGACACAGTTAATGCAATAAGCCTCCTGGTATTTGATGCCCTGAGCTAGCACAGGATGTTTGGATATGCTTTGCTGCTTCTGGGGCTAGGAACCATTTTAGAGAACAAGAAAGACTAACAAGAGGGAAGCGCATCCACAAATCAATCTCCAGTTACACGAATCAATTTTTAGAAGTGCTTCAAGTCCAGTTTTAGACAATTCCTGATGCACCTTCCATAAATGTAAAGATTTTGATGAGTTACCACAATAACCGCGGCCATTCTCACGGCATTCCAAAGCCATGTGATATTTGAGAGTGCATATACACATGTGTACAATGCATGAAGATACAGAATGATATGATGCTATGTATTTTTGGGGGGCTATAACTGAACATAGAGTAACTCACACCCTAATGTAGAAATAAGCTAAATTCTAAATGGATTCAGATATTGCCGAAGAAGGTAGATAATGATGTAGAAGCCTACACTATATAATTAAACTACTCTGTAATGTGATCGTTCTAATGTTTAATATGAGAGTTTTCTTCTTGTTTGAGAATGCAAAGAACAGATTTGTGACTAAATTAACACATTGCATTACCTATGAACAGAAAATAAAATGTTAATATTACTCATGATAAAATATAGCAGATATTTATTAGACTGAGAAGATTTTCAAATAAAACCCTAGAAAAGAATCCCACTTTAATCTCAGGATTAAGGTTGAAATACAGTTTTCTCCATTGTGACACAATGGTTCACATGGCAGGTTTTATTAGATGGCAAAATCTCCTAAAGCCTGGAGGTCTAAGAGGCACTGAATGTTATAATAATTAACACACTAACTCAACCTAAGCACACATTACTTCCCATCAGTCTGCAACTCATTTGATTTTTTTTATTCGTCTAACAGTGTTTTGTAGATGAAATATTTTAATTAAAATAGAATTCAATACTGTAATCTATTATGTACCACAAAACAATGACGTGTCACGTGTTATCACATCTCTCAGTTTTTAAAAAGCTAAGGTGTAAAGACTTTCCTTCATATTTTTTTTTCAGGAACTTTGTTTTAAAATTTGAACATTGATCCGCAACCACCTTTAACTTTTATAACATGCCAAACAGATCAAAGTTCCAGTTTGCATGCAGCTATTCAAGCGTTAGCTCAACGCTTGTTGAAAACACTGTCAATCATGAGCAAACTGCATTTAGAAATTTGCTGCAACTGAAAACACACCAGAGGCTACAAATTGATTCTCTGATAGGTTCTATCTACTCTATCTTGTTCCCATGTTATGTATTCTTAATAGGTCTAGTCACATGGATCCTATTCTTATATTACACTTTTTCAAGTGTATTTTGGCTCTATTTTCGAGATAGGGTCTCTCCTGTCCCAAGATGTCCTTGTCATCAAATTCTATGTAGTTGAGGATGACTTTGAACTCATGACTTTCCTGTTTCACTTTCTTGGTGTATAATAACACATCTGGTTTATGTGCTGCTGGAGCTCCAACTCAGAGCCTCCTGTATGCTAGGTACCATTGAGCTATATCCCTATCCATATTTGGTATTTTGTTATTCAAATCTTTCTCCCAAGAGTTCATGCATTGGAAAATATACATCTGTAATTTAAATGTTAACAGTGTATGGAGATGAGACGTTAGGGTGACAATTATAGTGAGGAGAAATGATGATGTCTGGTTCAATGATGCCATCAGTGACCATATAAGAAAAAGAAGACTTAGAAGATCGGTCTCTAAAGTAGGTGACTTGTAAGGAAGAGGATGTGAGTTCAGTCTAGAGGACCCACTTTTACAAAGCCGGGTTTGGTGGCATGGGCTGGTAAGCCCTGCAATGGATGTCAGAGAGTGGTGATTGCTGCGTCTCCTTTTGCCTTGCCTGCTTGGTAAGATATGAACTAAATGAGAGATCCTGCCTCAAAACAAGATGTATAGTGCCTGAGAAAAAAAAGGCCAAGGTTGTTCCTTGTGATACACACACACACACACACACACACACACACACACACACATGTTCACATACACATACGTACAAAGACAGGGACAAGGAAGCAGGACTGAGGCTGAACATCTTGCTCTACCTCAACAGATGCCGCCCTGAGTCTTATAATACAGCCTCGCATTCCTCATCAGATGCCAATCAGATGCCGTCCTGGCTATCAGCACTTTGAGCTTAACCGATTCCTGGCTTTTGTAGCAGCAGAAATGGTGCTAAGAAGTTATACTAAGCATATGAGTTATATCTACATCGGCCTTGAAATTGACTTTACTACTATTTCTGCCCAAAATATGGGGTGAGTTATAATTTGAATTACATTGAATGTACCACATATGTACCATATGTGGAAAATTCACATCTACATAAGCTACTATGAAAAGAAAGGAGCCTAGATTGTTAGAAGGAGAAAAGGAAAGCATAGACTTTACTAACTTTGTAAAAGAGTTTACAGATAGTCATGTGTAATCTGGAGACGGGACCGAAACAGTTTTCCTCATGTTTGATAGTTCCATATGCAAATATTTGTTAACCAAGTTATGTATACAATGTGTTAGTATCCAAAATTCATAGTAGAATAAATAACTCAAGATAAAACACACAAATATAAGGGCTGTGAAATCCTACAGATGAAAGTTGTATGGAACAACCAAAATATAATGACCTCAAGGAAGAAAGCCCAAGTCCCATACAAAGAAAGAAAAGAAGTGTGAACTCCACAGCACCTGCTGCTAAGCTTCAGCCAACCTCACCTGGAATAATCAAGTGTACACCAGCAAAGTCGAACACACTCAGTTCAACTCAACACAGTGCAGAAGAGCCATGGTGTCCTCCAGAAAATGACCTTCATTCCACTGGAAGAGAGAATGGAGGAAACTATACAAAATGAGTAAAAATTTAAAAATGCTCAACCAAGTAAAATTAACTCAAAATTCAACACTGTGGCAAACTTGAAGGGTATATGGGTGAATTTCATGACAATGAAATATGAATATATAAATAAAACTTGATGACAGAAGCATAAAATCAGACTAGTCCCTGCCAGCTCTATGGGGAGAATCCCAGCTACACTAGCCTGGGAGATGAATAGCGAAGTGAGATGAGAGGGTGAGGGAAAAGAGTAGCTTCCATTCTTTTTGGTATAAAAGCAATCACTGTAGTACGACGAACTTTCCTGAGGAAAAAGTGTAATAAAACTCCAAAATTAAATTTGCAATGCAACTAAAATTGAGGAAAAGATATAGAAAATATATAGAAACAATCTTCCATGTAATATATTTCATTGAAGACATGAGATAAAATACAAAGAAAGACTTAGCTCACTTACTAAAAGGAAAGACCTTTTATTGACTTACAGATGAGAATCCAACTCCAACTTGTTAAAAAAAAAAAGGTAAAATTTTACTTACAAATAAAAGGAATAAAAATAAATGAACTGCCAAATTATGCACTGGAAATATAAACAAAAATACATTCAGGATGTTATAGATGCCTGGTGGTGTAGAATTTACAATGAAGAATAAATAAACCAACGTAGGTAGCAATTACACAGCAGGATTAACACTGTTAATAAGTAAAACAATTACACCAGGTCAGAGGAAAAGCTGCCAGGAAAGCAATAATTGTGTTCGCCTTTCCAGCGCCCTTTTATACACACAAGAGGACCCAGAAAACAAGAGGCAACAAATGAAACAGTTTGTGAAGATAGTTTACTATATACTTTACTCAGGATTTAGAGGCATTATACAATAATTAATGAGAGTCATGTATTTCAACGGGGGAAAAATATAAAGTTAAAAAAGTAACCTACTCTTTTGAGAAAAAAATTATGTAATTTTTTTTTAAATATAGAAAATAGTACACATATACTCCCAGATGGGATGAAATCTTAGAGCTGCTGGAGGGGTGGGGCTCTGGGCCACTGTGACTTGTGGCTGAGTCTCTGCCGTGTGAGTGACCTCCATCGATGAACTGCAGCGGATATGCATTACAGTGTCCACAGGCCATGAGTGCTAGCCTTAACTGTGGTAAGAACATCAAGGCAGAAGCAAAAGAGCTGTAAGGTGGTAGTGATGTAAAGACCCTGAGCAATACATTAAAAACTGCAATTAACCTCAGATTAAAATTGAAATTGACTCTGAAGGTTCATGAGTGGCCAAATATCATAAAAGTTCGCTCATTTCTGATATTTACAAGACAATCCAGAAGCAGTCATTAAGTAGCTTTCCTTAAGAAATAAAACTGGCCAGACAAAATGGCATACACCTGTAATCCTAGCACTCAGGAGGCAGAGGCAAGCAGATCTCTGTGAGTTCAAGGCCAGCCTGATCTATGAAGTGAGTCCAGGACAGCCAAGGCTATACACAGAGAAACACTGTCTCAAAAAACAAACACAAAAATAAATAAATAAACTGATTGTTTGATAGGTCGTAAGGCAGTGAACTAAATAAGATACAAATGACTAGACATTTTCTTTGCTATATAGACTTGAAGGAACAAGTCACCATTGTAATTAAACACAAGTCCAAGGTAAAGGAGAAAGGAGCCCCAAAACTCCACTCTGCTAAATGGCTCCTGCACAGCATTCCTTTCTACCCAAAAGGGAAAACAGGAACACAAGGAATAAATAGGAAGAGATCAGATAATGTTGTTGTGTGTCATAAAACAATCTAGATTGAAATAAGAAAATAGGAAACTTTCTAAATTAAAACAAGACAGCATCAAAATTGTGAGTTAATAAAGAAAGTTCTTTAATAAAACCACAGACTAACAGTGTAATGCAAAGAATAACATTATCTAAGGATGAAACCAAAAATGTTATTGAATAAAACCCTAAAAGTATGTCGGGCGTGGTGGCGCACACTTTTAGTTCCAGCACTCTCGGGAGGCAGAGGCAGGAGGATCGCTGTGAGTTCAAGGCCAGCTTGGTCTACAGAGAGAAACCCTGTCTCAAAAAACAAAACAACAAAACAAAACAAAACAAACAAACAAACAAAAAAACTAAAAGTTTGCCATCTAACAAGTATTGAAAAGATAACTCGATCCTATACACACTGTAAAGATCCATAGGAAGTCACCTGCTGGCTGAGTGGGAGTGGCGTGCTGTGAGCCTAAGCATTTAAGCATGGTTCTGTTTGAAAGTTTGGAAGATACATTTGGAGCCAAAGGCATATGTAGCAAAAGAAGAACATAGAAGTGATCTGTAATTATCAGTTTAGTAGCACAAGACAGACATATTAAACTTTGCGTTTGAGACTGTTAAAAATGCAAAGCACGGAAAATGCCAACCCGTAATTTAAAAAAAAAAAAAAAAAAGAATCTGTTACCAAAATAGTAAGGCAGAAACCCAGAATGCAGGAGTGATATAATGGTGAGGATTGGAGTGAAGGGAATGCTCCGTCATGATTTATTTTTCACCTGACAGATTTCAGACATGAAAAGTTCTCTTCTGTCAGTTTGTTTCAACGTGCAGACTTCTGAGTAACGAACTAATCGGGAATGCTGTTGAAAAGATGGGGAAACGTTCAACTCACAGTGCTACTTAAGCACACGTTCACCCTGTTACAGGAAACTGAGAAAGAGGAAATTTTAAGGTGATTAGAATATGAGATACCTGACATTTGCATACTGAGAAGAGCGTATTTCTTAATGGAGAAAGAGGATGGATATTGGTAACAACAGAAAAAAAAAAAAAAGGCTCAAAATCAATTAGTGAGGCTGTCAAAATAAGGCAGCAAACCTTAAAGTCACTATCAAGTCTACCAGGATAAGTCTCAAAAATACATAGAAAAATACATAGAAATAGCAAATACAGAAACACCAATGCTGGTTTCTCTTTTCCTCAGTGTTTATTTAATAAGACAGAGACGTGTTTAAGTTGTTAAGTTGGTGCATGAACATGTCGACTTTATTTTTTCGGTTTTTTTTGGCTGCATCCCTGAAGAATTATCTAAATTACAATGAGGAAAAATAACAATTCTATTTCCAAAAAATAAATAAATAAAAGAAAAAGAAAAGAAAAAAAAAAGGAAGAGAAAAAGAAACAAAAGAAAAAAAAAACATCCATAGTGAACTACTTAAAACTTGGATGCATATATGCTTGCTGTAATGATACACAGGGAAGTCACCTTACCTGTCTGAATTTCAAATGCTTCATATTTAAAATAGAGCAATTAATAATAATTATATCCTAAATTCTACATTGTATAACATCATCATAAAAGTAAATTTTGTAAATACTGGCTAAAATGGCTCAAATTATTTTTATTAGCTTGTAATAATAATAATAATAATAATAATAATAATAATAATAATAATAATAAAAATAATAATAAAAATAATAATAAAATTTGTTTTCAGTTTTTGTAATTGTAGATAGCATCCCGAATACACATTTTTCTCTTTCTCTCTACTGCTACCATAAATAATTAAATGTTAAGAAACCAAGAAAATGCCAATGACTCAGCACAGGAACCACAGATGGGGCTTTTCAGTTTGGACCACGGATTCACCTTTCTCTGCATCTAAGCAGCTTCCCAACTCTTCCTGCAACTTAGTGGAGTCTTGGGGGAAGTTGCTCTTTGGAAAAATGTATCCATGGAAGACTTTAGCCTGAGCAGCATCACCTACAGCTGGCATTGCTAATAGGGAACATACTAGAAAAGTAGATTTACCTGAAATAGTTAGCATACACAAACCTTCAAAGGCAAACCAAGTTTCCGTCCGGAATGAGAATGCTCCAGCTCTCACTAAAGTCTATAAAAATGCTGCTCTGGGCCCAATGGAGAACCACCGCCACTTAGTGTAGAAATATTGAAGAATACCAGATATTTAAGAAAAAAAGCAAATATAGGAAATTGGAGAAGAATCACACCATTACATAGCTAGGGGAGGAAGAAATCAGCCTGAAGAAAGAAAGACACGTTGGGAGCAAAGAAGTATGCTAAACACACACTAACAAATGTTCTTACATAAACAAAAAGATTCATATTCTGAGATCAGAATAAGAAGGTACCATGGATCCTTCTATTTCCCCATTCTTCCATGCTACTCTCACCTAAAGTCTCAATAGGATGTCCTCTCCTCTGACCCACTTTCCTGGTAAGTAAAGTTTTTCATGGGACGTATCCCTTGGACTACTGTCTCGATATCAGTGAGTATATACTGTTTGTCTCTTTTTGCTTCTCCACAGGGTCCTGGAAACCTACAAGAAGAACTTTATGACAGGCAGATCTGGGTCCTGGGGTCCTCCTCAAACTAAGGCTCCAGCCAAGGAGAATATAGGCAGTAAACTTTGAACCCCTACCCAGACCTAGCCGATGAACAGGATATTCTCCACCAGTGAGTGGAGAGTGAGATCTGACTCTCACACGAACTCTGGTGCCCCTTTTCTGACCATGTCCCCTGGATGGGGAGGCCTGGCGGCACTCAGAGGAAGGATAGCAAGTTACCAAGAAGAGACTCGATATCCTAAGAGCATATATAGGGGGAGGAGGTCTCCCTGAATCACAGACATAGGGGAGGGGAGAACGGAGGAAGTGGGAGGGAGGGAAGAATAGGAGGATACAAGGGAAGGGCTAACAATTGAGATGTAATATGAATAAATTAATAAAAAATGAAAAAAAGAAGCTACTATGGCAGCTCATTTTAAAAAGTACTATCAGAAAATCAATTATAAGGGTTTCATAGGACTGAAAAGAAAATCTCTCAAAACCCAAGCTACCTATAAAGAGACATTAGGAAGTCATGTGGTGAAGAGGCGATTCCAGAGGCAGTAAAATCATGCAGGGAGTGCCCTGACAGTTGTCCCCCAGTGGTGTGGCACTCCTCATGGGTAAGTGGGCGAGCTCCTCTGAGCTGATCTTCCATGAATAAGACTGAGGAGGTGCTTTGTTACACACCTGGCTACACCATTTCTCCTGGTTCCTGGATATGTTTTCCTGGTGCAGAACTTACCTAGCTTTCATGACCAGATTCCAAAGCCCACAAGAAACTGATTCCCACTCCTGTGGAGAGAAGCACCTGCCAGCAAGCCAGTTAAAGTAACCAAATGAAAAAAAAGTGGAGAGAAAAAAAAAAAGAAAGAAAGAAATCATGCAACTGAAATACAGTGAGAGAAATGAAAGAAGCCAAAAAAAAAAAAAAAAAAATTAAAGAATAGAAACTGTAAGAGTTGTAAAGTTTAAGAAACAAAACAAGTATAAAGCCTTTAAACATAACAAGGGTGGACCTCACAACTCGTACAATGCCAATATTAAATAACATTTTCTAGGCACACTAATGAGGAAGGTTTACAGTTTTCAGGAAAAAGGACATCAGTCAGAACCAGTAAAGCATGAAGCTAGGAGATACTAGCTATCTATTTAGACAGTAAATAAAACAACAGCAGAAAAATATGTCCCCAAGATCTTTATATCACTGTTGTTGTTGTTTGTTGTTGTTGTCATTTGAGACAGGGTTTCTCTCTGTAGCCCTATATGCCCTGGAAATATCTGTAGACCAAGCTGGCCTGGAACTCAGGAATCTGCCTGCTTCTGCCTCCTGAGTGCTGGGATTGAAACTTGAAAGTACGTGTCACCACACCCTGCCAGTTGCAATTTTTTAAAAGAAATAAACAAACAAACAAACAAAAAAACATCCATTTAAGGTTGAGATAAGGGTCACACCAGTAATGTATGTCAAAGACCTGAGGTAGAGAATGAGATGTGTGTGTCCGAACCTGTGATCTTCATTGGAGCAGACTTTCTATAGATTATTTCCCAGTATGTAAAGGAAAGAAAAAGTTCCAGGAAGTGAGGGTATAAGACACATATATTTCCAGTGTGTTTTATTGTAAATCTCACTTAAATACTCCCCCTGATAAACAGAACTACCATTAAAGACAGTGGTAAAACAAGGAAAAAGTAAACTGGAGAATGGAACAGGAAATGGTGATGATGCTATACTCCAGGCACTGAGGAGCTGGCTAGCCCTCTGCTTTCACCCCGAGTCCTGTAGATTCAAACAAATGCTCGTCATTTCCTGCCAAACCCTGTTCAAAACTCTTAGGAAAATATTGCATTTGGTATCACGATGTGAAACAAACCGTTCGTTAGTACAAGATGAATCAAGATTTGCTTTCTTTGTATAGTACAGGTCAGTATTTTCAAATATCCTGGGAGGGTTTATATTGCAGGACCATATTACCCCCTATTTATACAAATACGAGTCTTATAAATAATTCCCGAAGCAAAGTAAAAATAAATATCTACTTGCTCCTTTGATTGTGAAAAGCTTTGGAATTTTAGGCTTAATAAATGTTTTAAAGCCAAGAATGCCTTGTCAGCCACTGCATACAAAGTTTAGAAGGTGGAAGGGAGAAATCAGTGGTTCTCGGTCAGTTAGTCTGAGGCCCATCTGTCAAAATCGTTGTTCATCGGATCATCAAGTACAGATATAAATATATTAACAATACTTTTTTTATTAGGAGCTCATACACAAATTTATTGCATACACGATGAACAGAGCTGGACACGGAGGCAGCAGACTGCATAGTTGATGGTTTCCACGTTGCTGTTCTATCCTAGCAGGAAGTCATCAGGGAGGAATGAGTCAAAGCTGCAGGGAAATCAGGGAAATCAGTTGGAATGGACAATTCATTCCCCACGTTAGTCTTTTATGTTCCTACATAAATAACTGCACATGATCTGCCTCAGAATTTCTAAGGAGACTATTCAGAATCACCCTAAACTAGTGCATCCCATCAAGATTAATATAACATGGAGAACCATGTGTGCACCATCTGGATAGATCCAAGGTAATAATGCTGATTGGGAAACGCCTTTAAATTGAAGAAAACTAACTTGAAATATGGTGAGTATAAGGTAAGCGTCATCAGCATCCATTGATGCTCATTCTTCCAGGTTTCCTAGGTACAAGGTATTATTGCATTTTACCATAGACACTTAGGAATTCTCTTTTCTAGTTTTTGTAATGTTAGCTGCTTCAGAAGCAAGACCTATTCTTCAAGGGCCCCAGAAATAAAAGCAGTACAGCATGTATCATGGTTAATCAGGGGAGAGATGTAGACACTAGGAATAAAATCCATATCCTGCTCTTTGGAACTAATGACAGGACCTATGTATTGTAGTTATTAGAACAAGTCCTGTCTGAGCTGAGGTGTGAAAACATGGTGGTTGTGAAGATTTATGCAGAATATAAGAATTCAATTTGTAAATAAATAAAACTGAAATTGAATAAGAACATAGACATAAGATGATAGAAAGCATCAATAAAAAATGTTCCGTGTCTCACAGAATAATAAGCTCAGAGGGACAGCCATATTAATTTTAAGGGCCATAGAAACTTATGGGTATTGGCCATGAATTTTTAATTATATACTTAATTCTAATATTGCTATATGATTTTTAGTCTTCAAACTTTAAGAATATGTGATAAACAAGGACCTCTACTGGTTCATAGATTTTCTTATCTCCCAACTTCTGTGCACTGACTAGCACAGTTACCTGTGTTGGGAAACTGTTTCTATAGACTATTTTTATCCTGACCTTCCAATACATTATTCGGGACTTGACAACATTGCTGTTGTGCTCATCTGTTCACCTATGAACTTTCTAGACATTTTGTGGATGTGTAAACCAAAAACTCACACCAGACTCACTCTGCTGAGGACACTGACAGTGAGGCTTCAAGTTATAAAGCCAAGACCATGCATCATAGAATGTCAGCACATGATTCTGATGTACCCTACAGTACCCAAACTTCAAAGAGTCCATCTTCCTGCAAGGCTGAAACATGGGGCAAGCTGGGGATGAGTGGATAGCTCTGCTCTGTGCACCCCTGCAGTGGAATAATTTCTCAGGCTCATTTACAGATGGAAAAAGACTGCCAGATTCTTGAATAGTCTGAAGAAAAACACTGTCAGTTTGAGTAACAGATTACATAGTCTCCAGGGACACTTTAAGACACTGTGTGGAACAAACTTAGAAATAGCCTGGAGGCACCTGCTGAGGACAATAGTCCTACTGTCTCCAGGAGGACCTCATAATGGAGTGTGGTGCACTCATGCCCACCAGGCCTTTCCCTATAGGGCCAGAACCTTCTGGAACTAAGTGCAGATAGGCAAGTATACCACGTGTTCCGTTGCTGGTCTCTTCAAACTGGTCAAATGCTCAAATTTGGTGAAAATACCTGAGATTCGCTTTCCCTATGTACACACGGGTCTTCATAAGGTTGGTTAAGAGGGCAATTGCTGTCTTACAAAAACAAAAAAAGGCTTTCTTTTCAATGGCAGGCCTTTTCCTGGTTGTATAATAAGGTATGTGTCCAATTGAAGATTCAATGTCATCTTTTGTAAATTCACATTGGTATTATTGACTTAAAAAGAGAGTGGCTCCCACAAAGCAGTCAGCTTCATCAATTTCTATTTCCCTGGCACATGCTTGTTGCTCAGGTATCAATGAAAATCAGTGTAAATTATATTTTAAAGAAATAAGTAGAATAAGGAATCTGTGTGTGTGTGTGTGTGTGTGTGTGTGTGTGTGTGTGTGTGTGTCTGTGTCTGTGTCTGTGTCTGTGTCTGTGTCTGTGTGCTAGTTAAGTCAGACATTTTGTCACTAGGATAAACCCCTCATAGAAACAACTTAAAAGAGGAAAGAGCTGCGCTGGCTTGAGGTCTCAGAAGTTTGCTTCTATGGTCAGCTGACTCTAGCATATCCAGAGCTGTCGCATGGGAACATGACCACAAATGGGCAGGGGCGAGCACTCCTTATATCACTGTAGCACAGGAGCAAAGAAAACCAGAGCAATAGGCCACAGGGGTCATGTGCTATCAGAAGTCCTGGTTGAAGACATCCAATGAAGTTCTAGCTTTGAACAGGTCATTCAGTGTGAACAAGTCAATGGATTTTCCCATTGATAGACTTAGTACCCTCATCTTGCAATCACCTGTCAATATTGTCACCAGCTGGGAACCTTCATCTTATGAGCCTTTGGGTTCTTATCATATCTCAACAATAGTATTGTCAGATCACAGGTACACCACCCAAAATCCCCTCCCATCTATACAATACCCTAGGTGTTTTACTGAGGTTGGCAGCACTGAATGCTAGTCAGTTCTTGGGAACTGCCACAGTTTGCATTAAAATTTGTGTTTTCCATTTGTGTGCTTATTGTGTGACACTGCTTTGGCTTGCCTGTTGCTGAGCATCCCCTTCACCTCTGATAGAATATTGAATCGATTCACATCACAGCCCAAGAGCCACAAAATTTTCTTATCCACTCATAGGAGTTACATACAATACAAATATAATATTAAGTGCAGAATATATGCAGTGCAAAACTACTGTGACAAAGAACATATATTTAATGTGTAGCTCTGGCTGACTGTAAATATCCAAGGAAAGCATACATACACCTAGCCCTCTGCCCATATACCTGTCAATCCATCCATTGAACTATCTTGCATAGTTGGTTTTGGGTTTTATTAGGACCAAAAGGGACTCAGGGAGGAGTTTACTTAAATTCATATATTACACTCCATATTCAAAGAAGCCAAGGCATGAACTTAAGGCAGAAGCTTAAAGCTGAACCCAGGTGGGAAGGGTGTCTTCAGGTCAGCTCTTTGGCTTCTGTTCAGCTAGAACCACTTGCTAGGAATAGCATTTACCACAGTGTGCTGGGCCTTTTTACATCAAGCAGCAGTCAAGAAAATGCCCCCCGCAAAAGATCCATCGGATGAAGGCAATACTCAAACTGAGACTCCTTCAACAATTTTGAACTATACCAAGTTCACAGTTACAGCTAATTATGGCATTAATATCTGTCTGTCTATTATCTCTCTGTCCATCTCTCCATCTATCCTTCCATCCATCCATCAATCCATAATCCATCCATCATCTATCTATCTACCATCTATCATCATCATCGTCTAGCTAACTATCATATGTCTTTCAAGCTCATCTTCCTATATCTCCACTTGTCTAATTACCTCATTACATTATTTTGTGATTGGTGTCACTGTGTCTCATAAAGGACACACATAAGGAAAAACCCACAGGTGCATCTGTAATTTTACATTACTTGTGAAATGATACGGCAATAAAAAATTATCAACACTGCTATATAGTTTCTTCACATCTTGAGAAAAGCATCGCATATTAGCAAGAGGTAGTCCTGTCTCCCATGGCTGCTTACTCTCACACTGGACTGTACAACACTCTAATGGAGACATAAACCTTCAAGGAGGCCTTTGAAAGAGGGAAGGCTTTCAAGCACATGTTACAAACTAAGTATCAACCATCCCTGTGTTAAGTTGTCGCTGAAGTAAACCTCATTATTCACATGTTTGTGCTGCATGTCACCTTGGCCCATGGCCAGAGCTAACCCAGGAAATCTTCAGTAGTAACAGGACCCCAGGGAAGAGATGCAAGCCAAGGTTGGAGTGCCTCCCAGGACTCAGCCAAGAATCGATGCTTTGCCTCCAGCTCAGCTTCTCTCCTGTTAACCTAGATTTCAGTATCCCTTGCTAGCCTGACAGAAAGCCCACTAGTGAAACAGAAAATACATCGCTTTCAAGATCAGAAAATAAAACAATACACTTTGCCCTTTTGCAGTACACGACCTGAACCTTGTGACATTAACATACTCACATTTTAGGGTTTTCACATTTAGCTTGGATTTTAAATAAATAAAGAAAAATTTAAAGAGTCAAAATTTCCCTTTGGAAGTTTCCTTAAATAGGATTTTTATTGTCACCAAGATGGATCTTATAACTGAATTAACTGCTGGAATATCACAGACCTGAGAAGCCTTGGGGATATAGGTTATCAGGACCATTAACTACCTTGACATACATATTCATGCTTTCAGGAAAAAAATCTGTGTGTGATATTAAGTGTTTAGCAATATTTATTTAGAGGGATGTGGAGCTACCTCGGTGGGTAAGAGATACTGCTCCACAAACATGAGGACCTGAGTCTCAATCTTCAGCATCCAGCATAAAAATCTGGGCAGGCTTATGTGTGTCCATATCCCAAGCATTGAAAGGCAGAGACAGGCAGATCCCAAGAGCTAAGAGGCCACAAATGTCTCAATACAGAAACTGTCATTCAGCTATTGACATCAATGAGCAGGAGACAAGCTGAAGAAGACACTGCACGTCTGGCATTGACATCCACATATATGTACACATACACATGCTTAACACACTTGGACTCTTGTTCATGCAACACATGCATTAATAATAGTAATAATAATAATAATAATAATAATAATAATAATAATAATGAGAGGCTGTGAATATAGAATAATATACAACATTAATTTAAGGAAATATATGCAATTGGGCAAGCACTCCGACAAATACAAGCTGCCCACTCTGCCTGTGTTAAGGTTTTAGTTTTAATTCAAAGCTAGACACAAGCACAAATAAACTAAATGCCTCAACCTACGTCCACTTGAACAACAAGATGCAAGAATCTATTCCAAAGGTAAGTTTGAGAGTTAAACAAGCTTCTAAATTGTTCCCAGTACAGAATTTAGCACTCCTGGCACCTTTGGTCAGCACTTTCAGACTGCACTGTATAACCTGAGCACAGTGAAGACACAGGCCCATCACTCAGTAGATGGGAAAATCAGATGCCTTCTCACGATCATAATATTTCCTGATGTGAAACGTTGACAATATTGTTTCTTTGCTGCCATGAGCTGACAGGTCACCTGAACATGCGTAAAAGCCTTTTGTCCAAAAGGGAAAACATAAAAGGACAGAGGAGGTGACTTCTATCTGGGAAGAGTGCATGCAGAGCCATCTGTTCATTTAACTCAGTCATCTCTTGGATGTTAGCTCAGTCACTTTCTTTACCTCAATTTCTGCCTCTCATTTTTCCATAGATTTACTCACAGATTGCATCTAGTGTGTAGTAGGAGTGAAGTAAGGAGGTGACCTTCTCTCACTATGGACAGAACTTCTCTTGGCAGTAAGCTTATGTACTGACCTAAGACAGGGCTCCTTTGCCTCAGGGACATGCAAACACGCTTCCAACTGCACTGGGCCAGCCCCAGGCACTCATTTTCATCCCTTGGGAAGTGTCTACCTGGCTTGCTTTTGCAGCAAAGTGTAACCTTCTGTGTTGGCAAATTGAAGGGATGACACACGGAGGACTTAGATCTCTCTGAACATCTCTCACAGAGTGCACCAAATAGTGGCACTTGTGATTTCTCTTCTTCCATAACGGAAATGAGCCCTTCATTACAGCAACGGGACAACCCTGCTTTCATTAAGGTAGAAATGCCTTTGTTTATATGTTTCTTCCTTGACATTTAGATATATGTTCCAGTTCTCATGCGACCATATAAAAGAAAGTTTTGTTTCCAGCTATACTAGAAAGTAAAGCATTTAAAATGAAAAACTGCCCCCTCAGGCTCCCTCAATCCTTCCTCCCACTCTTCCACAAAACTCGCCAAGCTAGGCCTATTGTTGGGCTGTGGGTCTCTGCGTCTGTTTTCATCAGCTGCTGGATGACACCTCACAGAAGACAGTTATGCAAGGCTCCTGTCTGCAAGCACAGCAGACTATCATTAATAGTGTGAGGGGTTGGCTTTCTCCCACAGTGTGGGTCTTAAGTTGGGCCAGTCATTGGATTGCCATTCCCTCGATCTCTGCCTAATCTTTATCCATATATTTCTTGTAGGCAAGAGAAATTGTGAGTCAAGGACACCACAAGAAGACCTACAGAGTAAACTAACCTGGGCTAACAGGTCATCATAGAGACTGAACCATCAAGCAAAGTGCTTATATGAACCAGACCTAGACCCCTACATAAACGTAAAAGATGTGCAGCTTGGTCATCCATCATGTGGGTCCCCTAAGAATGGGAGTAAGGACTATCTCTGACTCTGTTGTCTGCCTTTGGATCCCTTCCCCCTGGCTGGGTTGCCTTGTCTGGGCTCAGTGGGAGAGAATTTACTTAGTCTTGCTGTGACTTGAGGTGTCAGGGTGGATTGGTACACCCTTAGGGTACCTCTGCTTACCTGAGAAGAAGGAGAAAGAGGAATTAGGGAAGTAGCATGAAGGCAGAACTGGGAGGAGAGCATAGAGGGACTGGGCTCAGGCTGCAAAGTGATTGAATAAAATAAAATTTAAATAAATAATAAAATAGAAATGTGCTCTTATCCATAATATAGCAAATATAATATAATGTAATATAGTATAATATAATAAAGGGCTAAGGAAATATGTGAGAATATGGCTCATTCAATAATGATAAACTACAATAAATAATCTGTAGCATGTAAAACTGGGAGATTGATTTGTGGTTATGTCTGCATTTAAAGGAAATTCTCAGAATGCTCGCAAACAGTTTCTCAATTAAGAATGGTGATACAGGGTATATTTTTCTTACTAAATATTTAAAAATTATTGTATCAGCTGCCACATACAATGTACATGTGATGAATATGCTGTTTTCATGCAGTTGACGTAGTTTTATATTATTAGACTGGAATAAAACAAGGCAATAACAGAAATCAACTACAGTCCACTGAATTATCAGCCTTGTAATATAATATGATAAATATTAATAATAACATAGAAAATGAAGTGGTTAGTAGTGGGATCCTTATCAGGTATCCTAAAGCACTGACTTTCCAAGATTCTTAAGGTGATAATGTATACATATAAAATATGCACATGCAACAAAAAATGTGATAACATTTATAAATAAAACAATAAGAAATAGAATACATAGCTGTACATTGTGGCACATGCCTGTGATCATAGCACTTGGGGAGGCAGAGGCAGGTATATCTCTGAGTTTGAGGCCAGTTGGCTCTACAGAGCGAGTCCAGGGCAGCCAAGGCTACACAGAGAAACCCTGTCTCAAAAAAAGAAGGAGGAGGAGAAGGAGGAGGAGAAGGAGGAGGAGAAGGAGGAGGAGGAGGAAAAGGAGAAGGAGAAGAAGGAGATGGAGAAAAGAAAAAAGAAAGAAAGAGCATAAAAATATTTAGGACTCTGCTCTCTGTTTAGTGAAAACACCATGGCATCAGTACATGCATGTCTATAAGTTTATACTTTTATCTGCATAAGAATTTTGAAATTTACTTTATTTGTTTATTTATTTCAAGTACATGGATGTATGTAACTGTGAATGCAGGTCCCCTGGAGTAGGAGTTTCAGGAATTATGTCCATTGCAAGAAAAGTGTCTACTCTGAACCCCTGCGCGGTCTCTGGTCACAGTTGGGTTAAAACAAAGAAGTATTCACAGTTGTTATCTATGGAAATCAAGACGGATGACTCTTTAGTCTCTAAATGTCACTGAAATTTTCAATTCTGTTTCATATTTCAACAGTCAAGAAAAAATTCAGCACGATAATCACTTGTTTCTTTCATGAAAACTGTTCTAAAATTTAATAAACTATGCATACCTAATATGTTCCCTACCTCTTCTTTGTCCTTTGTTTATATAAATATATGCTGGAGGGAGCATGGGCCTGTGGTTTGAGGAGAAATGTCTTTATGGGCTGAGCAACTCCACTCCCATACTGGAAGAGATGTCTTAAGATACTCTGGGGATACCTGAAGCTGCAGATGGTACCAAGTGCTGCCTGTTATGTTTTCTCCTCAACAAACATATGATAAACTTTATGAGTGAGATGATAACTTGTCATAAAATAAGAAAAACAACACACTGTAACCAAAGTAAAAAACTTAACAAATCATTTCCAGAGTTACAGTGGTTCCTACATGCTGCTCACTGGGAAGCAAAAACATAGATAATATGAGACTGGAGAATTTGAAATCCATAACATCAATTATAGAAAATTTTCAAACAGCATTTTAAGAGGAAACAAAATGACTTGAAGTTTTCACTGAACCAGTACTGAGTTGTGAACAATGAGGGATGTTGGTATGTGTCCTGAGAGCGGACTGTGAAATCCTCCTCCACTTTTGACCTCTTTTTGCTCTACTCACTTTGGATTCCAGAAGAAATGCTGAAATCGGTCAGGATTATGTTGTCAAGTGTGGCTCTGTCAGCAGTTTATCTTTTGAGAGACCAGAGTGGTAATTGGTAATTAGTGTGTGAAATTTTATCATTCTCGCTGGGCAGAACACCAGAAAGAATGATAATCCCATTCAATAAAATTATGAATCAGTCATACCCGTGGGCTGAACTGTATGAGTGCCTGGTAAAGAGACAGACAGACAGGTGAACATGCATAAGCACACACATCCCTTTTAGTCGACCATTAGAGACAAAATTTCACATTATACAATCATATACTGTGATAACAAAAGGCCTAAAAAAAAATCCACATAATGAATCTCTGTTGCAGAAAATTTAGGAGGGAAAGGAAGAGAGAGGGTGAAAAACAAATTATTAAAATTTAAAACTGTATTTCTGGTGTATGGTGTGAGTTGCTTATGCACATCTGGAGCTGAAGTTACATATGGTTGGGAGCAAACATGTAGTGCTGAAATCCAAGTTCTGATCTTCTGCAAGAGCATCCACTGCTCTTAACCATTGAATGGTCTCTCCATCTTGAAAAATACACACTTCAACATAAAAAAAAGGCAAACAGAGCTGGGTGTGGTGGCACACCTGCAATCCCAGCACTCAGGGAGGCAGAGGTAGGTAGATCTCTGTGAGTTCAAGGCTAGCCTGGTCTACAAAGTGAGTCCAGGAAAGACAAGGTTACACAGAGCTAGCCTGTCTCAAACAAACAAACAAAAACAAATAAACAAACTAAAAGGCAAAATCAAAATGTCACATAAAATTAAAGATTTTACTTAGGGTACTCAAATATATTTTAAGGTACTAGCAAGTAATAATGAAAACTCAACACTATTTGAATATGTATTTGCCACATCAATATGCATTTAAATAATAAACAACAGCAACACATGTTAATTCCCCTGTGTACCTGAGTACATATATTTCATTACTAGGAGGCTAATGCCAGCAAGCTGCAGCATTATGACTCTGGAAGTGGCATTCCAGACTGAATTATACCTGTAAGTGAAAGTGACGCACAGAAGGAAGAGAGGGAAATGAAAGGGCCCGTGCTATGGAAAAGGAGCCTGGCTCTTGAATTCCAAACTAACTCACAGTATTAAAACCAAAGACTACAAAGAGACAACATCCCTTTTCTGAGAGTAGCACACTTCTACAAGAGTGTACCTATCTCCCACCCTCAGACCTAAACAGCACAGCACCGACAGCTCCATTTAGAAAAAATTCAGGAAATAAGAGGACATTCTCCATAGTTGAGTGGAGAGTGGGGTATGACTTTCACATGTACTCTGGTGCCTCATACTTGACCATGGGCCCTGGAGGGGGAGACCTGGTGGCACTCAGAGGAAGGACAGCAGGCTACCAAGAAGAGACTTGATACCCTATGAGCATATACAGGGGGAGGAAGTCCCCCTCAGGCACAGTCATAGGGGAAGGGAGTAAGGGGAAAGTGGGAGGGAGGGAAGAATGGGAAGATACAAGGGATACAAGATCGCAGCCACTCGAGTCAGGGACTCTGGTGGAAGTCTGCCTCAGGCTGCAATAGGTGGGGCAGAACCATGTCCATCTGCTGATGCCCTAACAAGCCCTCTGCTCAGTCCTTTTGAAAACACACTAGACTTTGAAGCCAAATACAAGCTCAAGCTACTGTGCCCAACAACCTCCTAAGATCTGGCTCATGGCATTAACGGCCTCTAATTTGGGGCGGAAATACTGTGGGTTAATGAGGGAAACGTTTGCATTAAAAAGTCAATCTCTAGCCTGGCAGTGATGGCACAGACTTTTTTAAAAACTATTTTTACATGTACATTTATATTATTACACATATATACCATAAACTACTTATAGCAAGAAGAACGTGACACAATCAGGAACTATATAAATGTTGCATTCTTAGTGTTTGGGCTATTGGAATTTGGCATCCTTGAAGAAAAAAAAATCTTTTCTATCTTGGTGTGTCTAAAATTCAGAATATAAATCAATATCTATCATATCTTGTCATTATCAACTTAAAACATCTATCTAGACCCAAAAACATCTTAACCTCTAAACAACTAAGCTTAATTGTAGAACTAAATTATCTGGTCTTCAACCCCATCAGAGACTTGAGAAGGAAAAAATTGATTACCTGAGTATACCAGGAGTGCAGTTTAGTAGCTTTCCAAATGAGAACAGACTTTTAATCTCAGCACTCAGGAGGCAGAGAGAGGCAGATCTCTGAGTTGGGGGCCAGCCTGGTCTACAGAGTAAGCCCCAGGACAGCCAGTGCTACAAAGACAAAACCAGGCTCAGAAAACCAAACAAAATGAAACGAAATGAAGTTTCTGGCATATACTTCCTAAGAGAGTTCTGTTTCTACATAGATGTCCTTGTACCTTCATTGTTCAAATAGAATTTTTCTGGCATCTACAGTAAGAACTTGTGTCTATGCTATTGGTGTGCCTTAGTTGGTAAAGAGCTTCTGTAGTATAGAAAGCTCTAGGGCCTATCCCCAGGTACACATAAGACAAGAGTTTAAAGATTACATATTGCCCCAAAGTCAGGGTCTTTAAAATCAACTGGCGTTTTGCACCATTTGCAGTCTAGGGTCATGTCTGCTCGCCACCTGTTCAAAGAGGTTGAAAACTTAATCAATCAATCAGGAATCTGCTTGCTCAACTCTACACACCTGCCACTTTGATTGATATGATCAACAGTTACAACTTGTCTACTGAAGTAACTACATGCCTTGCAACCCAACATACAGCCATTAAAACACAGCAAACAGCATACCTTCGAGACGGCACTGAAAACTCAGCACTGCTTCATGTCTGCCACCCTGCTAAGTCTGCCATGCCAGTGATAACGAATACAAGCTCACTGCCTGGACAATTCATTCATTCTATTTCTTCTTTTAAGAGTCATTACGAAAGTGTACATCATTGGTATGATGAAATGCCATAACCAAAAGCAAGTTAGGGAGAAAAGGGCTTATTTTGTACACAGTTCCATATAATGGTTACTCATCAAAAGCAATACAGGCAGGAACTCAAGTAGGACAGAAAACTGGAGGCAGGAACTGATGCAGAGGCCATGGAGGGGTGCTGCTTACTGGCTTGCTGCCCATGAATTCCTTATCCTGGTTTCTTATAGAACCCAGCAGGACCAGCCCAGGAATGGCCCCACTCACAATGAGCTAGGCACTCCCCCATCCACCACTAATTAAGAATATGTCTTACAACCACATCACATGGAAGCATTTTCTCAGTTGAAATTCCCCTCTCTCTGACGGTTCTAGATTGTGTCAAGTAGACACAAAAGCAGCCAGTCCTGAAAGCATGTGATTCTTAAACAGGGTTCTTGCATAAAGGACCCTCCTTAGAACTTTTAAAAGTTACTTTAAATGAACATTTGCACAGGAAGTTTAACATATTAGTGGGAAGATCGTAGTTAGGTGAGTTAACACATAATTCCACAAGACATCGTTTGCCATAAATAACACAGAAGCATGAACTTTGACCTTCATGTATACTCAGGCATGTCTCCTAATGCTACATTTTTTTTTCTTTTGGTGATGTATTTTTGCCTTCTCCTTAAGCTCTGTCTCCTATAATTAAAAAAGTTCATTCATTATCTCAAAGCATAAAAGGAAGAAAAGAATGCTACCTCAAGGGCCTGATAACCAGGATGGCTGGACCCTACCTGTAGACACTGATGCTCTTTGAGTAACAGGAAGTATCTGCAAGCGTTTATAATTTTAGAAATTTCTCAAAAAATCTGTATTCCACAAAATCAGGGATGAACCTTGGGGAGCAGCCATGTTAGAAGACTGGCACTTCTCCCTTTTTCCTTACTAATTTGCCCTTGGTGTATATGAAAACATTGACTTTTGGTTCTATTTGTTTTGAATTACATCCCTTATATTGATCATGCAAACGAGGTTGACAACTAGTTGTGTGCCTCCATAGTTGCCTTTCTCTCATGTTCTCCATAAATTATAAGAATATAATAGTTTGTTATTTAATATTTTCTATAGATTTAATTTATTGATTGATAACTAATGATTGTCTCTCATGACTGCTGCAACTGCCTTTTAATCCAACTGGAGGGTCCAGTATTTTTATTTGTCCAATTCCTCTAGATTTGCACTGCCAATTGGAACATATCTACATATTTATTGATATTTTATTGTTCATCTTTTGTGTTATCACTCACATTTCCCCCCCCCTTAAATCATAGCTGTTTATTCTAACTTTATAACTTCATAAAACATACATTAACATTTTTCTTCCATATTTGCTACAGTCCTGAGACAGAATAGCACCAGCTTTATTCCTTTTAGGTTGATCTTATTTTATATAGTTTCATGCATGATGTAAAATTGCTCTTTGTGTGTGTGTGAACATAGGCATGTATAGGCACCCATATGAACACTTTGAGCTGTATGTGCACACAGAGTGGCCAAAGAAATATGTTGGTGCTCTTCCTCAGTTCCTTTCTACCTTGGTTTTGAGACATGGTCTCACAGTGAAATGAGGTCTCCCCCTTTCAGTGAGAAGGCTAACCATGGAGCCCCAGAGACCTCTGTGGCTTCATCTCTCCAGTGCTGGGTTACAGAAATGTTTCAACTCTCTTAACAAGGTTACAGCATGCCAGGAAAAATGGCTAGTGTAACATACGGTTTTTGTCTAATTGATATGCTCTGTGTGGCCTTCCTGATGTTACAGTAAATTTGGGTTATAACCTTGGATACTTGAATATTCAATATTTTTATAGGAAAAAATTCAGCCTACTGAACATCAGTTGTGGTACCTTCACACATCACTATCTACACTATACTTATTATTGATTTAAATGAAACATATTTCACAAATCCTTGTCGACATACTAGTTATATTTGGATCCATGTTCAGAAAGCCACTCTATTTCACTACACCATCAATTCACCTAAATAAATAGTTCTTGGAAATACAACTTTGAATCTATCATATACTAATATCATAAACTAATACATTTACTGCAATTTAACTTTACAACGTGAAGTCCATAGGCTTTGAGAATATATATATATATACAAAGATACACCACTTCCAACTTATTAGACAATATATATTTGGTCATATTAAACTAATTTAGAATTTATTGGGCTAAAGAAAAATGTAAAGAGCTTAATTGAAAACACTAAGCACATTTTCAGCATAAATCTCTGAAATCTTTGCTGCAAATGCTTCATAAAAGAACTCAAAGAACTCAAAACAGTCACATGTAATCCTCCCAAGTGTTCTGCTGAGAACTGGATATAATCTGCTCAGAACTGGATATAATCATGGCAATTTGGAAGGGGTTTTGTCTTTTTCGCCTTCTGTTGTAAATGAGATCTTCAAAAATTTTAAAAATAAGTAATTAACATTTCTTATTCATACAGTGCCCATAAGGAAATCTTGTGGTCCAACATCATTATAATGTTGAAATTTGTCTGCTTCAGGTGAAAATTTGAGTTTTATGTATGACCTTCAAAAACTGACTAAGCTTTTACTCATTGTAATAATGGCAGATAAATCATATATATTTGTATCTACTATTGGTCAGAATTCAGAGTCCAAAGTATAAACATTGTCATCAAAAGCAAAGAATATACCTAGAGGATTCAAAATTTATAGAGAGGCCAACATGGCAGAAATTGTTCATGAAAAAAACCATGAATTTAAAACCCAGCCTGGTTTACCTAATGGGTTCCAGGCTAGCCAGAGATAGATAACATAGTGAGACCCTGTCTCACAAACAAAGAAACTCAAAGCATAAACTAATAAAAACAAAATTAAAACCACCCACCCCTGGGCATGTCTGGGAGGCGGGAGGGGGTTTTAGATTAGGTTAATCAGTGTGGAAAGACTCACCCTAAACATGGGAGATATGATGCCCTGGGCTGTGGTCCTGGAGAAAAGGAAAAGGAATAGGTGGGGTGAATAAGGGCTAACATTCCTCACTCTCTGCTGTTTGACTGTGGGTGCTATGTGACCAGGTATTTCACTCCCTAGCTGCCATGCTCCCCTCGCTATGATGCACTCTATCCCCTTGAACTGCGAGCTAGCATTAACGTTGACTGCTCTAATGCTAATCAAACAAAGCCTTCATTCATCGAATGCTTGCCAAAGGACCGATCAGCAGCAGTGTGCTAAGTTCTCTGGACAGCCTGGTCAAAATGAAGGCCAAAAAGTTCAAAAATCGAACGATTAAAAAGCAGGAGAACACATAGAATACCTTCAAAGACGTCGCAACCGCAGCGGGGCACAGTGCAGCATCACAGGCGATGTATAGCACAGCAATAATGCAGAAATGTTTCAGAACAGCTGTGTGGGATTCTCCTTCATCTGGGGAAAACGTAAGTAGACCCCGCTTGGCTAAAGGAGAAGATGCGGGGAGCAACGGCCATTAAGTCCTTATGGCTCAGTGATACATACACATGTACAAGAGGGCAGCGCTAAGGCGAGGTATTGATTTTTCATTCCTAATCCCAACATGCCCCACATCAATAAGTTGGGCAATTACTAGCTGAGTGCCCTTGAAGATGAGCAAAGAACCTTGCAAGATCCTCACTGTATACAGCCCCAATTTGTATAGATATTTTATTTGTACTAACTTTTAAATCAGAAAAACCTGCCTTTCTCCTTCTTGCTCAAAATCTAATCATGTAAATTATAGTAGAGAAATGAGTCTAAAGGACTGGGCAGTGGTTATTGCTCACATATAGTGCTTCAAGTATTTGGTACCCACAATATATACAGGACACACAAACAATTCTGGAAATCTGTGTGATGAGTGAGAGAGGAAGCTGTGTAAACTCTAAGCCTCAGGTTCTTTTATCAGACATACACACAGAGCAATACCCAAC
Source organism: Acomys percivali (assembly GCA_907169655.1). Lineage (NCBI taxonomy): Eukaryota > Metazoa > Chordata > Mammalia > Rodentia > Muridae > Acomys > Acomys percivali. Next base: position 10,638,791 of record OU015751.1, read on the forward strand.
TGCATAGTCAAGGTGGACCCTAAGGGTGTCTGGAATTTTCTATGTGTATGCCCCCCTTTCCTTCTCTAGTTATGCTGTAAAATCTACGCTCCTTTGTTTCTTCATGGTCTCTCTACAGGGAGTGGATCAGCCTGACTTGGAATATTCTTTCCTGTGTTCTTAGGTAATCACCACACTGCTCCAGGCAGGAAGATAAACAGAGGCACTGACATACTGCTCTATTTAATTAAATTGTGAAAGATACTGATCTGGAGCGGCGGGGGCGGGGGGGGAGGAGGGGGCTGAGTGTGTAAGCAAAATGACGGAGCTTTGTGTAACTATAAGAGGTTCTGCAGGCCAGGATCCAGTTAAGATATCTTTACAATGCACTTGAATCCAGTGGATGCCATCATATCATTAACTAGTATTGAATTTCCTTAGATGGATGCCTGACTTACAAATCTATTTTATTCTGCTCTAATTTTGTTTGCTTGTTTGTTCTGTTACATTTAGGATTGCTTGAACTATTAGTTTTATAGTCACTTTTTCATTTTAATGCTTCTGTACCAGCCCATTTAAAAATACTCCCTTTAAAAAAATAATTTAAATCATTTTATTGGTGGAACTTAATGTGTATATAATTTCAATATGGCAATATGCTTCAGACACTCTCTGGTTAGAGAAAAAAAATTAATGATCATGAAAATTTTAAGATATTGCCACAATAGATGATTAGATCAGATTGGTAAATTAGGGGGAAAAAAACAAGTGTGATACAGAAAACTGTAAAAATAGAAGATGAAACTCCACAATAAACCTTTGAAAAGAACACGAAATGAGATATTGAAATAGTTTTCAGAGATTCATGTTGGGAGATGGTCTAATGTATCTTGATGCTAATTACTGCTTGCTGTCTCTGTGACCCACCTTTTGATTTATAAAAAGCCTTCCCACCTGGGCAGGGCAAAGGAGATAGTTGGGGCTTGGAGAGAGAGGAATCCTGGGAAGGGAAAGGAGAAAAAAGATCTCCACGAGAAGGAGAAAGACCAGAGAGAAGAGAGGAAGGCCGCCATGGGTTAGATGGAGGAGAAGCACATGGCTGGTATGGATGGGGAATCCATCCCAGATGAAGAACACTAGCAAGTATTTAGAATTAGGGATTGGACGTAACTTGATAAAAGTTATTAGGAGCAGATGGCATGAGATTGATACCTGCCCCACTATGAGAAGTAGTTTAGAGGATTAACGTCTGCCCTGCCCCAGGTTAACTAAGGCTATTTTAAAATATAACAAGCATCTATGTCTTGATTGATTGCTAGCCGGGCCTATTGGTAATACAGATAATTAAAAACAATAGATTCAGGTGGTTGGTGGTGGTGGAGCTAACTGCAGATGAAATCCTGGAAAGGCAGAATCATTATGGATGCGTCCATTATGGTTTGCATGGGAGAGCGTGTTCTTTTTCTTCCCTTTTTGTGATTCCCTGGCTTCCTGTATATGGTATAATATTTAAAATATGTCAAGACATAGAAAACTTGATTAAACTTAAATTTATTTGATTTAGAGGATTTTATAAGCAATACTCTATATTAACATTGTGTATGATCTTATATGTCTTGTAAGTTTTTTATTATTTTTCTTAACTGCATTCCAGGACTGTGTCAAAATATACATAGTTAAAATTGCTATGTGCTTGATTCTTAAAATTCTCTAAATACAAAGTGGTGGTTTCAGTGTCTAACCACACAGCATCACATTGGAGACCAAGATCAAACATTCATATTTGATACAATGACACAACTGCATGATAATTTTCAATGACTTCCAATACTTATTTTTACTGTTTTTCTTTTTATATGCACATATAACATAAGGCATATTAGCATCAAAATCTTATCAAAATGATGTTATCAGTCTCGATGCAACATTGAGGCCACCTTCTTCTCAGCAAGCACTTGGTGTCTCAGCATAGAAACCTGTCATCAGGGTCACTAAGGCATGGTCAGCTGGCAGCGACTGAATCACACTAAACTGGTTAATGTTGCTTGGCATTAAGGCCCTGAAAGAGAAGTGGTTTCTAGGTCAAGTTATGAAGCAAAAGTGATATACTTGTCTCACTGCTACAGGTTAGGTCACTCATCAATTGGTGAGTGGGTTGCCTTTTTAACAATATAAACTACATTATACTGGTGTTACCATTTTTAATAATGCAAATAATTAATGTGATTCAGTTTATTCTAGCCTATTCTTAGGATCACTTGTAGCCCAGAACTATTAAAACTCAAACTTCCTACAAAGACATTGCTATCCAAGCAGCGTAAAAAGTCACAGATGCTCCATTGCTTCTTCTATGAGTCATTACACACACACCTTGGGCAACTAAAAACCTCAAAGCATCACAGCAGGCTTTAGGAAGTCACAGTTTAAAAGCAGATGGAGTGTATGAAGTTTCAATTTTAAAATTTCTTCCGAGTTGGGCAAGGTCAGCCTATATCCGTGATTTGCAATTACTATCACTGCCTTAGGATGCTAAGCGTTGTCTTATCTAAAACAAACAAATGATCTGACCAAAGTCTGCTCATAACAAGGAGAGGTTAAACTGCTGCAGAGGATCATGTTCCTACAATGTACCTACCCAGTCTTAACCCAAGTCCGTTTGTTTTTAAACCAGATCCTACTTTATCTGAAGCCTTCTGGAATCTGCGCGGATTCTAGTTTGATTAATATATGAGTTGCACGTAGGCGCATGTTGGTAACACCAGCACTCAGAAAGGCAGAGGCAGATGGATCTTTGTGAGTTCCAGCCCAGCCTTGTCTACAAAGCGAGTCTAGAACACCGAGAAACCCTGTCTCAAAACACCAATAGATTTATAATGTGTGTATAAATACCATGTACATGTTTATGTGTATACACACACTCACACACATATGTGTGTGTGTGTGAGTTGCTAAGTTTGCCCACTTAGAAATGCTAGTATTGACATGCTGCCCCAGTCTGCCTAGCAACCTGTGATGTCGTTGCTTACCTGCCACTGGGCATGCCTCTGGCCAGGAGTATATAAAAGAACAAACCCACCTACCTCTCCCTCTTGCTCTCCCTCCTCCACCATCTTCCTGTCTCTCTTCCTCTTTTCCTGTCTCTCTTCCTCTCTTGCTGTCTGTATCTCCCTATCGCTCTGTCTCTCTGTTTCTTTCTGGGTTACCCGTCTCACTTCCCTGCTCTCCCTCACTCATATAATGAATGTCTCCATATAATATCTGTTGCTTGGCATTTTATTTTTTAATCATTACAGCAAGGAATTTAGGAGGATGCTAGATCCATTTCTAGACATCTTCCCCAACACAAATTTGTCTTCAGTGCCGAGAATTTGGTCATGACTCCCTTCATTCTGACTCTCCAGGGGATGAGCGTGTTGTGAGGCAGAAAGTAGGTGGCACAGGTGCCACTTGCCCGCAAGGCACCAAGGATAGGTCAGTCAGTAGTTCAGTGAAATTAGAGAGGATCAAGTTACTCCTATAAACTTAAAGCTCAGAAATGGGGCAGCGAATGGGAAAACAAGCTAACAATTTAGATCTTAATCTTCTAGAACAGTATGATGAAAACAAGTCCCTTAGATTTTAACTTTATATATTAGAACAAGAAATATTAGACTGGTGAAATCCCTGTAATGCCTTCCCTCCTGTGGAATTTTTACTTGATACATATACATATATATATATATATATATATATATTGGACTTGCAAAAGAGGTACTAAGACTCGGCCAGAATTTATTCCCTTCTGGGAACTGGATCAATCAACTTTTTTTTTTCATTATTCCCTGTGTCATATGTGAATCACTAACTGTATGAAAAGGATTATTTAAAATTCTACTGGAGGAAAAGAATCATATAGAGAGTATCTTAATTCCTTATGTGTACACAAAAGTCTCTATCACGTTAAAAAAAATCTACCCAATGAAAGGCCAGAATATAAATATGATCTGACTACATCAACTTACTTTTAGCAGAAGGAGTTTGTGCCTTCAATTCTTAAAAGGAAGCTGTCAATCGCTTCAAGTACGGGATGCTCCCTTATAGCTCTGTAATAATTGCAGAGCGAGTGTGCATTTATAAATGCACACAGACAACAATGTGGAGACTCTCTAAGGATGAATCATTCGCACACAATACTGTCATGATTAAGCAGTTTTCCTCTAAGGGGCTGTTTTCGTTTTTATTGTTATTTTGCAATTTAATAAAAATGTAAATGCCAGCCTAGGTGAGAGCAGTTGGGAAAACAGTGCGAGAAAAAAAAATCAGAAAGGTTGAGGGCTCAGAGCATATGAACAACAGATGGCAAGAGAGAGCCTGGGTCAGCCAGGGAGCTCAGCACACACACAGTATATGCAGTGGGAGAATGAAGAATGCAGTTAATGCCTCCACCCTGCAAGCACTCATTCAAAAGCTGTAAAGCTGGCCTAATAAAGGAGGTGAGAACACCGATGACTGAGGGTTTTTTGTTTGTTTGTTTGCTTTTTGGAACTCCATATCCCCTGGGCAGAACAGTGTTCCTAAGTATTTATTTTAACGTTTCATTTTCCAGCCCTGATCTTGTTGTTTGTTTTATAGTTCACGTTGGCATTTAAATTAATTTGCTGTTCTCCACAACCTTTTAAAGCATTGTTTTCTTGCTAAGAAAAGGCAAATGCTGAAGGGTCTGTTTCTCTGGATGTCTGTCAGTGTAACAGTGAAGTCTGAGGCAAACCCAAGCATGAGGATGCGCTGTCCCGATGCACATCAGGGGAGTGTTACTGTCCATTTACTTTAAACTTGCACCATCTCACAGGTTTCTTCTGTCATAAAGGAACACGAGCAGAGTTCTGCCTCTGTGTATGTGAATACGAACAGATTAAATGTATGCACACTCACCACCCGTACTCAGACTTACTTATTGTAATTGGCACACAGTTAGTGATGCAAGTCTGCAATCTGCAGAGTCGGGCAGCCCAAAGGAACATTCCTTGCAGCACTGACTTCCAAGCAATGTGGAGGTAAAGATGTCTTGGAAATGACTTGGGCCACGTTTACCATGACTTCTCTCAATTAAGTGATCCATACAGGGTTTGCCTGAACAAATAGATGTACTATATGGGGTCAAGCGAGGCAGGTTCTGATACACCCTGGTGACCACACCCTACCCCAACCCACCCCATCCCACCCCATCACCTTCAGAGCCTTCAGATAATGCCCTTTGTTCACTTGCTTCTGGTCTTAGTTTTTGGTTTGGTTGACTTGGAAGATCCAATAGCAGTGCCATGCTCTTAAAACTCTCCATCATAGATTAAAAACATTCCCCAGCAAGTACGGCTTTTGAAAACCTACCAGTGTTACTTTCTACTCTCATCACTACTTAATTTGAAAGCTTCTCAGGCAATTCTGTTCTGTGCCAGGGTCAGAAACAAGCTTTGCCAAAAGAAGTAAATCTAGGAGGTCAGTTTTCCCCACAAGTCAGACACAAACTCCAGTAACGTTGGAGCTCACAAGCTGTCAATTTAGTACAAGATACCACATTGCCTTAACTGTTGGCCTGGGGTGACATGTCTTCGATGTAGGCTGTAAACTAAGAAACTATTCTCTTTTGACACTGGTTTGATTCCTTATACACAGAACAACTAAACAGAACACATTTTGTTAAGTGCAAGTGAAACAAATGGAGGGTCTCTGTGTTCAAGTTATCTGAATGTTAGAATAATATAGTCTAAGGAAATTCTGGTACCACCAAATCAGCTGCCTTATACTTCCTCGGGAGAAAAACAAACAAGTGATGATCTTGTCATCACATTTGCTACCTATGCCATTCAATGAACTTTATTCTAAGAATCCATTGTGTAGCCACTATGACCCCAGCTTTAATTATGCTGTGGGGGATACAGGGGAGATTTACCCTTTTATTCTTTAATGTAAACTTGGTATAAAAGTGATTAAAAGACAGTGTTATTTTGAAGCCTAGCATTAAGTTCAGATCTCAAGCACAGTCCCCTCTTTACCCGCATGTGACCTCTGTCTTCCAACAGATCCAAGTAACGTGTTCAAAACTTACAACATGAGTTTGCTGATCACGAGAGGGCTTCTTTATAACAGCCATTCCTCCTAGCCTGATCATGTGAAACCTGTAGGAAGCTGCACTGTGAGTAAACTAATCAGTAATAAAGCAGCCTAATAAAATAATGATCTTCATTGTTGAGGCCTGAAAATCAGGAGAAGTTTAGTATTTGACTGACAAGCCCCCTTGAGTGATGCTGCCACCAGTGCTTGATTCACCCATATACTATTAAAATGGTCCCTCCGACAGCCTCTGGCACAGTGGTGCGTTAAGAAGAGCAGTGTTCCATCTCCAATCAGTTAATGCATCATAATGAGCTCTACCTGCTGGTTAATTTTCTCAACACTAATTAGCTTCTGTCATGCCATGAGCAGACCAGACTTTTGTGTGGTCACAAGCTAACACAGAATTAGATATATGATAAAGGTGAGTGAAATCAACCTATGGAAAAAAATGACATAGTAAATGTGAACTTCAATTTAGACTAGAGGTAGATTAGTCATCAATGAGACAACAATAGCTATGAGCACTTGAGAAATTTAGAATCTAATTTGGGGGTGGAAAGCCATCATATGACTCAGTCACAAGACAAGAACAGCTGCTTGTTAAAGTAGTTATTTATATATGAGACACTGGTTAAGTATCTATACCTGTTAATTCATTCCTCAAAAATTAAAAACAAAATTAGTATGTCTGCTGATGTGCAGGAGAAAGCAGGTTGGATACTGCCAAAGAGAACGTTATGCAGGTTAAGACCTGGTAGGACTAGAGGGACTAACAGAAGAGCCAGCAATGGCGTCAAATGCTGGTTATCCCTGAATACAGCTGACTGAGGCAAGAGAGTTGCTGTGATATGAGGTTACAGGGTAAACTCCAGGAAAGCATGGAACCTCCCTCAATCAATCAGCCAATAAATAAACTATTGAAAATAAAGATAAGTAGAGTGGGAGTCAAGGTTAAGAAAACCCACCTGGTATAGAAATACTTCTTTGAAAATCAGGCATCGGTTGTGAGTGGCACACACCTGTAATCCCAGCACTCAGAGAGGCGGAGGCAGGCAGATCACTGTTAGTCTGAGGTAGCCTGGTCTACAAAGTGAGTCCTAGAAACCCAAGGCTACACAGAGAAATGCTGTCTCAAAAAACAACGAAAGTAAGAAAGAAAGAAAGAAAGAAAGAAAGAAAGAAAGAAAGAAAGGAAAAACAGACAAAAACCAGAGAAAGGGAGGAGAGAGAGAGAGAAAGAGTATCAGGCATCCAAAAATAAATGGAAGATGGATATATGAGAGGGATTGAGAGGAACAGGACATAGATAGAAGTGGCAGGTCCCATTATCCCAGCCTCCAGTCCTTCTTTTCTTATTCTCTCTAACACCTCACACTATAAGCCGCCATTCTCCAGTGCACTGCCTAAAGTAGAGCACATCTATTTATAACTGCCTGATGTCTTACCCAAGATTCCCAGGGAGAACATTTTTTTTTCTCCCAGGTGAGCACTTCCCTGCCTGCTTATATTGAATTCTTCTTGTCTTGGCTTTAGGAGATATTTTCTACTTTCTTCCCAAAGCCAGTCCTCTGGTCTCTCTCTTCCAGCCTGGCATCTACCACGGGGAACTCAGTTATTTACTGCCTCTCCTCAGGGGTTGAGTGCAGGCGTGACAACTGACAGCTCTAACCTTAAAGTCACTCATTCTCCAAGGTCCTTAATGGAGGGATGAACGCACAGCGCAGCTCGAGCTGTCCCTCAGTTAAGAAGGCAAAGAGAGCACGGACACAGGGACAGGTCGGGAATGTTGAGCCCAGGAGAGCAGGCTTTCTGGGCCTGGAGCTGGAGTGGAACCAAGAGAGGGTGAAGGACAGACCCATAATCAGGATCTGACAAAGCCACGGAGAAGCAGCTGAATTGGGGGGGGGGGGGGGGGGGAGGGGGAGTCATCCACACCAACATGTGTAGAACCAAAGCTGATCACAACCGTTCTTTACTTAGCTAGATTTTTCCAGATTTCTCTAACATGTTTATACATGTACTTAGCATGTGTATTGATGGTTTGCATGTTTTATAGTCATAATTTCACAACTGAAATTTTCTTTTCTTTTCTTTTTTTTGTTTGTTTTCTGTTTCGTATTGGTTTTGTTTGTTTGCTTGCTTGCTTGCTTGCTTGTTTGCTTTTCAATACAGTGGTTTTCTGTGTAGCCTTGGCTGTCCTGGACTTCATTTGTAGATGAGGCTGGCCTTGAACTCACAAAGGTCTGCCTGCCTCTGCCTCCCAGAGTTCTGTGATTACAGGTATACACCACCACACCAGGCTTACAACTGAGTTTTTCAAGACAAAGTGCTTTCTTTCCATGGCTTCTGAGATCCTGCATTCTAAACGCTGATCCATTCTTTTTGGCTTTTCTGCTTTTCTCTTGTTTGTAATGTTTTGTTGAGCTGATGTTTATTTTTCCCCCATAAAGAAAATGCTACAAACTTTATCATCTTCATGAAGCTATTCTCAAATTTTCCCTGTGATATTTTTGGGTCTATTTAATCTATAATTTGCAGGAATGTCATGTGGACTCTGATTTGCCATATTGCTATGATTATCCCTGGGAGATTTTTCATTTCCTCAAAATTATATTTATTTTATTCAATTGTTTTATGTTTATGCCACACTCAGAAAATCCAAGACACTTAATGACCACATCCATTACCAAAATGATCATTACACTCAGATAGCACTTATGTTTTCTCTCCTTGTACTTGTTTAATTTTCCTGTTTATAAAATATTTGAGTAGCTTCTTTATTAATAAAGCTTTTCTGATGCAATTTGTCTGAAACAGCCTTGTTTTTCCCAATTAGCGAAGTATTTACCCCCACGTCACTTAATAAATGACCTATTTTTAGCAACACTTTGGGGCTGAAGTTCATACAATGTTAAATTCTTAATGCCTTTTTAAAAAAAAAAATATATATATAAGTACTTATAGCATCTTGATCACTATACTTTGATAGTCATTCATCTGTCCATTTTTAATTGTAAGGCACATTTAAATGTATATCAAATTGAAACAAAAGTGCAATGATTCCCACATCTAACCCCGTGAGCTCCACGTGCCCAGTGCCAGCAGTTGTCAGCACAAGCCATGGGAGTCTGCGTGGACATCTGTCCACACAGAGGACACAGCTGCCTTCGGCTGAATCATGATACAATACAATCCATAGATCCAGACAGATTTACGGTGACATCTACTCATCACGACATGCCCATGGCTTCTTGGTTGACCTGAGAGTCTTCCATGCTTTGCCTACTCACTCCTTGGTACATCTACCTGTTACCTCTGGTGCGCGTGGCCATTCTCACGGTCTCCATAGCTCCTCTTCCTCCTCCTTTTACAGATGGAATCATGGGTGATTTCCCTTAGCAATGTGTTCTTAAGTTTTTACCACGACTTTTAAAGACTTGATGCTTCCTCTTATTTACACTGAATAATTTTCTACTGTATACATGTATTCCTATGTGTTTATCCATCTTAGATGTTTCTGTGTCTTGGAAATTATCAATGATGATGGTTTTATTTCTGTGTGAACATATGTTGTCAATGTAGCTGCACATTTTAAAGGTTATATTAGTGCTATTTTTCCCTAAGAATCTAGACTACATTTAAATTTCATATTCAAGGAGGAAACTTCATTTCAGTTATATAATTCATTAGTATAGATTCTCTACATCAAAATTTCCAAATAAGGAGAACTTATAATGAAGAAATTATAAAATGTATGAGTAAGCTTAACCTATCAATAAAATGTGCACATGTGTGTGTGTGTGTGTGTGTGTGTAATTATATGTGAGAGTGAATGTGGCTATTTGTGTACTTACAGAAGTAGTCATGTTAACAACAATAGCATTACCCATTATCACATATGAAATTATGTTCTCAATATACTCAATGACTAATCTTATACACATTTTAATTCATTTGGTTGCTAAGCCATGAATAATATTATGCAATGTTTGATACAGCATAAAAAATAGCATTAACTTCTAAAACTATTCATTCTTGCTTTGTTCTTCGTTTGCTTTTACCAGGAAGAATATGACACACATATAGAAATACTCCATTTAGATGAGTAAGTAATAGCTCAAAACAAACCCTTAGATTCAGAGTCCAGTGGTGAGGGGACCTCTCCTAGTCTGTATTCTTTCCCCTAATGGAAAACACTGACAGCCTGTGCAACCCCAGAAATGCTATTTGCCTTCATGAAAGGTTAGGGATGTGGAACACTGACCTCTCATTATTTAGTCAATCCTAAAACACCTGCCTGGTGCTTTAAAAGTGCTTTACAGATGAGAAAGTTCTTGAAATGAGGAGTCTAAATTTAGGTTGGAAATTCGCAAACTAAACAATGTGAGCCTCTCAGAGAATATTTGTTTTCATTTTACTATTAAATGTCCTTTGGCAGAAAAACCAGTGCCTCATGATTCACCCCTGAGCCAATCTTCATGACTCAGTGTATTTCTGATGAATATGGACCTCCAGTATTCATTTCCTCTACCAGAAAGAAAGTCTACCAGCAGGAAGGAATATTTGATACACTGCTGTCAAATTTATAAAAATCTCATTTATAAGTAAAAGAAGAATAAACAATGTGTATCATAAAGACTTTCTTCTCTGTGATGTCATTTATTTTTTAACCACACTCTTGTACGTTAGACACCAATTGTCACTTCCTTTTTATTAATGAGGTCTGAGAAATCACTAAATCACCCCAGTGATTCTTGAGTTCATGCCTCAGAGTTCTGCCTTCTCTGGTGGGCAGGAAGGTCATACCATATCCACGGAACAAAAGTGCCTCCATATGAGGCTAGGGATGGAAAGAGAACAAGACCAATTTCTGACATGAAGTGGTGTGTCTTCGAGCATGCTTTTTCACGGTTTTCAGGAAGTTATTAGGAGTGAAGAAAAACTAGGAGATCAGGAATACTACCAAACCAGTCTTGGCACCGTGGAAATTAAGATTGACACACAAAGTAGAAAACAGCACCATATTAATAAATGAAAACACCTTCTTAGATCCTATTCATATTTTTGGAACACTAAGTTCTACAAATAGACTTAAGGAAAAAGAAAGAACAGCATAATTATAATGATTTTTCTGAAGACCGTGTATTTTGGCAGAGAGAAGGCATTTTAAATTTCTAGTTGGGCTTATCTAAGTTAGGCAGTGTGGAGAAACCGAGGTGGGAATACAACACCATTTCTGTTTGTTTTAGTCCAGCATGGTTTTGAATTTAATATAAATATCAACATGTAAGTTACTGTGGTTTGCTTAATTAAATATTGCATCGTTATGTCATTGGACAGAATGTTTTGTCTTGTCACTTTCTAATTACTTTCCTCATTTCATTAATAGACCACAAATGCATTAACAAGACCTGTCAAGTCTACCTCCAAAATGCTTCACTCTGAAAAAACACTTGAGAAGGGATGGGAAAGTGTTGATCAATGAGCTTCAAGTTATAGTTGTGCAGGAGAAAGAATTCTTGCCTTCTACGTGTTGTGCCTGGTAACTATGGTCCCAGTAACTATCAAAATCCAAGTGTATATTCAAACAGCTGGCAGAAAATTTTCACCATGACTGATAATAATTGAGCAGATAAATATATACATGGCCTGATTTTAAGCATTGAAAGATGAGCACAAGTAGCCAAGCTACAAGGTACTTCATTTTTATATAAAATTTTGTAAGTTCACATTCCAGTTAATATAAATTTTAAAACACCATTCTCCCTAGGTGTCCACATGGCTGGTTTCCTTGGGCTTAAGATAGCTCCACACAGTTCATGCTTTAGCCTGTTTAACTCTTAGCCATACAGACAACATCCTTCTACATACTATTTTATAATTCTTTACCCTGTTCTTCACTATAGCAGTTATCTCCAAATAGCATTATTTATAATGCTTTAAAAAAAAATGTAACAGGGCTGGAGAGATGGCTCAGAGGTTAAGAGCACTGTCTGTTCTTCTAAAGGTCTTGAGTTCAAGTCCCAGCAACCACATGGTAGCTCACAGCCATCTATAATGAGATCCGATGCCCTCCTCTGGCATGCAGACACACATGGGGGCAGAGTACTGTATGAATAATAAATAAATAAAATCTTTTTAACAAAAACTATAACAGATAAGGATGGATAATATTAAGGTTGCTTAGAACTGAAGAAACTGAGAGAAATACTTCACACATGCTCTGTGTTGTCAAACTTGTATTCTAAAGATAGAAACTCTGAACTGATCACAAGGTGATGTCTTTATAACCCCCACCCCCTCCCTCAGACATCCCATCTCTGTGAACATCATGTCATCCGGCCACTTTGGAGGACAATAAAAGCAGATGGACTGCCAGCATTAGTCACAGTATGACCAGATAGCAAACGTCTCAGAACCAACAACTCATGTTTTGTTTTGTTACACAGTTGTATGGTCAGTTGGTTTTGTTTGTTTGTTTGTTTGTTTACTTTATGACCCACTACTATAGAGATGCAGCAGGAACACCCATTTTATCAAGTTTTAGTGGTTAGTAACCAATGCAGTAATAGATATTCAATAAGTGCATGCTGAGAAAGACACTGAATTAATTAGATTGCTATGGAACTGTGCTGGGTTTGACTTAACATTTCTGAAACACTTTAAAGGGGAGTGCATTTCCAAGTATCTTAAATATTTATCTACAAGAACTGTCCAGATTTTTGTGGCTGCCATTCTTATTCACAGTCAGAGATGGAAGCATGTGAAGTAATGGGCGAAGCATCTAATAGGCTGACCCTGTGTGGTCCCAGTTCTTCATCACACAGCTGATGGGACCTCAGAGTCCTCCAAAACAAGAAGTGTCACATTTTCAAACACAATCAATGACTGTTCAAAATGTTTCCAGAGTCCATTCTCCTACTTTGAAGCGAAAGTGAAATGCGAGATGACTCAAATGTTGCCATGAGAATATATAAGACATAGGTCACCCAGAGCTGTATGGAATTATAACCCTAAAGAAAAGTGTCTGTTCAGGAAAAGAGAAATCAGCTTTCTGGATATAGGGTTCTGAAAAAGATTTCAACTGGAACCCAAACAACCCACCTTGTTTGAAATATTTCATGCTAACTCCTCCTGAGTGGCCACTGCCTTGGTTTCCCTACTGAGCTTGTTCTCATTGGCTATAATCAAAGAGCACAGTGTGGTGTCTGTACAAAGCCATGGCATAGTCTATGGATTGCCATTCAGTTCCTCCATTATTGAGCTATCGCAGAAGCCTTGTGCTTACAGACTAAGGAGGAGGAAAAAAATAATCAGATTTGCCGTATAATCTTGACTTTAATATTGATGATGGCCCTTAGCACCAAGCTTCTTCAGCAATTGAGTCTGTTCAGGATGAGCCTTATGTCCCATCATGAGGTGAGGATGCTCCATCACAAGGTGGAGTCCCTTGTGGCAAAAAGTGAGCTAGAAAATGTATCTGCTCTTACATTCGTTATTTATCTGAATTTTTTTTTTTCTTTCTCCTGCTCTTCCATTTTAAGTTTCTGTTTGGCCTTGGGTTTTCTTTGCAACAGATGCCCATTACAGTGCTCTGGTTGGTGTGTATATGCTATGTTTCCCAGACTGGCCTCAATCTTGTGGTAATCCTCCTGCAGCTGCCTCCCCCCCCCCCCCCCCCCCTGCTAGGATTATTGGTGTGGGGCTACCATGACTGGTTTATACTTGAATAACCTGGACTACTTGAAAAGAGAATACGTCAGGAGATGACATTGCCAAATGTCCTTCAGCTTATAATGCAATGTGAATGGCCAAAGGCTGTAACTATTGTCCTCGCTGCGTCACTCAAGAGCTCAGAGCTTTGTTTAGCATAGAGCAGGTACTAGGGCTCTCACTAAATGTGGAAATGAAGTAAAGCCTTAACAAAGGAGGAAGCAAAGAAACATAACTCACAGGCATGCTTCCTGGCCGGTTGAGTGTTATGTGCTGAAACTGTAAAAGAAACTTCAAGAAGGGGCCAAAGCAAAGGAGACCATGAGGAGAACTTGCCTCTCCTTTAAGTCAAGTTGAAACCATGGTGCCCTCTAGCTTGAGCATGGGGGGAAATATCACATCATGGCTTACACATGGACTCTAGGCTCTGAATGTCACACTAATTATAGAAACAAAGCAGGCAGCATGAAAGAAAAACCTCATGGTGGGAATTACATCTGGCTATGTGGTAAAATGACTTCGCACTATCTGCAGTTTCCCTGACATGTAGTAAATATAGCTATGAAGAAACCATTAAAACTGAGAAAACATGTGTCTTCTAAATACTACAGAATACGATTTCCATTCATAGTCACCATGTGTCATCCCATTCTGAACATCTAGCTGCCCATCCCAATGCAAACATAATAACAAGGAATGGCACAGTGTATTCACACCGACTGGTATATCTGGAACATTTTTCTCAAAGAACACTCACAGCATGTCTCCTCTAAACAAAACAACAAGCCGGTTTCTAAGATGTAAAAGTTAAGGGAAACAAACTAGCAAGGACAAAACAGTTTTATGATGGAAGTGTTCACAGCACACATATCACTTTATTCGGATGTTTTGTAGAGCTGATGTAATTATTTCTCCCTTTAATTACACAAAATAGAACTGAAAACTGATGAAACTGACACAGAACCTCACACATACAGCTTGATTTTTTTGGCAAAAGTTTCTGGAACATTAACTGAAGAAAAACAGTACTTCTAACAAATGCTTCAGAAACCTGGACATACACCAGGACAAAGAATGGCCCTGACTCACAGAACATTAAAGACAAATTCCGTGTATATCAGATATTTAAATGTAGGCACTAAAAATGAACAACTGGAAGAAATTAGAGAAGTCTTTGTGACGTTAGGTGAGGCGGATATTTGTTCCTAACAACAACAACAACAACAACAACAACAACCAAACAAACAAAAACAGTATTGTCCATATAAGATAAAAATATAAAGTTGACTTTATACAAATAAAAAGGAGTTTTCTTTGGAAGACCCAGTTTTAAAAGACAAAAGGGCCAGCCACTTACTAGAGAAATCTCTAAGAAGGGATATCTACATGTAAATGGTTAATGGCATCTTGAAAATCAAAACACAAATAAGCATCACAAGGTTAGTGTAGGAAGGTATTTATCAGGACTAATATTAATTAAGACAGAATCAGCACCATACTCAATACCAGCATGGGTATCACTCTGAGGTCAGTACCAGGTATGATGGCTATGCTTGGGTGTCAGTTTGACTACATCTGGAATTAAACAAAATCCAAATGCCTGGCTAAACCTGTATGGGATTTTTTTCTTAATTGTCATTTTAGGTGGAAACATTCATCTTTAATCTAGGTCTTCTGAGGTTGGAAAGATCCAGCTTTATCTGGGCTACACTTCCTGCTGGCATACTATGTAAATGACATGGAAGAAGGAAGTGCTCTGTGTCTCTCTGTATCTGTCTCCTGTCTCTCTGTCTCTCTGTCTCTGTGTCTCTGTCTCTCTCTCTCTCTCTCTCTCTCTCTCTCTCTCTCTCTCTCTCTCTCTCTCTCTCTCTCTCTCTCTCTCTGTCCCCCACCATTCCTTCCTCCTTCCCTCCCTGCTTTCTCCTGTTCTGGATAGCAAACCCATTCTTTTTCTAGCAGTAGAGCCTACTTCTTCAGCTTTCTGACCTATACAGAAGACCAGCTAAGACATCCAAACTTATCCAGCCTCACGGACTAGATAGATAGACAGACAGATAGACAGACAGATGAATATATACATAGATAGATAGATAGATAGATAGATAGATAGATAGATAGATAAAAGATAGGTTATATAGATTACATTGCTGTTAATAATATCATAGATGATAGATAAATAGATAGATAGATAGATAGATAGATAGATAGATAGATAGATAGATAGATAGACAGATAGATGATAGGCAGACAGATGATTGAAATATATGTTCATTCTATTAGATCCATTCCTCTAGAAAACTCTGACTAACAAATACAGCAGGCATCGGTGAATATGGAGCTAATAAAGCCCATATGTTGTTTGTAGGAATCCATACAACACAGGTTCTTTAACATTTAGCAGTCCTTCAAAATATTAAATAGACTTTTCCACATGACCAGCATTCACTGCACGAAGAGCTCTTTACTCAAATGAACCCACAGCACATATCCACAGACATAGTCAAATAGGCAAAGCTATACTTTTCATACAGGCCTGAATTAGAAATAACCCAAGCATGCCTCAGGTATTGAAATTGGAACAAATATGCTTCTCTCTCTCTCTCTCTCTCTCTCTCTCTCTCTCTCTCTCTCTCTCTCTCTCTCTCTCTCTCTC
>OU015751.1:10655235-10668652 GCA_907169655.1 Acomys percivali
CTCTCTCTCTCTCTCTCTCTCTCTCTCTCTCTCTCTCTCTCTCTCTCCTCTGTCTGCTGCCCACACTAAATTCAGAGGCAAGATATTAAACGACAGCAAAAAAGTAATAGAGTGAAAAATAAAACCAAATTCACAAGACTCCATATGATGTTAAGTTGATAACATAGAAGAAGACATACCAAGTTGTTCTTTTACATATCTAGTAAAAAAGCACATTCGTTGGTTTTAAACCCCATTGTTGGAAGAGATAGACAAAGATGTGAGGAATCCATGCAAGAGATTAGCATGCCTAGACCTCGTGCAAGGAAAGTGAAAGATACGTGGAAGAAGGCAGGAACGGGACACGCATGTCTGTCTGTCTTCATCTCTGCCTTGTTTGTTTGTTTCTTTGTTTGTTTTCAAGACAGGGTTTCTTGTTTGTTTGTTCTCAAGACAGGGTTTCTCTGTGTAGCCTTGGCTGTCCTGGACTCAATTTGTAGACCAGGTTATCCACAAACTCAAACAAATCTATCTGCCTCTGCCTCTGCCTCCCAGAGTCATGGGATTATAAGTGTGCACCACCATGCCAGATCATTTTTTCCTTCTTATACCCAGGATTTATGGCCAGGTTTTGGACCCGAAAGCCAACTCCTGGCCCACCATGGTGAAATGTACAGAGAGAGGCCGGGGAGCCCTCCCCAGACCAAGCATTGGCCAGACATTGACTTCCTCTATCAGTTTCGCTCAGCTAAGCCTACAGAGGGCCAGCAAAACAACAGTAACCGGATACAGAAAGACAAGTCTTCCTTCTAGAAATATCTCAGCAATATATGTAGAGAACCATCCAGGCCCTAACACAGTGGTTCTCAACTTTCCTGCTGCTGTGACGCTTTAATATAGTTCCTCATGGTGTATAAAATTACTTCCTTGCCACTTCATAACTGTAGTCTCGCTAATGTTATGAATCATAATGTAAAATGCCTTTGTTTTTCCAATGTTCTTAAGTTATCCCACACTAACAGGCTCATTTAACCCCAAAAGGTTGCAATGCGCAGATTGAGAACCCCTGCCCCAGCAGGAGCTTCAGAAACTTCATTGTATCTATTGCCCCTGTGAGCAAAGGCCAGATTTAGTCACGTATTCCCACAGAGATGTGTAGACAAACAGAAGACCTTTGCTTTGGGGAAATCTATGAAACCTCACCTTAATTAATACTTCAGTAGGCATCACCGGTGCTGTTAGGTCTCAGAGAATAGCCTGTATCCTATGACAGGGAATGATAGAGTAGATACCTCAGAGTGTTCTTTCCCTTTCCAAACTCCAGCCTGTATGTCAGGAAAACATCAGCCAAACAAATGTGGGACACTGTACAGAAGCCTCTCAAGGCTAAGGTAATTTACACAGGGAATACAGACAAGCACTGAGGGCAAGGGCCTCTGGAGGTGTGACAACAGGATGCTATTTTGTACCCTGGGTCAGTTCCTACAAGAGATACACAGTGATGAAGGCTGGGTGAGGTATATGTGAACTTTCTGTACTATCTTTGCAACATTAATATAACTCTAATTAAAAGTAAGGGCAGGGAGATCTCATCTCATTACTTACTAAATTAGAAACATTATCCAGAGAAAACTTCTTAAAAGTGTGCTACTCAATCCTCATATGGCTGTGAGGGAAAGGACCACAGTTTTTTTTTTTTTTTTTTTACAGTAGTTTTCATCTTGCTGGTTAACCAGTGAGTAAAGTATCTTAAATTAAATCCAGTCATGTGATTATACAAGATTCTCTGCTGATGTCAGCTTTCCACAAACACAAGTCAAAGTAGCCTATCCTAAATCCCGGAGTCATTTTTTATTTGAACCACAGGGAAGGTCTGGGTTAATTAAACTTTAATAATTAAACTGGGTAGAGAGAAGACACTAATGACAAAATAAATACAAGAAAGCAGTCTATGATTAAACTACCAATTAAAATTAAAATATACAGTGATAAGATTAGTCTCTAAAGTTTATGCATTTCATATATGAGACTGACTTCTCACTAAAACTTACTTGCAAGCTTAAACATCCATACTCATGTTTCCCCAAAGTCAACCACAGTTGTGATGGCACAGCAAGAAATAGGTCCCTTCGACAGGTAAAAATTCACACTGATTTCAGTGTTCATACTGTTAACCAAATGTCCCTTTCTTGGTATAGAGCTATGCTTTCTGCACTTCTAGAAATCATGTAGCCTCAAGAAAGAGCTGTTGTTATATATTGAAAATCCCAAATGTTCCACTTTACCAAATAATAATCAGGAGCCAGATGCTGGGGTGAAAACCAGCTAGCTCAGAGAGGCAGAGAAAGTACCCAGCTGACCTTCCTACTCAGCTCACATCCCAATGGAAAAGGTACCAAAGGCTCACTAGCTCAGCTGACAGCCCAGGAGGAAAAGACCAAAAATCCCAAGGCCAAAGGCTTGCTAGGTCAAATCTCAAAAAACCCAAAAAGCCAAAGGCCAAGGAGCTGATGAACTAAAAAGCTACAGAGCTGAAAACTAAAGATCCCAAGATCTCCTTCGTCTTCTACAAGCTGTCTTAAATACCCCTAACTCAAAGTCCCTTCTACTCTTTAATCCCTGTCAGCTGGTTTCTTGCTCTGCCTCTTGACCTAGGGTTAACTTTATAAGTCCTATGTACAGAAAGTTCTTGAATTAAAGATGTGTGTTATGGCTCAACCCCACCAAACAAAAGGCGGGTTTTTATAGTTCACAATCTCAGGGATCACAATGGAATCAAAGATCCTGCAAGGAAGATCTGAAAATCTACCTAGATCTCTAAGGAGCCAACAACAAATGCTTAAGGAAGGACCCAACGAGAAAAACCAGGAAAGCAAAATTTTATAGTGACTAGTTGGGAACCATGTCATAGCCAAAGGTGTCTAGAAAACAGTCCTTTTCCTCTCCCTCCCGCTGTGAGCAATGCGTGGGAGTAGCAAACTATGATTCACTGAGACCCCAGAGGACATAACCACCCAAAAAACGAGAGTCTGATGTGTAGATCATAGATCGGAAAGCTTCTAGTAGTAGTAGCAACAGGCCTGGTTTTTCACAGTCTAGTGTTTGTGTATACATGTGTATATCTCTGCTTCAATTCATTCACAGACAACGCTTAATTCACTAGCCATGAGCTGCCCAAACCCGATATTCCAAAGAAGTTTCCAGCTTCATTGGAGCTGGAACTGGGACTGGGAACATGGGACTGGGCATGAGGAGTGTTCTAAGTGACAGCAGAGTTTTGCACCCACAGGGTCTTAAACATTAAAAGTGATTAATGCCATTAAGATAATCATGTTAAAAGTAATTATTTTGCCTAAGTATAATTTATTTTCTACAAATTTGTCTCTGTCTTCCACAGCCAGCCCAAGATGTGAGCTTACTGCATGGTAGGCCTACAGGAGTTAGCTGGATGGGAGGGCTGAAAACACACAGACCTAAGTCTGCCAACATTAGCCAAAGGCCATCACATCAGCTTCCCCTGCGTGGAAAGCTCAACTGGACATCGTGGTGGAGGCAGAGAGGAGATATTTTATTTTTATTTAGAAATTATAAATAAACATAAGACCTAATTTTGATTTATGTAAACATATCTTAATAGTTACTCAATAATAATAAACTCGGCATTTTGAGTTAAATATCTGATTTCACCTGTACCTCCTCGCTGGCGCGGTGTCCCAGAAAGTTACAAAGGCTACTGTGAAAAGTGCCATAAAGAAGTCTACTCTTGAGATAACTCAGGTAAAGGAGAGATCAATCAATTGCAATACCATTACCAAACTAAATCATCCGCGAGAGTGCAAAAGTCAGCTCCAAATGTTCCAGGGAACTCATGGAGAAAACTCCCCAAACATTGTTAAACAAGCACTAAAAAAAAAAACCAGGTAAGCGAGGGCTAGAGGGTGGCTCCAGAGGTTGAGTGTGAGGTCTGCTCCTGCAGGGGATCTGAATTAGGTTCCCGGCAGCCGCTCTGAGCACTCACACCACCACCTGTAACTCCATTGGATCTGACTCTTTTTTTCTAGACTCCAAAAGCACAAACCCATACATATGCTTTATCCAAAAAATGAGACAATAAACATAGGAATAATATCTATAGAAATGTTATGAAAGATCTGTCTGTAGCCCTCATGTAGGAGATTAGAATCTAAGATATGGGCGGTGCTGGTGTTGCCTGGGACTTCAGAGCTAATACTGCCCAATCAAACTGAGTCCTACCTAATTACGGAATCATACGCAAGTCAGCATAAATCAATATTCAGAGTGGTGAGCAGAAAATAGATGATAAGAAGCTGAAATGAGAGAAACAAAAATAACAAGAAAAGACAAACGGGCTGGAATGCTTAGACCGCTGTTATTTGTGTTGTCATTTAAAAAGAAAATGATCACCTGCTCAGGGGGTTTTATGGATTTACTTCTAAGGTTAAAAAGAAATCAATGCAGTATTAATTTTCTGATACTCTCCAAAAACTTCCATCTGAATAGTGACTGTGGAAATTATCTTTAACAACAATAAATGCAGCAGAAAAATAGCAGGTCGGTTGCGTCACCTTGACAGTTACAGACTCTCCGCCACAATGAACTGTAAACTTTTGTTTAAAAGCCATTGGAAAGGAGTAAATATGGAAGCCTGTAATGCCATTTTTTACATTCACCATTTCAGAAAATATGTCCAATTTAAAATATGTGTTCTTACACTTTATAGGCAGTGCTAAATCTCCTTCCTGCTGAGACGCCATGAATAATTCTGCTTGGAAAGCCTTCTGAGCAGGTCTTTTGAGCATCTCTGGCAAAGCGTTTCCATTTGCATCTACTTACCTGAGGGTGGAGTGGTTAACAGGAGCGAGATCAGGGGATTGGCTAGGCTGGCTAGCTCTTAAACCCCAGAATCGACCTGTGTCCCTCCTCCCAGTTCCTTGTCTCCAGTGGTGAGAAGGGTCACAGAACTGTGCTCCCACAAACTGGACAGTTTTTTATCTGATTTCTGGGGCTGGAACCCAGGTCTTAAGGACAGAAGGCTCTACAGAGGGAGGGAGCTACCTTACCCCAGCCTCACTTTGGTGCTACAAATGGAAGGATTAACTGGTAAATTAGACCTCTGTTTTTGCCCCAAGATTCTAAACCACAAGATAGATCAGGATGTAGATATGTGTTATTTATTTATTTATTTATTTACTTATTTATTTATTCACTTTACATATCGATCACAGTCCCCTCCCTCCTCTTCTCCTGGTCCCACTACCCTACCCTCCTCTGCCTTCACTTTCATCTCAAATTATAATCAACATTTGGATTTTGCTTTTGCCCTCACAACCATTCTCATCAAAATAGTGATCCAAATAGAAATGAACACTCACACACACACACACACACACACACACACACACATACATATATATACACATACACACACACATACACAGATGCACACACATACACACATACATACACACACATACACACATACTCACACATACATCACACTTTCATAATATACATTTAGTATTTTTCATTGGAACAAAAGGGGGGAAATTCTGAAATAGGCCAATCTTCACACTTGCTTCAGATTGGACATGTTCCTTACACTTGAAAAACCTTTCTATTATAATGAATCTAAATGCAGCAAAAGACCCTTGTTTCCCTTGCTCCTGGAAAAATCAGAGGGCAACTGTATTCTAAGGGCTCCTTCTTGTTGAATCTGAGAAACTGAGCAAAACAGAGCTATATTTTAGGCTACAAACAATGGAGTTAACATAGGACAACACTCACACTCTAGTGAGAAACTGCCTTTGTGGAAAATGCCAGACACCAGGCTCCATGGCCAAGCAGACACTTTTCACAAGCTCTGAGTTGAGATTTTTTTCCAAGTTGAATATAAAACACTCACAGTCAGGAACACGGCCCTCTTATAAGGGTCCTCACAAGGGTCACCAGGTTCTAAGACATCTTCACAACACTAGTGTCCTACTCCCCAAATCTCTAGTGCTCCTATTGAATGGCAGAGCAAGCTAAAAATGGTTTTCTCCTGCACTTTCTAAAATGCTCAAATGTTTCTGTGACTTGGGTAACACAACCAATGGTGTGCTGCTGTTTTTCTTCTTTGCCAGTCCTTGGGATGATGACCCCACTGCTTTACTTCATCTATACAAGCGATCTATGTTTGAGCAACATAGTTTGTCCTAAAGGAAGTTTTTTGAAGTTGGGAGATCTGGGGAGAAGGCTCAGTGGGGAAGAACACCCCCTGAAGAAGCACCAGGGCCTGAGCTTTGATGCACAGATCAGGCATAGAAAGCTGAGCTGAGGCAGGAGCATGCCTGAAATCACTGACCAGTCAGCTCATGACAGGTCTATGTTTAGGAAGAGACTCTGAGATAGTTCCAGAGGCAGACACCCAACATACTTCTTTGGCTTCCTCATGCATGTGCACATACATACCTACACATATGTAAGAAAAGTAAAAAATGGAAAGCATTCTCACAAAAGCTGCAAAATTAATGACTCCCAAATAGAAAACAAATCAGCATAGATGACCAAAGGCAGACAAGTTCAAAATTAAACTAAAACGAAAATTCCTTAACCAGTTGAGAAACCTTTTCTGCTTAAAGCATAATTTTACACATGACTTTTAACTGTGATGAATTATAATCAAAACAAACAGAAAAACAAGTGGTGTGGGGAGAAAAAAAATCTTTACAATGAGCTGTGGGATCGGATCCAAGGCTGCTGAGACTAAACTATGTGAAAACAGAAGTAGAGTGAGTAACTTGCACTCTCTGTTATCATGGTCATGGTGTTTTGTCATGAGGCAGTTTACAACAATACAAATACAATACAAAAGGCAAGCACAAAAGAATGAAAGGATTTGTCACATTGAAGAGCCAGGGGCCAGAGCTCAGGAACACTAAGGTTCCACCAACTTGCAAGACAAGGAACCTAAGAGAAAGGATCCACAGCAAAAAAAATGAGCTACAGGGAGGGCTTGGCTAAAAGCATCCCGTGGGCCTACGGCTGGGTGTACGCATGGAGCCACTGAGATGCAAAAAGACCTTGTGCAAAAGAAAGAAAGCACTCCCTGTGGGGAGAGGTGGAGTCATTCCCAGGTCTGATAACCTGGCCTGAAGCATCATCACTGAGTCAGATAGTTCACCTGACAATAACGGAAGGGGCCACATTAGTGATGAAATTAGATGTCTTTAGAATGGGGGGCTATTTTGGCCTCTCTCTAAGAACATTGGATTTTATTATCATGGACGGCTTTAATTTTCAACTTGCTATAATCTAGACTGTCCTAGAAAGAGAGGCAGGATGAAGGATTGCCTACGGCAGACTGGCCACAGGTCTGTTGGTCTAGTGATTTCTGGATTATGGTAATTGATGTCAGAAGACCCAATCCACCACTACATTTGGTGGGACCGGGACTATATGAAAGTGGAGAAAGGATGCTGAGAAAGGAGTGTACTTATTCATTCTGCCTGCTCTTGATTATGGATGAGACAAGCTGCCTAACAGATGTCCATGATGAGGGACCCTTCCTCCCATAGGATTTTCTGCTCAGGGTGTTTTATTAACACAGTAACAAGAGTGGAATGAGGACAAACACACGTCAGGAAGGCACTTAGATTGTATAGCATCTTCTTCAAAGGAGAGTCAGTAGGAGGAGACAGACAAAATATTTGAACATATTTGACAGCTGAGAAGCTTTCACATTTCATGGAACATACAAAACAATGGCTATAAAAATATGAATGAATATCAAAGACCAAAAAAAATTAGCAGGAGGTCTAGAAAGGCAGAGTTAACAGGGAAAGAACATTTCCAGCAATGTGACTGATGGGACTATAGTTTTAAATCATTTGGCATCTTTGGAAATTCCCGAAAGATTTACACCTTGAAAAACATCACCTCCAAAACTTACCAAATTCCATCAAGAGTGATGAGAATTCTTAGCTTCTAATGTAACCCTGCTCCTTGCTATGGCTCACGCAGTAACAGTGGGGTAACAGTGTGATCTCTGTAGGCATCTGTGGCCAACAAGACAGGCCCTGTCTACTAGAACTCAAGTCTTATCGAGAGTAGAAGGAATCTAAAATGTTTCAGATAGATTTTTTTTAAAAAAATTATTGTTTGCCTAAAATGTTTAAATATGGCCTAGCAGTCCTCTTCTTATTAACCCCAAAGAGAAACAGTCATACAGCTCACTGCCCATGACTATGCCTAGGAGCACTGTTTACAGCAAATAGTGCCTATAATACTCCCTGTGCCTACAAATTTCTGGTTGCATTAAAATGGGGAGCTGCATGACTCAATGTCAATAATGAAATTATTTACATACCGATGTGCACATCAACATGATTGAACAAAATGCATTATAATTAGAGGAAGAAGCCAGTTCAAAAAAAGCCATGGGCCTCCATTTATCGCGAAAAATGTGGAATAGCTGAAACTATAAACGATAGATCAAGGATGCTTAAGATTGCTCAGGTGCCAAAGATAACACTTACTGATATCATTAAACACGAGGAGATCAAGATGATGCATAAGTAGAAGTCCCAGATCCATACTCTCTATAATTCACAATGTTATAAGTTACTACACATATTTACAAGCAAAGGGGAAAGATAACCATCAATGTCTCCCAGCTACAAATCCTGCGACCCACCACAGTGACCAGCCTGAAAGATATGAGGAATACTAATACTACAGTGGCACGAAGGTTATAATGCTGTGTAGTCAACCACTTTTTGACTGGATGTAAGACCCACTCCATGAGATGAAATTGATACCTAGCATTAGCAGCATGGCCTGGACCTGACTGGATAGGTTACCAGCCTAGAGAAAGACCTACTGCTATTATTCTGCTAAGGGAAAGGAGCATTAGAAGGATTCCTAATGCCATTTTGTGATACAATGTATCAAGTGCTTGCTCAACCCACATCAGAGAAGCTGTTTCCTGTCATAGAAGGGAGAAAACAAGAGACCCGCAACTGAAGAGCGTGCAGAGGTTGAGGGTATTTGGAATACCCAGTCTCCATCCAACGTCTCCTCTCAGGGCTCAGGGAACTATGCAGAAGAAGAGGAGTAAAGATTTCAAGATCCAGAGGGAATGGATGACACCATGGAAACAGAGTCTTCCAGACTCAACAGGACTCACACAGACTAGCACCGAGTACAGGGCCTGCACAGGGTCAAGCCAGAAGATGTCCTGGTGTTAAGAAGGGAAGCAGACATGGGGTCCCACCTCTAACCCTGAAACCATTTGCAACTGATAGCTGCTAGGAGTGAACAAAATCAATTTTAAAAATGGACAGATAGATACTGGGTATATCAAAAAAGAACTAGGCTCTATGACTCTGTGTGTGTCTGTGTGTGTGTGTGTGTGTGTGTGTGTGTGTGTGTGTGTGTGTGGTTTCTCCCTCCCCCTTAGGCAGTTCTTTTTTTTTTTTTTTAAAGCAGGAGAAAGAACATGAAGTTAGATGGGAGGGAAGATTGGTAAGGAGTTGGTGGGGCAAGAACATAATCCATGTACGTAGTAAAAATTCTCAAAACATAACAAACAATCCAGATATACAAGACCAAGAATCTAAATATATTACTTTATGTTAAAATTATTTCTGACAGAGTTTATAGATAAATAAGTTTTGAAAATGTTAAGAGAATGAAATTCAGCAGTTTCTAGGAGAGTTATACCTGACTGTATTATGCCATTTTTTTTTTAATTTTATGAATCTTCAAGAAATGGGAAAATGCATATAATTTAACTGGATTTGTTGACTTGAGAACTTTTTTTCAGTTCATTTTCTTATGCAGTTTTCCTGGAGAAGTTGATATTTGTAACATGGTATGTCCAAATAAATTAATCCCCCCCCCCAAAAAAAAAAGGTAACAAACAACGGCCAGAAAAACATCAGGTAGTTAATGTATATTTGTGCATAAAGGTTTTACAGTACATAGGCACTCTATGGTTGGTTTATTCTGTAAAAAATCCACAGGTTTGATGGTGTGATAATTTCATCCAATGAGATGTCCATGCCTTATGGAAACCTTTTATAGCAAAACTTATCTATCTTAAGAACTAAAATTAATGGCATTCAATTTTTTAAAAACTCAAGGAACACTCAAGACTGGTTATGAAAGTTAGCCCAAAATTGTTTTTTTAGGTTAAAAGAAAGACTTTAAGCTTTAAGACTCCATTTGACAAGCATCTTCTGATTGCTGCTCCCTTTCATAAGCCTACCTGAATTCGGGTTTTGTACATGTGCATTTTGGCCCTACCTGCAGGAGTAAAAGATAGTAAGATGTACAGAGTGACTCTCTCAAAATTCTGTTGAAAATTAATAAATGGGACCTCATGAGGCTGAGAAGCTTCTGTAAGGCTGGAGACACTGTCAAGAGAACAAAGCGACAGCCTACAGACTGGGAAAAGATCTTCACCAATCCTACATCTGACAAAGGTCTAATATCCAAAATATATAAAGAACTCAAGAAATTAAACACCACCAAACCAAATTACCCAATGGAGAAATGTGGCTTGGAACTAAACAGAGAATTCTCAACAGAGGAATATCAAATGGCTGAGAAACACTTAAAGAAATGCCCAACCTCCTTAGTCATCAGGGAAATGCAAATCCAAACAACTCTAAGATTCCATCTTACACCAATCAGAATGGCTAAGATAAAAAACTCAACTAACACTACATGCTGGCGAGGATGTGGGGAGAGAGGAACACTCCTTCATTGCTGGTGGGAATGCAAACTAGTACAGCCACTTTGGAAATCTATCTGGTGTTATCTCAGAAAACTGGGAATAGGGCTTCCTCAAGACCCAGCTATTCCACTCCTTGGAATATACCCAGAAGATGCTCCAGCACACAACAAGAAAATTTGTTCAACCATGCTCATAGCAGCCTTATTCATAATAGCCAGAACATGGAAACAGCCTAAGTGTCCCTCAGTAGAAGAATGGGTAAAGAAACTGTGGTACATATACACTATTGAATACTACTCAGCTATTAAAAACAAGTAATTCCAGAAATTTGTGGGTAAATGGATTGAGCTAGAAATGATCATAATGAGTGAGTTAACCCAGAAACAGAAAGACTCAAATGGTATATACTCACTTATATCTGCATACTAGCCCAAGGGGGCATGTCCCATGAAAGCCTTCACTTACCAGAAAACTGGGACAGAGGGGAGGACATCCTATTGGGACTCTAGATGAGAGAACCATGTGAGAATAGCAAAGTAGAAGGATCCAGAGGGTCCTAGAAACCTACAAGTAGAACATTATGTTAGGCAGATTTGGGCTCAGGGGTCCCGCTCAAACTAAGGCACCAGCCAAGGACAATACAGGCAGTAAACTTTAAACCCCTACCCAGATCTAGCCAATGGACAAAACACTTTCCACACTTGAGTGGAGAGTGGGATATGACTTTCTCACGTACTCTGGTGCCTCACATTTGACCATGTCCCCTGGAGGGGGAGACCTGGTGGCACTCAGAGGAAGAACAGCAGGTTTCCAAGAAGAGACTTGATACCCTATGAGCATATACAGGGGGAGGTAATCCCCCCCAGGAACAGTCATAGGGGAGGGGATTAAGGGGAAACTGGGAGGGAGGGAAGAATGGGAGGATACAAGGTATGGGATAACCATTGAGATGTAACAAGAATAAATTAATTAAAAAAATTCTGTTGAGTTCAAAACGCACAAGATCAGTTGATGATTTCTAGGGCCTTTGATTTAAATTCTCTTTTATCTATTGGTAAGTATAAATCTATAGGGTTCAGGCTGTATCTACTAAGGGTAGTTTCCTTAATGTTTAAGCCTCTGAAGAAAATAGATTTCTAAGATTTCATGAAATGTCTTCAAATATAAAATGTCTGAGGATATGTAAAATAGAGCTTTCTATCAAAATGTTTCTGGGGTGACTCAGGAAGTTGGAAGGGCTGTATTTTAAAATCAAGAATACAGGTTAAGGATCTTTCTAAGACTGTTGATTCATGGGATATTTCCAAGGGTAGAGAGTGTCTAAGAGCTAGCGGCTACTGACTAGGTTCTCTGTCCTTGTTGACCTTGGAGGGCCTGGGTCAGTGTGCTTTTAAAGCAGCATTTAGACCTTTGTCAGAAAAAGAGACTTGGGTCACATGCGATTTGAAATGTATTCCCATTTGTTCTAGATAAGACCTGAAATAAAATATGCATAGAAGGTCACGTGACTTGGTCTTTTATTCAGCTCATTAAAAGAAAAGATAAATCCGATTATCATAACCTTAAGCACTTGCTGTCTCCTGAGGTGACAAGTGGACTTTGGTTATAAGGGGTTTAGGTGGAGTCACTGTTGAATATCACATGGCATCCTGCACATAAAACTGAACTGCATTATGGTACATATGGAATCAGGAAAACTGCATTTGTTTTTCTACTTGAACATTTTATTTAGGATAAAATATTACAATTATCATGTATCTTGGACTAATTAAAGATGAAGGCTTGAAATAATCTATTTAATATGTTGAACTATGTAAATACTACAACAGACCAACAGACCTTCCACAAAAACTGTGATATTTGTATTTCATCACATAAGACAAGTCATAGAAAACATAATTTTTGACAAACACATCAGTCACTGTAGGCTAAAGATAATAAGGCAGTAATCAAGAATTATTATGGTCAAGATGAATTTAAAATTGATGGAATTATGATAAATAGATAAAAGAGTACTTGAAAGGTTGTATTCACACATACAGTGTTTGAACATTTTTCTACTATTCCTTATGAAGTTGACAACAGAAGGTTGAAATCAAATGATTATGTTTATTGAAGAAAATCTCTTATATATGACCAGGTGAAGATATTCACAATTCTATGAGGCATTTAAAAATATAGTCACTGGGTGACTAAGTGACATACACAGTGTATAAATCTGAAATACACCACCTTCCCTTTTAAGAGGAGTATTTTGTTAAATCTTGAGTTAGGGAACAAAAGTCGTATGGTTATGACATCTCATGCATATATTCCAATATATTTGGTTTCCCCCACATTGCCCTCTGCTGTGTTGTTTCTTAACACTCCTCTTATAATTCCCTTTCTTCTGTTTCCACAAGTCCCATCTTCTACATGCAAATCACATGTTACACCATTTTCTCCTACTTCTCTACCCTCTCTTTTCCTTCACTGCATGTGTGTATGTATGTATGAATGTGTGTGTGTGTGTGTGTGTGTGTGTGTGTGTGTGTGTGTGTAGAGAGAGAGAGAGGGAGGGAGAGGGAGAGAGAAAGAGAAAGAGAGAGAGAGAGACTGACTTATTTCATTTAGTATAATAACATCTAGTTCCATTTTCCTAAAATAGTCATAAATGCTAGTCTAATGATATATGTATTTATTATATCTATACATCTA
>OU015751.1:10669052-10684703 GCA_907169655.1 Acomys percivali
ATAACTAGATAAACATATATCTATATATCTATAGATAGTAGATGTATCATAGACAAATATATAGATAGATGATAGGTAGAGATAGATAGATAGATAGATAGATAGATAGATAGATAGATAGATACCTCTTTCTTTATCCATTTATCTGCTTGTGAATATACAGACTAGTTTCATTTCTAAGCACTGTGAATATAAAAGTAATAGACACAGATGAGAATGTATCTCTGCAGTCTCCCATCTTAGAATAATCTTGGAAATCAAACAAAACTAATATAACCTGCTCAGTTAAGGAGACCATTATGGCAAATTGTTATGATTTCATTGCTACCAAAAATGCTTAACTATGTTTATTTATTGCTGATTGGACCTGGACGTAATGTAAATTGGGTAAATATTTGCATGCCATGGCTAAGTCATAAATTCTAAGCTGGTTTTGGAAAATAGTACTGATAAGTATCTACATTCTATAAGGCCTGTGATACTACGCTGTGGTTTGAAGACAGTCATACAGAACAATAACTTCTTATCTTTCACATTTTTAGAGGAAGATTTCTTATCTTTCACTTATTTAGAAAGAAATAATAGTTTTATTTTCTACCACACTAAGAAGCAACCAAAGGACTCTGTGATGCTGTCAGCTGAAGCAGCAGATTCCAGGTTTATTAGTTTGAGAAACACTGGTGGCAGTGACAGAAGCCAGTGGAACACAGAGGAAGCACAGTTCAGATGGATATTCCAAAGAGAAGTCATGCCATAGGTGTCTGATTTAAAATGTGCCAGGGATTCAATTCCAGCTGGAGTGTGTGAACTGAAAATGAGAGGTATTGTACACACACGTTTGAATCATCTTTCTCTTTGATTTTTCTGTATCCAATTCCAAATTCAAAGAGTTGAGACGCAGATAGCTAAACCATTGAGATTTCTAAAATTGAGGTGATGTGGCTTTTATTATTTAACATCCAAATTCCCGTTTGGATTTTAAGATCTGCTCTTTGGTTATATGATATTGTATTGTTTACCACACACAGCATATTCTACTAAGAAGCCAGATAAAGTGGGTGGTAGAGTGCAGCCAGAAATAAAAATAATCATTTTAAAAACCTAGCGAGCAAAGCAACACATCAAATGATCGCATATGGAAACCCAAAGTCAAGGACAATAGAACAAAAAATTGAGCCTAACATAGCTGTCCCTTGAGGGGCTCCAGCCAAACATTAGGCAACGCATAAGGAGTCTTATGGAAAAGTGGGGGTATGGTGGGTGCGGGGCAAGGAAAGAAGGCCCTGGATGAGACAGGAGCTCCAAAAGGCCAACAGACCTGACAAACCAGGGCCCAGAGGGGCTTACGGAAACTGAAGCACCAAGCAAGGACCATGCATGGACTAGACCTAGGCTCCCTACACTGATGTACCGAATGGGCACGTGGGTCCCTTAGTAGGGGAAGCAGAGGATGTCTTTGACATGGACACTTTTGCCTGCTTGTTGATCACTTCCCCATGGTGGGCCTGCCTTGCCAGACCACAGGGTGAGAGGAAGTGCTCAGCCCTGATAGACTTGATGTGCTGGATGGGGTGGGTTAGTAGTGGGTGGACTCCCCTTTTCTAAGGAGAAGGGGAGGTGAAGACAGAGGGAGGGAGGGTGGGACCGAGACGAGAGGACAGAGGGGGGTTATGATCAGGGAAGTAAATTTAATTAATTAAATTTAAATTAATTTTTAAAAATAAATTAAATTAATTAAAGGATATAGAACACAAAATATTAGGTTGCTATCATGTTGTTATAGTAAGCCTGATATGCACACATAACAGGGGGAAAAAAAGAGAAAATTAGGATTTAAAAATTCAGAATTTGTCTACGGTAGAATCCACATAAAATTCCAAGCTTGAGAAACTGAGTACAAGACTCTCAAGTTGAAGGCACGCCTAGGTAACATATAAGATGCTGTCTCAAAGAACAAAGACAAAATAGCATATAGTTAAAGGAATTTTTAAAAAAATATCAAAGTATGCAGACATCTGGCTTAATTAATTTTCTAGTGAGCAGAAGCACTGACCCATCTTTCCTATATCCAGCAGACTGTATGTAAAATGGCAGACTAGAGTATTACTTTTGGGTGAAGTCGGGTCCATGCAAGAGCATGTACATTAAATTGAAAACAGGAAGCGAGGGTTGACAGATGTCTGTCTGACGGCAAGCTAAAAACCAAAACAAACCTGAGAGCCACTCACAAATCCAGAACTAAACACAACTGTAGGAATCACAGCCTCTTTCTATAGAGTAATAACTGGGGCATAGCAGGAGAACAGCTCACAATTATAATTGCTAATAATATTCCCCGGCCTACATTTATTCTGATGTACAGTTGAGCGAGAATCCACATGTACGTGCGATTTATACGGCTCCCCATTAAAGTAATTACAGCAATTGAGAGCCATTCATACAGATGTTTGGCCTTACAGAATCATTTCAAGATTAACACAGTATGGCATATAATGCCTTTTATTCCTACATGGCGTCTCAGATTTCTCCACATTCAATTTGATAAGGACTTTGGTAGCAATCTACATTTAATTTTAATCTTGCAGAAAATTGGGTGCTAAGTTAGTAAGCCAGAACACAGCAACAAAGAGTTATTTATGAGTCTAGAGAAAAACTGCTTCTGCTTCACAAATGATAGAGTTATTAGAATTCCCAGCTAGGATAATCTTGGAGACACTCTGATCATTGTGCATATGAGAAAATAGCTACCTAGGGACATCAAGAAAGGGACAGGTGGCTGTGCAGCTGCTTGCTGAAAGCTGGATTAGAACCTGAGTCTCTGACTGTGGAATGGAGAGCCTTCTACAAGATTCACCCCTCTCCCACAGCACATAGTACACAGCTCGAAACAAAGGACATTGCCCTACTGTTGTCTGCTAGATGCGTATGAAAAGTTTCTACCAGAATGCATTTTATAGCTCTTTAAAAAAATGTAGTTTTGAAACACAAGCACATATTTCAGCATATCATTTCTATAGGTATATACTATATATACTTAAATACATTTGTGTTAGCAATATCACATTTTAGTATGTTGTACTGTATTTACTCTGTTCTGGAAAACACAGCCATTTGTGTTTATATATAGTTGCTATAACTCTAATTTGGGTTAGAAAATCTGGAGAAAACTATCTTCCTGAAATAACAAAGGTCACGTGTCAGACGTGTCAGCCTCGAATGTCACTCATACTCCTAAAGCCCCAACTAAACTCCAGCTCTTTCCCCCATATTGGAGCTTTGTCAAGAACGTTTACAGTTTGTATTTCAGGTAATTAGGTAAAAGTTTTTTTTCTATACAAAGTGAAAAATATACACCGCGAGGAGAAAGTAATGGCTTAAAGGCAGTATTTAAGTTTCCCTTCCTCCCTGTGCCCTTTAAAACTTTTGTACACTGAAACCAACCACCATGGCTGATGCTAAAGGTTTCACTGCTCACCTGGAAGCCTAGAGATGAATTCTGAGGGACCTTGATTTTCATACTAATTTGTTCTTGAAAGAAAAATTTCAAAATTTACAAAGTGTACAGCAATACTGTAAAAACCCTTTCCCTTCCATTAAGACCTTGCACTGTTTGAATTTCATAAGCAAAACTGACATCACTATTGGCTTATTCTTTCAGAAGCAGATTGTACACTTACAGGTACATAATGTCCACATACTTTACAAATCAATGACAAGATATAGTGACATTGAATTCCTAGTATGTGTTGACTAGACAGTGTTTTGTTTTTTGTTTTTTTTTTTTGCTAGTTCCAGATCTGCAGCACACGAACCATCCTTGTGTGTGAGCCACCTTTCCTGGATAAGTGTAATTACCACTCCTCATCAAAGAATTTATTCTTTACAGCACATGTAGACCATCACAATAAACCACAACTGGACTCAATGCAGAGATGAACAGATTATGGAGCAGCCAGCCCCAATGGATACATCACAACCCCTGCATCTGTGGTTCCGGGAACATGGAGGAAGATGGGGCAGAAAGACAGTAAGAGCTAGAATACTAGGAAGTCTGCAGAGAAATGACCTCTCCTAGAGATGGCTACCTAAATAAGACGGATACAAAGGCAGCACCAACAGGATGGTAACACGGAAGGGTGAGATGTTGGAGGGTCCCAGCCTTAAACGAAGAACTACAGGCAACGAATGACTTCTGGGAGAATTTT
This sequence comes from Acomys percivali, assembly GCA_907169655.1. Taxonomy (NCBI): domain Eukaryota; kingdom Metazoa; phylum Chordata; class Mammalia; order Rodentia; family Muridae; genus Acomys; species Acomys percivali. The sequence goes on from OU015751.1 coordinate 10,673,258, forward strand.
CCTCTCCCACAAGTGAGCCTCCTTAGCGGTTGTCTAAGGTGAAGTGGTCAGCCATGAGACAATAACACACAAACAACAAAAACTGATTCAGCAGGTTGTATTTATATGTATTTGTGTTCATACCTGCGTACACGTACATGTGTATATGACAATTATAATCAAAGAAAAAGGAAGTTATCCGCTTGTGAGTGCAGCAGGGGACATGGGAGGGGTTCAAAGGAAGGAAGGAAGGGAAGAGAGGCAGAGATGTAATACTATTCCAATTAAAAATATTTTAAAGACCTCTTTGAACAGGAATAGAAATTAAAATATGATATGTCCTTAAGGAAACTCACCCTCACATTATTTCTTAAACTTTACACAAATCTAGAAAGGGCATTTTATAATGTCTTGTGTGCACAAGAGAATCTACACACAAACCAGGTACAGAGCACAGAGATACTGTCATACACAGATGTACATACACCATTGTCTCCTCTGCTTACAAAATGTTAAGTGAAAAGATGGGTCTGACACAGAGAAACCCCATGTCTTCAGATATTCTATTTCTTTTTTGAAAAATTAGAATCCGATTTACACAGTATTAAGTTTTGTGTTTTAGCTACAATTTCTGAACATTACTTTTACAGTAGGTAGAGAGATGTGATGGGCTTCACAAAGCACCTATGAGTATCTTCACAGGGCAGATATGGACTATTTTATTGTGTTCACCATTGTGTCTTCTCATAAAACAACTGCGTTTTCCAGGCACAGATCCAAAGTTTGGCTTTACCCAGAGTTAGTGGACTACATACATCTTCAGAAAATAATTCAGGACAAGGTTGGCATCACCTTGAAAAGACTGAGTATCCAACATTGCTTCAAAGACAGAAATGCATGCTAAACAAGTGACAATGGACCTGTCCACTGCTGACAAACTAGAGCTTCTGAAACACTGCCATCTGAAGAAAGAAGCCTTGGACAGAGCTTACAGAGCATTTGCAGGTGGTGGATGCAACATTAACAAGTTCTCTTTCTAAAGGGCAAATACTTTCAAAAGGTGTGAAATATGGCTTCTTTAAAGTAATAATGAAGCTCCCAGAAGATTCAGTAAAAAAGAATGTGTGAGCTAGGTGTGGTGGCACATGTCTTTGATTCCAGTACTCGGGAGGGAAGCGGATCACTGTGAGTTCAGTGCCAACCCAATCTGCAAAGTAAGGCACGGTCTCAAAAAGAAAAGAAATACTAGAAATGAGATGGGTTCACTTTTTCCACTATTTCATCTTCTTCAAGGGAACACTGACTATTGGAAACTTAAATGATTATTTATTTTTTAAAAAAAAAATAGTTAGTTTTAGAACTATAAATATCTGATAACCTGCCTTCATTATTTGGTATTCTTGGACTGCTTTAGTGGGATATTTTTCACTGAAGGATTTTATATCTTCCACTCATTTGTCCTGAGGATTCATTTATTATCACAAGCTGCCTTGAACAGTAATGGTCCCAGAATGCACTTTATGAAATTGTTCCTGAGCAGTGATGCAGTGGACTGATTGTTCAGGATTTCCCTACAGAAAACTGAGGGATCAGCCCCTAAGTGCTTCCATGGGGATTTTGCAGACACCTTGCTTTCCATGTGTGACTAATAGATACTTCAATTTTTTTTTTCAGTAAACCAGAGGTGGGGAATACCTCTGCCTCCTCTTTGCTGGGGTGTCAAGGAAGAAGACTCTGCTGACCTATCCTTGATGAGTACCAACCTGTGGAGCATCAATGCCCTATTCTTGATGGGTACCGAGATATGAGGCATCAATGTCCTATCGTTAATGAGTACCAACCTGTGGATCATCAATGTTCTATTTTTGGTAGGTACCAACCTATAGAGCACTAATGCCCTATTCTTGATGGGTGCTAAGATGTGAGGCATCAATGTCCTATTCTGGATGAGTGCCAACCTGTGGAGCATCAATGTCCTATTCTGGATGGGTGCCAACCTGTGGAGCATCAATGTCCTATTCTGGATGGGTGCCAACCTGTGGAGCATCAATGTCCTATTCTGGATGGGTGCCAATCTGTGGAGCATCGATGCCCTATCCTTGATGAGTACCAACCTGTGGAGCATCAATGCCCTATTCTTGATGGGTACCGAGCTGTGAGGCATCAGTGGCCTATTATTGCAGGTACCAAGAAGGGAGCACTGCTGGCTCATCCTTTCTGGGGTATCAAGGCAGGGAGCAATTCTAGGTTATCCTATCTGGGTACCAAAGTAGAAGTATTACTCGGTCATCTTGGGTACCACTGAGACAGTGAGAATCTTTTTCTTTTTTTAACTAAAACAACCGAAAATTTTATTTTCACATTTCACAATATAAGTGAAATTTGTACTTTTTAAATACTGCTTCTTTCCCAAGCCCACCCCCCCCCCAAAGCTTGTTCCATTGAGAAGGGTGAAGTTTTCTTGCCATGCAGTTAGACAACACTCAGGCTCAGCACCGGGATCTCCCCCGGTGAAACAGAATAAGAAATACACAACTGATAAAGAGCCCTTCTGCTCTTATCTGTTTGGCTGAGTCATGCCAGGCCAAGTGGACACCATCACAGGAGGTGTCTTATCATTGAAGGCCCAGGCATCATGGGCATGTGGCCTCCCATGGGTGGCCTAATTCCAGGAACTGGTCCCACAGGCATCATCCCAGAAGGAGGAGGGCCCCTCATTGGAATCATAGGAGGACCTCCTAGCTGGGGTGCAGGCATCATGCCAGGATGAGGGCAGGCAGGAGACTTGGGGGCGGTGGGATCATGGCCCCTGCGGGAGTAGGAGCACAGACTAGAGCCGGAGGCATTTTTCCTTGTTGAAGAAACACAGCGATTGTTTTGTCAACCAGGCTCAGGGCCTGCTCCTCCGTCCATTTCCGGTAGTAGTCTTGTACATTTTCTTCTGTGTTTCCTGCTGTTGCAGTGTGTCTTCCTCACAGACAGAGAATCATGGGTAAGATACGCATCACAGTAGTCACAATAAAACTTAGGCATGTTGCTCCGCAGGCCGTTGGCTACCCAGTTCCGTGCCGCCAGGAAATTGAGAGTCTTAGTATTTCGAGAACCCTGGAACCTTTTGTGAGTACAGTTGGTAGGTGGAAGAAGGGATCGTATTAAGCTTACGTATTTTTTTTCCTACCCATGGAAGGCCAGGTCAGGACAGTAGAAGAAATATAACATCCTACCTCTTTGGAGGTTTGGTTGAATGCTTTATCATCCTTAGTCACCAGATTTCTCCAAACAGAAGAACAGAAGATGTAATTAAATAAAATGTCTTCCTTCTCTACAGGAAACCCAGATGACAATGACAATTTGTTAACTTCTGGAAGTAAAAGAGCAATTAGGGAGAGATAAATCTTCTGGCATTTTCCTAAATCTTTAACTCGTTTCACAGCTACCTGCTGCCAACTTCAGCATATAGGCCAGCTTCATTTTGACAAAGCTGAGTGCAGAGTTGACCTCCAATAATTTTGGTGATTCGTTGTAGGGTCCGTCTCAAAAGAGTAATGAAAATCAGCAATCAATGCCTGTGGTTGGGATGCTTTGTAAAGCAGGGGGACTGACTTTATACATTGATGTGGATATTTTGAGGAATGACTGACATCAAGATCCAACAGAGTGCTTGTATTGGCCATAATCAGGCCCTGAGTCAATCGCCTACAATAACGCACTCTGTGTTTGCCTCTCTGCTAAGATCCCAGCTTACCCTGGTGACAAAACGTAACTTTGTTTTGCTTTCCAGGTAACCTTGATCTTGGTCATCTATCCATCTGCTAATGATTGCATCATCTTTTGCATGCACATATTTTGTTCCAGTTGGAGATCAACCCAACACTATATTGTATTACAGACATCAAGATCTAAAAGGAATGAATCAGAAGGTTTGAGAATAAACACTCATTCTTCCACTGAATCCCTCAAACAGATGGATCTTAAGGGGAAAAAACTAATTGATTATTTGGTCTTAGAATATGTATGATGGATTTAACAATGAATAACTATCTTATTACTATTGAGAACTTTTATTTTAAACTAGATACAAAAATAAAGAAATAATAGACTCTTCAGTCCTCAGCTTCACTCATCTAACACTGATATTATCCCTTTTAAACCAGTCCAGCAGAAAAGGCAATTAAAATAATGCTTATTAGCTCTGTTTCAATTGATTCTGAAAATACATCACGGTGAGGGAACCATACCGGGAAGCTCCAGTTCCAGAGTTTGCCTGCCATCTGTACCATGTCTATTTTTCACATGTAAACTTTGGAATGTTCACAGGTCATGGTACTGACACAAAACTTTAACACACACCCTTTTAACCAAGGGTTCTCAAAGGATGGGTTGGTCTCTCTGGAATCCTCTACTATCTTTCGGGGAGGGGAGTTTCACTGGTGAAAAACATCCATTTTATTATCAAGGTTATATTTGTCCTTCTCATTTGTTCAAAAGCAGTCATACTATATACAGGTCTGTACTGTGTGTTGACTTTGGGTGAAGAAAGATTACAAAGTGTGAAACATTGGTTGAAGTCCAGCAGCCAGCACAGGATGCCATACAATCCTCAAAGGTAAAAGATTATCTACAGTTAAATGGATATATTGTAACAAAACAGGATACAAAAGAGGCTTGCTGGTGGTCTTAGATTCCTTCCTGAAACTACCCTTAACAAACTACGGGAGTGATGAGATTGTGTGTGGTGTCCTACCTTTGAGACATATTCTGTTATCTGAAAGGCAACTACATGTATTTCTTGACTACAAATTTATGCAAGGTTAAGTATGCTATATATACATGTAAAAAAATAAGTTCAGAGGGCTGAATATAGAAGCAGTTTCCAGAACACAGACATCTTCCATTAAACTAAATTTTCTACAGTATAATTAATGCTACTAACATTAATAATTAAAGATTCAGCATATTTATCCTTGTATTAATTAATGATTACTTCTAGAGTTCAGGGTTAAAATTTGTCCTTGACTTCCTATAGAGATAGCTAGCCTACATACACTAAAGCTTTAGGGGTGCAAACAATGTCTCAGACTTGAATGTTTGAGACCTGATTTTTAAAAGAAAGGAAGAAAACAGCCATAGCAACATTCAGACCAAAGGACACCATGTATGTCAGTGTAGCCATGTCTTAGGCAATCCACAGAGTGTGCTTATGTGCTAGATTTCATAAAGTAGACCTTATCAAGCCTTTCCGAGTCTTCCTTTCAAATGGAATTATCAGAAACACAACTATTCTGGTTGTTTGTTAGAATCAAAGAAGAGAAGCTCTATACCGAGAGCTAACTTCAAACCTTGAGCTATACACACTCCACCTATGTCAGGGTCCAGACTTTTTGATCACTTACACCCAGTAGCCACTGATTTACACGTATCTCTTTTTAACCATCCAACAATCAATCAATAGCAAATTTTAGGCAGGAAAAAAAAAAAAAAACAAGAAACATGGCTTCAACCAGTGACCTTTTGCCCATCGCCGTCCACATGCCGCTCCGCTGGATGCTGAACAAGGAATGTGCAGTTCACGCTTCTCCCCCAAAACTTCCCTGTCTCTGCAAATCACACGGCTGGCTGCTACTTTTATTGCCCCACTCTTCTCTATAAATTTTAAAATCTGTTAGAGAGTAGAAGGGTCAGAGGCAGTTGTTCTTTTATAGGAATATCTGACCAGATGCCTTGGGATTCATAATATTTGATATTTAGTGCTGTGTGGCCAGAAGGTAAGGCAAAATTTAATACAGTGAGACAGATCGTCCATTCTGGGAAATAACGGCTTCAGACTTTTGTGTAAATGCAGTCACATGGGCTGTGCATCTCAACAGCTGCTGCCCCTCTAATCTCATATCAGCTAATAAGAGACTTTATATAAATTGCAGCCAACTATAAAAACTTAGATTTAAAGGGTACTAAAAAGTTGGTGGTGGCTGGCTCAATGAGCTCACCTCAGAAGAACAAATCAAATCCTGAGAAGACAGACGAATGTTATATAGAAATATTATGAGAGAATGAAGCAAAATTAGCTAAAGAACAGTGGAAAGGATCTTAATGGGATTATGCATATAACTAAGAGCCTGGGAAAGTATCTTAATGGGATCTTAAAGGTTAGATCAAGGTCAAAATTCATGATATCGAGTGTGTCGGCTTAGTCCTCTACAGCAAGCAAGTTCTTCCAAGTGACATTTTACTTGTAAATTAGTCAATGTTCATCGGTTTTGCTATTGTTTAGCCTTTAAGAAAGATGGCTATAAATTAATAAAATGTAGGTATTTTCAACATTTGAGTACTGGTAAATTATATTATCTTGGGGGGGGGGTAGAGCAAAGACAGAAAGTCTCATTCTGTAACATAAAATAGCCTACGGCTCACATCAGTCCTCTCACAGGGTCTCGATGCACCACCATGCCTGGGTAAATATTTATTATCTTACGATCCAAATCCTTTTTACTATATATGGACTAAAATCCCCATAGTTGCATTTTATGTAACTCCAAAAATCTGAAGCCAATAGGCCCCAAAGTTATGCATAGAACCCAGCATTCAGTTTCACACACAGTTCCTTCTTATATACATCAGACTAAAAACAACGCACAGAGCTAAAGCTTCAGGTATGGGAAGTGGGTGGGGAAGGAAAATAAACAGACTAAAAAAAAAATTCAGATAAGCAGAGCAACAGTCACGATTATCTCATGCCTGTTCTCACGGGTGCAGTCAAGTTTTATTTATAGGGTTGTTTATTCACGACACCCCTGCTCTCCTGACCATTAGTATTAAAAAATAAATTTAACAAATCTTTGAAGTTCTCCCAAGATAAGCTTTTCTTTTATGTAAATGAGGTATATGTGAGTGGTATAAAGACATCTTGAACTCCAAATGAAAAAGGGGAAAAATCCAACTGGAAAAATGTGTCAAAACATAAAAAGACATTTCATCATGGAAGACAAGCGGATGAAAAAAAATCCACACATGAAAAGAGTGTAAACTTCATTACCCACCAGAGAACTCTAAATGAAGCCTATAAAGACAGATCATGACACATTTATCAGAATGGTTAAAATTAATGAAAAGTAATGACAGCATAAAACCAGGGGCGGGACAGGATCACTCACATATTGTCTGCAGGAACACAGAATGGCACAGCTGTTGTAGGAAATGATATGATGATTGTCGTTAAGCTAAGCTTGCCATCATCGGGCATTTCTAGAAACTACACGCCAGGGAATTTAGCCTATAGAATGCAAACCAAAGTCTCACCAAAAGAATCTACATACAGACGTTTATTTCAGCTTTGTATTTCTGATACCTAAATTGTCCGCCATCTAGACAGCAAGAAGATTGTTAACATGGCACACCACTCAATAGGAAGGAGAGAACCGTGAATGACAAACAGAAATCTCTCCTCAGCTAGAAGTTGGGTATATGGAGCCTGAATTTGCCACCTCCTCTATCCAGTTAGGACTTCCAGTACAGAGAGAGGGACGCCAACCCACCCACAAAACCTTGGACCCAAAATTTGTCTTGTCTATAAGAAGTTTAGGAGAAAAGATGGAGGAGAGATTGAAGGAATGGCAAATCAATGACTGGCCTGACTTGAGACCCTCCCCCATAGAAGAGTGCCAACCCCTGACACTATTAATGATATTCTGCAATGCTTGCAGACAGGAGACTATTATAACTGTCTTCTGAGTAGCTTCATCCTGCAGCTGAAGAAACAGATGCAGAGACTCACATACACAATAGGAAGAGCTCAGCAGTTTGGTAGAAGAGTGGGAGGAAGTATAAGAGGGAGACAGAGGGGTCAAGGACACCACAAAAGGGCCTGCCGTGTCTACTAACGTGAGCTCATGGGGCATCGCAGAGACTGAGCCACCAAGCAAAGAGCTTGCGTGAAACAGAACTAGACCCCTATATAAATGTAAAAGATGTGCGGCTTGGTCATCATGTGGGTCCCCTAACAATGGGAGTAAGGACTACCTCTGACTCTGTTGCCTGCCTTTGGATCCATTTCCCCTCGCTGGGTTGCCTTGTCTGGCCTCAGTGGGAGAGAATGGACTTATTCCTGCTGTGACTTGAGGTGTCAGGGTAGATTGCTACCCCTTAGGAGCCCTTGCTTCTCTGAGAAAAGTCTTAGATCAAACATGGGTGTAATCTCCAGCATACTAAAGATACATTTGTAAGGTGACCCTAATATCCCTTAAAATACCTACCAAATAATTCTCAAAGCAATGGAATAAGAAGATAGAATTAGAGGCCTGATAATTCCCAAGAGTAGATTACACCCTCATTTGAGTCAGTTCTGAATAAGAAGACTGGAGCAGGCGGCACGGAAGGTTCTTCCTGAGAGCTTTTCATCCTGTTGGGTGATTACCCATCATGTTGGGCCTAGTCTAGTTCCTTATCTCTCTTTATCTTGCTTTGTCACCCATTCACAAAGGAGAATTATGATCTTGACACATGAAAACAATGCCAATTAAAGCCGTATTAATTGCCCAGATCTGCTTAACTTTGTTGATATGAAAACAGATAAGATCTGTCTGACTGGGATACATTGAGAAAAACAGCACACAAGTCAACCCCAGCTTATAGGTGCTATCCACAAACACTTGGGGGGAAAAACACCTTTAAGAATAAAGTTACAATAATCTAAGGATAAAGTCATAGTTTTTAGGTGTTAAGGATGAGATATGTGTAGAACTGAAGACGTGAGGTGATTATAAAAAGCTCTTATTGTAAAAGTCAAACAACCAGTTTTTGTTAATTAATCCTAAGTGTATGCTACACAATGTTCTTTCTGGAATCGCTTGTTGAGTATGGGAATTTTAAGTACATATAACATTGCCTATGTTATTCATACTCTATAAACCTATTTAATCAAACCATAATGTGAGGAATTAATCACAAGCCCTTTTTCTGAAGGGAAAGTAATATCTGAAACTTATACAAATTTCCATATGGTAAAGAAGAGAGGTTAAAGGCAGTATTTGCCTTTAATTTATTTGAAAATGCAAATCAAGAGTAGCAATTGCATAAAAAATTCCATTAGCCATATTTGTAAAGAAATTATTATGGTAGTAATGGTTCATAGCATGAGCGTGTACTGTTGAGTGATACTTTTGATACTCAAATGATATAGAGACAAGGGCAACAGGACGCAACTCAATGGCTCAGTGTTCAGAAATCGGTTGTGTTGTGACTGTCTTAGCTGGTATAAAGGACAACTGTTGCATGTGCCCATTGGTGATGAAATAACTCAATGACATGTGTCCCAGAACATCTTCTGAGAATAAGCCTTCAACAGGCACAGGACTGAATTTCTAGAATTCTAGAAAATTCTGCAGGATGGTGTGAGCTTTTTCATCCATGAGCATCTCAAATAACGTATTTTAGTCAGTAGTCTATTACAATGTCTTTAAACCTTTGACTCTAAAAGGCTTATGCTTTTTTCTTTGCTAAGCTTGGTTTTGTTAGAAAAAATTTTAGCCCACTTCAGTCATCTTTTTGGGGTTTATTGAGCTTCATTAAGTAGTTGGTTCTTAGAGGAAGAACGGCAGGTCACCGAGAAGAGACTTGATACCCTATGAGCATATACAGGGGGAGGTAATCCCCCTCAGGAACAGTCATAGGGGAGGGGAGTAAGGGGAAAATGGGAGGGAGGGAGGAATGGGAGGATACAAGGGATGGGATAACCATTGAGATGTAACAAGAATAAATTAATTAAATAAAAAAAAATACGGAAAAAAAAGAAAAAAAAAAGAAGTTGGTTCTGAGTTCATGTCTCTATATCCATGAAATGGTGCTCTAGTCGTATTCCATGCAGCTTCACAATAGAATCTGTGTTTGGAGGACCAGTTATCTTCTTTAGATTTTAAGGCTGGTTCTGACAGGACTATACTTCCTGTTAACCATTCCTCAGACTAAGAAAATTATATTCTAGTGTCTGCAGCCAGATTGTGTGCCTGCTGATGTTCAGCACAGGGGTTTATAAAGGCAGACCTGTGAGCAGTGGGTGTGAATTGTGTCCTTGAGTAGATGGGATAGTCTCAGAACTCTGTAGGTGAGGATGATACTGGGACAGTGGTTTGCCTCAAGGTCCATGGCTAAGAATGTAGGGAGGTATAGCTCTAACCTCAACAACACTGCCAAACCAGTGACTGCATCATTTGTGAATCAGAACTGGCTGAATTTGCAGATTTGCACAGTCTGCTATAGACCATGATAAACTAAATCTACAATCTACAAGCCTTCCCTGTAGCTTATAGATATCAAGTCTCACTATGGGTGTTTAAAGAGACAAGGTACTTTCTAGGCCACAATAGCAACATGCTAGATCCAGGTACCAGGACTTCAAGATCCCTAAGAGGACCGATGTTGGCACATCTTTTTCCTGTACCACACATGTCCATATCCCTTGGTGGGTACCTAGATGTGTACAGTGTCTTCACTGTTCATCTTGCAAAGTGAACCCTGCAATGGGATTTTGACAACACACAGTTTTCTCTGTGGCTCCCAGATAAGAACAATTAATTCCAGACCATGAAGTGGATATCAGCTTCATAACTGGATCCTTGTAGCTAATAAATTTCTAGTTATCAAAATGCAACTTAGGAAATATAAACCTCCTCTGATATAGAAGACTAAGTCCCAAGTACTGAGATGGAAATAACAGACACAGGTCTTCTACGGTGTGTCTCAAGTCAGCTTTGGATTTTATTTGGCACCAATATTTTGAAAACAGTTAAAGACAATTTAATCTGAAGTCACAACTGCCAATGTGGTAAAAAAAAAAAAAAAAAAAAAAAAAGTACTGTCACATAGAAACACTTATTTCTCCTTACCGTTCCTTATCCAAAGTCTCTGAATTTTCAGTGAGGACTTGAAGTTTTTAATCAATCAATTCAAGTATAATTAATACATAGTATTTTAAATATTTATTCTCTAACCTATGGGAACACAATAAAATCTATACTTTTAAAAATAAATTAATAGTGTTATGGTATAATAAAACACGGCTGTGAAAGTTAAGTTAAAATAATATTTACTTTAAATAAATAGCTTTGGTTAATTTTGTCTTGAACCTAGTATATCTATTTGTTGCCATTACTATATGTCACACTAAACTGTGTGAATTATCAACTAATTCTGGACAATTAATTGTAGTCACATTTACTAAGTTGCAATATCATGTTTTACATTCTAAGTCAAAGAATAAATGGGAATTTGAGCTACAAGCATCTTAACTTAAAATTTAACTGTGTCTGATATCATTTAGTAAGTCAATCCAGTTGGGTATTTCAACTTTGTGTGCAACTCACTTTCTGAATTGAGTATAATTTATTAAGTGGTTGTGTGTGTGTGTGTGTGTGTGTGTGTGTGTGTGTGAGAGAGAGAGAGAGAGAGAGAGAGAGAGAGAGAGAGAGAGAGAGAG
>OU015751.1:10684713-10702213 GCA_907169655.1 Acomys percivali
AGAGAGAGAGAGAGAGAGAGAGAGAGAGAGAGAGAGAGAGAGAGAGATGCACATGAGGGATAAGATACACATGCCCATGAACTTAAACTTAAGAGGCCAGAGCAGAGAGCATTTGCTGTCCTTATCCATCAGCCTCTGTCTTATTGCCTTGAGGCCAGGTCTCTCACTGAGCTATAAGTCCAGCCAGGCTTCACAGCCAGTGAATTCCCTGATCCCACCTGTCTCTGCCCCTCCACAGACATCTACACCAAGTTGCACACACACATACGCAGACACACAAACATGCACACACATAATTTAAAATGAAATAAATACTTTTAAATCTAGCTCAAACAATAATAAATCAATGGCCTAAATTTGAAGGAATCACCCATCCTGGTAAGGAGGATTCTAAGATGGGGTCTGTACTGTAACGGTGAGTGGATGAATTTTTATGGAAGCATTTGGAATGGAATGGAAAAGGCATAGACACCCATAAGATATATACAGGCTTTGGTGCTGTGAGTTTAAACAAGGAAAACAAAATCATAGGTCACATAGAGTAGTGTGACTATATCATGAAATCAGATGGCAAACCGTGTGTACTATGTGGCTTTTATGCCAAATGCCTTTAATACAGTGAGAGTGTGAAGGAAGCCCCACCCCTAGAACTGTTACTCACACATTCCATTTCTAGAAAAAGCCACAGGGTAAGGACTCTGAGAATAAGTATTTATTCAGGGGTAAAGCACCCAGTGTGTTTATCCTATCAAATTACATTATATGCTGTCTCTTAGTGGCCTCTCAGTTAAAGACATTTTGGCTCATAAGATAGCCTGCCTTTAGCATCAAGGTATTTTTTGTTAACTTCAGGGCACCTTCATTGTGGTTATTAAACAATTCAAACCATATTATAACCATTTAAAGCCTAAGAAAGAGAACATCCGCAATTTGACTAACAATGTACTTCAGGTAGAACTGAGATACATCCAGGGGGGATTGCGTCTTTCTTATAGAGATGTTCTTCTTATGGAATCAAAGGAACCCCGAACCCATCTTCATCATCTCACTATTCTTCTTGGTGGAGTCAAGGTGAAATCACTAATCCGATAAAAGTACCGCAGAAATTCAAAGAGTGACACTACCTGGAGCTGAGACTCTCAGCTTCTCTGTGATTGACAGCAGCCTGCAAAATAGTTAATCAGCCTGAAAAGACTATTTTGTGAAAATGAGCCCTTAGATTGAAAGCTGTCAGGATCAATACATGTGCATTTTAAATTTATAGACAGCCATTCAATGTGAAGTTTGCTAAAAATTATTTCCTGATCATATATTCAATGTCCCATTCCCTGCTTAACATCATTATTAAGTTATAGCATGTGACACTGAAATGGAATGTAGTTTTTCTATTCAGGGATACTACCATTGTTGTATCTGACTAATAAATTAGCCGTGTAACTTTCTAACCATTGACTTATAGGAACACGGCAAGATTACTCCAATTTGCTCACTTCATGTTATCAAAATAAGCTTTATTATAAAACTGAAGACTTGTTCATCTGTGTGTATCCGATGTCTAAAGAACAGGACATGCTCAATATATCTTTGTGGGTTTAATGGATGGCACGTATCCAAACAGTTACCAGCATCTTTATCGGAATGCATATGCAGTAAACTATTCTTGTGTTTTATTAAAGCTACAGAAGTGAAAGGACTGTAGTCTTATTTATCTCTGCTTCCTCTATCTTGTATAGTCCCAAGGTAATATTTTTGCTTTCTATGGTATCTTATTGAGGAATTATCTCTGCAACTCAAAGTCGTGTGTCTGTCTCTTTGTGTCTGTATGTCTGTCTGTATGTATGTGTGTCTGGGTATGTGACTGACTGTGTGGGTATCTGTATGTCTATGTTTATGTGTCTGTGTGCCATAAGCTAAGGTTGACCATGCACCTCCTCCTGCCGTGCTACAGTAATAACTGACACAGGCTCTCCACTGGGAAGAGCTGGCTGCCCAGTGCTAAGTACGAATTATCCCACTGACAATCTGATTCACGTTTTCAAGTGACCACGGCCCCCAAAACTGTCATGTACATTTACTACAGAAAAGTAGAGATAAAGGAAGATGTGTTTTCAATAATGGATTTACTGGAGCAGGTTCTTGTTGTCTGTTTACATGATGAAGACTTAATGAAGCAGCTTAAAGTCTGACGAACCACTATTATCCCGCTTTTTGGAGCATGTGCTGTTGAAGTAGGTTTCCCAACATATTGACTTTAGGATTAGAAGGGAAGAGAGTGGGAGACTTAAGGAGAACACACAGATGAGGTCATCAGTGAGGATGCATCTTAGCTGTAACCTCTGCCAATACAATTCACTAATTCCATCATCTGCTCATTATACGAATGGTGTATTTTTGTGTGTGTGTGTGTTAAATCACTCCTGATACAGAATGTGGCTCCACTTTTTTTCACGTGATTTCCATCAATGTTGGATCTAGTACCTGCACTTGGTACTGACTACCCATGTGCAGAATCTCTTCTTCCTCTAGCACCATGAAAACACAAGCTTCCTATTAGTCTAGCTTTCTCAAGATGACCTTGCATTGGTTGAAAGGACTACCACCACCACCACCCTGCAGAAAGCATTATGCAAACATCACTCTAGTCTCCAGGATGTGAAAGCTGCAGCAACGGAACAAGGCTGAGCCACACCTTGGGCAGGTGTCATCGTGGCCTCATGGGATAAACTTGCTTTTCCTTTGTGCATCTGTATTCCTTAAGTTATTAGACATTTATATGGGAAGTTGCATGCTGCTTTATCATATATTTTGATCACAATGGGGACTTGGAATTCATCTAAATTATTTCAAGATGGCTAAATATATTTAATTCAACTCTACAGATAGAAGAAGTCAGTCTTTGAGCAAGCGACTTTCCAGTGCACTCTCAAGGGTCTGGCAAGGAATCCTACAGTCAAGCCTCTGTTCGAAGCAGTTTGTGGAATTATTTCCCTCATACGTTCCATGATGCTGTCCCTGTAGCTGAGTATAAGTTTCAATGAACATGTTTTGGACCATCATGAGCGACACCTTGAGGGCTGGCAAAATAGCTCAGTGGGCAAAGGAACTTGCCCCAATCTTGGCAGCACTCCCAAGCCTGGTCACCAGAGTTTAATCCCTGGGACCCACATGGTGGAAAGATAGAGGAGAAGAAAGGACTGGCTTTCTCAAGCCCCTCTATGCTGAGCTTCTGACTCGGACAAGCAGCTGAAATGCCTTTTCAACAACTCTGACCAGACCTCCAGGTTCTCAAAGCAGGTCTCTACCTGCTGCAGGGTGTGGCTGCCATACCTTGCCCTCTTCCCTGAACTCACAAGGCCAGGGTCAGAGTTTCACTTTTCTAAGAGGCTCTTCACTATATAATCCTGACGTTTTGGTCCCCCTCCCTTTTCCTCCTCTCGCTGTCTTGTCTCTCTCTCCTTCTTTGTCTTTCCTCTCCTGTCTTTCTCTCCCTCCCTGCCCCCAACTCTCTGTACATGCAGACAGCAGTGAACTGGCCTCAATAAAGCTGCATTTATATACTTTAACTTGTCTTGCATTAGCTTATTTCACCACCTTCAATAAGGTTTATCACTCTACAGGATGGAGTATGTCTCCACAAGGGAGTGAGAGACATTGTATAAATAATAAATTAATAAATATATTACTAAATGAAAGGCTCACAGAATGAACAACAACATTGAAGAACCAATCCTGGGCATTAGATATGTTGGACAGGTCAGCTCCCAATGCCTGGCCTCCACTGCTGCTTACACCTCTGTGTAGGAGATATAATTATATAATTTCCTTTAGTGGATCCATTTGGTTTTTATCTACCTTGTAATTTTCACATTAATTAAGCAAGACAGTTGTTCAAACAGAAAAGATAAAACTTTGCATGAAGACTTATTAGACTAAAGTTTATCTTCTTAACATCAAATTATCTTTAATTTATTTGGTAGAATGGTTTTCTTCGTACACTTTCCTCTTTGAGAAGATGAGTAATATTTTTTTAAATGTGGCTCTTACATCTAGATATTAATATATTCTGGAAGGCTGTCTGCCGGTGTGTGGACATCATCCTGGGAAAGGGACTCTGAAGCTCAGAGAGATTCTAATTAGAACCCAATTTTGAAAGGTGCACTTTTTCTTACAACTCAAAGTACCCTGGTGACCCTTCCTAAGTGATCATGAAATGGAACCACACCTGTGGCATAGAATAAAGTTACCAAAAGCACAGAATCGTCTCTGCAAAATAAATTGAAGCCAGATTTCTAGATCATTATTACTCTTGTGTCAAATGGAAGCTCCTAAATATGAGGATTATTTTTCAAAATATCATATCATTGCATTATTCTATGCAAATTAATTAACACAACTTCATTGTGGCTTGCTAGACAGATCTGCAGTGGTTCCAGTAAATAATCAAACTCTTCAGGAAAAAAAAAAAAAGGTATGCGTTTAGAATGAAGACACGGGTGAAAGCTTTGAAATGTCTAATCACTATGAATACAAATTGTGAAACATATTATTGAAACTGAACTCTTCAGCCAGGCATGGTGGCAGACATCACTAATCCCAGCACTCCAGAGACAGAGGCAAGTGGATCATTGTTAGTTCTAGGCCAGCATGGTCTACAAAACAAGTGTTCAGGACAGCCAAGGCAGTTATATAGAGAAACCCTGTCAAAAAATGAAGGAAGGAAGGAAAGATGGAAGGAAGGAAAGAAGAAACAAAAAAGAGAGAGAAAGAAAGAAAGAAAAAGAAACTGAGAAACGGAACTCTTAGAGTACTATTTTGGAACTATACTAAGAATATGATAAAATTTAATGAAGGATGCAATTTCCTTTTAAATTTAAATTTTTATTAATGTATTCACTTTATATCCCAATTGGAGCCCCCTCCCTTGTTTCCTCCCAGTCTCACTTTCCTTCCCTCCTCAGCCTACCCTCAAATCAGCTCCCCTAGACTTCAGAGAGGGAGAGCCCTTCTCCCCTACCAACTGACCCCAGCCTATCAAGTTTCATCAGTACTGCCAGCATCCTCTTCCTCTGTAGCATGATAAGAAGGCCAGCCCACCAGGGAGAAGTGATCAAACAGAGTCTATGGCAGGGACAGGCCCTGCTCTGGAGACTGAGCTGCCTATTGGCTACATCTGAGTGGGTGACCTGCGTCTCCTCCGTGCATGGTCCTTGTTTGATGCATCAGTCTCCACTGGCCCCCTTGGGCCCAGATTTGTTGGCTCTGTTGGTCTTCTTGTGGAGATCCTATGCCCTTGAGGACCTTCTATCCCTCCACTCATCCAAAGAACTCCCTGGGCTCTGCCCAAAGTTTGTCTGTGAAACTCCCTTTCTGTTTGATCCCCCGCTGGGTGGAGTCTTTCTAAGGAAAACTGTGGCAGGCATCCTCCTGTTCCCTTTCTTCATCTGCTTCCACAGTCTGTTCTAGTTGCCTTCTGAATGAGAATTAAGCATCCTCCCTAGGGTCTCCCTTGTTACATAGCTCTTTAGGTCTGTAGATTGTAATATGGTTATCCTATATTATATGGATAACAGTTGGCATTCATCTGGTGCTTTCTCAGAAAATTGGCAACAGCTCTCCGTCAAGACCCAGCTATACCACTCCGGCATATACCTGAAGGATGCTCCACCATACAACAAGGATATTTGCTCAGCTATGTTCATAATCTCCCACTGCTGCTCCTGGTTGCTGTTGTTGCAGTTTGAGAAGTTGGAGATATCCTGAAACAAGACAAGGACTTACCCGAAGGAACCTAACAACTCTAACCAACAGAAAGTAGCTAAGGAAAATTATGCCCCCTCTCCTTACTAACCTTGTTTGTCTCCTACTAGGTGTTAGGGTATTGTAAGGGGTTGGAGTGAAGTGAGGTAGAGGAATAAGAAATAAAATAAAAATAGATATTTAAAAAATAAACACCTACAGCTATTATTCTTGGTTGTTTCCTGAGAGGCAGAAGACAAGTCCCTATGGCTGAAGACACCATGCACATCAAACACAGAGCCCCAAGGACTCTGAGCTGGATCTGACCTTCAATCTCTTCCCTGAGGACTAGCTCTCCTGGTACCAGGAGGTACCATGGAAGCTTCCAAAGGAGGAAGGCAACCAACGGTCCTGCTCAGTTATGACACGTAGGAACCGTAACAATGACCAGCATGCCACTATTACCCTAATAATGCAATAGTGTCACACATACTTTGGCTGTAA
Source organism: Acomys percivali (assembly GCA_907169655.1). NCBI lineage: Eukaryota > Metazoa > Chordata > Mammalia > Rodentia > Muridae > Acomys > Acomys percivali. The sequence continues at coordinate 10,690,954 of OU015751.1, forward strand.
CCAACAGCTTTCTAATTAGACTTAAGACCTGCTCAAGAAGAATTGACTCATGTATGATATGGGAACTCTAGCCATCTAGACAGTGCTAGTAAAACCATGATTATTGGAGAATAACCTATAACTGTCACATTATTAAAACAGCACAATCCCTAACTATATTCTGAGAATTGGTCCTTATAAAATGAGAGCCAATGTTGTGTTTTAAGCTTTAATTACTGTACCTATTAGATCAATGAAACAAAAATGTCTCTAGACTGTAAGCCCCTTGCCCAAAGCCAGATACTTCCTGAAATGTGGAAGCTATTGTTTATGGGAGTTAAAACATCACATGTTTTCACTTCCCTAAATAACTTTGTTGACTCACATGCTCCAGATATACTTCTTCACATGTAGGTGGGAAATTTGTAGGCAGGAAATATAGCAGGATGTATGCTTGCCCCTGATTGGATGTAGGCAAGAGATAAATGCAGTCAAGAAATGCACCCTTGACCCTGATTGGACCAGACTGGAAATATGGTAGCCTGTGGGTTTACTTTTTTAAGCCTCTGCAAAATGTGACTCATTGCCATTTTCTAGAATACAGAGTAATCTTGCCTAGAGTCCATCATCCTGGCCAGAATTTAAATAAAGGTAATTAAATATTTCGTTGGGTAGACATTAGAAATTTGTTCCACAATGAAATTAATTGTTGGAGGGGTCTTTTTTTTATCTAACTGGACTTTTTGAATGATGTCTTACATAGAAATAAGTTTCTCTCTCCATTGATGTCATAAATGCATGCCAATCAACTATCTTCTGAGAAAACAAAGGGATGTTGAAATGGGTCAGAACGTACATGACAAGGCACTTCCATCACGCTTAGGAGATCAAAACATAGTTTAGATATTTGGAACTGCACATTGGATTTTGTGGTTGGCATTACTTCTGTCTTCCCACAAAGTTATATTGAAAAATTAGTATTGATCACTAATCCTAAAGACCCGATTTTGACCCTGGAATCCTCATGGTGGAAGGATTCAACTCCTACGGGTTATCCTCTGACTTCCACATATATGCATGACGTGTACACACACACACACACACACACACACACACACACACACACACACACACACACACTCCAAAGGTTACCTATGGCCTCCTTTTCAGCACAACCTCCTTTAAGATGGCTGTCCCTGTTTCTACTGAAGAATTACAGACAATGACTCAAAATTTGTCAGTTTGGAGGTCCCAGGGAGGAGCTTAAGTCTGCTTAATGTGCAGTAGCTTGGAGGATTTTTACAATCTCTACTTTAAAGCATTTCTCTCTTTGAATTGGGAAGTTCTCAATCTACAACTCTAAAAATTTAGAGGATAGAATATGCAATTTCCAGCTGCATTTGCATCTATACTCTGCTCTGCATTCCTCCTACCAGTTAAAAATAGACTTATTGAGAGGATAGCATTAGCATTCAAGCTTAAGGGACAGCACTCCTCCTCGCACATTCTCTTCCTTGCTCACCGGAAAGGAAAAAGGACAGGGAAGACATGGGAAACATTTCTGTACCATCAGATGATTTAAGTTGCTTTACACAGGATATTCCAAGTGACCCTCCTCCTTTTCCCCAATTTCCATTCCTTTGACCTCACTACAAATCTCCATCCTGGTGAGCTCTCTTTGCAGTAATTGGAGGCATGGGCCTCCCTCTCTATTTAAAGATACATTGTACTTTTATAAAACAGCATTTTGTCTTGGAGTTTTGTTGTTGTTTCCGTAAGAGTGGCTTTCCCTGTGGTGCCCTTTCCTATGCGCTGTGGCTGTCTGCTATTATGTGATTTGACCTCAGACTTTCAAGTGCTTCCTTTGGTTGGCAAAACATTTGCACTCTTGTTCAGACTTAAGAGAGGAATAAAATAGCATCCTTAGCACAAACTGGAAGTCTTTCTTAAAGCAGCTACACCTTCTGCTCTCCTGCAGCTTCACTGAAGTGTGGTACAAGAGGAGCAGGACAACGTATTTCAGAGAAAAAGGGAAACATGTACTGATTCCCCACAGTTAAGAGAAATCATTTTCATGGATAATTTTATGTTAACCCAGTTCTGTGCCATCGCTTGCTGCTCATGTGCAGCTGATTTACTTTGTTTCATGGGCACCAGCACACATCAGCACTGAGAAGCCATTGCTCTTTTTCACTACCTGCTTTCATGATCATTTGACATATGCTCAGAGCTACATCCTCAGAACTGAAACAGTCCCTGCCATAGAGAGCAGGGCACTGGAAAACTCAGAAGGCTAAGGAGCATCAGAAACTTACAGGATTCACTAAGCACCTCCCAGGGCTGTTTAAGTGGGAAACAGAAATGATGATTAAACTGCCTGGGAGTCAGTCACCTAGGTTCTCACAAGTGACCCCAGTAAACCCTGTGGTTCACCAAGCTCAACTTGGATGGAGCCGTTTCTTTGCTCTGCTGTTAGTGCCCCCATCAGGGGTAAATAGACATGTATTCATGTCACACAGTACAATTTTCAGAGCTCTGACATCATAAGGCCACAGTAGACAGGATGATGCCACATATGCTCATTCCTGTTTTGTATCTGCCTTATCTTTGAGTGATAAGATTTCTATTTTAGAAATAAGCAGGAAGTCTGAGGTTTTTAGTAAGCACACACACATACAGAGAGAGAGAGAGAGAGAGAGAGAGAGAGAGAGAGAGAGAGAGAGAGAGAGAGAGAGATATCTCAGGAAGTCATAATGAAAAAAATACTCTCCAAAAGCTTAGCTATAATAACCTGTAATAAAGTGTTTTGAAGTAATAGACAATTTTTATTACTACATCCCTTGAATTCTGCTTCTATAAAACATCAAGTTCTTTTTTTTTTTTTTTCTTTTTTGGTTTTTCGAGACAGGATCTCTCTGTGTTGCCTTGGCTGTCCTGGACTCACTTTGTAGACCAGGCTGGCCTTGAACTCACATCGATCCACCTGCCTCTGCCTCCCAAGTGCTGGGATTAAAGGCGTGCACCACCACACCAGCTCATCAAGTTCTTCTTTGTCAGACCTTCCAGGAGGAGGAATGTATGGAGGAAAGAAGATGGGAATGGCTAATGCTTTGCTCTTTCATGGGTTCAAACAGAGTGAAACCCATTAGCTCATAAAAAAAAATCAATGCATCTATAATCATAATAAGTTTTTAATTTATAAAAATACTAGGAAAAAAGAGGTATTGTGAAATTTATGAAAAATAAAAAGATAACAGGCAAATCCAAGGAACTACGGATGATTATAAGAGCCTGAAAAGACTTCCTTTGATAGAGCTTAATGATCTATGAGTAAAAATATATATATATAATGTGTGTATAATATATATATATGAGAAATGTATATATTTATATTTGTAAGAAATATATTGTATACATGATTGGCTTGAGTAGCCCTGAAAATCCATGAGCCTGCAGCTGTACTGGGCAGTAGCCAAACACTTAGGAGGTAGACCCTGGAGGAAGTTACATCAGTGAGGCTGTGCCCTTGAAAGGATTATCAGAACATCCCTTAAGAAGAAATCAGTGGAATTTAGGGCTGAATAAATGGGGATGATGTTAATGGGGATGACTCCACCTAAGCAGCACTGCTTCCTTGTTCCTCAGGTTGCTCTCTTACCAGGAGACTGGGACTCCAGGTTGGCAAGAAAAGAGCCCATCCAGAGGAAGATGCCCTGCACATGACCAATGTGGAAAGAGAGAAAGACTGAGGCCCAGGGGAGAGAGGAGTCCTTAGTCTGTGCTAATATACTGCTTGTAGCCTTTTTCATTTGTGCCTGCGGCTGGCATTTCTCCATTCCTGTCAGTCTGTCTGCCACCACCGTGGCAGTCTCTGTCCAGGACCCTCAGACCTATGTTTTCATTCTAGGTTGTCCCAATGGCTCACTTCTTTCATATCTGCAACTCTGACATTCTAAGTCAGGCACCATCAAGGCCTCTGCTAATTTTACTCTGGGGGCATTCCCCAGGCCCAGACCTCTAGTTGTCACCTCCATCAGCAGTGCTGACAGGTTAGAGGAACATAGGTAGACAGGGAAGGTGAAGATAGCCTACCTAGAAAAGGGAGAAGGGCACAGAGGGCTGTTATCTAAACAGAACACACAACAGGAAGAGAGGAGGACTCTCTTAGGATGTGTACACTGCATGTAAATTTCCCTGTTATCTGCTCCTTGGTCTTCTGTCTTTCCTGATTGTTCAAGTCTCCATCGTAGAAAAGAACTCAGCCACCCCCTAGACGGCCCCAGTAACCCTGTACAGACCTTCTCCCTTCAACTGTCCCTTTATTTTGCTGTTTGAGTAGGTCATTGTTACCTAAATTCTTTGCCCTGCGGAGGGAACATGGAGGGACCCCATACATAACTACCTCACACCCAAGACCCCCATAACAATTCCATCTCTCTCATGTCATTTTTTTAAATATTTATTTATTAATGTGCTTATTTAATTTAATTCCAAGCTGTCAAGAAGGAAAATGATTATGGGCTTGAACTCTAAAACTGTGACCCAAAAGTAACCTTTAATTTTCAACAGTCGATTTTCTTTGTTTTTTTTTTTCACACACATGACACATGGCCTGACATATTGTCTCTGGCCCATATTCTGATTCATGCTTCACTCCTGAGACAGATGACGGGACCGCTTCATAGTTATCTTCCATAATCACTATCACGAAAGTTTCATTAGTGTTTTAACAAAGTTCAGTGTAATATACAAAATGACCAATCCATATGCTTATAGCCGTGGAATAATCTTCTGCCTCTGAAAGTTAAACAAAACTGAAATGAAAATATTATGACACTTGCATTATCACCATCATTACCACCATCAACACCATCACAAATCACCAGTACTAATCACCACCATCAGCATCATCTCACCATCATTAACTTCCTCATCGCCACAGTCACTATCATCACCACCAATCACCATCTTCACAATGCCCATCATTAGCAGCAGCAGCAGCAGCAGCAGCAGCAGCAGCAGCAGCAGAAATAATATCACTATTATCATCATCATAATCATCATCTCTCAAATTAGCATACAATTCCGTCACTCATATCACAGTGTTCTAATATTGTATTCTTAAATTCATTTTAAGCTGTTAAGATTTTTCTAAAAGAAGATAATAAATTGTTTTGATGCAGATTAATAAGATCTCTGAAAGCTTAGTTGAAAACTTCTGTCTAATTCAGTACAACTTCAGATACCAGGTGCAAGGTGATGGTTGAGAATGATTCTGCAGGTGGTCACTGAAAAGAATTCCACTTGCAAACAGCTCCTGATGGCATCACTTTCGTGTGTGTCTCCCTAGAATCTGGCACAGTGCACTGCACAGATTGGGGGCCTGGAAAGTGTCTGTAACTGGGGAGCAGCAGCAGAAAATATTCAGCGACGGGCCAAAAATGCATATTCATGACTTTGTTTTTGAAAGTATTCTAAATGTGGAATATAATTTACACTAATAAACTTTGAATCATTCTCCACAGGAACCCCTGCTGTTCTAATCAAGAAAGCCAACATTAAAAGGAAAAAAAAAGTCTAGGTATATCCATGGTAGTATAAACTCTATGCTCAAGGATTTCCTCTGTCATTTAATCTAATTATACCCTATAGTTTTAGGATCATATAAAAAGCTCCCTAATGAAAAAAAAGAACATAATCTGCATCTTCTTACCACTTTTCAAAAAATGTAAGTATGAAGACACATTAAGAAAATTGAAATGTCTAATTATGATCTTGAGCAATGCAATACTTATCTTTCTTATCTGATAACTATACTTTATTATGTGTGTTCTGTCCTTAATATGCCATGTAATTCAGACCCTTTTATCACAATAATTTTCATTACATTAAAAATGACCGATTATGGATTAACTTTTAAATCAACTGTATTTTCACCTTTGAAGCAAACGAGTCAGGGAATGGACTTCTCAGCAAGTCCAAGCCTGGAATCTAGAGATTGTAAGCTACAAATAATGAGATCCTATCTTATGGATACATTTATTAATTTATTCTATTAATAAGGTCTTCCTTTCTTCCAAAAGATATTTACATAGAATTTTAAGTAGTTCAAACATCATAACCAAGATCTCTCAGCACATTACAGCTCCTGGGTTTAAATTGGAATATATGAGCACAGTTTGTTCAAATCACAAAGAAAAAAACATTTCTATTATATGACCTCAAATATGCAAAGCATATTCATATATTTATTAAACATAAATAAATGAGTCAGAAGAAAATAGTAAATAACCTTAAGATGGAACAAAGGAACATGCTTCATAAAAGCTCTTTAAGGTTCTTTCCATATTAATGTAACTGTATCGAGATACTGTGCTCTTTAAAACAGATAGACCATAATGGTTGGAAGATGGCTTGTTAAGTGAAGAAGAAACTCTCAAGTACCTATAATAATGAGTAAGTACACCTATTAGATAGACAAATAGATAGATAATTAGATAGATAAATAATGATAGATCAATGAGATCTAGATATGGGCATATAGCTACTGTTCCCCCATAGAGAGAAGTGTAAGGTTTAATGAGCTGAAATGCTTATCAAACACTTTTACCCAAAATTAATCAATAATAATGTTGGAAAAATTAACATGGATATTTAAGGACAACAGAACTATAATTCATATAAGTTAATTTGCAAAGCAATGAAAAGTAGGAAATTAAATCCAAGTGGATTAAAGACCTCAACACAAAACCAGAGACACTAAGTCACTTAGAAGAAAAAGTGGGGAAGAGCCTGGAACATATTGGCACAGGAGACAACTTCCTGAACAGAACACCAACAGACCAGGCCTTAATATCAACAATTAATAAATGGGACCTCATGAGGCTGAGAAGCTTCTGTAAGGCTAGAGACACTGTCAAGAGAACAAAGCGACAGCCTACAGACTGGGAAAAGATCTTCACCAACCCTACATCTGACAAAGGTCTAATATCCAAAATATATAAAGAACTCAAGAAATTAAACACCACCAAACCAAATAACCCAATTGAGAAATGGGGCTTGGAACTAAACAGAGAATTCTCAACAGAGGAATATCAAATGGCTGAGAAACACTTAAAGAAATGTTCAACTTCCTTAGTCATCAGGGAAATGCAAATCAAAACAACTCTGAGATTCCATCTTACACCCATCAGAATGGCTAAGATCAAAAACTCAAGCGACACCACATGCTGGAGAGGATGTGGGGAGAGAGGAACACTCCTTCATTGCTGGTGGGAATGCAAACTAGTACAACCACTTTGGAAATCTATCTGGTGCTATCTCAGAAAACTGGGAATAGGGCTTCCTCAAGACCCAGCTATTCCACTCCTTGGAATATACCCAGAAGATGCACCAGCACACAGCAAGAAAATTTGCTCAACCATGTTCATAGCAGCCTTATTCATAATAGCCAGATCATGGAAACAGCCTAAATGTCCCTCAGTAGAAGAATGGATAAAGAAACTGTGGTACATATACACTATGGAATACTATTAAAAACAAGGAATTCCCGAAATTTGTGGATAAATGGATTGAGCTAGAGATGATCATAATGAGTGAGTTAACCCAGAAGCAGAAAGACTCAAATGGTATATACTCACTTATATCTGCATACTAGCCCAATGGACATGTCCCATGAAAGCCTTCCCTTACCAGGAAACTGGGACCAAGGGGAGGACATCCTATTGGGACTCTAGATGAGAGAACAATGGGAGAATAGCAATGTAGAAGGATCCAGTGGGTTCTAGAAACCTACAAGTAGAACATTATGATAGGCAGATTTGGGCTCAGGGGTCCCGCTCAAACTAAGGCCCTAGCCAAGGACAATACAGGCGGTAAAATTTAAACCCCTACCCTGATCTAGCCCATGGACAAGACAGTCTCCACACTTGAGTGGAGAGAGGGATTTGACTTTCTCAAGTACTCTGGTGCCTCACATCTGACTATGTCCCCTGGCGGGGGAGACCTAGTGGCACTCAGAGGAAGGACAGCAGGTCACTGAGAAGAGACTTGATACCCTATGAGCATATACAGAGGGAGGTAATCCCTCTGAGGAACAGTCATAGGGGAGGGGAATAAGGGGAAAATGGGAGGGAGGGGAGAATGGGAGGATACAAGGGATGGGATAACCATAGAGATGTAACAAGAATAAATTAATTAAAAATAAAAAAAAATTAAAAAAAAAAAAGAAAAGTAGGAAATTAATTTGCTTAACTCTGCTTTCCCCTCTGAACCCTGGGCAACAGACATTGTCAGTCACATCATGAGCCAGAAAAATATTTGTCTCAAATGGCAACAAACCAGGAATCTATGAACATTTGCTTAAAATAATAATGTATGAAAACAAACAAGCTACCATCGAGCACCATTGTATTTTTAGAAAGTCTTACTTTGCTTTTACGTTGCTGAACTGTTTGTGGTCAAAATGTTTCTTCAAAGCAGCACCCTCATTATACACTATTTTTACATGGGCATCTTGGAATTCCTCTCTTCCTAAAATCTCTGTGTGTGGAAGTTTTGTCAGAAATAAAATATGTTTCACTCTATTAAATCATCGAATGACTGTAATCCATAGAAGCAGGTAATCTGAGTTCTAAAGAATGTTTGTGTATGTATGTTATGTATATGTGTGTGTGTGTGTGTGTGTGTGTGTGTGTGTGTGTGTATACCTTATTACTGTTGACATATGTACTCAGTCTTCCATAGCCTCCAGTCTCATGTCTAAAGTTAAGTCAACAGGAGACAGAATATATATGAAGCAAGTTCTCCATGAGAATGCTAATTTCTCTTGTCTTGTCATTCCTCCCAAAGTAATACAATGTAAGAATTTATTTACAAAGTATTTACATCATATTAAAGGTTGTAAATGGCCAGAGCTTTGATAATTTGTATGTAAATCCCATAATATTTTATTTAATAAACCACTCATCTATCTACTGGGGGTATTTCTACATTTTAGCCTCAGCAAAGTTTTAGCAGCTAGCCCACTATAGAAATGGAGGGTGGCCTTACAATAAAACCAAATGTACTTGCTCAGAGGCCAAGAATCACACAAAGCACTCTACTAGGAAGAAATGAAGCTGTGTTTAGGGTTTACAGTAAGCTTTCCTACTTATAAAGTAAAGGTTTGTGAAGGTGATGCCAGTGTGCCTTCTCTTTTCACGGAAGGAGCTAACCAGGCACCATGATTGCCAGTTCAAGTGTGCAATGTTTCAGATTAGGACCCCTCTCACATCAGGAGGCAGAGTCACAGGCTGTAAAAATTTACACAAATAGAATTTACAGCAGATTTTTCAAAATAAACCTTTTTATAATCTGTTATTTCAGATTGCTAATGGACTTATTCTGAGTTAGTGGAATAATAATTACAATCTTAAATTAGCTTTATGGTGAAAATTTAGTAAACAACTGAAAAATTTATAAAGAAAATCAAAGATATATTTGTCTCTTTTTAAATACTTTATCGAGAACTGTCTTTATCATATATTATCACTGAAGATTAGATGCCATTTGTATTTTACTAGCTGTATTGAAGGATTTGCAAAAGATGAATTTCATTTCAAAATATTTTAAATGTATGTGAAATAAATATATTTATAAGCATGTATTTGATTGAAAAACAAGGATGTGAATCTGGTGAATAATTGGTGAAAAGTCCTTTCATGTTTACTATAGGCATAAATAGTCTCATTGAGGGGTATGAAAAGTGATGGACCAATAACCAGTGTCTCAATGGTGAGCAGCTGAGAAAACAAAATTACCACATTGTGGGATTACACAGAGGCTACAGACAGGGGAAAAGTGTATGCATATATGAATATCACATATATAATCGATATTTCTAACACACACACACATTTTCCCCTTTGTTGAGGATAGAACATCCTTGCTAATTTATTTGACAAATACAATATACCTACAATAATGTTCTAGGTTTTGTGAGTCTTGAGTACAGACTCATATGTGACTTTATCAAGACTTCTTAAAAATACTATTTTGAGGAAATTCAAGTATCACTTGCCTTGGTTTTTTGATTGGTGCTACGATGTTAAATCCTGTCATGTGAAGATCCTGAGCTATAACGTGTCAAGGAGAGAGAAAGATAGAGCTACTCTGTGAGAAGGCAGAGAGACTGGACCAGGAGGAAGGGAGCCGTAGACCTCGCTAATGAGAGGGACAGAAGGAGAGAGGCAAACTTGAGGGGGGGGGTGGCGCGTGAGGAGAGAGGTGAGACGAAGCAGGAGACCTGGTCTGTGAGTTCGGCCTGCTACAGTTTGAGTGTGGGGCATATGAATTACATTGCCTTACTTATTCCAGGATCAGGATAGCATGAGGAAGACCGGCAAATGCAGATGTCAGCCAGACTGGGAAGCCGGATCATTTCTAGCACCCCCACCTCACCCCAGCTTTTGAGGCCACTTAAAGGAAACTCACATCTCAGAGACCAGACATCCGCTGCCACTGTTACGCCTTCCCTAAATTCCTGACACATATAAATGGTTGTGAGCCAATAAAACTATAAAACTGTAGTAGTTTTATGCTGCGGAGTCAGGGAGTAAGTACTCTGTGACGTAGCAGTAGAAAACGGAAACGTACTTTAAGGCAGAAAGCAGGTAGCTCGGTCATCTGAAGCTATGGTATTGATGACCTGGCTTCAACCCTAGGTATTTGCTTTCTCCTGGGAAAGCAGTGGGGAGCTTTTGAAAGATAAACCTAAGTGCTATAAACTGAGAGTCCACAGACAGTGGGCTTGAAAGAATGTACCTGAAGTCTGAAAGCAATTACGTAGTGCGAATGCTATTCACACCTATTTATGAAAGGCATCAAGCTAGCTACCAGGTAGAAAACAGGAGAAGGACTGCAATAACATGTTTAGAACAGGCTTTTCATAACCACAACCCAATAACCTAACAGGAAGAATTCAAAAGAGAGGGAGCTTCTTTTTAAGGATGGTTTTATACTCCATCACAGGATGAAGGGTATGTTCCAGTACAGCCAGCCACTCATATCACAGTGTAGAAGAAGCAGAGGCAGGGCAGGGCTCTGTAGGCAAGCTTCCCTCTTTTCCAGAACAGTTCCTTCTCATGCCCATCATACTGAATGGTATCCCTTATACTATGGGCATTGCCACCTTAATCAGTCTTCTCTGGAAACACCCCAACACTCAAACCCAGAAGCGGGTGTATAGTCTTTCAGGCATCTCTCAGTCCTATCAAGTTGGCAATCAAGATTAACCCCACAG
>OU015751.1:10704263-10724593 GCA_907169655.1 Acomys percivali
AGCAGCTTTAGTGTTACACTATAGAGTGACTTTCATCATACAGGTCTGTGCACAGGGCATGGAACCCTGGGCACGAGCACAGCCATCCTAATCAACTGTCTAAATGTTACCTTGGAGGGAGTAAGCAGGCCTTCTATTAGCATCCATCTTCAAAGGCAAATAAAACCTTTCACACTGGTAAATCAGGGGCTGCGTAAGGAAGTTTCAATTAATTGATTCACTGAACCTGCTCTTCATAAGAAATGAATATATAATCTCTGTATAGTACAAGGGGGAAAAAAATCACAATGACCTTTTGGGAGGAAAAAAGGGCGAGAAAATATTTTCCTTCTTTGTAACCGTATCTGCTTTTACTTCATTCGCCACAAGAATAACTGCCCTCTTCTCAAAGTAGATGCTTTGATAGTCAACCTTGCAGATATAATAACGACAGCTGATCTTTCTTCCACTATTATTTCAAAGATTTTGTAATGAATCCGGTGTCCTCTAGAGGGATGTGCAAAATTATAATGTCTTGGCACATTTTTGAGGCAGAAAAATCCTTGCACAAAGCTCATTGCTGAATCAAAGAAGTAGAAAATGAGCAAATATCAGATTAGTATTTGAAACACAACAGGATGTCACCCTGAGCATTCCACAGTCACGTCCATACTGCTGTGACACACCACACCACACCACACACTTCTTTAGTGTCCTTTATGTTCCATATGTTAATAGAATAGAAACAGTTTGTAGATTAATCAGCAAGCCCTTCCTTTCTTTCCATTACTGTTGACAACGCAGTGCTTACAGTTTCCCCAAGGCAGCTTACAGAGCCAGGCCCTTGGTCTGAAGAGGTACTGTTATGAAAGGATCCATCGAAACAACTACAGTTTACAAATGTGTAATTTTAGTCTGGTCATATCATATTAGTTAACTATACAAATGTTAATTATACCTTTTGAGGGACAATAAATAATCTTGAATTTAGCTTGTAGAAAACCTTTTGTTTGTTGATATCCTTCAGTTTACTGGTATGTTCCACAAATATGCCAACACTCCTAAGACATGAACAGAGACATGGAAGGAGAAAAACCACAGATCCGAAAGCAACATAAGGACATATGAACGAAGAAAAGACAAGACTCGAGGTTGTCAATGTTCCTAATGTTTCTGAGAGTTGCCTTTATGACTGATTTTTAACTAGTTTCAACTTTCAGTTTTTTAAGGCATTTGTTGAGCACGAGTACATTATAATCAGCTAAGCATAGCACTGCTGTTGAAAGTATCCATCAGCATTGAATTTAAGCTAAATTTCCCTCCCAAATTTAAACAGGTGAAATGGTGACAAAATAATGTGAAATGTACAGATGTAAAACTAGTATTTTTCTAATCCTTACTTCCTACTATAATATCTGGTGTTTTTATCTAAGACCTAACTTAAAAGGGTATTTTAAAGGAAAGTAAAAAGTAAGAGTTAAAAGTAGTTATCAAAATTTGCAAGCACTGTTTCACATTGAGTCCCTGTTAATTTTTAATATTTTGCTGCATTCTTTAGATCCAGAATCATTCTAGACAGGATAAAATACTCTCAAGAGGCACCAAAGCATTGCCCTCTAAGAGATGCTCATGCTGATTTCAAACACTCTTCAGTGTAATTGTACTCACAGACAAATCCGATTTGTTCCCAGTCACTTAACATGGAAGACTTAGTACATCTCAGTCCTAAGATTTATGTATTATATGGAGATTATGTGTCTCTTATTACTATGAATTATTTTTCAAACATCACTTATTTGAAAACTTAACAATTTAAAGATTTTAATGTAATTGCCAATACTTGTGAAATAATCCAACTTTATTATCTGGTGAGAGGAAATCAAAACACTTTATGTGGGTAAAGTAAGGCTACATTATAACAATGAGACTATAAAAAGTATCTCACTGAGTCTGTAGCTTAGTTTGTATCTTTTCGCTCCCAATTAAGCTTAAGAATCCTCTCAAATATGAGCAGTTAATTTAGCTTCTTAATCGTAAAAAGATATTTGACTGTTGCAATAAACATTCTATTGGTGGAGAAAATTGTTGTTTTTGAATGTATCCTTTGAGACACTGCCAATGAACTCCAGTTCCAAATATGTTTTGGAAATATTAACTAATATGTAATAAACTGCAGAACATAATGACTTGCATTTAAACAACTATAAATACATAAACTAAAGGAAGGGAGGACACATATTTTACCAATAAAATTAAATTTAAAATAAAATTTTGTAAATACTAAAATGTTTATGTTCTTAAAAACACATTAAATTTACATTTGTTAAAATTATAGTTTGATGGTTATACTATTCACTTCAGTTGCATTTAATATAAATGAAAGCTCATTAGGGAGAGAAGGAAAACAAGGAAGATAATAGCAAAATAGGCAAATTCATTCAATTATACATAGAACATTTAAATGTATTAGATATATTAACTTATTAATATGACTAAGTGTTCATTAATCTGCTTCATTTAAAATTAAAGTGAAGATAATGTTTAACCAGTAAATAAATAATATTTAGATGATATTTGGTTTAATGTTATTTACTTTCTTCTGTCACTGGGACCAAAGTCCTGGCAATTCTCTGGATGGGCCAAACACATGAGAACCATCCCATGAATGCCCGACGGCTCACTAGGGAAATGAGCCCCTAACTTTTTATTCACTTTAAATTCCACATTAATATAACAACATAAACTCAACTATGACTCAGAGGTAGCTTGAAATAAAATAGCTTTCTAATATGTCTCAATGCGCATTTTGTATTTATTAAAATGCAATCTTCTTCGTCCAGGATCATCATTGAACATCTGATCCTCCTGCCTCATCCTCATGAATGAGGAGACTATATACATGTGCAACCATAACTGGTTCGCTTATGGGTTGCTGAAAAGAGGCCCCAGAATCATGACTTCTAGGTAAGTACTCTACAAGCTGAGCAATCTTCCTAGCCCTGTTTTCATTATTTTAATATGTAACATTATGAAAATGATATTAAAATCATATTTTAATGAACATTTTTATTTTAGCATATTTCCCACTGATTTCCTCCCTGGATAGGTTATCATACAATAATTAAACCTTAGCTCTGAACTAGGCATTGCATGATCCGTTTGGCCCTATCATCCCGTCTGTGGAAAGTGATGTAACTCACTGTATTTAACTCTTTTCTTTCATGTTAAAAATGAAGCTAAAATATGATCCATATATCAAGAATACTTAGGAAGGGAGTCGACACATAATTAAGAGTGTACATGAGAGTATAACTTATATAAGAACATCTGTCATTGAGATTATTATCACATATGATGGTTTGGGTACTTATTCATTAATGCAGTATTTTGCTATTTAGCCCATTCTGCCCTTGAACTCAAGACCCTGCTCCCTGCATCTCAAAATAGTAGGACTGTGGATACCAGCCTGAACTGTGTCCAGGTCTGACTTAGGTATTCCATTCCTATGGCCAAAAACAATCTGGTATTAAAACAGTGGAAAATAGACTGGACTTGGAATCATTAACTTTATGTTTTCAGACTGGCCTATGGATTACCAGAACCAAGTTTTAATACATAGCTCATGTACTTATATTATTTAAAATATTTTGAAGTGGAGAAGGTGACAGCAGTTTCTCTACATAGGAGAAGATATATGCTTATACACAAGGCTAAAACCTGTGCTGAAGGGCACTCCCTTAGTTCCATCTGAAAAATGTCACCTGCTCAGAATGAGGGATCAATAAACTCTGAAGCAATTATCCTGCAGGCTGAGAGGGGATTCTCCAGTCTTCAGCTGCACTAGGAAGCTAGTGACTTTTCTATCTCAATCAGTGTTTAACTTGAACATAATTATATTTTTGTCTCAGTGTTTGCAAAAATATATAAAAGAGTAAGCAAAGTTACTTCATACATATTTACAAATAGATTTCACTTGTACAATGCATTTTAGGTTTACGGAAGAATGATCTGTGTGAGAATCAAGGAAATTTTGTTATATGATTATCAACAAATTTCCACAGTGAGCTCATACCTATTTAATTTAACCTGGCACTGTATTACAAAAAACAAAAAACCAAAACAAAACAGCTCCAAGATCACACCCATGTCCATCATGAAATACAGCTCTTTTCTCTCTAGCGTCTTTTCGCTTGACAGATTCTGAGATTTCTGCAGTTTTTGATGGGCCTGACAATTCTGAACAGAACAAGCCCAGGATATTTCAAAGCATCCTAAATTGATACTTATTTGATATTTTTCTCATGATAGAATTTGAGTTCTGGATTTGAAGGTTTAGAAATACTGATTAACTTTACTCTCACCACACAACAGCCACTTGCTACGAAAAACAAAACAAAAACCCACAGCATTGCCATGTTGATAGACAGTCTCCTACTGGCTGATAATCCTTTCAATGTGTATTAAAATGCCTTCAGAACATATCAACTATTGCACTACACCTAATATCTAACAATCAAATCTGATTTTGCATGAAACAATACAAGAGAATTGTGAGACAATTACAGAACAATCTCTGTAAAGCAAAATCTCATCTGTGAATGTTATAGAATTCATGTGCATTATAAAACACTATAAATAAAATCAACATGCATGTAGTGTCATGTTAATGTGCATGATTAAATCCTTATTATAGTTATGTAAAATCTAATATGTATATGCCTTAAGTTATGCTATGCCCTACTTTCTAACTTGGAATAATTACTAAATTTAACACAATCTCCCAATAATATTCATTTCTACTTAAAAATGACTTTATCACAGAGTCTTAGAACAGTCTTCTTTGCACTTTTTCTACTTGGAGTAAAAATGGTCTTCTATTACTGTCTATACAACCAAGTCTTCACTCAACAGCCATAATTTCCTTCAGGTATTTACCATGATGGGTGTAGGGTTGTCATATGCCTCTCCTACACTCCAGAAATATCTCTCAGAGCCTGAATGTAGTCACCAAAGCACATGACACACAAGTCTAAGACTATATGGAAAGATAGGATCCTAGCTTAAGTAACTTGCAAACACAGCTGGTCTCCCTCACTAATACTAACCCATCCATTGTAACATCTACTTCTCAGAGTCAAGAGTTTTTCTGCCTATTCCCTGCCTCTAAAATGTTCAATTCAAACCAGGACTAAGCCTTTCTTGTATGTTAGACATTTTAAATGCCTTCAAAATGGTTGGAAAGAAATAAAATTATGCAATACAGATAATATCAGGGAGGGATACCCTTTATCAAACAAAATGTATTAATATATTTATTTTAACTACTTTTCAAGCAGACCACTGATTCAAATTTTAATTTGCACTGCATGCTGGTGTAACACAAACAACTGAGTGACAAAAATGATTCTGGAACTGGAAGTTTTTCTTGCAACATACAAGGTCAAGAGAGTCAAAATGACATCCAATGTAGTTAATTCATTTACACGTAAAATTGTCAACATGCCTATGTTTGGCCAGCGCATCTGTCTTCATTGGTAGCACAAATCTCATTAGTAAAGAAATGCATTTACAAACATTCCATACAGTTCTCTTTATACATTATTTCAAAGTGTCACAGAATCTTAGGGATGGAAAAATATAATCCCCACTGTCTCCAGATTCTATATGTAGATTATAGTACAGCATTCTAGCCTCATAGAGAAACATAGTCATTAAAACATTCCACAAAGTATCTTTTGACAACACTGAAGCCATTCAAGGGGAACCCTACCCTCCTGCAAACACTTACAAAGTAATATGTCATCATTTAGTGTCCTAAGGGATTAAGTCTAAATTAAAATTTCATATTAACTGAGCCCACCTTGAAAGGAATATTTTTCTGCTTTGGTTTCCAGAAAAAAACCTCTAAGGGTGACTATAGGAGGACGGCCAGAATGTAATGCCATACTTCATGTTCACACTTTTTCTGAGTGTAAATTCTCACACTGGTGGTGCCTGCTGCAATCCTTAGCACCACACATTGACCGATCACTCAAAAACTATCCCACATATTATACAGCGTAAATTTAGTTATGTCTTTGTCTATCCTCATTGACTGAAACTGACGTTCTCATAGGTTATGAACTAGAATTACCATGGAAGCTTCAAAAAAAAAAGTACTGCAAGGAAAACAAAGTCAGGGATTGTGAGCCAAGGCTGAACAAATACATCAGTGCATAAGACACTGGCCACAGAATCAAAAGCATGTGAGTTCAGATCCACAGAGGCATGTAAAACCTGGACACATTACACGTGCGTCAGTGATCCTGGAGCACCCACGGCAGAAATAGAATTAAGGTGTAGACCACCTAGGCTGATGTACACAGCAAAACGAAAATGAAGAAGCCCTGTCTTCAGCAAAGTTGAAGGTGAGGGACTAATACCAAGTCCCTCTGACCTTTATACACGTAAGCGGTGACATTCCTTACACAAATGTGCAAACACAGAGAAAAAATTTTCTTCTTCTTCTTCTTATTATTATTATTAATTTATTCATATTACATCTCAGTTGTTAGCCCATCCCTTGTATCTTCCCATTCCTCCCTCCCTCCCGCTTACCCCCTACTCCCCTCCCCTATGTCTATGACTGAGGAGGACCTCCTCCCCCTATATAAAAAGAAAGTAAAGTTAAACACACACACACACACACACACACACACACACACACACACACACATTCCTTTCGTCCCTCTTTGTGCTGCAGAACTTGAGACAGTTACAGATGGTCGTGATGAGAGTAGGACAGGCACTTGCAAGCCTTGGGAATCACTGCTTATCACACCCAGTGAACTCTCAGCTATAAGCACATGCAGCATTAACACCCTGCAAGGGCGCTGACCCACAAACAACTTTTCTTGGCAGAGTGTTTATGGCACGTGTTGTAACCTTTGAGTTCTGTGACATCTCCCAACTGTGACACATGGATACAGCCCACCACTTAGAGGCAAAGAGCATCCAATTACCATGAAAATATACACAAGATGCAAGCAAGTATTCTGACGTACTCGTATGAGCTAACAAGTAGAAATATACAGTCAGTTGCAGTAAAATCAAGTGTCCACCGAGGTAATGCTTAAGGCACAACTTCATTTGGACTTTAGTTATTACAACAGTAAATATGTGTCCCTTGGTGAAATATATTTGTTTTCACTCCTTTGAAAGATAGATTTATTATTCTTTTATTCATGTGTGTGTATACATATGTATGTTTGTACGTATGTATGTATGTATGTATGTACGCATGCATGCTATGGGTGCTGTGAGTGCTTATAGTGGTAAGAAGTGGATGTGGATTTCCTGCAGTGGAATGGCTAGTGGTTGTGAGCTACCAGATGTGGGAACTAAACTCAAGTCTCTTGCAAGAACAACAAATACTCTTAGCTGTGGAGCCATTTCTGAAGCCTCCCCTATTTTCAAAACTACAACTCAAACTTATTTGAGAGGCTCTGGTGAGGTCATTTGGAAGCACCATGAAAATAAAAGAAATTGTGACTTAAGAAAGTGTTTTAAATGTTTGAGAGTGACTGAAAGGGAGCAACTATTTTTATAAAATAAATGTTGAGGAAAAAAACTCTAAAAATAAACTAAGGTAAACTATGAACCCAAAAGGACCCTTTAAGTAACATTGTAACAATTGGCCATGCCACTCAGCATTTTATTATTATTTTTTATTATTTTTTATTTTTTATTAATTTATTCTTGTTACATCTCTATGGTTATCCCATCCCTTGTATCCTCCCATTTTCCCCTCCCTCCCAGCCACTCATCATTTTATATAAAATTATATCAGTACAGCCAGGTTATTGCATCCTGCGATTTTCAAAACCAGCTCAAGGATAAACTTAGACTCTTTTTAAAATTTTTCTATTCTGTTTTTTTTTCTTTTTTTTTTGGTTTTTTCAAGACGGGTTTCTCTGTATAAAAGCCAGAGATGTTCGAGAACTCACTCTGTAGACCAGGCTGGACTTGAACTCACAGAGATCCACCTGTCTTTGCCACTTGGATACTGAGATTGGAAGTGTGCACCACCATGCCCTGCTGACACTCTTGGACTCTTAGGCAAGACACTCTGAGTTTGAGCACTGCTGAGAGAGTGTGGTTCTGAAGCAGCCTGCTGGAGGGCATTTCCTGTGCCAAGCATTCCCCTGGGTACACTCACAGAGTCAAGACCCCAGAAACAGGACAACCTGGAAGCTTTCACTGTGTATTGTAAAATCAGCTATCTCAGGAAACTGAGTAACACTCAGGAGAGGAGAAAGAAACATTTTTTCTTTCTCATTTTTCAATAGTTACCACTTTTTATTTTATTTTATTTTTATTTATTTCTTTATTTATTTTTTAGTTTTGAGGTCATTTGATGAGAAAGGATAAAAAGGCAAAGGGGCCTGGGCAGTGGTGGCACACACCTTTAATGCCAGCACTTGGGAGGCAGAGGCAGGCGGATCTCTGTGAGTTCGAGGCCAGCCTAGTAAACAAAGTGAGTCCAGGACAGCCAAGGCTACACAGAGAAACCCTGTATAGAAAAACCAAAAGAAAAAAAGACAAAGGGGCATCATGTTAGTAAAACTAAGAAAATAACCCCACATTATTACTGCCACAGCATTGCTACAATGTAATAAGTATAAACTAACTTGGACAGTTTCAAAATTCTGTGTGTGACATCTCCCAAGTGGGAATTACTTCCATGCTATCTTCAAACCAACTATATAACAGATCTGAACATAGGGGAAGCCAAGGAACTAAATATGACATTATCTGCCTGCTGCTTGCTGTGTCTTCTCTACCCTTTTACAGCTACAAGCTTAATAAGATCACTCATTTGCAGGTGACATCACAGTTACCATACCTCATTCTCTGAAAAGAACTTGGTGTTACAGCTAAAAGTGTATACAGAGAGCAATCCTCAGAGGTGGGATATAGTGTCTTTGAGGGGTAGATCAGAGCAACAAATCTCTTGCATACTCATCCACCATCTGTTACTCATCAGAGCCACTCTCATGTCAGTTAATAGTCTTAACTTGCTTCTTTCTAAACTCCAGGTCTGTGGGATATGTCTTGGAGCAGCAATGGCTCACTTAGAGGTCTTATACGGCACATAGATCATAGCCATAGCAAAATTCACTATGCAACGAGATGCTTGGTACCCTCAGAAAAAAATCAAACAGTATTTGATAGATTGGACATACGAATATAGAGTGAAAAAGTACAGCATGATGCATCCTTCTTAAATTGCATATCCTTAACAGGCATAACTGTTAGGTCCATCACAGATTGTACTTTAAGGGGGAAGAAACAGCAGAAAAGATTTGATTCTTGGTTTTACTCATGGGAATGTCAGTTAAGAAAACAGCCAATTTAACAACAATAACAGAAAACAAATATTTGTAACTTGTATCAAACACTAAAATCACTTTTGATTCTTCACAGTTTCATCGACATGAAGGACAGAAGCAACTATGTCAACTGAAATACCGCTGTGAGGATGATTATTTTACAGTGTCTCAGGAAGTACAGGCAAACTGTTGGATGCTACATCTTGGATGGCAGATCAGCTTTCCTCAAGAAGATAGCTTTTCAGACTCAGACACGATAAAACACAAACCTCAGGAAACACAATAATAAAAACATGAGATCATTCACGGTAATGTTGGGAACGTGGCTCACTCCTGCCTCTCTCTCTGAGTCATCACCTGATGCCAGTAAATGTACCTTAAACCACACGTTATTCTGCAGAGGCATGGCAGATGCAACAATAACCATCTGCAGGCTATGTACATGTTAACACAGCTGCTGTTTACAATTAATAATGCTAAATTTCCCTACACTGTGGCGAAGCAAGGAGGCACTAAAATACATTTACGCTAATGTGCTTTATATATATATATATATATATATATATATATATATATATATATATATATATATAAATTGTCCAAACGACAATGTGAAATCATAGGAAAAGGCTTTCATTTTAAATTCTTGCAATTTGTAAAATTGCTTATGTCTATACTGCATTTATGAATAGTTTCCCTTTGTTTTTCAGGAGTACAAGATTGCTGGCTTGTATTTCATTGACAACATTTTTTTTTTAATCAGAAACTATCACATATAGAGAAGGCTGCAGCCACAGTGAAAGACAGACACGGAGATGAGCCTGGTAAGAAGTTCTCACAGCATCTCCAGGAAGAAAAGAATGTTATAGCAGGCGACAGTGCTTTCTCTGTGTTTTAGCATCAGACTCTGCAGGCATCTACTTCTAGATGTCTTTGCAGACATGGTTTTTGGCTCAAGTGTTAAAGGAAATGCTTTACTGTGAAACAGTAATTTCTTTTGAAATGTAAGGTGGGAAGAGGTAGGCTGCATTCTGACCTAACATTTTACGATCTACAGAAGCCAGTATTTTTCTTCAGGAGGTACATCTCTGAAATTATACTGTCAGTCAGCAGGAAAAATGGCTTAATACTCAAGAGCATAAAGCCTGATTTATACATGACTTCTACGAATGCTCCTTTGTATAAAGTAATGCACATTTACTGATTTTTTGAGTATTATGATTTATAATATAGTAAAGAGTTTATTTTATATGAATTGACAATATATATGTGCACACTCACACACATGCTCATAAATAAGCCAGCAAAAAGAAAATGTGTCCAATAATACAGGTGGCACTAAGCTTAACTTTTTGAAAGTGTGTTTTCTGTTTGTCACTCTACCCTTGTGGAACTAAATTATTCCTTCCTTTTTTAACCTATTCATCTAGACCTTAGAAAATGTGATAATCATAATTTTTAGTTGTACTTAATATGAGATAAAAATAAAAAAGGCATAACTTCAAATGCAATACCAAGCTACATAAATACTTTAGTCAATTGATTTTATCAGTGAATTTCATAAATATGAAGCATGCATCTGAAAAGTAAAAATTAAGTTAGAGCATAACATGCTAACAATTTATCTTTCAAGATTTCCACAATGAAGAGCATCTTCTAAGCAGCCTGTCACAGGTCATGAGGATGCCACTTAGAACACAAATATTAGAATGAATCCTTTCAGACACTAATCTTTCAAAGTCAGTTAGCAAAATATTAGAGTTTGAGTGACACATTGTGTTTACAACAGACTGAAATAAATATGTATATGAAAGAGCCTTAGCCTAGAACAGTGGTTTCCAACCTTGGGTTGCAACCCCTTTTGGGATTGAATGACCCATTCATGGGGGTCAACTGAGACCATTGGAAGACACAAATATTCATATTATAATTCATAACAAGAGGAAAATTACACTTATGAAGTAGCAACCAAAATAATTTTATGGTTGGGGAGGTCACCACAACATGAAGAACTATATTAAAGGGCAACAACATTAGAACGGTTGAGAACCATTAGCCTAGGATATAAATGCAGTGAGGGTGGGTTCCAACTACATAGACACCAGAGTGGGGTGGAGCTCTCTCAGGACTAAGAGACTGTCAGTTGACTCCAGCTTAAGTTCAAGAATTCCTGCCAACTTAGCCTGGATTCTGGAAACATATAATTTGTCGCCTTACTTAGGCAAACACGAGTGAAATATGCCTGCCAGGATATCTTTTATCCGCATGTTGCTTTCTTAAAAATGCCTTCTAAGCATTATGATTTGAAGAAATAGCATTTAAGCCATTTTCAATGTTATAGGAAATTATGAATTATTTCCAAAGAATAATTATGAGGCACATTATGAGTGTCTTTAGGATGATAACTTACCATGAGAATCAGGTTCTAAGATTAGTATAATAAAACTCTTGAGTTGTTTGTTTGTTTGGTTTGTTTTAGAATGAGAAAGTAATGTTTGATTTTCTTTGAGGAAAAACAAGTCCTCTAGAATAGCTTAATAGTTTAGACCCTCTAGACAGGGGTTCTGCTATTTTAAGCTAAAATAAGCATGTACAACATGCAGTGTATATTACATAAGACTCTGAATGTTTTGAATCCCTCAGACTTGTCCCCAGATCTGAGATTAATGCAGAGCTCTAAAAATAATATCTTTATTAAATATGAGCAATTAATACATAAAGGCTATTATGTTGAGATGCAGTAACATTCCAATAAGAACTAAAGAAAAATACACTATTGATATCTTTAGTAGTCTATGTCATACTCTGGGTGCTGGAAAAGAACTATCAAGTTCTGTTAATGTAGAGGTTATAGCCCATAAAGAGAAGAGATAGGAGTGCCCAGGTAGGCATGCTGGTATGTCAGATAGACACTTCTGATGTGACAGGATAGGATGCATGGAAGGGAACAGATGGAAGTATAGGTGGACAGGGTGACACTTGAGAAACCATGGGCATTCAGGTCCATCTGCGAAGGAGCTGGAGTACCAGAGAGCTGGGAGCAGCTATGGGAGAAGGGAGGCTGAGATGACGGATGAGAATGGATGGGGAAACAGTAGCGATGGAATTCAGATCGACTGGAAAGCCTTGAAGACCCATGTGGCTGACGCTAGGAAAGGCTGTCCATTAGAAACTTATATCAGCGAAGTAGCCAGCAGCTACATTTTTCTCTGGATAGTACATAAATTCTTAATTTTTCACCAATAAAATCCCATATTTATATATAATCACAAGAAAAATAACTAAGTAATCAAGGCATAAAAGGAAAACACACTATTATGAATAAGGCTGCTATGAACATGGTTGAGCAAATTTTCTTGCTGTGTGCTGGTGCATCTTCTGGGTATATTCCAAGGAGTGGAATAGCTGGGTCTTGAGGAAGCCCTATTCCCAGTTTTCTGAGATAGCACCATGGACAGAACAGTCTCCACACTTGAGTGGAGAGAGGGATTTGACTTTCTCAAGTACTCTGGTGCCTCACATTTGACTATGTCCCCTGGTAGGGGAGACCTAGTGGCACTCAGAGGAAGGACAGCAGGTCACCGAGAAGAGACTTGATACCCTATGAGCATATACAGAGGGAGGTAATCCCTCTGAGGAACAGTCATAGGGGAGGGGAATAAGGGGAAAAAGAGAGCGAGGGGAGAATGGGAGGATACAAGGGATGGGATAACCATAGAGATGTAACAAGAATAAATTAATTAAAAATTTAAAAAATTTAAAAAAAAAAAAGGAAAACACACACTATAAAGTCAGTTCACTGGTGGACTGCACACTGGGAGAATATTTTGAAATCATCAAGGGAGTTCTTTTCTCTCATTAATAGTTCAACAGTTTCATTCACCCTTTTGTTCTGTTTTAGAGGATATATATTAGGCAAGTTGGTCATTCACAACCACACAGATTCTGCCAAGTTGTATGACTTGGCGAGAAAACCGGTAAACCAGCAGTTTAAATTCTAAGTTTATTTCTCTGTTATTAACAGTTTAACAATTTATATCAAACTATTAAGATTGGCAATATTGTTAAAATTAACTATCAAAGTATGTAATCATTCCACCGGTTTCATTTTAAAGGCAAAGGTAACTAAATACCCTTGCTTTGTAGATTTATGTATTTTGGTTATGTGGACTGATAATAAGAAAAGGTTGGGCCCACTGTGTACAGCAATGTATGTCCTGTGATGTCATTTCTATTTTATGAATAAAAAGTAAAATATTTATTAATATTCTATCATGAAATCATTAATTAAAAGCATTTTAATCATGTTTTTTAAATACATTAGTAAATAAACTAATAATTCATAGGTATTTCACTAAGTGAAAGATAAATCTGAGACATAGTGTGGTGTGTTTATTGTGACACATCTGTTGTAAAATATGAGCTTATCCTTCCTTTTATGACTACTTGAAAATGGAAATATGCATCATTGTACAGACAGGCATTCGTATTATCTTGAACCCTTCCTTGTGTTGGCACCTAATAAATACTAACTTCAGTACATTTCTCTGATAAAATTGAAGGAAAATGGATCTGGTGTTCTAAGCATTTATGAAACCCAACATTAATGTGGACATCACTAAATAGATGAGATAACAGTAGTTAAAAGTGTTTCCTAGCACTGCCAGAGCATCCTCAAAACCATCAAAGACTCTTCCGATTCTAAAATCTCAACCTTTGTATTCATACAAGAATCTGAGGAAATTGCACTATGCCTCATAATGTACTTATGTGTTTACGTGCTGCGTTCTCACCCAAAACCTCACACAGTCAGCAGGTGCACCACCGTAGAGTCAAGTCCCCAGCCAGTAAAACCTATAGTTTGAAACATCTTACGTTTTCTGGAGTATTTGTTGTGTTTTAACTGTCACCAAAAGAAGAATGAAACAATTGCAGACACTCAAATGATAATACATGCACCTCAAGTTGAATTAGACAGTTTTCTTTCTTAGAGAATTTTTTTGAGTCAACACATCATATGTCAAAGATTTAGAGGTGAACATGGTTAAAGGTTGCAATATATTCTCCAAGGAAGTAAAGCTACTTCATATCCATTCATCTTCAAGAACACTATTCTTAGTATGCAAAAAAAAAAAAAAAAAAGATGTATTCTATCATAGGATCGATTTCTTGGACCAGAACAAAGAACAAAGAGGCACTATCTTAACTTTCTTGCCTTTAGAAGTTATTTCCCCAATGGTAAGAGATAAACATATTTGTAACAAATAAATGATTACTAAAGTAGCCAGAATATGTTTCTGGGCTTCTTATGATTGGCAACTGTGAGGTTGGTGGGGACTGGGCAGTGCTCCATTTTATGCCTTTTAATGATTTCAGTTTGCATGTACTGTGAAGTTAACCTACCACTCCGATTCTTGGTACTGTTATCAAAAGTTTTAAGGAAGAAACGATAAAAGAAAAACATGGCAATGATAGTTTTTATAGCTTCAGAAATGTTATGGTAAGAATGTTATGATCTAGTTAATAGCAGCCACTGTAAGGACAATTCTCCAACAGTAAGATGAAGGACTGTGAACAAGGAGGTCAGAACCTCACCTGCATCCTACTTGTTACATCTCCATCTTCTCTGATAGTGATAGCATCCCCTGCTGCCGCCACCCCTCAATTAGATTCTCTCTAAAATACCTGGATGATTGAGTGAACAAATATTAATATTGTTAAAGTAACTGTATCTGATGCATGTCCAGAAGGTGATTTTCTTACTGATGCATGTAATTGCTTTAAACTATACACAACTCAAGCGTTTATCCAAAACTGGAGTTGTTTCCTTGTCACCTTGGCCTCTCATTGTAAGGGGCTTAGTGCCAACAGTTAGGCACAATTTGACTACATTGTCTGCATCTATGTGGCAGTGGAGAGTCCTCCAATAGCATAGACTACTGGTGAATGGAAGAATCAAGTTACAGTGTTCAGCATTTGATATTTACAAAGCAAACATTTTCAAATATTGTTTTCCTAGTCTATTGAACTTAATTCACAATCATAAACAGATTTAAACATTGTGCTTACAACACAGGTGAAAGAAGATTTTGGTTTTTTTGTTTTGTTTTTATTTCCTACAGAAACTAAGTCAGTTGCCTTTACTGTCAAAAACTTCCCCAGGCAGAATTGTTTGTCAAATAAGATTAAACCGAGGAGGGGTGATCTTATCTATGCTTGAGTGGACATGTTAGCGGTAGGGAGCAAAGGAGACATTAATTTTCCCCAATTCTCTATAATGGAAAATGACATAAAATAAGTGTTACTTCCTGGTGGTCAGAATGGTCTTATCCTAATCAAATATCTGAATTATGAATTCATGCTACATTTTTAAACTTATACTTGTCATTAATGTCCGGCCGTCACAGGTGCAGGACGATAGTGATTTTGTCTACCAAATGCAGTTGACCTTCCTTTGAAGTATCAAAGTCATACTGCATTTTAACATTTCAGGAGAATCACAAAGAAATGAGTCCCTTGGACCAACAACCAAACCCAGATTTGATTCTCTATCCTTACCTCTTGGAGGTGCTTAGGAAAGCCCAGCCTTTTAGGAAAGAGGAAATTTAAAAAACAAAAACAAACAAATATATATATATATATATATATATATATATAAAACCTTCCTGGCACAGGAGACCTGATTACTGTTGTAATTTGATCTTCTTTAGGCAGTTTCTCAAGATCGCTGTTCACAGGCATTTGACAGTGCAGAGAGTCCTTAGTTCCTCTTCAGTTCAGGAAATAGTCTTAGGTGATCTGAACTGAATACATGGGACAAGTGATCCTCATAAACAGTGCTTCACATGAGGGGAGTTTCAGGTTCGACTTTTTTCTGATGGATTTTAGAATTCCTGCGTGCATATTTGCAAGCAACCGTGCGTGCTGTTCTTGGGGAAGAGGCGAGTCAAAACATAACATTCTCTTATCATGGATCATCATATGCCTTTAATAGGAAGCCAATTTCTTATCTCTAAGATGAGTTCGTGTTGTCTGTGGCCCATCACAGAGAAGCAGAAGGGACCGCAGTGTCAGAACTGAGGCAGACTGATCATGAGGCCATGGCCAGCCTGGGTACAAGCAAGACAAACAGAAGGAAGCATAGATGGATGAAAGGAAAGGAAAAACAGATGTGGAAGTTTTTCTACTTATTGACGCTATCTACGGCAGCACTCAAAATGCTTACAATTTCACAGAAATTCACAATTCATACTTTCGAATCGTAGTTTTGACCCACACCACTCCTCTATGGAAAACATGACGTGATTATTGATTTGATGCAATATATCAGATAAATATATATGTAAAATACCTCAAAATGTTTTCATATTAAAAACTCAAATGTAACGGTTTAAACTCTCTGAATGTCAAAATAAAATCAAAGTTGCATTCATCCATGTAATATTTTTAATTTGTAGTTTAATTTGGCTAAAAATATAAAAATTAAAAATATTTTTGAGGAACTATGCCTTGTTTCAATAAATCTATAACTTTATTCATTATTCAAATTGACTCAAATATCCTATCTTCTCAAACATTTATGAGTTACTAATAATTATTCCTTTCTTTAGTATCTTTTAAATCTGTAGTGACCGAGTATGGCATAGGGAAAAGAAAGTTTGCTCACGATAATACAACTTTATTATAACCTATCACTTCTATGACAAAAACAAAAGGGCAAAAGCAATAATATGGCATGTTGACTCTTTTAATCCTCCCCTTACATGAGCTTTTTTCTCTTCTACAAAGCAGCTAAAATCATATTCATCTTTTTCATAATTCAAACTGTGCATGTGTTTTTGGAGATTCTAGAATGGCATATTTCAGAATTCAAGATTTGTTATTCTAAACATTTTCATATCATTTAATCAAAATTCATTCTACAGGTTGACTGCATGTGGAAAGATACACCTATATGTAGAAATATTTAGCATCTTTATGCTTATGAAACATAATAAATAGCATCAATTTTAATGGACCACTAAATTCTGCAGAATGACCTGGCTACTTGCTGTCTGTCATTCACTATGCATTGCCCTGGTGCTATTTGGTACAGTTCACATTTAAAAACTTATTTTACTTAAAAATCATGTAATTTATTACTATTTTTATAAGTAAACATTGACTGTTTTCGTGGAATTAAGTGTTATATCAATAGAAAACATAAAAGTGTTCCATTTTTTATAGGTGACAAATAACTGTACAGAAAACAATGCAGGATTAAATTCATTCTTATTAGAAGAGTCCTAGTTGTCAGAGATTTAACTGGAAATTGAATTTCTCAGAGAAGGACTCACATAAAATCCAGCAGGAAAATAAACCCACACCATCTATGTAAATCAACAATCTTTTAACAGGAGCTAAGATGTTGATGTGTTGACATTGTTGTCATGACCATAACAACTGTGATCTTCACAGGAAGAAATTAAGTACCTTGTTTTCCAGAACCGCTGAGAAAAGGGAAATTTAGCCCTTTCTTTAAAAGGGCTAGTTGTTAATTAAATTCAAGGAAAATAATAAGACAAGAATTGTACTATGATATACGCAACTGTGGGCACTCGCGCTGCAAGCGAGGCTTGTTAAAGTTTAATAAATTAGTGAAAGAACTTTTATGTTCCATGTGACCTAGGAAGAGAGTCAATTGTCTCTTTAACAAGTCTAGTCACTGGAGTTAGAATTTGAATGGAGCTGGATGGTGGTGGTGCACGCCTTTAACCCCAGCACTTGGGAGGCAGAGGCAGGTAGATCTCTGTGAGTTCGAGGCCAGCCTGGTCTACAAAGTGAGTCCAGGATGGTCAAGACTACACAGAGAGACCCTGTCTCAAAACAAAACAAAACAAAACAAAACAAAACAAAACAAAAAAAGAATTTGACTAGAAATAAATAACACAGAACTCTGAGGTTATATAAATATCACAATTTGCTAACTTGAAGATTACTTGTAGGGCAAGTAAAAGGATGTCCCTAGACTTCAGATTGTTGCAGGTGATGCCATTATTACATTAGAACTAGAGCCTTAAATGCATTGAAAAAGGGTCCTAAATCCTCCGCACTATCAGCTTCTCCAGGTGCCTGCATCAATTTGATTGGTGTACTGCAAATAGATCTGCGCCCCAGGGCTCAGTATAGTTCATACTCCATGAGCACTTACTTAACTTCACATAACTTTTAGGGGGAGTGGGTTGAGACAGGGTCTCACTATGTAGCCTTGGCTGTCCTGAAACTCACTCTGTAGACCAGGCTGGCCTGCAACTCACAGAAATCCACCTGCCTCTGCCTCCGAAGTACTGGGACCAAAAGTGTGCTGCTGCCACCGGGCTGTTACATAACTTCTTCTTTTTTTAAAAAAAAATATTTATTTATTTATTTATTTATTATTAATACATATTCTGCTCGCACGGGTGCCTGCCAGAAGAGGGCACCAGATCTCATTGTAGATGGTTGTGAGCTACCATATGGGAACTGAACTCAGGACCTTTGGAAGACCAGACAGAGCTCTTAACCTCTGAGCTATCTCTCCAGCCCCTTAAATAACTTCTTAACGTGATAGAATGCACCTTGTGTTTACAATGTATATATAATGTTACTCACTAGTAAACTTTCTCTAGCATCACCCTTACAATAGATAATAGGACTGGGTAATTCAAATGTGTATGCCTAATATTAGTGAATGAATAACAGGCAAAGTTACAACCAGGCCACCCTTTCTCATGTTCATACTATAATCAATATTTGTAACCATATTCTCTTTCCCACCTCTGTGTTTTTTAACCTCTTCCAGCTGAGGATACAGCACCAGGTGGGTCAGCACTGAGGAGAAAATGCACTTTCCTACTAGAAATACACTGACCACAGTGCATTACTGTCCTACTTAACCCTGGAAACTACCCACGTGGGCTTCCACATCAACGAGATTTCTGAGATTTCCATGGAAAGACAACCATCTCTGGGCCACAGTGGATGATTTTTCCTTATTGCACCCCTCAGGTACCTCCACACTCAGGAATGGAAAGAGGGGGCTCCAGTTATGTGTGGCCCATTGGAGATCAGATGGGAAACACTATTTCCATCAGAATGGAACAGCACGCCCTCAATTCCTCTCTTTTCTCTGCAGAAATCTAATAGTGAGACATCTCTCCACTGCCAGTAACTTCTCCTTCAGTGGCAGTTACACATTCCCTTAGAGTTGAGGAGTGTGCTCTCGGTTTATTTGGGATCTTGAATATCATAAATACACTTTGTTTCATAATTTCCACTGAGATATGTAACTGCAAATGAATCTGGAAAATGGTGGCATGGGACAATTTACAAAAGTAATAGTGTCTGGGCTGAGTACAGCAGAGTGATAAAGGAATATAGTTGCCTGCATGCGGACCTGGGGTCAAGTCCTGACATCAATTTGTCTTCAAAGGTAACAAAGTATGTTTATGGTTTGTTCAGGGTTGAAATAATCAACATGAAAGTATTCAAAACCTAACTATCTTCTAAACCAAATAACGGTCAAACTGGAACAATGGATAAAAGCCATTTTTGAAAAGCAAACTTTAAAAAAATGTCTCTATAATTAAACTTTCTCTTCAGTCTAGAATGAACTACTTAACTCCCTGTTTTAACTGTGACAGCATATGGTTATTAGAAATATATGCTGGATTTTAGAATATTTTAAGCTCCTATCTTAGTGTGCCATCTTGTTTCATAGACATAAGATAATATTAGATGTTATAATTACTTTCAAAAATGAACTGTAAATTATAACTTCACTTTGGTTCCTGTGTTCATTAGGGTATGTCAAAATGGAGCAAGCTGGATAAATTTACTAAGAGTCTCTGTCCAAATGACTTGGTAAATGGACTTCTCTGTGAATAGAAAGTGAAGAAAAATACTAAAAGTCAACCTCTCTCTCTCTCTCTCTCTCTCTCTCTCTCTCTCTCTCTCTCTCTC
>OU015751.1:10724603-10781984 GCA_907169655.1 Acomys percivali
ACAAACACACACATATATTCAAACATTTACACACACTTGCACACTGTAGATAACTTTTCACCTGTGACAATTTTATTATCCAATGACTGAGGACATCAGTCTGACAAAATCTGGGCCAAGAAAGGCTCCTGGTATCTAGGAGGAGCAAGCCATGGATGCACTAAAAATCCTATATAACAAATACAAACTCCTTCTCAAAAATAAGGGAGAAAAATACTAAAAATCAACCTCTGCTTCCTCTCTCTGTCTCTGTCTGTCTCTGTCTCTGCCTCTGTCTCTGTCCCAGATTCCTGGTAAAAACTAAAATGCATTTATGGAATGTGGGCATTAAAACATCATGGACATAATCTATGTGAGCCTGTGAATTATTTCTTCATATAAGTTCTTAGGGATCAAATTCTAGACTTTGTTCTTAATAGCAAATAACCCAGATCTTTTGCTTGTGAAGGCATGGGGAGCCCTGACACCCATCTCTAAAAGCCATCCTCTAATCTGTGCGCATGATAATGGTATGCACGTAGACAGACTCACGATTCATTTCCCAGAAATACCAGAGTTCTCTAGGTCTCAATGCTTTCTAAAGAGGTGAAAACCTCTGCTGCCTGCCTGCCTGCCTGAGCCGTCAAGGCACAGTCTCCACCATGGTTCTTTTGTCACCTAGCTGTCCCCTGCACTACTTCATGTGGAAGCACTCAGTCTAAGTGCGGTCAGTTCCACTCCATGGGCTAGGCCTGGACCAAATAAAAAGGGCAAATTGAGCAGAAACCCCCCTTCTCTTCTCCCTGTCTCTATGTTACCTTCTCCTCTCCTCTCTTCTTTTCTCACTCTCCTCCCCCATGTCCTCTCTCCTACTCCCCCACTTTCCTGCTTGCAGACACGATGTGGCAAGCTGAGGAACACTCCTGTTACTGTGCCTACCCTGCCATGATGGACTGTTTACCTTACAACTGTAAGCCCAAATAAACCTTCATCCTTTGAGTTACTTCTTGTCAGGTGTTTGATCATAGAAGAAAGAAAGAAGGGGGGAGGAAGAGGGAAGGAAGGAGAGAGGGAAAATAAATAAATAATCTGATAGAGTTAATCTGGAATGTTTGGGAGGAAATGTGACTACGGTGTGATAGAGCCATAGAAACCATGGAGAGCTTTTATAGAATGAAAGAGATGACTGCTTATTTAAATATAAACATTTGTGGACATTTTTAAAGCTGTATCTGGTGAAGTGAGCCACATAGCATATGAAATACACAACTCAACAAATCATAAATATTCTTATTGAGCCTCCTCTAATTATTTGAAGTCGAGGCCTAGAAGAGTTAGTATGAAGGAAATTTCACAGGAGCTGTCACACCCCCACCCCAGAGTGGCCATTCCACTAATGGGATGTGGAAAGTGAGTCCCTGATGGATCACCCAATAATGATCTAAGGGCACATTTAAAATTAATGCATATATTTTACTTTAATAGTCTAAAAACATAATTGTCTTTAATATATTCATGAAATATTATTAAATACTTAAGCACTTTTATTAAGCTATCATGAAGTAACTGATAAGTGATAAATACCATTTTTTTTTGCCTCAGAAATTTAAGCATCACTAGTGTAAGTCAAGAGTTATTTATATTTTTTCCTATAAGTAAGAAATCCTTGCTACTAAAAGAGGTGTGAATTATACAAGTGATGAAAAGGAATTATAAAAATTTAGCATCTACTGTAATTACCATGCCCATTAATTGCAGTGCAAACGTAATGACCATAAAGATCATTAAGCCAATCCTACACTTATAGTATAATAGAAATATTAAAGTTTTTCAGGAGAAATTATGTAAATGCAAAAAAGCTAATGTCTCTAATTTGCTCCATTGATTTAAATAGTTACAAGAAAATTTGATGTGACCAATACAGATTCTCATCAGCCTGTAGTTCATGTTAGTGATGAAGGTAAAGGTTCTGTTAGATCCTAGCCCTGCCTGTGGGGGGAAGGAAATCCTGTGTAGCCTGTGTCATTGGCATAACCTAATCATAATCAGAAATATAGAGATTATAAAATTATTTAACTAATAGATTTGAAACTCAATATTAAATATTTTTATAAATGATTTAATTTTTTATTATTCTGAGGGGATTGGAGTTTATCTGATTTCATGATCATGTTAAAATATGAGCCTCATTATATCCAAAATATATCTAAAGAAAAAATACCCATGGTCAAATGGAAAATGCTGTAAAATTGGCCAATGTTAGAATTTTAATTTGCACATTTTCTTTTTAAAATCAACTGAATATCCTGAACTTACAATTTCTCATGTGACAAACAGCTGTGATTATACACATGCCATATATATATATATATATATATATATATATATATATATATATAATAGATACAGTGTAGTTTTATACATGTTTATACATGTGTAGTTTATACATGGAAGAATAGATGCATATAAATGCTTGCTGTTTAGTTTTGAGAATTTGTTGAAAATAAGAATGGATCTATGTAAAACTGTCAACATACTCAGCCATATGTGCATAGGCAATTCTTGTATTATATTATTGATTTTATATTTCTGTATTATTTTACATACTTTGACCTAATATTTTAACTTATAAGTACTGTCATAATTTCCAGAAAGTCTGACACCATTAATTCATTGAATAAATCCTTACAAAGTCTCTAGCAAGTTAAATTTCATTATAGTATGTCAGATAATAATTACCCATGATATTAAGACTTTTGAACAAATATCGTTAAGCCATCAAATGGATTGCCATGTCCTGCCCCCAGAATACCCAATAGGCAGTGCAAATGGCTATTTGTAAAGGCCTGTTTTTTCAATTTTTTTTGAGATGGAAGATATCCAATGACCTTAAAGTCTACGCTTTCATGAGCTCTTAAAAGTTGTGTGTTCATCCATTCCCTCCCTCACCAACCCAGAAGACTGTATCTGACTTTTCACTGAATATCAAACTTCTACAGCTAAGTTTTTTTTCTTTAGGAATGATTGTTTTGTTGAAAAAAATTTAACTGTAGCCACTGTTCTGTCAGTAGGTTCTTAATGAATAGAAGGTTTTTACTAGGTGTCGATCTAAAAGGACAATAACATTTACAATCACCCTTATATGCCTGCATGTAGGTTAGTCTATCCAGCAATCATCCTCACCATTATCCTCACCATCGCTACATTATCCTTATCACAAGAAGCAGCATCACTATCACTATTTTGTAATTATCATCATCATCATAATCATCATTATCACGGCAATCACCACCATCATCACTATTATCACCATAGCCCCCATGACCATCGCCTTCATCATTATCACCATGATTACCATTAACCACATAACCCCTTACACCACTATCATTGTCATCACCAACATCATCCTTAAAATCATCCTCCCCCACCCCCAACACCATCATGACAATCATTATCATTACCACATCATCATCACTATCAACTTCATCATCATCATCATCACTGTCAACTTCATCATCAACATCATCAACATCCAATCACTCTCATCGTAATCATCATTGCCATCATTGCCATGGTAATCACTAACTAAAATTACTATAGACACCACCATCACTATCATCATCAGAACAAATTTTCAACGTTTTCTACCTTCCAAATCTTATGCTAAAGTGAGTATTCCCATCAGTCCTCACAGAAATTCACAAGACACCGTTATTATAACCTGTTCCGATGGACATGGATTGTCTGCTATTAGCTGTTTCAAATCACAATAGCAGAGACTGTATAACTGACCCACGGCCCAGCTGGTGTTAGAACTCTCATTTAACTGAAGTAATCTCAAGCTTGATTTCAGATTTTGATTAATGCAGTCCTGACTACTTAGCCTTCTATTCTTGGATTAATAGAAGGTACCAGTCCCATTCTGCTTCCTGTGTCCATCTCTAACTTAAATTCTCCAAACCAGAAGCTTCTATCACTCCTTCAGGAGTGAGCAATTCACAAGAGCCAAGATGGCTTTCTGAGACCTCACCTAGCAGAGTGAAAGTCCCAGAATGTAAATATTATTCAACACTGAATTTACTTAAACTCCTTGGATTCCAAACCATTTTCCAACTTCTTAATTCTTTTTCTGAAAAATTCCTTCATTTGTAAAATTGAAAAGGATAATTGCATAAATGCCAAAGAAATTTTAATCATTACTAGGCTCAGCCCTGTGAAAATCTAAAGCAGGATTAAATGTTAATATTACTAATCTTCTTAAGTAGAAAAAAGTGGAGAATTTTCCCTCTAAGTCTGTAACTAACTTCATTACCCTTTCATTTAGGTAGCCAAGTTGCAGTATCACAAAATGTGTTTTCGGGTGATTAAACATATGGTTGGCTTCATTTACAAACAACCGTCATTAATGTTACATACTAAGGAAAATGTGTTACTACTCTTTTGGAATGGCATACTTTGCTTTAAATTTTCATCCCATTAGCTGTGTGTTTGTCCTGTGTTTTATGTTATTTCAACAAACGTGTCCACCCATGAATTTACATTCTTGTTGAATGTATGATGCTAAAGTCACTTCAGCCAAGAATACTGACATGGGCTATGACAAAATAGATTAGAATTAATACTATAGAACCCAGTTTTGGTGAAAGCATAGTAAAATTTTAGCAGGGTGTATGTTCTGGTGGTTTATAAATTAAGACTGATTTCTGAGATCTCTGAGTATTGTCTTAAAGATAAGAGGAATGCAATTTGAGATTATAACATTAAAAAGGAGAAAACATACTAATATGAAAGTCAATATAATAAGTATACATTTATTTTTTTTGAAGCAAGAGAGTAATCCATTGTAGGTAAATATTCTAAAATCACAATTGTTCAATATAATATATTTCTATAGCAATAATGAAGGTTATATAAATTGCTAAACAAATTCCCCTGTTATGATATTGTAATCTACTTCAAAATCAACATTAATGGAGATTCTATGGATGCTTATGCTCCTTTGGCTATATAAACTGTTCAAACCCCTGAATGCAGGAACTTCTGAGCAGCAAGAGGTAGCTTTGAGATGTCCTCACTTGCTCCCACAGGCCTTTGTGCCCCCACTCCCTTCTGCTCTCAGTGTCCTTGGTATTCTGTGAGTCTGAATCTTTGGAAATGATCCTTGTCAATCAAATACCTTTACATGCACATCTCACAGAATGATGGAAATGATTTTTTACCACATTGCAAAAATATTCTTTGACAATAAAGGCTGTTCTAATGTGA
Organism: Acomys percivali; assembly: GCA_907169655.1. Classification (NCBI taxonomy): domain Eukaryota; kingdom Metazoa; phylum Chordata; class Mammalia; order Rodentia; family Muridae; genus Acomys; species Acomys percivali. The sequence continues at coordinate 10,729,848 of OU015751.1, forward strand.
TCACTTAATAAACATTCACTTTAAGAAGTATCTTATTGAAGACCGTTATCTTATTTTCCATTTTCTAAGGCATAGTGCTAAGGAGTCATCTGTCAAATCCGAAGTTCCCTGAAGCCCAGCTTGGGATGAAAGCACAGATAGGGATGCTCAGCCTGGGTGAGTTAAATCACCCTCAAAAAAAAAAAAGAGGAAAAGGAACAGAAAGGGGAAGAGAAAGGTAATAAAAAGTTGGGAAGGGAAACAGAAATATGAGGGATAAGGAATGAGAAAATAAACAGATTTAAAGATCTGTTCCAATTCTGATGAGCAATTAAGACCTGAGTCCCCAGCCTATGGCCAGGACATACATATTACATGACTGGCGTGGATCTGTGCAGCTGGCTTACTGCAATGGACTGAGTGGTGTTGAGGATGCTGTAAAGGACACTCCGCCCTACTGTAGAAAGTGTGGCTACCTGGACTGCCCTTCTTTTGAGCCTCTGGAACCCCGGAGGCAAAAAAAAAAAAAAAAAAGAACATGATTATCATTTTACTACCTACTAGCTATTCATGACAAAGACCATGATTAGGTGTAGGTGTCTTCTACAACAGCTGATGTCAGTAGCCAAAAGTCTCACTTTTCTGAGTTGGAGTAAAGCCCTGTACCTTCATGGTCATCATGTAGCAAAGAATGCCTACCGATATACTCAGTGGCTGACATCAGGAGTAACAACAAAATATGGCTTTTTAAAAAAACAGCCCATATATAGAAAAAAAGTGTGCATAATTGTGGAAAGCCTGTGAGGCTGGTTTATATTGGGTAGGATACTAGCTATTTGGTCTACTTTCAGCTTAAATCTCATTAAAACTGGAGTCATCAAAGCTGTGTGCATCTGGAGACCATTTAGGGAGGTCAAAGGAGCAGATATAACACATCTCCTGTATCGCTCAACCTTCCCTACAGTTTATTTTCTTCAAAAAGTATTATCGTGAAACTAAGGAAAATTGGAGCATCCTAGGGAAAATCATGTGCTGAGAGTGAGTGCAGAATTTTAGTCTAATCACACTATGAAAAACTGTTAGTAATAAAAGCATCTAGTGATAAAGAAAAGCCTCTCAAGGAGGTGAAATTGCTTCCATTTGTACAGTAGCTAAATAGTAACATTAGCTTCCGTTTGAAAATGGAGGAGATAGCTCCGCTCAGAGGCTATTTTGTGTGAAATGCTAGGTATACACTTAAAATTATTAAAAGTATGATAGGCAAATCGCCACTCACATTTTTCAGTAGTGAATACAGGAAGTAGTTGATAATTAAAATTAACCAATCAAAATGAAGTATAAGAATATTTTTTAAAAATTCGATTTTGCAAACTTTCAATTTTTTCTGAAAAAAATTCCCCTGAAAATGTCCCTCATTGATGAAGTAGAGGAATTGGATATTTGTGGACACAGCAGGCTGAGGAATTGCTAGTAAACATATTTTTACTCATTTAAGTAAATATGTGTATTAATAATAGCTGAATGGACCTGGGTGCTTTATCTTCATGAAATTAAGAGTTGTCCACACACATGCATGTGATGGCTATTTTCAAATTATAAATGGTGACAAAGTATACATTAACAAAAAAAATTAATCATATTTCTGTAGGTACACAGCTCACATATTGATTGGAAATGAAAAATAGAAATGAGACTAATATTTAGTATATAGAATGCACTGGCTATGCCATATGGTGATGCATCTATATGTAAACATTTTCATATGATCAAATGAGAACATACAGTCATAGACTTAGTTTTACCTGTGTGAATGAAGTGATTCTGGTTTGTAAGGCCTTTTTTAAAGTAAGCCCTACAGAATATGGCATTTAAAGATGTTTTTATTATTTTAAGGGTTCTTTGTCAATAAGACAGGTTAGCTTCCTGCAACACACAGCCTACCTCAAAGAAGATGATGAACATCAAAGAACCTCCTTATGGTGATGGCTTCAAATGTGGCAAACAAGCCACTGGGCAAAATGTCCTCATTTCAACACAGACAGAATTCTGCCTAAAAACAGGCAAGCTTGGATACAGAGTCAAGGGCCAAACTCTGTCAAGACACGGTAAGCAAGTCCTCAGTAATTCCTGCCTCAAAAATATGTCTGTCAGATATATTGGGCCAGAAGCCTGAAGATGATGCTCCAACATTATAGTCAGTCTTGAGGGACTCTTCAGGCAGTAAACTGTCTCTGTCATTATTTCATTTCGGAAGCTGCCAACCTGCACTTCCAATTCACTCAGGTAATTAAGTTTTATTCTTTCTCAAGTCTCCTATGGGGTTGAAAACCACATACTTTAGTTTTACAATTGAGCTTAGTTGTTTAGGGGTTAAGATGTTTTTAGGTCTAGATTGATGTTTTAAGTTGATGGAGATGAGATATGATAGATAGTGCTTTACATTCAGAATTTTAGACTCACCAAGATAGGAAGGATGTTTTCTTCAAGTAGGCCAAATGCAAATAGCCAAAACACTAAGAATGTAACATTTATATAGTTCCTGATTGTTTCATGGTTCTTCTTGCCGTGTGTAATTTGTTTTATTGATGTGTAATAATGTAAATATATATGTAAAAAAGAAATACAATAAAAAAGAAAGAAAACAAAAAAATCATTTGCTATTAATGCCATATTAGAAAAAATTATACTTGTTTCTAATTTGCTAGTAGCCCTTCTAAAGGGCCTCAGATATTAGCATTATGTTTGGTCATAAGTTAATTTAGAATCAGATAACAAAGTAAAATAGACAAAGGTGCAATGTGGGAATTACAAGTTTTGAGGGGGAGGTGATGGATTCATCTTAGACAGGAAAAAAAAGTAAAGCTTAATCTTGTTGTGTGCAGGCTAAATTAATTTAAGGATCAGTTTTATTTCATTAGGAAAATGAATAATAATGCAGTTACTAAAACAACATTCTCCACATTGAGTGGAGAGTGGAGTATGACTTTCACACATACTCTGGTGACTCATATTTGGCCATGTCCCCTGGAGGGGGAGACCTGGTGGCACTCAGAGGAAGGACAGCACGTCACCGAGAAGAGACTTGATACCCTATGAGCATATACAGGGGGAGGAAATCCCCCTCAGGAACAGTCATAGGGGAGGGGAGTAAGGGGAAAATGGGAGGGAGGGAAGAATGGGAGGATACAGGGGATGGGATAACCATTGAGATGTAACAAGAATAAATTAATAAAAATTAAAAAAAAAAAACAAGCTTTCATGAAAAAAAAAAAAGTAACAGCCATATACCTAGAAAACATTTATAGATATACTCAAGTTCAGGTAGGAAAATTAATTCTCTTATAGACTAGAAATAGTAATAAAAGAATTTTTTAAAAAACAAATAAAGTAGCTTTTGTTGCTTCTTAGTACACTGTCAAGCTTAATTACTTGCTAACTCTCTTCTCCCCCACCCTCACCGTGTGTGCCCGGGAGCATGGGCACCTGGCGGACTGTCACTCTCAGTTTCCTTGTATTTTTGGTTCAAGTGGGCTCCACACAGGGAGGGAGCATGGAAGAGGGCAGCCATCACCTTGCTTTTCTGAAATCCTCCATCAGGACCAAAAGTTTCCAGTATTGCAGGTACCTGTGCCACAAGGCCTCTCTAAATGTCTGGGTCATTTCTAATTCTCTCCCTTCCAGAAAGAGGGATGTCACTGTGCCTCTGTAACACTAACTCAAAGTCCCCATGGAATCCTAGTACGCTTCCTGAAAGGATGCCTAAATCACCACCCTATTTCTCAGAATGCCACCTTCGGCCAAACTCTAAGTCCTTTGATTTGGGTATTTAAACATTTTGTTTCTATATCTCTTTTTTAGACACACTTGATCTATTGACTTGAAAGGAAATGATCATAGTATTTCTAAATAATACCCTTTTAAAACATGTCAACCCATTAGTCATTTTATCAGCCTCCTTATCATTACATTTGCATTGCTTATGTATAATTAGCATATGAAATATAGCTGATGCAATTTATAAAATAAGGCATATATGAGTTTTTAAGAAGCACCTTTTAAAGTATATTGAAAAATATTATTTAAATTATTGAATTCTGCCGCTAGAAATACATACTAAGAAGAAAATCTTGGATGTGTGCTTTGATTTAAACACAAGAACATTTATTTCACCCATCCATTAGAAGACAGTAATGGAAATCAATAAAATGTACAAGTCTATAACTGCTAACTATGGAAAACTAAGAAATAAAATGTATGTTTTTAAACATTCAGTGACCCAAGTATCTAAACTTACACTATCCAGATGAAACACGGGTCCATTTTAAAGAAGGATTTCTTTCTGATGATGCATTTTAGTGAATTTTGGTATTTAAAGAAACTAAAGAGATAACATTTTTACTGGGGGAAAAAATGTAGTTTTAGTTTTCTGCCATGGTGGACACTTTTCACAATTTCCTGTTATCTGCTCTGTTCCAACCCATCATACATGATTTTTGTATCAACAAAACAATCAGCAAATTCAATTTTTAAAAATAAAAACGAAAAGTTGTGTAACAGAAGAGATACAGATGAACCACACTTTCCTCTGTGCCTGATAAAGAGTGTGGCTTACGGATAGAGACACTCATTCCTCTGGCCCTAGTTTTAAGAAATAAAGGGAATTTAGTGCTTGAATCTGGAAATGAGAGGCAGGGGGTAACTAAGAGTTCTAAGGTAAATCTGTTTGGGCTTTCTCAAGAAAACAGAAGATTTATCTGGTCACATCTTCTCGGCCATCGTGGGAGAAGATTGCAAAGGCTTGCTTGAGATTGAAAAGCTCTCTGGAGACATCTTCCCAAAGTTTGAAAGCTGGTATCTAAGAGTTAGCAAGCAATTACCAAGGGATTCTTGTGTAAGGCTCTTAAGGGAGCTGACTCACAGCATGGAACTTTCTGGGCTTCTGAGTCACTAGACTGCCACTCTATACCTTTGTTACCCTGCTTGGACTGGGAAATATTTGTGCATATTTATTATTTATTAAAAAGAAACATGTGCAGATTTGAAGCCACCACGGAGGCTGAGATAAGGATTTTAGGCTGTGTAGTTTCCTAGCCTGAAAATGCCTGTAAGGAGTCATGGATATGAAGCCACTTCTCCCCCAGCCTCCTCAACACTACTGCCTTAGCCTGTGCAATATAAAAAAAGAAGAGTGAACATGTCAAAGTCTTCTTAGGGTCTTCTCCACCTCACAGAGGTTTCAGAACTGAAAATACCAATTCTTGATAGACCCAGTCAATCCACAGATTTGCTCAGGAAGACTTTATCTTTTATGCAGATAATTGTGTGCTGTGATTGGGAAATGTTTGGTGGGTTATCATTAACATACAACTAGCTGTTTTTATTCAAATCAAACTCCAAAACAGGAACAGAAAACACAAATTTACAAAGTAAAACCTGCCTGAACTTTATCACTGATTGAAGCTGATAGTGTTGACTAGTTGCAGTGGAAAAGGTGATCACTGAAAAGAAGGATGCTGCTGACATGACGGTGCAGGCCGCTTACACTAACAGGCACATTTGACATTTTCAGTGTTGCAAAATTGACAATTATGAACAATTTCTCACTCAAATTTTAGGTGAGTTCTAAATGAGCCAACATGTACCCTTGCCTTTCAAAACACAGTTCCAACTATGGCTGACATTTCTCAAAATGTTTCATACTCAAAACCGACCTATAGAAGCATTTGATCTTTCGTAAGGTTTTGGAGGCTTGCGGTACAAACCATACTTATTATGGAAACACAGAGCCTCACTGCATTGACAATGTGATAATAAATGTCTTTGGAAGAACTTAACTGAGCAGGGTAGAGATACACGAGAGGTTTCCAGAACTGGTGAGAACTGGCTGTCTCACTATCTCGGTCCTGGCAACGGAACTGTCACATATATATCATCCATGGGTTATTGATTTTTGAGTCATTAAATTTCACTGAAATTTGTTAAACATGAAAATTCCACATATATAATTTTTCATGCTGGGGTACCTTCCAAATTCATTGGAACCTCAGCCAAACATCAATCAAGCTCATATACTAGGGGGAAAGGGGAACAGATTCATTACTAAAGAATGATTTTCTTTTTTTTCCCCTTGAGAACTGAGCTTTAACCCTAAAGCATCATGTATGCCAAGGCTTCTGTATACAACCTAACTACACCCTCAGTCATCTGTAAATGGTCATGATTTCACAAAATGTTCATACATCTAGTAACTGCAATCCTGTTCATTTTTGCATTGTACCTTTTCTTTGAGAATTCCACAGAAGCTACAATATATTTCCATCATATCCCCCCACGGTCTCATCCAACTCATGCCAGACCACCATCATAATGCATCCTCTTCCATGACAGAAGATGGACCAGGAGTGGGGTGACCCATTGTCTTCTGGACACGAAATGGCCGCTGCCTTCAGGAACTCCCAGCAGCTAGCTTTGTCTACATAAGATCAAGCCAGCCAACATTCCAGTGTGGGTTAGGGCCCAAATTCTTTTTGAAGCCACTTTTATGCTAAAAAGGTCTATGTGACTCAAAGGCCCCGAATGTAAACCTTTACACGATACATCAGCTGAGCCGACAGTCTGAATACACATCTGAGGAGTGTAGGTCAGACAGTGTCCCTAGGTCTCAATATATCTTAGAGGAAAAAAATGATTCATCTTTATCTTCTTGGCAATCAGGATAAAGTAATAGGCATTTCTGTCATGCCATGTATTGTGATACTTAAGTTAGTTCTGTATTGCTCATTTCATATATATATATATATATATATATATATATATACATACATACACATACATACATACACATACATACATACATACAGGTTAATGTGCAACAAAATTCTAAAAGATAAATCAAAACAGAAACATTGTGTCCCCACTCTGTGTAGCATGGTTGTGACCGAGCACACATGTGAAATAATAACTTATGAAAAAAAGTTAACAGTCTACATTTTATATAATTATGTTTGCTATATAGATGGGGTCTGAAGACAAATACTGTTCTATAGGTTTAGATTTAGAAATAAACATTGAACACATCAAATGTTAATTGCAAGAGTAGAACAGACTACCGTGATTTCATAAATGATTTAACTGACATTGAAGAGCAAAGGAACCAAAAATACTGTTAAATAACAACCAGAACTGAACCTGGTTTTCAGACACTGTGCACTGTGTACCCGCAAGCTCTGCAGACACCAACAAGAAAGGCATTCCTAACTTTGAACATTCTTCCTGAAGGTGTCATGGCTTATTCTGCAGGAAGGAATGTTGTAGCTCCAAACCGGGCAGTTAGGTAGCTATCAGGAAGTTCTAAGAAGCCAAAAAGCAGTTTGATGTTTAACAAAACCCAAGCTATCAACCAGATTTCATGTATATATGGAAGAAGTTTCATAATTGAACTAAGCCCTTCCATCTTTCTCTGTGATGCAGGGAAGACCCTCATGTCTATATAGTCATTCAGGAATTATAATGGCTTCCCACAGCTTTTACTAGCTGGTTTTCTTCTCTAATTTCCAAGCTTGGTTAGAGAGTGGGATAAAACTTGAGGATACTATCTGTTTTTTCAGCAAATGTGAAATGTAAGTAGCAGTCATTTCAACCATAGACACTTTGATTAGGCCCTGAAATCTAGTTCAGTCCTAGTGCTATTTAAATAAAGGGTTAAGATTTCTCACTTGGTTGTATTAGCTGACAAGCTACGGTGCACTGTTTAGATCAGTTCTCATTCTAGAGTGGTGGGATGAGATATTTATTTTGAAGATGGTCTCTGAAGAGTCACGTATGCCCCAAAGTAAAGATTGTATCCCACCAAACATCCTAGATACCCAGATGTTTATGGGTGACACCAACTAGCATATTAAAGAACTTGCCAGAAACCTATCATTGCAATATCTCAATGGTATTCTAGATTGTCTTCCAACACACTTAAACTCCATGTGGAGTTTTAGTGAAAAGTGGTGACCTTATACCTAGGAATTTCACTCAAGTTACAAAAGGAAGGTATTCTTGAATGCTAAAATGTGTATATGTGGACTCAAACAATGTTCGTATTAGAATCAGTATTTAGTACCATTTATATCTGATTCTACATGAGCAAAAGTTGGAATTGAGATGCAGAATAAATGGCTCCTAAAGTAAAAACCAGCTTCATAGTGGACCACAGAGAAGCTACAAGGGCAACAAAAGCATAATTGCAATACATATTGTTCGTATTCTTTAGACTATGTGTTTCATCTTACAAAGGCTAATTACTTGCTTTGGGATAGTCAATTTTCAAGCAAGTCTGTTCTGGATGAGGAGTGCCAAGATGAAGTAAAGTCATTTGTCAACAAACCCGTGGATCTGAGTTTGATCTGCAGAACCCATCCATGTTGTGGAAAGACCTATGTGAGAATGTGTGTACATGTACATACACACACACACACACACACACACACACACACACACATGAAATAAATAAATGTAAGAAAATAAAAATCTTATTAAAAGCAAAGCAGTAATACCCCTCTTTGTTTCTACGTAAGTGATTTGGAAAAGCCAAGAAATAATGTTCAGGAGTCATATTTGGGATGTTGGTAACAAGGAACCTCAGATCTTCTACTTTACAACCTGTAGATGCTCTATAAACCAAACAACATGAATAGGTCTCTAAATTTTTCATTCATAAATTCCTAGCATTATTCTTCCTCATCTTCACCCATAAAGTCTCTCCTACACCGCTCATCATAACAGAGATGGGATTCATTTCCATAGGACGGATGTTAACAACAGCTTTAGTTCCCATAACTTCTTCAGTCCTACCTGGGTAGGAATGGTACCAAACAAAACATGCCACATGCCCTCTTCCAGTGGGAAGGAAGGCAAATATTTATGAAGTTTGTTGTTGTTTGACTCTTAAAATGTCAACTATGTATCATTCAGTAGTCAGGAAGTATAGACTACCCTCCTTGTGATGGAGTTACCTAAAATAATGGTTCTCATTTTCCTACATTCCTCTTTAAAATAAAACTGAGAAATATCTTGATTCATTCATTGTTGAGATGGTAAAGGATTCAAACACATTCATTAATTTTACAGCTGCTCTTTCTGGTTCGTAGGGAAACATAGAAAGGGTTGTTGGGCTGGTAGAGGTAGTATGTAGCAGCAAAATACTGGGCTGTGAAGGAACCCCTTCTGCTACTTTAAATGTGTCGGCAGTAAAACAGAACATGGAAACGCTTGTCTGTTAGGTGGTTTCATCTTCACAGTGCTTCTATAACAAAAGTGACCTACAGTAAAATAACTCAAAGTGCTTCTTCCTGTGAAGGAAATCTCCCCATAAAAACTCAATACAGTTTTAACTGCGACATTACAAGGATGCAAATTTGAATAACCTTGAAATAATAATATTTTCATACAGACGTTAAAAGTTTGAAAATGTATATAGTTTATGCAGTCAGCCTCAACACATAGGTGACTACACAAACCAAAGTGTTTGATTTATTTTTAAAAGCTTTCGTAGGAGTCATTATACTGATTTTCCTCCAAGTTTACTTAATCATTCTAATATGTTATTGTAAATCTGAAGTCATCAAGGTAGGAACAATGTCATTTGCTGTGATACCACAGGATTAAAATGTATACACTATCCTATAGAAGTAATGGTGAATTATACTTTTCAAAGTGCCATGAAATGACTTTTCATTTAACAGAAGGCCTGAAGGTTAATTTGGAACTGGAATTTTAACATTAGATATTAAGGCATTCAACAAGTGTTCAACAGATAATTAGTTACTTGAGGACTTTGTTGACATCAGATATTTTTCAATATTTTACTATAATTAGCTCAGCTACAATCAAAGGTAAAAACAAAACTGAAAAAAGATGGTGTGAATATTCAAATGATTATATAATGGGAGTGCTTTTATGTAAATAACTAGGAAAAAGAATGAGAAAAGGAAAGGTTAGTAGATTTGGCATAGGCATTTAAAATATAAATGTGCATCTTATTTTATCAAAAGTTGAACAAAAGAAACCAGATCATGATAAATATGAACAAAGAATAAACAATCAATTTATATTCACAAATTCAGACATAATAAAGAAAATGTCCTATTTTTAAAATAAAGCTCATCTTTATAAAATACAATGTGAAAAAAAAATGTCTTAGTGACGGCAAATAGGTGAGTGCTGCAATAGTCCCTCCCAATAGGGAATTTGTCTGAGACAGTAACTAAAGTGTGAAAAATTGCATCTAAAGACTGTTTTGGAAACATTTTAGCAGTCCTATAAAGCTGACTACATATTACGTTTGACACATCAAAATGTCATCAGAGCCTGGCATGGTGGTACACACCTTTAATCCAAGCACTCAAGAGGCAGAGGCAGGTATATCTCTGTGAGTTCAAGACCAGTCTGGTCTACAAAGCGAGTCCAGGATAGTCAAGGTTACACAGAGAGAGCCTGTCTTGAAAAATCAAAAACAAAACAAAAACAAACAAACAAAAAAAGAAAGAAAGAAAGAAAAAGAAAAGGAAAAAGAAAATGTCATCAGATCCCCGATGACAGTCACAAAGGGAAAGACAGCAGTTGCTCTGCCTTAGCTCATCAATGCCATACAGAAACTTTTTTCTCCTCCTTCTGAATCCACCACACTTTCCAAAAATGGCACTGGACCCACATTTTACAACATAGGTAATCAATTTACATGTGTTGAAAAGAAGTGCTATCTTTATCATTTTCAAACAAGATCTCTTATAGCTAAGGCTAGCTGTGGACGGTCCATAGCCAAGGATAACCCTTAATTTCTGATCTGCCTATCTCTGGAATGCTGGGATTATAGGAATGTGTCATCATTACAAGTTTCATGGGGTGTTGAGCACCAAACCTAAGGCTTCCCGCAGCCAGCTAAGCAAGGATTCTATCAATGAAGTGGCCGCCGCAGTCTGAGAAATATCAGCCCTAAGGAGAACTATGCACATTATAAATAAAATACTTTAGTGAGTCCAATTCAGTTGATTGGAAATTGAACGTGATTTAATATTGACAAAAGCATTGAGTAATAAAAAATTGTCAAAAATGTTTATAGTACATATGTTATAACAAAAGCACTAATTTTATATAAATAGAAATAAAGAAAAAGAATTGCAGGCTGCTGAAATGAACAAGAGTACTTTTTAATGGTAGGATTAGTAACATTTTGCTCCAAGTTTCCATACATGTGACATGTCAGACTGAAACTCTAAAGGATAGATATTCTGAGTGATTTGAAAATGTGAACCAACAGGGAAAGCATGCTGTAGCAGGATCCTATCTACAGCTCAGCTGTGGGAGGAGCAACAAAGAAATTTCCTTCTTAATGAGTGAGTTAATCCAGAAGCAGAAAGAATGGTATATATTCACTTATAATTGGACACTAGCCCAGGGGGCATGTCCCATGAAAGACATCACTTAATAGGAGATTGGGATACATATAAGGACATACTATTGGGACTCTAGATGAGAGAAGTATGGGAGAATCCAGAGGGTCCCAGAAACCTACAAGAAGAACATTATGATGGGCAGATCTTGGACCAGGGGGTCTGCTCAAACTACTGCACCAACCAAGGACAATACGTACAGTAAACATTGAACCCCTACCCAGATCCAGCCAATGGACAGGACATTCTCCACAGCTGAGTGGAGAGTGGGGAATGACTCTGCCACGAACTCTGATGCCCCATATTTGACCACATCCCCTGGATGGAGAGGCCTGGTGGCACCCAGAGGAAGGATAGCAGGCTACCAAGAAGAGACTTGATAACCTATGAGCATATACAGGGGGAGGAGGTCCCCCTGAGTCACAGTCATAGGGGAGGGGAATAGGATGAAAGAGGGAGGGAGGAATGGGAGGACACAAGGGATGGAATAACAATTGTGATGTAATCTGAATAAATTAAAAAAAAGAATCTGAGGAGATGATGACCCACGTATATGGCACTCAATTTCTGTTAGGCATCTCTTTAATGCTGTGTTCCTTTGTGTCAGGAAAAAAAAACATAGAAGAGAGCAAGGAATATTGGGGACATAATGACATTTGGTCTCTGCACGAGTATGGAGGTTAATTTTTTATGTGAACTTGAGCATGGTGTAGGGTGGTGAATAAGTTGCTTAAATTCACTAAATTAAAATGGAGATGGCGAAGACAAAGCCAGTGCTCCCTTATAAGAGACCTCAATCTTGCTTCACTGGTAAGCATGCAAAGTTAACCAGGTGTGAGCTGATAGTAACAGAGTCTAGAACTCTGATTCAGCCAGTTAGAAACAACCTGAAAATATACGAAAGACTTCTCAGTGGGACATAGTGAGAGCAACTATGAAATCACTCAACAAGCCAGATACATCATTCCTTTACATTTCAGTCTGCTTTCAAGTTCCTTTCTGGAGCTATTGGAGCATCCTTCTTGGAGATGCCTGTGTTTCTCCTTGGCCTAGGACCAGTTTGTACTGCTGGCTTTCCCAGGTCTTTCATTCACACATTACAAATCATTAGAAATCCTGAACACCACAATGCACATGACAAACCTCTCACATGCAAGTGTATGCCTAAGTTTTTCTAGAGAACTGTGGCTGATGCCTTAGTAGGCTTCAAGAGAGAGCTAAGCTGGGAAAGAAATTATTCTTCTGCAAGCAGGACTCAACGGGATATATATCAGAAAGATCCATATCTAGGACACGTTCCCTTTGGTTTTTTTTGCTCCATATACTGGTATTTGTTGTTTATCCCAACACTGCTAGAGATTACACCCTGAGCGTGGAGTAGAACAAATAGAATTTATTTGTGAGTTCAACAGCAAAATAGTCTAACTAGACCTCCTGTGGAGACTCACACTACAGCACACTCATATTAATAGCACTGCTCTTTAAAGGAGCTACACTTTTCATCACAATTACCACAAAAAAGTGGAAGATGAAAGTGACATGCATTATCCTCATGAAAGCCCATGTGGTCATGCTCATTTTTTTTTTTTGCCGTCAAAATACACACACACATACACGTGCAAAAACACGCATGCACACACACATGCACACATTCACACGCATGCATTCACACACACAAACACACTCCTAGTTCAGTAAACCAAGAAGTGTGAACAGAGTGTGTCATAAGATATTCTCATGGAGAGAGAGTGCCCAGCACAGCTGCTGACTTTCTGGCCAAGAGGACCTAGCCTTTGTATCCCCCCACACTTAGCACACACATTTCTACAGAATTATATCGCTTCTATATCAGTTTCAAGTGAAATCCCCCAAGGACTCCCCAGTCCTTTCTTTTAATTCTTTTCTTCCTGAATGACTGTCTAACGATTCTCATTTAAGTTGGGAAGGCTCTGATTACATTCCACCCTTCAGTTCATCATGGCCCTGGGTGAGACATTCAGGCTGAAGTTCCAAGGAAGAAGACCTGACCTCTGAGAAACACTGCTCTTCTCTCCTAACCAGCTTTTAGAACTCAACCCAGTTCCAGGAGTTTTATTTTGCACTTAAAACTTTTAAGTTAATTTTACCCTAACTTTTTTATTGATGCTATGGAACAATAAAGAAGCCTGAAGGACATTGTTTTGTTCCAAAAAAACAAAAAACAAAAAACAAAAAACAAATGAAAGAAGACGTGTGACTCTTGTAAATACAATTCTAATGAGATCAGAATAGAATGCAGTCCTCACAACAAGAAATACAATCATTTCTAATAGCCGAGGTTTCATTTCAGATACTGTTCAACAAGCATAATGATGTGAAGCAAATACATTTCCCAAAGAAGGCCAAGATGATTTTATTCGTTTCAGTATTTATTGTACTTATTGTAGTGACTCAAGGCCGCAGGAACAATGAACACCCTAAAAGTGCCCTCTGTTCGCTAATGTGTTTCCTTCAGCTTTAATTGAAGTAGACTTTCATTTGGAAAACTCAACTAGGAATTTTTTTTTTTTTCTGTTTCCTTCTCCTCGGGTCTAAGGCAGGTGTGTTTGTTGCCAGGTTCTGTTTGTGAATCTGTTGAAGCTGGAACATTCCTGAACTGATCCTGATTGCAGAAATAAATGAGCAATGCCATCTGTATTTTCACTTAAATATGTGTTGATATGCACATGTGTATATTAATCCCTGTGAATGCACATCCAACTGTCAACAACTCATATTCGTTTCAAATTTTTCTACCCGATCTTCTTCCAAAACAGTTGTTCGAAACATTCAGAGTTAGACCTCTCTCAAGAATCACCATATGCATGGTACTTGAATTCTCACCCAGAAGGCTTAAAGCAGTCAAGAGATGTAGGCAGTGGAGAAAGCAGGTCTAAGAGATAAATTTCAGAATAACCTTGGAGTCAGTTAACCCAACTACTGGCCTATACCCTGAACTCACATCTATTAATGGCTATGACATGAAAACAGAGCCCTGTGGCAACCCAGTCTAAAGAATGCACGCAAAGAGAAAATGCCTAGTGTGGTGACAGATAAACTGGAATGAATGTTTGAATTTACAAAGCAGAAAGGAGCTCAGTGGAGTGTGGGTTTAAGTAGGAAGTGGGGAAAGCAAGTAGAGACTGCCTCTGACATGAACTCTGGTGCCCCCAATTTGATCACTTCCCTTTGGTGAGGAGGCCCAATGGCACACAGAGGAAAGGGAAGCTGTCTATCCGGATGAGACTTGATAGGCTGTCGTCATATGGTGGGGGAAGAGGTCCCATTCTGTCATAGGTCTAGAGGAGGGGAATAGAGCAAAAGAGGGAGGGAAAGGGGAAACAAGATACAAGGGAGGGGATAACAATTGGGATGTAATCTGAATAAATTATAATAAAATAAAAAAGTTAATTTTAATAAAGAAAAAAAGAATTAAGTGTTTCCTTGTGCAAACCATGACAGCACAGCTCTGCTGGCGTTCTGTCCATGTTGCATACCCACATCTCCTCTTCAGAAAGAGATAATACCTTGCAATAGGGCACTGACATATGGGGATGTCTCAAACAACCTTGTTTGTGACTTAAATGGTAAAATCAAGGATTTCTGCTTTTCATGAAGAAATTCAAGACACCAATTACTCATACGATGGGACTCCAAGAACTGAAACCCTAAGCTTGCAAAAGAAAACAATTTTTAACTCATAACACATGTGAAAACATTTTCAGAATTGAACATTCCCGCTGGCAATCATATACTGGTGGGGTTGACTTTGGCATAATCTATCCAAACTCTTGAAATTATAAATGATGCTGTTTTCTAGAAATCTCACTGTGAGCCTTGACAACATGGGAGTCAGAGACAGTGTCTGACTTCTTGGTATGAATCCTTCTTGACAAGGAAACTTTGGATAAAGATTATAAATCTTCCTGAAGTTGTGATTCTTATCTTGAAGCTGAAGATATAAAAATGTTTCAGGATGAGAATACGTGTGTGTGTATATATATATATATATATATATATATATATATATATATGTATGTATGAGCATATGAATATCTTTGAGGTCTAGCTCTATAGTTATTTTATAAATATAAAAATATTGTATATCAGAGGCAGAAAGATGGCTCAACGGTTAAGAGTGCTCACCATCCTAGCAGAGGACTTGAGTTCAGTTTCCTGTACCCACTTAAAACCCACTTAGGGCAGCTCACAACAATCTTCCTGTAACAGGAGCTCCAGGGGAACCAGTGCCCTCTTCTGGCCTCTTCAAGCACAGCACTCACATTCTTGTAGGCCCAAACAGACATGCATACAAATACCAAATTGCAAATAAAACAAATCTTTATAAAGCAATACTTGCTTTTAAATTAAAATGTTCTAAGACATATCTCAGACTCCTCACTATGCAGAAAAACACACATTTCCAAATGAAGAATGGTATTAGACACTGTGGTCACATTTAATATTTGCTTTAAATACAAAATTACTATAATTTAAATATTAAGATCACTACAATAGCTTTCATTGTGAAACTTTTTATGCATTATTGAATTACAAATTTGCCTCCAACATTTTTTTTCTTTTTGTAAGTCATATCTCCTAACCCAGCAGTTTTTTCTTGGAAGGTGGTTATAAGTGTTAAAGTCTCTCAGGCCATCTCCCTATTTTTAATATGCACATATCCTTGTGGATCACACACACATATCTCACACTATTTTTTAAATCAACTATAACGTGAATTTTTGGAAATGTGATGTTAATGATGTATTTGTGATTTCTTAATATACACCAAATGTTACCACTATACCACGGCCTACAAATGCTTTAAATACCTAATGCGACATGTCACTGGAGTTAAGTACACACCATATTTAATGCAGTATAAAAATTTGTGCCTGCAGTCTCCCTGTAAGTCCCACAATATGGGGAGTAGGGACTACTTCTGACATGGACTCTGGCCCCTAAAATTGATCAATTTCTCCTGGCAGGGTGGCCTTACTAGGCCACAGAGGAAGAGGACACAGGCAGTCCAGATGAGACTTGATGGGTTGAGGTCAGATGTTAGGGGAGGAGAGCTCTCCTTTCTAAAGACTATCAGGGGGGAGGGAGAGGGGATGAGGGAGGGAGGGGGCTACAATCAGGATGTGAAGAATTCAAACTGTAGAACAAACAGGTAACTTATATTGCTAATCCCATTACATGGGAATAGCTTTGAGACTGGATGAGACATTAATGTATATGCATAGACAGTGCTTCCTGTTGGTCACAGAATGCATGTGATTTATTATTAGATGCCATTCTTCATATGGCATGAATAAAGATTTACAGATGTCTTTCTTCTGCTCATACAAAGAGCAGAGAACCAGTCTTAATTGTTCTGTGCATCCTGCATACCTCATACATTTAAAGTTTTAGGATGGTATAATACTTGTGAGAAATTACATGTTTTCAGATAAAAAGAACCAGTCACTGACACTGGATCAGACCTGACAGGATTTACTCCTCTCAGCATGCTGGACTCTGACCTCCTGCATCCTTCATGTTCCAGCACCAAGTGCTTCAGTTGCTGTTCCTCATCAGAACAAGATAGCTCCCAGGATAGCTTCAAAGAAAGCTTCCAATTCCAATTGGTCCAGCATTTCAGACAGTCTCACGCAGGACTCTAATTAAGCCTGGAATTTCTCAACATTTAAAAACTGGACCACAAATGCTATTTCTAGCTTGTTTTTTTTTTTTTTACCATTTCCCCAATTTTATTTGGGCCCCTACAAAGGTATCATTCATCCCAAATCAGCCAGAAGAAACCTTAAGAGAATGACACCCCATTTCCTTTAGGGAGGTTGGGTAGATTTTTGGTTGCTTTCTTGGGAGATAGATGTTTATTTTCATTGGGAGTTGGTTCTAAGTTATTATTATTGGTCTTATTTAGAGAGAAAACAAGGTTGGATTCAGGGATGTCTCTCTTTTCCTTTATCTTTCATTCTTAGGTCTGGAGATAGGGGTTGAAAAGAAAGAAGGGGGAATATAGAAATATATAGGGAAGATAGGACAAAAAGTAGATTATTGAATCAACTCCTCAATTTAATGCCTTAATTGTTACTCACAAGGTTAATTTTAATTCACTGGTATAGAATTTTGTATATAGATGCAAAATAAGTTTATTTTTAGATACAGTGGTATAGAATTCAAATTTAAGGTTATTTGTCACACACACTATATATAGATCATAGATATAGATATATACTCTAATATGAGGTAGTATTCCCTTATAACTCAATTATAATACCAGGTTTACTTCCAAGACTTTGACAGTGCTATTGCAAGCTGTTTAGGATGAGTAAGTTATACAAGCTAATTTTTAATTGATCAAATCATGGCCATATCAATTACTAGTCTATTTTTTATCACAAGAGTATACATCCTAGCTTTAACAGATAGATATGATTTTATAGACAGATAAGGTAAAATAGATAAGTTCTCCAAAAATCTCAGAGTCATGCAGAATATGGTATTTAAAGACGTTTTTATTATTTTAAAGATTCCTTAACAACGAGACAGGTTAACTCCTGGCAATACCCATCCTATCTCAAAGATGATGATGAACATCAAAGAACCTCCTTATGGAGATGGTGTCAAATGTGGCAAACAAGCCACTTGTTTCTACCACAGACAGAATTCTGCCTAAAAATAGGCAAGTTTGGATTCAGGCAGAGTCTACTGCCAAACTCTGCCAAGACAGGGTAAGCAAGTCCTCAACAGTTCTTGCCTCACACATATGTCTGTCAGATATGTTGGGCCAGAAGGCTGAAGATGATGCTCCAATGTTATAGAGAGTTTTGGGTGACTGTTCAGGTAACAAACTGTCCCTGTCATCTTCTTATTTTTGGAAGCTGGTAACCTGCACTCCCTGTTTACTCAGATAATTAATTTTATTTCTTCTCAAGTCTCTGATGGGGTTGAAGACCAGATAGTTTAGTTTTATAATCAAGCTTAGTTGTTCAGGCGTTAAGATGTTTTTAGGTCTAGATAGATGTTTTAAGTTGATAGAGATGAGATATTATAGATATTGACTTACATTCCGAATTTTAGATGGATGAAGATAGGAAAGACGTTTTCTTCAAGGGCGTAAATACAAATACCCAAAATACTATGAATATAGCATTTATATGATGCCTGATTGTTTCATAGCTCTTCTCGCTGTAGGTAGTATATATGTGTAATAATATAAATGTACGTGTAAAAAAATTAAAAATAAATCTTTGCATGACTAAATTTTGTACATTCTTTAAACATTACTGTTTCTATTTTTAGCAAGTTTTTCCACAGGAAAAACGAAATTATATGCTTGATTGTAAAAATAAGGAACGAATTAAATTGCTTCACAAAGTAAGAAAAAAAAAATCTACAGAAGCTTGAACCAAAAAAAAAAAAAAAAAAAAAGGAAAAGAAAAGAAAAGAAAGGTTACTTATTTCATAGTACTGAGGAGAGATAAAGAGGCTACCAACTTGAGAGGAAAGGGGACTTGGGTAGGGTGGGAGGGAGGGTAGTTGGGAGGGCTGGTGCAGGGAAAGGGGGCAGAAAGTGACGTAATTCTATTTACATTAAAAATCTTAAAAGATAGAATACAAAAAGTAAGGCATTATTTTAACTGTATGAATGACCAATTACAGGCATTTTCCTAGAGACAGCCAAGTAGAAGTATTTCTTAGACGGTATATATATTTTATATTTCAGTTTTATAGCTACAGGTTTTAATAGGAAAAAAAAAGTCACTTTTCACCTGGAATCAAGTTTTTAGTTAGAAACACATGAAATATTTCTTTTTCTCTAATTGGCAAATGAAGCTCAAGAAAATATGAAGCAAAAGTATTTCCCAACTCTCAAAGGAAATATAAAGTGAACCCAGACACCCCGCTTCCTGCTGCGTGGTGGGCTCAAGCCTTGCTACAATAATGTCTTCTAGTCCCACGCCACGGCGAATGCGAGCAGTCTTTAAGGTAATAAAAATAGAGACTGGCATGCAGCCCACCCCCAAGGTCTACTGTCTTCTGCTCCCTGGACATTGTCAATGGTGTTGCTCTGCTCTTCTTGCTCAATTCTGGGTTTTCACAAGTGCCCTTGTTTTTCTATTTTAACCTGAAGGCTTTGGATGAGCTCGGGCCCCCTAGGGATGAAATGTGAAATCCACAGACACCCAAAAGTCTCAACTGTTGGCCTTATCTGTAAGTGACTTGTTCCTTGTGATGCACTGGTGATTGTTCTTATTTAAGTATCTGAATACCTCACAACAGATACACACTAAGACTAAGATTTATCTTTTTTTTTTTCCCTAGTGGATCTCTTTAAAATGCAAAGCAACCCTGTTAAGTAATGTGTTATCTTATTGGTTTGAATGGATACATATATATTTGAATTAGCAAGTAGGAACTCAGTGTCAACACAGAGAAGCCATTTTAATTTTGAGAACCTAAGAGAGAATGGGGAAATATACAACATTATAATCTATTGAGAAATAGGCATTTCTCATAGAGTCACATCATCTTAAGAAATCCTCTTTTTGAGGCCAAAGAGACAACTCTGCAGTTGCAGACACTTGCTGCTTTGGGAAAGGAGTCGAGTTCAGTTCCCATCACCCACTTTGGGCAGCTCATGACCATCTGTAACTACAGCTCCAGGGGGACCTGACACCCTCTTTTAACCTCCCCAGACATGTGATATTTACTTTTTATCACACACATCATATACATGCATACAAATATGATAATAGGTATCAACAAAGAAATACCATCTTCTAATTAGATCAATAAGAAGGGAATGAACTGATAAAAGTCTTTTAAAAATATCTCCCTGTCAGTATCTTACCTAATATCAATTAGTTTAAAATATATATTATTTTTCTGATACATACACCAGATATATATACATATATATATGATATATGTATATATTCTGATACATACATCAGATATATATACATATATGATACATATATTTTTTCCTGATACATACATCAGAAGATCCATTATTAGAGTGGCAAATACAAATTCCAATGTTGCCACTGGTATAACTTCAGTTGAAGAGGTTCAGTGTAATTATTTTCAGAATCGTAGGCATCACAATAGCGCCACCATGTGGCAATTCTCTCTCGCCCCATTGGTGGGGGAGGAAGGAGCGTCTGGATACCCCTAGTGCAAGTCCCTTTTCGTGATATACACGGAGGGGGCCTTGCTGGCCATCAAGACTGCCTCTCTGCTTTACTCCAGCCAGGTCACTGAGGAGAATGCGGGGTACCGTGTGCTGGGACTCAGTCTTCCTACCCCTACCCCTCATCACACCTGCGTGGGTACCATGAAGAAGAGGCAGTTGTCCTTTAGGCTTAGCCTGCCCTCCTAGCATTACTAGGATTATGCTAGTTCCCTCCAGATTTCCTTCACGGGTGGGGTGTCCAGCTTCATACAGTTTCTTAGAGGACTGCCAATCACATATCTAAAGAGGTTTCTGGAGGTTCAACAGAACACAAGCATAAAACTCAGCTTATTTATATAACCCACATCATCCTGAAAAGACATTCCATCACAGGCCATTGATTAAAGAGTAGCCAACCAAGCCTCAGGTAAAACATATGACACTCTTGGAAAGGCCACTTGAGCAAAGTGGCATTCGTGCATATATACATACACACACATACATACCTATATACATACATACATGTGTGTTGGCACACACATGTCCAAGCACTATTCCTATTTCCAGATGTGCTGCTGTCTCATTATTGTGTAACATCTTCAGTGGTAGAAATCTACAAATGCTTACAACTGACAAAATGTGTATTCCACAAAAGGAGTATTCCATAAGAAGGCAGTGTCAAGCCTACTAGCTTTGACACCACACAGCCAACACACACCACACAGACAGGAACATGGGGGCACAAGGTGGCCAGTTTCATTTGGATGAACAGTGGGAGGTCTGCAGAGTTTCATGAAAGTGCCAAAACATATCAAAGAAATCTCAATGTGTCCAGTTATCCTTACATCATTCTCCTTACTTTGTGGTGCCTTCCTGAAGCTTTGTTACTAATGGAAGGCATAGTCCTGGACAAAAACTGATGTTGGTATTTTGAACTTATATGTTCTGTCTGTATTTTGTCACGGAAGTTACATGAACTGTTTTACATTATGAAGAAAATATGTAGATTAGCGATTTTAAAAGCATGTAAATATGTATTCTCTCTCAATAAGACACAGTTCACAACCATTACTTGCAGTTATTATAAAAATCATGCTCATCAATACACTGATCAAATTATCATATAATCAGACTCCTCAATTATTATCAATATGTTGCTCAAATTATCATCTATCCAGATTCATCAATACACTGATTTTTAAAAAAATAAGCTGTAAATTGAAACTTTTTTTTTAAATGATAGATTAGCACCGCCGAATATTCACTTCCCTCACAGGACAGGCATAAGACTCCCAGGTGTGGGTGAGAGAAGACAAGGCAAACTCAAGAAGATAAGAGTGTCGTAGGCATACACCAACTGATCTTCCCTCATGGAAAGCACGTCCATCAATACTAACCCTGTACTGATCACAGGATGTCCCTTGAACTAGGACATTGGCGTCAGCAAAGAGGCTGCACCGGAGGCAGTGAACGAGAAATTCCTGAACTTCTATGTGCTGTCCAGCTCTCATTCAGCCTCAGGGATAAACAGTTAAGAAAAGAACTGTTACGTCTAAAGAGTTTATTTTTGAGAATAAATCATTACTGCAAAGGAGAGCTTGTCTTCTTAGGAGGTTCAACTCTTCTGAAGTTATGTATGGGTCTGCCCGCTGGGATGCAGAGATGTGTCTCCAGGAGATCTCAAGTAAGGCTGACTCCCTGATGAAAATAGCTCATGCTTTGCACACAGCTACATGCAGAACACACAGGCATGCAAGCAGCCATGCACACACAGTAACACACACACACACATGCTCACACCTTCTCAATTTGTGTTCCTGTTCTCTTCTCTTTACAGTTGACTCTGAGAACTGTTTATGTTTCTTACTTAGCATGACTTCTTCTGATTTCTACTCTTCATACCTGTGTGCAATCACACCTGCCCCTCCTGTGTGACTCAGATGGCTGCCTCTTCTATTCAGTAGCTCTGAAAGAACTCCAAGACTCCACAAAATGCTCTTAGAGAACCCCTCACTCTGAGCTGCCCTGTGAGGAGGAACACAGGCGCAGGG
Source organism: Acomys percivali (assembly GCA_907169655.1). Lineage (NCBI taxonomy): Eukaryota > Metazoa > Chordata > Mammalia > Rodentia > Muridae > Acomys > Acomys percivali. The sequence goes on from OU015751.1 coordinate 10,752,521, forward strand.
GGGCCAAGGGTCTTGACTCAGGTTGAAAGCTACAAGCTAAGGAAGCAAATGAAATGGAATGGAGGTGGATAAGGAAAGAGAGAGGGCGTGGGGAGAGAGAGAGAGAGAGAGAGAGAGAGAGAGAGAGAGATCCAGGGAAGGGTACTTCATTGGAGGAGGAGAAAAGTTTAAAGGGCATATTTTGGACCTCCTGCCTCTGCCTTGTGGGGCATCTTGGAATTGACAACACATATGTGAGGAAGTGGATAAAGCCATCCAACATTATTCTATTACCACAAATGAGATTGGAAATGAAATGTAACGGCAGTCTCTCTGTGGAGCCAAACATTGCAAGCCTGGAATACTAACTGGTTCATTTATTTCGGTGATTACCATATGTGGTTCTGAAGCACTGAGCCCTGGTTTTTCCATGAGCCACCTTCTTAAAGTTAACTCTATCTTTCCACCCACAGTAGTCTCTCCACCTGGGTAGTTTTTAAGACGTTGACTTTACCACCAATACCACCACCCTCCCCCCCACCCATTAACAATATAATTTGCCAAAACTTAACAGTCATTTTGATCATTGCGGGGGGGGGCACTCATAATTTTTAGCTACTATTCAAGAGCCCAGCTTGGTTACACACTCTGTATGAACTTCTGTCATGTCTGAATCGCAGCCTGTTTTTACCACAAAGGTGTTACTTAACTGAAAACAGTCTAATATTTTACATTTAAGAAGAAAAAGAAAACTTTAAGCAAGTCTGAAAAAAGGAAAGATTATCACCATGCTTGCATTCTGCACATTGGAAAGAAGGAGGGAGGGAGAGAGAGAGAGAGAGAGAGAGAGAGAGAGAGAGAGAGAGAGAGAGACTATGAACACACTGTGTCCTTTATCCTACCCTTCTAAAAAGCCGCATCTTTCTTCTGCCTGCCAGTATGGAATCCTCCAACCCCCACTGACTTCATCTGGACGTTAAGCAAACTTGCTACAAGGAAACTTTTGGGGGAGAAGATGCTGAGCAGTGGTAGCAATTGTACATAACAGTGACATTTATTTCCCATCATTCTTGCCCACGGTAAACACATCCTTTAATAAACTACATCAAATCAAGTTAGACGTCACTAAAATCTCAAGATATCAACTTCTCTGGGAAGCTCGTAGCAGCTCCCAGCTCATGGCCACTGAAGGAGTTAGCATTTGGGCATTTGGGTAAGAGATGGAGGTCGTGCACCCTAAGGGGGTCCTAGGTCCCCTGCGTCCCTAAGAGGAGAGGTGGTAAGCAGAGAGGAGAGTGTGAGAACCAGGTCGCAGGAAACCAGACATGCTTTTGGATTTGGAGCTGGGCCTGAGAGTCAGCATCCCACCCACTTGCTTACCTTCAGGCTCCAGCGAGCACCGCGACGTCCTCCCTTACTGCTTCTGCAGCCACAGCTGCACGGATCCCTGACGCTGAGCCCTAGTCCTGCAGAGCGCGCCTGCCCCGCGCTGCGCTCTCCACTAGTTCCCAATTGAGAAGCAATCAGCAAGGTGATTAACATCCACTGTGCGGGCCCTGCGTCCCTGAACCTTGTAGCTCTTCTTCTCACGCTCACCCAGCTCCGTCGCACCGCAAAGGGTCACCCCGGGAGTCCCTGGCCGCAGATCCTTTCTGGTGCTCGCCGCGACCACACCGCTAGTGCCTGCCGCGCCTCTCACCCGCGCGCCTGGCGATCCTCTTACCCGCAGGCCTAGGGATACCGCTCGGGGAAGATCGATCCAAACGGCGGATTCCGGGGGTAAAGCAGAGAAACTTTGATGCTGCCGCTGCACACGCTGCTGGAGACGAAACCAAACAAGTTGCAAGTGCGGGTTCACAGAGGCGCCTTTCCGGGCTCCAAGAACAATCACCCGGCACTCGAGCCTAGGAGACAGCTCTGTGCTCCGCAGACTACCGCGGGCGCACCTCGCGGTCCTTGATCTGTGTGTGCAGTGGAAGGTCCAGGGATGCTTGAGGTTCACAGGCAGACGCGAGTGCCCAACGCGCCTCCTGCTGCCTAGTATACTAGGACCAGGCACTAGTGGGACCCAGACCCAATGCAGCGACCTGGCACAAAGGCGTCCGAGCTGTCGCCTATTGGAGCGGAGCAGCTTTCTCCCTCCCCGCAAAGTGACTGCTCCAAAGTCGAGTCTCTCCTGCGTAGGGACCTACACGTTTAAAGGCCCGAGAGGACGTCAGCCGCAGCTGGGCCCGCGGGTGAGCGCCAGATCTCCCCGCCCCACCGGTTGCAGCGCTCCACCGAGTCTGCTGCCAGGGCCGCGGAGAGCACCAGGCTCTGAGTGGGGGTGGGAGGGAGCGAGGGTGGCACACGGGGTCCGAGTCCCACGGGTCCTGCAGGGCGGCACCGCTCGTGGTGCGCTGGCAGTGCAGAAGGGGCACTTGCCGCTGCTCGCCGCGCCGCCCGCGCCGCTGCCTGGGTTGCCCAGGCGTTCAACACCTGGTTCTGGGAAAACACACTTTTCTGGTTTGCTCTTGAATCATCGCTGATTCATTTGGCAGAGCTCAAACCCACCGAGACATCTTTTTAACCTAAAAAAATTGATTTAGGCTGTCCTGTCTTGAAATTCCTATGAAGATGATACGCTAACTTCCCCCACTGTCTACTTCCCAACCCAGGGACAGTTAGTAGAAAATGCCCACGTGTTCAAACGTCCCATGCGCATCCAGCGCGCTATACCCAGACACAAACCCATGGCCAACGTACTTTTCAACATTCATCAATGACTTAAGAGCTTTTGCAGGGGGGAGTAGTATTCCAAAACCAAACGAAACCCAGCTTGCTTGCGTCAAATGACGTATCCCAAGGTTTCTGTAGCAATCCCCAAGTTGGCTGTGAAAAATAAAAATACCTCTGCAAAGTGTGTAAAATAACCGAGTCCATTTCACACTGATTTTAGGTTTTCAAGCACCATGACGTGATATTTTAAAGATATAGAGTCAAATTTAGCAGAGGCTAAATACATAACCGGGGAGGCAAAAATAAAATCCCCATTTCTAGCGCGTTTTCTTACATCCCCTTTAGGAAAAGTCAAGATCATCAAGGCTCCATCCTTGGTCTCTTATACCCTGTCCTCGGTCCCTGCAGATTCCCGGTATTAAGCTGAAAACGGCGAAGAACTCAAGATCTCAACACCAGAGGAATTGGAGGGGCGAGATCCAGGAGCTACTGGATTTTCTTCTCTGTGAACTCCCTTCATTGTATTCACTTGAAGCCTTTTAAAGCGACATCATGACAAATTCCTCCAGACAGCGGGCTCCTTTTTTATTCCACCTGTGCTGTCCCGCATGTCTCCCTCTAGCGGCCATCTCCGGGAATACATGGTCCATGGGCGCTAGCTCCCCCCACCTCGTAGCCTCCAACCTCCTTCCTAGTTCTTCTGTCTTCCCTACCCTCTTCCTCCTTCTCCCCTCCCTATCCTGTACCATCCTGAGGACCCTAGACCTAACAGCTTCCCCCTCTTTTGGGCCCTGACCATCAGGGTTCTGCCAGACTCTGAAAGAGCCTCACTATTGAAGTATTGGGCACTTAGGAAACAGTATTTTTGCTCCTAGTGGAGAACGATTTGGTGAGGGTGTCAGTCTGGGCTACGCAGCAGCCCCCGCCCACCCCTGTACCCCCCACTCCTTAAACAAGGACTTAAAGCAAGTGGAATAGCAAACAAAACATATCAACCTTGCAGATCAAGGTTAGTATTTATTTAAACACTTTGGTGTGAGAATAGCTAAATCAGGGGAAGTCAGAGGCAGCGTTCTTTCATTCTCTGAAACAGGGCTTCCTGGTTGAAGGAAGTACAGCCTAAAGGAATGCGGAAACCTGGATTCTGCATTCTGGCCAATGCTCACCCGCCTCCGGATGTCAGAAGCACGGTCCGATCCTGGCTAGTTTCACTCTTGAGCCAATGTTGTGAGAGAAGCTACTGATTGGGTGGACTATCCCCTCAGTTTGGACCAGGACCTGTGTAAAGCGGGCAGGAGGGTGGGGGAGGGGGGAGGGTCGACTACTAAAACACTCGAACAGCCACTAAGCCACCAATCTGTATTGCCCGGGTTTCCTAGAGCCACCCAGATAGAGATGAGACTAGGAGGCGGGGCAATAGTTGCTTTATCCCAATCATCATTAGGGAGGCGGAGCAATAGATGCTCTATCCCAGTCTTTAAGCCACCAGAAAAAGTTGGTGAAGCCAACCTCTAGGGACTAGGTGCACCAGCCTGTAGCACTCAGGAAGGAGAAACTTCCCCCAAAGTCCCCCAAGTGACAGCTCCGAGAGTCGCTGCCTGACACACCCCTCCCTCCCCCTCCCTCCCGGAAGCCTGTGTGCTGCGGAGCTGCTGGTTTGTTTCACAGGAAGAAAGACCCTCCAAATGGTCCGATTGCTAGTGGGAGGTTTTCTAGCCAGAAGGTCGCCCCTCCTCGCTCTACATAGCCCCCAAATGCCAGACGCTCAGCTGTCTCTGCTCATCTGTTTAGATCTGCCCAAGCCCTACTCGCTTACCATTCACGGCCCCACTGGGTGGTGATCTGAGTCACCAGTGCGCAAGCGCAGGTGCAGATGGGCGGCTGAGCGCAGGGGTGGGTCTAGAAGCAAATGTCCCTGCTTGTCTCTGGTGGGAAGTTTCAGAACTCGCCCTTCTTCATCCCTAAAGTCTTGGAGATGGAACTGGGAAGAGACAATTTCTTATTGGGGTGTGTGGAACTATAGCAAACTTGGAGGTCTGTCCGCATCCTCTGTGGCCCTGGAGACACACATTAAGGCAGAGCTTACAGGGAGGAACAGTGGGTCACAGAGGGGTTCTTGGTTCCTATGCCCCCACATTCTTCCTGATGACTGACTCTGTGTCTGCTCGCCTGTGTGGACCTGGTCCATCTGGCTAGATTTCCCTGCATGGTGCCCTGGATGACAATGACCTTCCTCTCAGAGGGGATGGCCTAAGGCCAGTCTAAGTAGCACTACACAAGGGTGCTTGGACATAATTCAGGGCTAGGAGGGAGGGTCACATTTTCTAGAGCACAGAGAACAAATGTCCAGTTTGCTTGGAACCGTGGGCGCCATCTACACTGGTGATCAATTACAATGGAACCTCCACTTCTGACCTAAAAATGCCTGTCTCTTCCCACATTTTAACAGCTACAAGAAACAAGCCTTGTAACATGGATAACTGTATACTTTATTTCCTCAAGGTAATAAATACATCACATTTTCTTTCCTAAATTAATAAAAATAATTTAAACAGTTTAATTACTTATTTAAATTAAATAAAACAACCATTTAAATGAAACTATTTAAATTAAGTAATAAAAATGCCCATAAGAAAGTTGCATAATTAAATAATTACATTGACATAATAGTTCACAGTATTGAATTCCCATTTATTAAACCTGCCGAGTTTGTGTGTGTGTGTGTGTGTGTGTGTGTGTGTTGTTTTTGTTTTGTACAAAATAAGCACAAGACAAATAATTTCCTGAGGTCTAGAATAAACTATGCATAACATTAAGCGAAAATGCTTCCTTTAAAATGCTCAGGGAGCCTGTACCTGCCGGCAGAACAGAACAGAGTGCCTGGAAATAGAGTCAGACATGCGCAGCTTGGTAGAGGAAGGGCCGCCACCCTACAGGGAAAAATAAAGCATCTTGCACATGAAAAGGACTCTTAGTCTTGAGCCCTCATGCCAGTTACAGAAATAAACTCAAGCTCAAATTAAAATTTGAGGGCAAAATCAGAAGCTGTAAAAATTCTAGAAAAAGACATAGGGAAAAATGTTTCAGAACTGAAATGGAAAAGGATGCATTTTGGCGAGGGTGGGGGGTGTAGGGTGGAAAGCCTGAAACACAGGAAACAAAAGTAAAAATAGATAAGTGGAATTACCTGAAGCTAAAATCTTGTCCATAGCAAAGGTAGCAACACAGTGAAGGGACACATTATAGAATGGTCTAGAATGTTTGCAAACCCTGAAAGGAAAAGTATCAGGACCCCCAAGTTCTCAGACCAAGTTCTCAGCACAAAGGAGATTTATTTTGCTCCAGAGGCACAGAGGGCAGGGATAAGGCACAAAGACAGGAGAGAGAGGAAAGAGGGAGCCGGATGGGGAAGGGGACAGGGGAACAGGACAGGGGAGGGGGACAGGGGAGGGGGACAGGGGAGGGGAACAGGGGAGGGGGACAGGGGAGGGGGAAGAAAGAGGAAAGGGAGAGATGAGGGGTATTTGTCCCAGAGTGGGACAGAGGGCTGCCTCTGGATAGAGGGGAGACAGACAAGGCACATAGGAAAACGGCAGTTTATAAAGGTGCAAGGGACACCCCCTGTTAGGTGAGGTGTTCAATTTTAATTGGGTGTGTTAATTAGGTGAGTCAAATGGGGCTTGGATTGCTGGACTTCAACACTTTGATAGCTGGAACTTGCTGATCAACCTCAAGAGGAGGGATGGGCCAGCTAAGGGAATAGACCTTGGGGAAGAGCTTCTGGAATGCAACCTAGCAGGTTTTTAGTAAAGCAGGGGGCACTGGAAAGAAAGGTAAGCCCTGTCATAGCGATGCTCACCATGTCTAGGCTGGCCATGGTCCATTCAGATTCCACAGCTATCTGACAAGGGGTTACTAGCCAGAATACATAAGGAGCTCTTTGCACCCAACAAGCCAAAATTGAACAGCTCAATGAAAAAAGAGAATAGACTGAGATAGCCATTTCTCAAAGAATGTGTGTGTGTGTGTGTGTGTGTGTGTGTGTGTGTGTGTGTGTGTGTACATGTGTGTATGGGGGTGTCCATGAAAAATGTTTAATGTCAACTGATCAGAGACATAAGTCAACTTTGCAGTGGGGTATCTCTTGGGTAGAAGAGAATAGCTCATAGAAAAGACTAAAGATGCATATAGACAATGGAAAAAGTTTGTCACTTGTGTCAACATAGAGGGAACTCAGGGAGACCTGAGGTTGAGTAGAATGACCCAGAACAGTGATGACACCTACACAGATTGAGCTCCCATGTGTACAGATTCCAAGAACGACGACCTCAGTGTTGATGTGGACATTGCTGCGGGGAGAGACAGGAAAGGCTGACAGCCAGCTGCAGTTCAAATCCCCACAGTACACACCCTCTGAGGACTGAGTATCTGTGACAGTGCTGTGCACTTCAAAAGCATGGGAGGAGTCTGGATGTTTCCACCACAAAAGCCAGGAAATCAAAGAGATTACCGTGAAGCTGGGCATAGTGGTGCAGGCCTTTAAATCCCTGCACTCAGGAGGCAGTGGCAGGTGGATCACTGTAGGTTCGAGGCCAGCTTGGTCTACAAATTGAGTTCAAGGCAGCCAAAGCTAACACAGAGAAACTCTGTCTCAGAAAAAAAAAAAAGAGAGAGATTACCTTGGTTTGAGCCCTGTGTAACACATATGTAACCCTATGTAACACATATGTAACACATAGTAAAAACGTAACACATGGCACATAATGTCATAGACTATGTTATCACATTCATATGTACAATGTTTATACTGTTATATATCCAATAAACTCAATTTTAAATTATAAATAATATATTTAAATAGATAATAATAGATAAATAAGAAATAGAATTTTTAAATGATAATTTTTTTAGAGAGGTAAAATCTATAAGGTTTAAATAGAAGTGTTTCAGTGCATATCAGCATTTCATGAGGTAAATTGTTGCAGTTGAGGAACCAATATTTTAAGAAATGTTCTTGTATAAGATGAAAAATGTGACATTTGTAGTAAAATTTTGAAGGTTAATATCCAATAATCAAATATTCTCTTTCAACATCATATTTTTACTGATTTTTGGGGGGAGTTTCATATCGTGCATGCCATCACACTCATTTCCCAGTCCTCACCTGTCCACCCTACCCTTGTGACACCCCTCCTGAAGGAAAATAAAAAATAAAATAAAGTAAGTCCAATTTGTGTTGTCTATCCTCACTGGAGCATAGTCAAACTCTCACTGGCCTGCCCCTTAAATAGAACTAACTGTTTCCCCTCCCACACTCCCACCAGAGCCATCAGTTGGGAAGAGCTAACATTAACATCCTTATTACACTAAGTGTGTTTGATGAGCAACGTCTTTCTAAAAAACCTGACATGAGATATATTAATTTCCCAACTTTAATTTGGATATGAGTCACACAATGGTACCACCCTAGCCATTTTAAACATGCAATCTGGAAGCTTTGCGCATATTAACATTGGTTAACAAATGACAAATATCTCCAGCATTTTCATTCTTGCAAAACCAAATGAGTTCTATATCCGTTTGACATATCGCCATTTTCAAATGATAATTATTCTTTATTCTTATGTGTATGTGTGTGTGTGTTTACATGAGTTCATGTACACTGCAGGCATGCAGTGCCCATGGTAGCCAAACGAGGGCATGGGATACCCTGGAACTGGAGCTACAGGTGTGAGCAGGTGTGTTGCTGCTGGAGACTGAACAACAGATATTTCTAATAAGGCTGCTATGGAATCAACTCCACAGTTATCACTGTTTGAGATCCGTCACTCAATTCCCTTGGGTAGGGAATCCCAGAGTGGGAACTCTCGACAGTTTGTTCTAAGGGGCTGATCGTGTCAAGTCTCTCAAAATTCAGACATTACAAATTCCAACAAGAATAAGGAAAAGGCCCCTAAGGCCACACCCTTGGAGGAGGGGCACTTTGTAGGTGCCAATAAACAGAGAGAAGCTATCCTTTGGAGATACCTTTGCCAGTCATTTTCCCAAGCCCCCAAATAGCTGAGCACATGGACAGTAGGACCTGAACTCAGGACATTAATCACAATAACAAAACAGGACACGAAGGAGGGAGAGATAAGGAGGTAGGCACCAGTAGCAGTTGGAACCCATGGTGGATGGATGTGGCCAAATACACTGTAGAGGTAACAAAATTTGCGTAGAATAAAGTTAACAATGCTTCAGACATAGAAGCCCTAATGCCCTGTGTGGCCTTGCTTAGACATGATGTTCCTAAAAGTCACTCATATAAATGAGAATGTCAGGACATTCTCCACAGTTGAGTGGAGAGTGAGGTATGACTTTCACACGTACTCTGGTGCCTCATATTTGACCATGTCCCCTGGAGGGGGAGACCTGGTGGCACTCAGAGGAAGGATAGTAGGCTACCAAGAAGAGACTTGATACCCTATGAGCATATACACGGGGAGGAAGTCCCCCTCAGGCATAGTCATAGGGGAGGGGAGTAAGGGGAAAATGGGAGGGAGGGAAGAATGGGAGGATACAAGGGATGGGATAACCATTGAGATATAACAAGAATAAATTAAATAAATAAATAAATAAATAAATAAATATAAATGAGAATGTCAAGGTTGGGCTCTGATTTGCTAGGACTAGAGTCCCTACAAGAAGACTTGGTGGAGAGGATGGGGGGGGCACGGGCAGGGGGGAAGGAGGGAGTGCCCTTTAGACCTTTCAGTACTCACCAGCTATGTGGAAGGCCAGGTATGGTTAAAGCTATAGTTGCTGTTCACCCAGGAAGAAAACCTTGACATTGGCATTCTTAGTTCCTTAGCTGCCTGTTCTCCAGCCCCTGGCATTTTGTCACAGCAGGTAGAAAAGGCAAATGTATCATGGAAATTCTCTCCTTGGTGACTGGACTGTCAAGCTGGCTTGCACAACAGACACTCTGGTGAGAATTATGGTTTCTTTAAAAACGCAGGAATGCAATGTGAATATGTTTTTGGGGGGTTTTGTCTGTCTGTCTGTCTGTCTGTCTGTCTGTCTGTCTGTCTGTTTAATCCCAGGTGTGGGATACAAGGCTGCTTCAGATTATCCACTACCGTTAACTGTAATTCACCTCATGCTCCTGAAGGGGCATGATTTTGCCGGCAGCAGATGGCTTACGTTTGGAATTCTGGGGGCTCTTGAGGGAAATAAATGCCAGAGCCCCAAGAGGAGCAGGAGGTGCTCTTAAGGAGGCTGCTGCTGCTGGTGGTGGTTACTATGGCTGCCGTTTGTGAAGCAGTCCTGAGTGAAAAGGCCAAAAGAAGAAATTGGATATCTTGAATATGAACTCAAAGTCCCTAATCAGAAGAAAGTAGTCTAAGGAGCCTACATCCCCATCTCCCATTCACTTCTTTCTCTCCTACCTAGTGTTGAGGGGTTGGAAAAGTTTGGGGTAGGAAAGGGTGTTAGATATAGGAATCCTTTAAAATAGCCCCACACTGTTTGACTGCTCCTACCAAGAGTACAAAGGGGCTCTTCCTCTCCACATCCTCACAAACACTTGTTCTCCCTGTTCATCCTTTTGAGGAGTCCTTTCAGCAGTTTGAGGCAGCATCCCCCGATAGGGAGGACTTGCCTTTGTTACAGCTGATGTCAAAGTGTATTGCTTGGGGCCAGTTTTCTCTTTGCAGTAATGTCTATTTATGTGGCTGTGGAGGTGACTCTGCAGTTGAGAGCATTGGTTGCTCTTACAGAAAGGATCTGAGTTCTGTTTCCAGTACCCGCACCATGGCTCACACCGTCCATAAGTCCAATTCCTCGGGATGTGAATCCCCCTTTTGGCCTTTGCAGGCAACAGGCACAGGCATGGTACACACAGATACATGCAGGCAGAGCACTCAGAAACGTAAGAAATAAAATCTTTTTTAAAAAATCAAGGATACGGCTTCGACCCATATTTAAAATATGCTTTTTGTTAAAATATGGCTGTTGTTATTTACAAACTCCAGGGGTTGCCCATATTTTTTTTTTGTAAGTATCTTTTTATGTTCTGTAGGTTTCCATTGCAGTCAGCTGAATGTGTTCACTAATGCTTACACATTTAAAAATGTATAATGCTATATGACTATACATGTCTTAAGTGCTAAGGATAATGTCTGTGGCTAACTCATGGCAGAGAGGTACTCTACCATGAATTATGTCCCCAGTGGAAGTCCCATGTAAATATGAATACTCAGATTCTCTTTCCTACCTTGAAGGCAGAACTGTCCACATTAACAAACTTCTCAAGATAAGATTTTTTCTGCTGAGCCATTTTCGGCTATGTATTAGTAACAAAATCATGCTCATTATTTTGTTCTGTGTTTTGAAACTGTTATTTCTGTACCTTTTTTATTATTGATATATTAATTGTAATAATCTCATTTTTTACAAAATTTAAAAATTCATCATTAGAGGAAAGTACTGTGTTAGTATAATGAGACCCCAAATATTTCATTTTAATGAATTGTACTTTTTCAATTTCAAAAATCAGCTTTATATTCATACACATCATAAATCCGCCCACTGTATGCATGTAGTTCAATTACCTCATTTGTAAAACTGCCTGGTCAGTTCCATAATTATTCATCAGAAGCAACTTGGTTTTTTTAATTATTTTTTTCTCTACATCAAAATGTAAGTTATGTTCTTTCACTGAAGATTGGGTGGAATAAAATCTAAAAATAATTAAAACAAACAAGTAACCCGCTTTCTGCATGGGCTGCAGAGGTGGCTCAGTGGTTAAGAAGCTGTGCTGTTCTCATAGAGGACCTGGTTCCCAGGATTCACAGCAGAGGCTCAGGACTGCCTGTAGCTCCAGCTGCTGGGCATCTGGCGTCTTCTTTCACATGCCCATACCCATACTTACGCATACACACACACACCCCAAAATAAATAAATCTTGCAAAACGCGTTGTGCCCGTTCACCTGAGTTAACTCCTCCAATCAGATGTATGCATTGTCGTCACACTAAACAGGTTTCAAAGCTGATGACAGTCCTCTGCTGTTCTTAGACTCGAAACATAATGGATTGTGAAGGCGCCATGCAGCACAGGTTCTTTCTGTTGTAGGCTGCGGTGAGATACTTATTCTCGATCCTTCTGCAAATTTTGGTCTCCACAGATTAATAAGCACAGTCAGGAATCCCAGCACTGGGGAAGCTGGGAAGGAAGAAGAGCCCCACCACCACCACCTTGCGTCACGTGGGATGCAAACAACTCCCGATAGTCCCGGTGCCCAGAGGAACCGGGTACTGAACAGAAGCAATAGAGATCAATGGCTCTAGTGCACTCAGTTCTGCTAAGGAGACCGGTCTCTTTAGAGGTCCCCTAGCTCACCTGCCCAGTCAGTGAGGAGTACAGGGTGTGGACTTCAGGCGCATTCACTCTCTACCTACAACCAGCTGAGACAAGTTACATCCAAAATACTTTCTCAAGCCCAGCTCCTAGTGGCTGGAGCCTCCTACCTGCAAAAAAGCAAAGCAGGGCCACCCAGGGCTTCAGGTGGTCCAAAACCAGCACTGTGGACACAGGTGGTTCATACCTAGCACTGTGGATGCAGTGGTCTACACTGTGGAGACAAGGATACTGCCATCTTATTCATTCGTTTACTCATTCATTTATTCACTCATTCATTTATTCATTTCCAGGATGGAGGACTGAGGCCAGGGTTTTGTGGATGTCCTGCCCCCTAAAATTTCCCACTATGGGACCCTATTGTAGCACCTAAGACTTATTTAAATTACTACGAAATATTCCATATGTGACCTAGTTTGTTTTTTTTTCCTTTGTTGCTGTGATAACACCATGGCAAAAGTAATATATCAGAAGGGTGTTTTAGTTTTCAGATTATGGTCTGTTATCATGCCAAGACAGGAGTTCAAGGCAAGAACCCAAAGCAGAAATCACAGAGGAGCACCGAATACTGGCTGACTCCTCTTGCTTGGTCAGCTACCTTTCTTCATACAGCCCAGCCCTACCTGGTAGGTGATGGCAGGCTCCTCCCACAGTGAACTGGGTCCTCCTGCATCAACTAGCAATCAAACTGATGGAGGAAGAGTATTCCTCTATTGAGATTCCTTCTTCCTGGGTGTGTCCACATTTATGTGAAGCTGACAAAAAGGGACTATGAGGGCATCTAAACAGAAACACCGTCTTTATCAGAATCCCTGTGAAAGTCTCAACAATCCTATTCATCCAAACTGGTGAAAAGGAAATAAGCGAGTTACCTGTTTGTATGTGCACTGCCCACAGGGCATCGTTTGGTATCAAGCACACCATATTCACATACAATCCACACTTCATACCTTCAAATCTGGTACAGTGAAAATATTCTTGATTTTACAATGTTGCACCATCTGTAGGAGAAGTTTGGGGTTTTTTTTTTTTTCTTTCAAATTTAGGTGATAATCTGTATATATGAACTATTAATGAGATTCAGGCTTTTCAACAAATGAGTATATTTTACAAGCTTATACTTTTTTTTTTTTTTTTGGTAAATCTTCCCAGTCATGTTTAAACATCTATATAATTTTAGGGTGAGAGACGTGTAAGAATAAACATCAAATGTGTCACTTCACATTAAATATGGTGAATTATTTAGTTTACTGTTTTTCACTTAAGGGAATACAAGTTAGTTCCATTATGTTGTGAGAGAGAGAGAGACAGAGAGAGAGAGAGAGAGAGAGAGAGAGAGAGAGAGAGAGAGAGAGAGAGAGAGAGAGAGAGAGAGAGAATGCTTTGCCTGGTATAAGTTTGCAATATTGAAGTGACTTTTTCAGGAAGACGTGGTCCCAGTAGTTTTAGAGGATGATGTTTAAACAATCCCAGAAAGCAGTTCATAGTAGAAGACATTTTCAAAACTTATTTGTAATAGTTTGCATGCTATCTTACTTTTTTCTTTTCTTTTTTTTCTTTTCTTTCTTTTTTTTTTTTTTTTTTTTTTTTTACTTATCTGGAGAAGCATCACCATCCACACAGAACACACTTTGCTTGAACAAGAGGTGAAAGGATTCCATCACTGCAGCTGATGTAAACCAATCAATGCAGATAACCACTGAAAGAGCTGAGTATAATTGAGAGGAATCATTATTACAAATCACAGTGACAGCAGCCACCATTTTAGGGGAAAAAATAGTTCAAATGCTGCAAACTAAAGCCCTAAGTGCAGTGGCCACATTGTATCAGCATAGAGTGGAGTGGAAAACTCTTGAGGTCACATCCTGCCTCTCTGTGGCTTGCCTCAGTGGGATAAGCAACAGCTGTGTCTGGTTAAATGTATGATAATTTCTTCTTTATGAAGAAAGACAGGTAGGTGGTGGTGGTACACACCTTTAATCCCAACACTTGGGAGGCAGAAGCAAATGGATCTCTGTGCATGTGAAGCCATCCTGGTCTATAAAGCAAGTTCCAGGGCAGCCCGGGTTACACTGAGAAACCCTGTCTTGAAAACAAACAAAAACCAACCACAACAGAAACCGAAACCAAAGCAAAGCAAATCAAACAAACAAAAAACTAACAAAACAAAAATATTACTAGGTCCTCTTTCATATCTATAATACAAAGTTTATGTAAACGTCATCATTTTGTTCCTTGTGTGTAAAACCACAGGTGTGTGCATGCCTTTCCTATTTGCCTTCTTCTCCCACAGTAAATGTCCCAGGCAGTTAATCTGCATAAGGCCTGAACTAAGAACCCTACTGTGAGCAGTCTCCTGCACCTAGTCAGCCATCCAGCCTGTAGTGCATCTGGTAACGACCTTGAACTCGGACTCTCCAGCCTGGGCCTCTAGTGCTAGAATTACAGGGAAGCAGGGCGAGGATGAGGTTCCAGGTTCCAGAGAACAAACCCAGGTCTTCTTGCAGATTAGGCTCCACCCACTGAAGTACAACTCCAGCCTTAGAGAGGTGCAATGCTTTAAAAATTGCTTTTTCTTATTTAGCTCCTAGTGCCCTAATACGGAGAAAAAGTCTTTTCTAAGAAGGACACTTCAGAAAAGTATAAATAGAATTTCTGGAGTGTGCTTGAAAAGCAATCATGCTTGGGAGTCTACTTAAAAGTTCCTCTGAGATCAGAGTTAAGCTAAAAAGATTGTTAGGCAAAGTAAAACATTTTAAATTGAAGGAAATATATTCATCTATGTTAATTTAAATAATAAAATCAAGCTTTGTTAATACAGTATAGGCTAAATTTGGTTATTCTTTACAGGGTAACTTCTGAAATGAAAAGAGCAAAAAAATACTCTTTCTCTTAAAATTCTCCAAGAATTTAATGCAAAGACCATATGCAATAAATTTATTCATGATAAACTCAAAGTGAAATGCAATAATTTGTATTTGCTTTAAATCTCAGCTCCTACTATAACTTTTTGAAATGTGCTTTGACAAGCCAAAGATGTTCTTGAATATTTGAGCAGTGTGTGCTAAAATGCATATTTTCTTGCCATCTTAAGTGACTGTCATGAAAAACAGATGTAAATAGCATCTGTTTCTGTGGCAGATCCCAGAATGCCTTTCCGTCCGGAAGCCTCCAGAAGCTCTCCGGGGACAGCAGCTCCCACCTGTGGTCCTGCAGCAGCAAGTGAGTGACAGAGATATGGCTTGCGGCAGTGTTTCTGCAATTATCAATTATACCAGCAGTACCACAATACAGGAATGATCCTAACGAGTCTCTTCTCCAGGTTATGTGTGTGCATTTTCAAGGCAGCCTTACATTCCCCAACTTACAGCCATCCAGCAAGGTTTAAAAACTCAGGATGGTCCAACTGGAATGCGCACTTCAGAACCTCTTCTTGGGTTCGGGCCCTCTCTTCTGAAGAATTTGTTACTCCTCATGAGCATGGGCCCTAAATCGTTTGTCTTGGCATGTTACTTTATAACCAGATGTCAACCAAAAGGGACCCTTGTCTTCACATTCATTTAAATAGCATGGCACTGTGGATTCTTGGCACGGCCCACGCCAAGGCTGGAAGCATAGATCAGCACCTGAAAAGGACAGACAAAGCATCAGGACATCAGGAGTGTCAGTGGTCTATGCTCTGGACCCTGTGAAGCTATAATCAATTATGGATTGAGACTGACAATGCATTAGACATTCTCTGTCAGCTAACATTAATGTTAAGACTATCTTAAATTATCTAGATGGTCTCAATGCGGGGAGGCAGAGGAGGAAGAAAGAAGGATGTTATGTGGGGTGCTCAATCTGAAGAGGCTGGTTTGGTTTTGAAAATGGAGGAGAGTGTGGGCCAATGGAGACTCATGCAACCTGAAAAAGGATGCGGTGGGCATTCCCCATGGAAGGTCTGCTTGGTATGATGGCTGTATTTAATCCCAGGGTGAGCCAAGTCAACGCCGATCCATAGACTGTGAGATGAAAAGGTTGTTGGAAAGCCACTAAGCTCGGAACTTGTCCACAGCAGCCACAGGAGTGTGAGGACCTGATCTGTGTCTCTGACTCAGAACGCATACTCACAATTCAGCTAGTGACTATGTGTGAGGGGAGGGTGTTCAAAGAGGCCAGATACCAGCTCCTTGGTAGTAAAACATAATTCAGAGAAGGCTTAATATTGGTTCTACTTTACTATATAAGAACACACATATCTTTTAAAGACTTTTAAGACAAAGGTGCGTGTTCGTGTGTGTGTGTGTGTGTGTGTGTGTGTGTGTGTTGTCACTTTATTTGCACAAAACAACAAAATCACTCTACATAACTCTAAGTAGATTATTTATGTATTTAGTTATCTGGTCAGCGTCACATTTCCTTCCTTTCAATATGCCTATGTATGCCCATGCATTTAAATAATGTGTTTGATCATAAATTTGCTAAGTGAAATACATTTAAACTAAGGATCACAATATAAAATCATAGGATCCAGACTTGAGATACAGCTCTGTGGAAGAAATCGCGCATAATGCACAGTAGGTCCTATGTTCAGTCCCCAACAACAACCTTGGACAAAGTAATAGGACTATAATGAAGTTGATATTTTGGGACAAGTATCCATATACGTTTATTTAATTTTACTTTCCAGAAAAAATAAAGCTTGGTTAGAAACCTGTGATCAAGAAGAAAGAAGGAGGAATAAAGAAAAAGAGAGGTAGGAGGGAAAGAGGTTAGAAAGCTATGAAGAAGCGATGAGGCTGAGGGGGAGCAAGATGAACATTCATTATTTAACACACAATGGGATTAAATATTAGAATACATTTATATCCTGTGACATCAGGACCGGACCTCCAACATGTTATTTTATTCAAATGTCCATTGTAGAGCCATCAGGCAGATAATTCTGTTTTCTTTATCCTGTCACTTTAAAATTCCATAACAGAATTCTAGAGTTTGGGCTTCTAACAGAGTTAAAAATTGTAGCCCTTTTAGACTATTCTATCAATAGAAAAATGGGAAAAAAATGGAGATTTTTAATTTATTTTTGTGGATATTTTATTTAGTTTTTGTGTGTGTGTGTGTGTGTGTGTGTGTGTGGGTTTGTCGTTGCTGCTGCTGCTGCTACTGCTACTGCTGCTGTTGTTGTTTGGTGGTGGTGGTGGTGGTGGTGGTGGTGGTGGTGGTGACAGAGTCTCATGTTGTGGCACAGGCTGCTACAGTCTTGAACGTAGATAGGAAGAATGAAGTCCAGGTCAGCAGTTGAGCAGAGTTGAGCCTCTTGGTGATAGTAAAGGACACTATGAGAGACAGCAAGACATCCTTGCACCCTCACCGTGTCAGCTCCCATTCTCAAGTCCAATATTAGGAGCTAATCCATTCTATCTTATCTTTGTTGTACTGCAATCTGTTTACCTTCCCATAATGAAACTTGTTTTTCTATTCAAACCAGTTCAAATTGAATTTATAATATTTTTTCAGCAGAAATATGCAAGCTAGTTGGAGAATACTAACCATAAAATTCCAACCTTTTACTATGCTAAGGCAGTGAGAAGCCCAGACTTCAGACTCTAGAAGAAACAGTTTTGGAGCATGAGAAAACAACATCTTCTGCCAAGTATGTACAGGATGGTAAATGGGAATTGGGCATCAAAGCTCAACAGGAAAGGGACTTGGGGCGAACTTACACATATTGGTTTAGAATGGTATGTCTCGACCTGTGGGTCACAATTCCTTTTGGGGTCACATATCAGACATCCTGTATATCAGCTATTTCTGTTAGGATTCTGAACAATAGCAAAATCACAGTTAGAAAGTAGCAACAAAATAATTTTATGCACAACATGAGGAGATGTATTAAGAGGTCACAACATTAGGAAGGTTGAGAACTACTGGTTTAGAACTTCAAGTATTCCACCTTACAAACACAAGTGAGAAATAAATACATTGGTCATTGTGAGGTCAGAAGTAGAGATGGAAATGTGAACTCCAGGCAACAAATCTATGTTTAGAAAGTAAACTTGCCCTTTGTATAGAAGTAACACTTTGAAATGATTCTAGATTCCTGTATGTTCATTAAAACATGTTGGGTACAATTCTTTAAAAACCCAGAATGTTCCACAAGGGAAAGGCAATTTGATCATACAGGAACAGGTAAGCCTCAAAGGATAACTACAGAGAAACAGACAGAGACCCACGAGAGATCACATGATCAAAACGGAGCTTTACATGTTCTGGTGCTAAAGGATAACATAAAGAAACAAGTTTAAAAGCACTCAAACAAAAGATAATAGGAATCCGAGCACTAATTTGCAACTGATCTCAAGAGCACATGATCCCTTTAATAGGTTCAAAATGAACTATTAGTAAATTTTAAGATAGACAGAATACAATTATAAGGCTGAAATCCAGAGATGAAGGAATAAAAATATAGACACATGCATAAAAAAAAAAAAAACCGAGAAACTTAGTGAAAAATATCAGCATCAACCAAAGATAAAAGTAGATTCAAAACACACAAAAGAAGAAGAAAAAAAAAAGGATCAATGGCTTTCTAGGGAGTCACAGTTTGGCAGCAACTTTATTTCTAAAAGAATGCTATAAAGACCTCAATACGCTGAACAGCAAATGACTTACTCAGAAAACCCATCCATCCTCATTTCTAAGCCAGAAGTAAAAATACATTGAAATAATTCCTTGTTAATGAGATGAATTTAACACATTTTAGGAAAAATAAACAAGCAGAGAAGATGCTCTCAATATGTCTGCCTAAAGAGAATATTGGAATGTATTAAAGTAAATAAAAAATATAGACATCAGCAGGGGGAGAAAGTGATGATGATGATGGTGGTGGTGGTGATGAGGATGATGATGAAGAGGAAGATGCATTGATTTCCATCATGGTGGTACATGATAGATGATGGAAGATGATAGATAGATAGATAGATAGATAGATAGATAGATAGATAATAGATAGATAGATAATAGATAGATAGATAGATAGACGATAGATAGATAGATGATATAAATTAGATAAAACATAGTGAAAGAGTTTAAGCCAGAACAAGAGATGAATAGATGACAGGCAGATAGTTGGTAGTTATCTATAGGTTATTGGTGACAGGTGAATAATAAGTAGCAGTGAGATGGTTTAAGCAAAAGCAAGAGATTTATAGATAAAGGGTAGGTAGAGAAATGTATGATAGACACAAAAATGGAAACATTATGGGTAATATATTTAAGGAGGGAGAGAGGCTATATATAGACTAGACTAGACTAGATAGAAGATGGATAAATAGACAGATGATAGATAGAAAGGGAGAGATGCTTAACGATAAATGATAGACATAGATGACAAAATAGATAGAGGCCAGGTAATAAATAGATGATAAGAACAGAGTAGGGAGATAGATATATATTGGTTGAATGATAAGTGATATATATAGGGAAATGGATTATAGACAGGTGATAGGCAGATATTAGTTAAAAGAGAGTTATAGCTAAGAGATAAATACATTATAAAATGACATCCATTTTGACTTAATAAAATGTTAATGAATGTAGTTATTAAATTCATATTGAATTAAATTAGAGAAATAAACAACATATAAGTGAAATAAAAATAATGTGAGTCATAGTTCTTATCACTGTTCATCGACTGACCAAAACAGTAATTTATATTATAACAATATAAATAAAGAGTTTGTGAAGCCTGCAGGATGACATGTACAACTAAGGAAGATTTTTAATAAGGTAAGAAGATGGGAGAGCTGCAGTAGTAGAAACATCTTCCATTTTTACACACTAAATCCATGAACAGAAAATTAGTGGTGTAGTTAACACAAATATATCAATTATCTCATTATCATTTAATTTCTTCAGCTACATCATGCTCTATCACAGAATACCCAAGATACAGGAATTTATAAAAACCATAAATCTATTACTTTTGGGCTGCTTGAAACACAAGACAATTTGCTAAAATTTTGAGGGATGTGTGTGCGTGTGTGTGTGTGTGTGTGTGTGTGTGTTCCACATATATGAATATAACCACAAAATATAACATGTTAGAGAAAAGGAAGCATATCCTCGGTTGAATCCCTTCCACAGGGCCTGAACTGAATGGTTACACAGGATTTCAAGGTAATTATAAAATATATAAAAGTTATTAATAGGTTCACAATTGTGTGAGCACTTACCTAATCTCTTGGATATTTGAAACCCAAAGACTTAACTGTACATTTCGTCACAGGAAAGTAAACTGTAAGAAATGACTGGGCATTTCAAAAATTGAACTGTGAGTTGAATTTATGCAGAGAAAGGGGGTGGGGTGAAACAGAAACTGAATGAGGAAGAGAGTAGTAATGAGAGAGAGAGAGAGAGAGAGAGAGAGAGAGAGAGAGAGAGAGAGAGAGAGAGAGAGAGAGAGGGAGAGAGAGAGAGGGAGAGGGGGGGGGGGGGGGGGGGGAGGAGGGGGGGAGGGAGGGGGGGAGGGGGGGAGGGAGTGGTCTGAAACAGGAAGGACAGCAGCACCAGAAAGGAAACAGTTTAATTCCAGAAGGAAGGTAGTTTATAGGAGCCACATCAGAGTTTTTCAAAGTTTAGAAACTCAACAGGACTCTAGTAGTGTTAACACAGAGAAAAACACCCTGATAATAAATAAAAGGCAGGAAAGCAACAGAGCAGTGTTAAAAGAAAACACAGGAATTTCAAAGCACCTGGGAAAAATTGAATCCTGACATGATAAAAATTACACTTGACTTCTCTTCAGAAACAGTGGGAAATGAAATGGTGGGATCATCTCTTTAACATGCTGATCATCAAAAAAAAAAAAAAATCTAATCTAATAAGATTTTCCTTCTAAACGCCCTTTAAAAATCAGTGTAAACTGGTGAACATATACAGAAACAAATTCAAAAGATTTGTACGGATATGGGCTGAAAATTGGTGTCAAATAAAATCAATGGCCTCCCCAAAAATAAGCAGAAAAATCGGGGATCCTAAAAACAGTACATAGGTCTGTGAATATATAGTATATTATCACATATTTTATTTAAATTTCCTTACAATCTGTGAAACATTGATAGAAAATTAACAAAGTGAATTATGGAGTATGTCTGTCTGTATCAGATAGATGTAGGCTGGCAGAAGGAATCAATGTGTGGAATTCACGCTGGGAACATCTTCACAGTGTAACAGGAAGCATTTTGAAGAAGGGCCAGGGTAAGTTAAGACTTTGAACCATAGTCTCTAGCAGCACTAAATATTATTAAACCAAGTTGTCATTAAAACTAAAGGGAATATAAATGTGGATAATAAGAATCCTTAACTGCAAATGGCAAGATTTTTAAAAAACCAAAAAGGCTCATATGTAGAAGTCAATTAGCAAAAGCAAATAAAATAAATTTTGTGGGCCTCAGTCGACATTAGATTTTTAAATCCTTCAATTAAAAGTGAAAAATTATAAACTTGAAAAAAATAATAACCACTTACATCCCTCCAATATGAATATTTAACCATAGAGGCCAGTGGCAGGAACTAAAACAGGAACCATGGGGGAATGCTGCTCTCTGGCTTGCTCAGGCTGCTTTCTTATTCAACCCAGAACCACCTGCCCATAATGGGTATTGTACACTCAGGATGAATAAACAAATTGGAATGCTGTGATTAAAGTGCAAATTAAACTATCAGAAGCATTAAAATATGGGTTTCGCAGGTAATTGATGAAGCAGAGAAAGTATAAATATATGTGGTAATTAGACTGGGTCTGTGGTAAAACTGAGGTCACTGCTGATTTATTTTTCCACGTCTGAAGTAAATTTGGAAACAAATGTGTTTAATAGCAATTAGTGTTTTATGATTTGTATATAGAGTCATGTATTTAAGACCCGAGGTCTCACTTTTCATTCTTAAAAAGCCATTTCCAACCTGTGTGTCTCTGAAGGGGGCAAGCCTGGACTGTGTGAACTTTCTGGTTGGAAAGCATTGTCTGTTTACCTGAAGTTGAAGTTGCACACTTCCGTATTTTTAAGAGCAACCACTTGTACTTTTGATGTAATGAATGTGGATAGAATATTAATTGATGATCTTAAAACATGATTCTGTGGAATATAAGCACTTAATATGATCATGTGCTAAGAACAATAATGACTCTATCAACCAGTCCCCATCAAAAGAAATACAGAAGTCTTACAATGTTAAACTATGAAGTACAGATTTCTTAACGGTTCTTATGGATTTGTTGGGATAGTAAAGCCATTCAATTTAATTTAATCTCCCCACCCAGGGCCATGGTACCCAAACTGTGTGGAAAAACTGAACTCTCTTGTGTCGTCACTGCAGTTGAAATTTTGACTGCTGCGCACCTGCCTCCATTTCTCCTCCGCAGTCTTGGATCATCTCATATCTAATGGTCCTGCTTGTTGCCTTCCAGGTGTTAGCACTGTGCCTTGATTTCCCTGACAGTTCTTCTCGCACTATGCTGTCTGCATGCATGCAAACTAATATGTCGAACTTCAAACCGAGAAATCAACCATTTAAACATAGGTAGCAATGGCTTCCATCTTACGGGAAAACTTCTCCCTACTGAGTCACACTTAGAAGTTGTGCTTCCTCTCTCTGATACCTCCAGTATCTCAGGCTACTTTTTAAACAGTGTTTAGTACTTCAGGCAGTGTGAAAGGCAGCATGAACTTACCCTTCTGTGTCCAAATTTCACAAGCAGCCTCAAATATCATGGAAGCTACAAATTTCTGGTGTTATTAGTAATTCAGAAAGCCACAGACAACTTGCTCCTGCCTTCACTCTTCTTGTGTGACCACAAGCAGAGATGAATCTATGCATTGTCGATGAGAGAACCACTGCAGCAGAAAAAAAAAAATTAACACTATGCCTTAAATACCACCTGGTAATATCAATTAGATAATAACCTGCATTGTGGTTACAAGGTTTTAACATTAAAAGCAAAACAAACAAACAAACAAACAAACAAAACAGGATGTTAGTCAAAGCCACAAGGAGAAAAGAAGTTTGTGGTAAAAGCAGAGGTGGCAATAATCATCTATTTTTCTATCTATCTGTTGAATATACAGATAGATATAAAGACTACATTCTAAAGGTGTTTATATTAGTTATATATCACATGATGAATTATACCCAATATGTGGTAGCTCTAACACAATAACCACTACTATGACATCAAAAATTCCGTGGGTCATGAGTCTGGGCTCAATGTAGCTGGTTCTACTAGGGGTGAGGTGCATGGCACAGACGTGATGTTTGTACAAAACTTAAAGCTCCACTCTTAACAGAAGACAGACCAACTTCAAACTCACTCTCAGTCCCTTGGGGGAGACCATTCTTCTAGGGTGGTTGGAGTCAGGAGGCTGTATAAGTCTGTACCCTGTGGGCATCTTAGGAACGCAGCTAACTTCAGTCAAATGTGCAAAGCACCCAAGGGAAATAAACAGAGTCCAATGAGACAAAAGTAATTGAAGTCTCAGCATGTGGCCTCTGTTCTACTTAATAGAAGTGACCTGCTGTGTCCTGTGATACACACACAAGGGATCATATGATGGCTGTGACCTCAAGGGGCTATGACCCTTGAGGTCTGGGCTAATAATCTTCCTATCACAGAAGGACAAATGAAGACTATTTGTCAATGAACTCTGAAATAATGAAAAAGGTCTCAGGAGACAATGAGACAGATTAATAAAGAAGCACATAGTTTAAGTTAGGTACACTGTTCATAGTAGTCATTAATGGTAAAATGTGACACGGTCATGCACAATAGTGTTTATACCAATGATATGTGTCTCCTGCTCCCTCTCTTCCCATGCTGGTCAGAGAAAGGTCACATGGCAACTAAGCGGGCTTCTTTTTTTTTTTCTATCAAGCAAAGGTATGGCAGCCTTATGAGTCCAATATACCTTTGTCCTTTTAAGTTTCTGTTCTGGTCCCAATAGCAAGTGCTGCTTGAGTGTCTGTGGAGAGCGATGCTGCAGAGCACTGGGACAGAGGTCTGCAGGCCGTGAACTAGTCCGTCTGAGACATCACCATGCTGCTAATGAAAGCTTCAGGATCTCTAGTTTCGTGAGTCTAGAATACATGGGATTGGACACGGAGCAGGAGCAGATAAGTATAAAAAAGAAGATTTTCGTCTTTTTCTGTTCTGTGAAAAGACCCACTCAAAATCTTAGAAGCTTCAGGATTCCTGGGGTTTGAGGCATCGTTGAAGAGAGTGAAGCTTGGCTGCCCTAACAGAAAGAGACGCACCAACAGAAGAGGCAAAAGAAACTCTTTCTGTTCTAGAGATGCAGATGTGAGCCAGAGACCAAGGGGGTGCAAGCATGGGGTTGATTGACAGCATGGCCCAGATTTTCCTTAAGCGCCTCCTGAAGGATGACAGCCCTGTTGGCCCCAGGAGACAAAGACAGACTTCTCACCACCACATCCTCGGCGTGGTGCTTATATACTGTTCTTATGCACTCTTTAAAATAATTATTGCAAAGTCACAACAAACTATTATGAAATATTGACTAGTAGTTTAGCTCAGATTTAAAAATAAATAAATAAGCTCTGTCACTAGGCGTGGTGGCGCACACCTTTAGTCGCAGCACTTCAGGAGGCTGAGGCAGGCAAATCGCTGTGAGTTCAAGGTCACCCAGGTCCACAAAGTGAGTCTAGGACAGCCAAGGCCACATAGTAAAACCCTATGAGGTCAAATCTAGGAATGTGCATTAAAAGATGAAAATCTGAAACCATGTTAAGTTACTCTGTCAACATGGAAACTATCATCAATGATAAGCACACTTACCTTTAGATTTTCACGTTTGCATTTATTCATGTGAAATAATTAGATGTGAAAAGGTTTTTTAAAACTATAGATTCACCACATGACATGTATATAAGAATATATTTGGTCTTGAACAACATTTTTTTGAAATAACACTATAAGCACCCCAGTAGCATCATATGAAACGACACATATAAAATCAGAATTAATATTTATGAAAAGAAATTGCAAGGCCTGTCACTTTTAGAAGAAATTTAAAAGAAATTTTAAGTGTTCATATATTATATCAGAGAAAAATCTATTTTCAATAAAAAAAAGGTTTATAACAGGCAGATATTTCTGAAAATCTGGAATCAAATTTGAACTAAAATATTTATGATGAAAAAGCAACATTGGGTCTAAATCACTTTTAATATGGTATTAGAGAAGATAAGATATCTCTTTATTTTCTAAAACAGAGTTGACAGAAATGCCATTATGGTTCTAAAAGTAAAAGCATTTTATGTACTTCTTTCACTATTCCAATACAGAATTCCACTGTGGTGAGTTTGTTGGTGAGTATTTCCCAAAGGAACAAAATGGGTTTTCAAAGGACAGATAGACGCAAGCAATTGGTTAGTGGAATTATAAAGGTGCCTTGATATCCATAGTCAGCAAGCTGGAGACCCAGAAAGCTGATGATGCAGCCAGGAGCCAGATCTTGGAAGAACTTGCTGCTTCTGATACAGTCGGCTGGTAGGAAAATGTTAGTGGCTGACACTAACATACGCGCAATTCCACTTTAAGCCTTTTTGTCATCATTTGTGCTTAAAAATGCACTTTAGTTTTACTTTCTGTGGTTTTGTAAATGTTTTTATTATTTCAGCTTTGTTCCAAAGTTCTCAGTTTTACTCACCTCATGCCCCTTTATGAGAAATGTTACATGGTATCCGGTATAAGTATTGGTAGATTTTTGCATTAAAAGTAATGCGGTGTCTTCAAGAGTGCCTGGACTAAGGAGGTCGCCAATCTCCAACGAGCTCTGGTTAAGTTCAATGGACCTCAAGATAAAATTAAAAGGTGTGGATATGGAAAAGGGACTTGTAGGAGTCGTAGGATATTAGGGGTGGAAGGAAGCTGAGCACTGGTGATGGAGGAGGGGAGAGCAGGTGTAGGAGAGAGATGATGGCTGGTGAGGTTCACTGTAATCAGAAAGGGCTGTATGCAAGTGTGGGTTTGCCAGACAACATATGCAACGCTTTAGAAACTAGCGTGCAATTATTTAGCACACATAGAGTATATATGTAATTATGTGCCCTAGATATAAAACCATGTAGTAAACAGGTGAAATTATATTTGTCAGGATTTAATAATGTGGGAAAAAGGCAAAGAAGTAAAGACCATTACAGGTGACATTACATCAACATTTACAGCAAGACATTATAGTTTATGGGTGACAAATGGATAAATATTTTACTTACAAAAGAAAACTTTATGAGACTCCAAAAAAATACACCCAGAAACATATAAGCAATACAGTCACTAATCTTCTGCATGACTGTTGTGAATAACTACAGTCCATGACACTGTGCACTTTTTAAAAACAAAGCTTTGGAAAATATGCCTCGTAGGTTCTTTGATTTATATAACAATTCTAAGACTCTATTATATTTCTTTTTATGTACTATTTGTATTTTTATTTAAAATTGGGTAAGCTGCATATCTTTTGATTACCGACTTATCAAGCTGAAACATTTAATTTGAAAGGTTCTCTAATACTCTGGCTTTCTTTGCCACTTGCAAATTCTTAATTCTTAATTACAAATCTACAAGGATGGAAACATGTTATGATCAAAAGTGCTCACTGAGACGATGCCATGAGGAAGGATTTGCAATTTTGCGCTTTCATTTGATTTTAGTTTATATTTAAACAGTTGTAAGTGCGCAGTGGCCACCCTACTGGACAAAGCAGTTATAAATGACTCACTGATAGCTCTGTTTGATCACCAGGGTGGCCAGAGCTTTGCGTCAGCATCTGGGACTACAACTGGCTGTCCATCATTGCCCTCCTTTCACCAGAATTCTGTCTGTGGGGTGCTCTTCCTTCTGATTCAGGGAACTAGAGCATCTTTCACCTTTTCTATACATGAATGTGTCCATCTTCTTTTATTTCACTGTATGCTTTTGTTTATAAGTGATCCTGAAAGTTCAGACTGATAGGACATCTATGATGTTTTATGGTTGTGAGCCTACCCTTTAATGGCTGTGCCATCTCTCCAGCCCAATAAGACATCGTTGAATGAATGAAGCTTTTTTTTTTTTTAACAGAGGTCATCATAATCCTTGTACTCTTTAACTACAGTGAAGCCAACTTCCTTATATATTTTTTTTTCTTTTCCTTAAGTCAAAAATAAACTCTTGAATTGTTTATGATCCATCACGACTAAGATGCGTGTTTTCTATGAAGTCCTCATTATGTTGATAAGTGTTTTCCTTGTTAGAATATTAAGAATTTACAAGTAGCAAAAAAAGCAGAGTATCAGAAAGATCTATAAAATTAAATGTTTGAACTTGATGTATCAGTAAATAGAAGATATGCTGCTCACACATGAATTTTAAACAAAATGCAAATGATCCAATTAGTAAGTTAAAATGTGTTTGTTTCCTTTTAAATAACTGCATTGATCTTTTCATCAAAATTATATCTTTTGAACAGCATTGTTTCATGGACAATGGGGCTTTCATGCCATCGAGGTATCTGGAATTTATAAAGAGCTAAGCTTTTGGGAGAACAATAAACATTATTCTTCTGCCAAATTTGAAAAAAAAAGGAAAATGTAGTGCCTTTAATAAAAACCTAGTATGAATATTAAATACATGTCAACTGTGAATGTGGCAATGCTACAGGTAAGCTCTGTTTTCTAATATATCCTCCAAAACTAATGCAGAGACAGGAAGACTTCTGTGGAATATCCCAGGTTAAATAAATATCAGAGAATATTATAGGCAAAGGGTTTTGATTATTTTTATCACCAGCTCTGAAATTATTAGGCAATGTAACACATCAGAAAATGTCTCCAAAAGGTGTTCTCAAATGTGCTTAAGCATCTCCAATCTTTATATTTTACTAACCACCACTTAACACCAGCATTGCACAAAGTGACCTTGTTTACCTAACTTTGATCCATTTATGATTTAGTAACTACAGACTTGATGGGCATTTTGAGAATATTTGACTATCCTAAGTCAACTCCTGTGGGCACGTTGAGAGTCTTTTGTGGAGAAATTCCTTGCTCGAGGAATGTTGAGAAATGGTAATGTTAGAAAAATAGGGATGAACATCCTGACAGGCTGGATGTTAAGGGTAAGAATGTAAAACGGATCACTACGAATAGTCACTACATCAAAATGAAGACCTCTTCACACAGTCATTCTGTCTAGGTCCCAAATCAATCGCAGGGGATCTGTGCTTCTGTTCACAGCCCCTTTCATCACTTAGAAAGGATTTCTAGCGTCCCCCGAAAGAATGAACTCTTGAGTTCTCTTTTTGAGATGGAGAAACGGGTCAGAATCATTGTTTTTCAAATAACAGCTCAACGTCTTCATGGAGATTTGCCTGCTACTATTGGCAGAAATTACCGACAAGGGCAGCATCACAGTCATATGCTGCTGAACTTAATTTAAAATTTTTCTAAGTGTGAAACTATTTGTGAGTACAAAGCCAATATTCTAACCATGTATGTAGAAAGGTCTTTGGGGAAAATGTGACTTTTTATTTATAATAACATGAAAATATTCACATAAGTTTATGTGTGAGCACATAAGTTTAGGCGTGGGCAGAGAAAGATTAAGCCAAGTATCTCTGAATGGTGGAGGTAGTCTCTGAGAAATGCTTCTATGGGTGTTTTGTGGTCTAAAGGTCATGTTACCTTCAGAAGTAGATAATGTGTACTGCTATAGTCTCCCCCCCCCGTGTGTGTGTGTGTGTGTGTGTGTGTCTGTGTGTGTCTGTGTGTGTATCCATGTGATCAGACAGCTCTGCATATATTCATAGCATATAGCATATGCTATTCTCCCTTTCTCTAGGATGTAATGACCACATGAGACCCAGCCAAGCTTAAGAAAAGTAATGCAATAAAGAGATGCATGAGTATTTCTACAGTGAATTTTAAAGCAGAGGCAGAAAGATATGTGCAAGTCACACAACAATTCCATATAGTTATTAAATAGTACTCACTATAGCCAACGTGTGAGAGCATCTTAGCTGCCCACTTACAGATAGATGAGTAAGGATTCTGATGTATGTATATGCAGAGAGTGTGAGTGTATGTGAGTTTGTGTGTGTGTGTTTGTGAGTGTGTGTGTGTATGTGTCTCGGTGTGTGTGTGTGTGTGTGTGTGTGCTGGGTGGGACATTAAATCAAGGTGGAGGGATAAGAAAACTGTTGTACATATATACTGTGTGTGTATGTTTTAGGGGGGTCATTAAATCATGGTTAATAGGTAAAAAGACTGTTGTATGTACCTTCTCTCTCTCTCTCTCTCTCTCTCTCTCTCTCTCTCTCTCTCTCTCT
>OU015751.1:10785524-10803826 GCA_907169655.1 Acomys percivali
ATAGATAGATAGATAGATAGATAGATAGATAGATAGATAGATAGATACACACAATATGGCAGATCCCATACCAGATTCCAGCCTCTATTTCTTGTTGTATCACAGTATAAGCCAAAGTATAATTTTATTTTATATAGCAACAAAATTTCCATTGTGGGAAATGGCCTTCATAGTATACACTAAGATCATATAAAATGAACTATCATTGATGCTAAGTGTTCGCTTCGAGAAGCTTAGTTTAATACCAGCATGCTGGCTGCATTCTTGTCTTCCTTCATGTTTGCCATAAAATAGAAATGATAAGACTGTAAGGAACACTGTAGCACATGGGCATGAAGTATGGGAGCTTGCTGACAATAATCTTAATGAACAACACACTAGAGATATTAAAAATATATGTTACTGTCTACTAACAGTCCAATACCCAAACATATTTATATTGTCTCTGCATTGGCATGCTAATCTAAACAGTGCTGTTATTTTAATTAACAAGACTCTGAAATCACACTCAATAAGAAATCTGAATGCTGTATTAAATCATCAATAAAATTCAACAGAAGCAAGAAGCAGAATAATTGCTGAAACTTAAAATGCCTTTGAAATTTTGATTGTGAAAAACTAATTAAAGTCAGCTGGGAAGTTTTATCATCCAGTACTTACATTCAGGACACAATGGGAGACTTGGCCACTGGCTCTCTGTGCGGAAAACTGGCTTTCACATGCATTTACTCTGAAATATATAAAGAATATGTAATTTTTAGACACTCTAGAATCATGTAATTAGATGTTGTAATTAGTCTTCTATATGTACTGCCTTGATGTAAATAATCTAAATTATCTCACTGATATTTTTTCAATTAAAGTTGTCAGAGGGTCTAATCTAAGTGAAGTAGGAAGAAAGTGGTTTTTTTTTTCAGAGTCAAGGAGGATGGTTGAATTTTCAAAACACAAGCAAACAAACAAACAAACAAAAAACAAAGGAGCAAGAATCCATAGAAGGAAAAGAAGCAAGTTGGACCAAGACGGCATTTGGATCTTGTCCTAGCGCACTTTCTGTTGCACTGATAAACACATGATTAAAAGCGATTTGGAGAGGAAAGGATTTAGTTTGACTTACAGGTCCCAGTTTATCATTGAGCTAAGTCAGGGTAGACACTCAAGGCCACAACTGGAGGCCAGAACCGAAGCCGGAAGCATGGGGGAGTGCTGCTCACTAGCTCTGTTCCCATGCCTGTTTCAGCCTGCTTTCTTACACAACCCAGGACCACTAGCTCAGCTGAGCTGGGCACTCCCACTTCTACCATTAATCAAGAAAATAGCTCACAGGCTTGCCCACTGGCCAATCTGACAGAGGCATTTCCTCAGCTGAGATGCTGTCTTCAAGATGTTGCTAGTTCCTGTCAAGTTAACAAAACCGTGAGAGACCCCAAACAGGTGGCTCACCCTGCATGGTTTTCAGTGCTTGCATTATTTTTCATCTTTGTTTTCTGCATGTGGCAGCTTAAATAAGATTGGCCCCAATAGGGTCATATATTTGAATGAATGCTTAGCCATCAGGGAACGGTACTATTTGACAAAGATTAGAAGGTGTGACCTTATTGGAGTATGTATGACCTTATTGAATAGAATGTGTCACAAAGGGTGGGATTTGAGATTTCTAAGGCCCCTTCCTGGTCTAGGCTCTCTTTTTCTCTCTTGGCCTAGGGTCAGAACATGGTTCTCAGCTACTTCCCAGGACAATGGGAGCTGCCATGCTCCCCACCGTGATGATAATAGTCTAAACCTCTGAGCCCAAATTAAATGCTTCCTTTTGTAAGAAACGCCTTGGTCATAGTGTCTCTTCACAGCAACAGAACACTGACCAAGACACTGCGTGATAGAAAAGTTGGGAAATAATGATTTCAGATTCTATTTTGCACTTTCTCAAATTTCAACTTTTATATGCCAAGATGAACTTTCCAGTTGCTTCGGCTTGGTTTCATTTAGATAGAGGGAGAAAAAAAAAAAACTTTCCCTTAGGGTAAAAGTGTCTGGAGGAATGCCAGCTTCGTGTAACGGCGCCACTATTCTGACAGGATGATAAGCCAATTATATAATCATCGTCCTGTGTGAATTGCTCTGTTGCATGTGGAATTGCAAACAACTATCTCTAGGTCTTGGTTTAGGTTAACTAATTCGTCTAACTGAAATTACTTATTAAATACCTATGAATCCTGTTCTGGAAGCTATGCCATGTACAAGGACACCACAGTGGAAACACTCAGAGCCCCTTTGCCCTCACACGATGCCCTGTGCGGTGTGGCAATAACTGGACTATAAATGAACAGAAAAGCCACCCTCCCTAAGTGTGTGAGACCAACAAGAGATCAAAATATGGAATGGTTAAGAGTACGTCTTCAGGTGCTGGAGAGATGGCTCAGTGGTTAAAAACACTGTCTGCTCTTCCAGAGGTCCTGAGTTCAATTCCCAGCAACCACATGGTGGCTCACAACCATCTATAATGAGATCTGGTGCCCTCTCCTCCTGGTGTGCAGGTGTACATGCAGGCAGAACACTGCATACGAAATAAATAAATCTTAAAAAAAAAAAAAGAATATGTCTTCAAATAACATAACAGGAGAAAAATCTCTGCAGAGAAGGTGCTTATGAGTGATGGAAAAAGCCAGCAAGCAACATTTTCTTTCTCTGAGTAGGAATGATTACGTCATGTCCAGTGAACTGAAAGTGTTCCTGGTCCAGGATGGAGAAGCAATCAGGCCGTGAGTGAACAGGAGGAGAGCCTGGAGGAGAGATTTTCATTTAAGTGTCATAATAGCTGTTTGTATCATTTCAAGCTCAGAAGCATTAGGATGGCATTTCTGTTTTAAGATGGTTTGCCCTGGCAGCCTTGTGGAGAATGATGTGGGAGGAACATGAAAACCTTTGAATTCACTAATGTGTTTAGACGCGGGTATTGAGAGGAAGGAAGACTTTAGGTTACTCAGTTTGGGAGCTTGAGTAGTTAATACTGACTGTAGCAGTAGGAGCTAGAACGGAGGAGATGCCTCTGTGCAAAAAAACAACTGCACTGGAAATAGAGAGGTCGGGGTGTGGCGCTGCAGCACAGTCCAGACACACAGATGGAAAGTAACAGGTAACGAGCTTTATGCACACAACTGAAAGCCAATGAGTAGAGAAACTGCTCTTGGAACAGTGTGGCTCATGCAGTTTTCACAGCATCAGCTTGGACTCTCAGGGTCTACACTGTGATTGGCCGTCCTGTCTCCTCACTGGAGAAGCATCTTCCTACGGGAAGGCCCTATTGATGCTAAGGAAGCTGCAAGTGCATCATGCTGTAACAAATGTGCCCCATTATCCTCAGAATAACCACCTCCTGTTCAATATTCCTCATTTCCTAAGACCGTAGCATTGCATTTACACTGTAAAGGGAATACTTTATGCATGAGGTCAGAGATGCCAAATGCATCTGAAGATATAAAGACAGTGTAGCCAATTTGTTAGCAGTGTTTTATTTCAAATGGAAAGAAGGTTTAAAAAAATTAACAGTTACAATTAACCTATGAAAGTTTCCTTCAAGGTGACAAAATGTCTTCATTGTCATTATACTCAATAATTAGGAGAACATCTGAACAAAATGTGTAAATGCTCAAGTGTAGGAGCTGGAGAGATGGCTCAGTGGTTTAGAGCACTGCCTGCTCTTCCAGTGGTCCTGAGTTCAATTCCCATCAACCACATGTTGGCTCACAACCATCTACAGTGTGATCTGATGCCCTCTTCTGCAGATGAAAGGCTCATATACAATAAATAATAAATAAATAAATCTTTAAATGCTCAAGTGTAATTATATAGAAGTAACACCTTGCATAATCATATACAAAAGAAATACTCATAAAAGAAGTATTTATTAATATGTGCCTAAGTTGTGACATGATGGTGCAGTTTGAGCATTTATTTCAATTCTCTGAGACCTTGATTACTGAACAAACATGATGCAAAATACAAAGTGATGCAATTTGTTAACAGAATTACACATACATAAATGAGGTTCTACGTACATGGTACAGAGTGGACACTTGATAGATATTGTAGAATAAGTTAAATACTTAAGACAATATAATTCTACTTTTGATAATTTTGGCTAACAGTGTACCTATTCCTGGAAAAGTCTCAGAAAATACATTATTGTGATTTTCTTTGGGTGGTGAAATCTAAAAAATATGACTTTATATTGAAATTTAAATTTCTATTCTTAGGAAGAATAAAGTTCCCAAGAATTGTTATATATTCCAAGTAAAAGAGATTGGTAGTTTCAGACCTCAAGGCGTTGAAAATTCAATTGATGTGTTTTATAGAATTCCTAATGGGAAGAAGCCTGAAAGAAAATATTCAGGTTTAAATGTAAATGTAAAGCGTTTTATTTATTTAACAAGTTATCAAGTCCCATGCATACCGATGACACTTTAGAATAACTGTAGCATTGCAGGTTGTGCTGGAGATAACATCATTGGACCAAATACTTTAGAATTTCCTTTTGAAATAACACACTTAATATGTGGCATACCCATCTTGCACACATGTGTAGTATTTGAACTAATCTTTTTAAAAATAAAATAAATTTTTGACTAATGTTTTGGTCATTCCATCCCTCTTATTCAAAAACATAAGACAAAGACTTGACAAGATTAAGTAACTATAATTACATTTGCCACAAAATAATGGAGAGACTCCAAATGAGGTACGTTTGTGACATATTTTGGCAACGACCATGTCATCAATGTAGAGACATGACTAGCTGGTACAACCCAAACCCTCAGAAGACACTAAGGCATTTATTTTTGCACGTGAATGACCCAGTTTGCATTTGTGCTCAATCGTAAACCCAGTTGCAACAGTATTGAGAAGTGAGGCTGAACTCTTAGGGGTGATGACACAGTGACAGCTGTGTCCTGCTGGGTGGACTTGGTAAAGCTCAGGGTCCACTCATCTGTTTCTTCTGCCCTATGCAGGTGGCATTCACTCCTTCCAGAAGGGTGGCCCTCCCCAAACCTAAAATTCAATCTTGGATTTTTTTTTTTTCCCTCCCAAACTACAAGGAACAAATCTCTGTTGTTTATAGGTTGATTTCCCAGTGCCAGATATTTTGTTACAGTGACGTTCTTTTTTGGACTCAGCAACGGATGAAAATAAGGAGACCTCAGCCTGCATTAAGAGTGTGAGAAACAGACTTCCCGGGAGTCAGGCTTCCGTGAGACATAGCCTTTATTTGGGAAGAACAAATGCAATTCAAACCTGTGGGGAGTGGGTAGAGGCTTTCAGCGTGAGTGCGCATCATTGGCTGAGTCCAAAGGTGTTGGGAATCCCTTATTTGCATTCCAGATGCTTGCTGGACATAACTGTAGAAGGAGAGGGGAAGTTTAAACTGTAAACTGGCCTTAAGGCTACATGACCAGCTCAGGGGTGGCCAAGGTGAGGGTGATAAGGCTACTTTTGCTGGGATGTGTAGGCCCAGAAGAGGGAGGGGATGATCCTACTCCTGCTGGTCTCAAGATGAGATCGATGGTATTTGGACATGCCTTGACCTCATTCTTGATCCAGGGATGGCTTCCCTGGTTGCTTGGCTTTTCAGCTCCATGGTGATGAATGGACTTAGTCATAAAAGTAGTGCTCCTGTAAGTAACTATTCAAATACTTGTTATCATCTCTGTCACCTAGAAGACCAGTGACAACAAATGCTGGTGAAGATGAAAGGAAAAAGAAACCTCTTTTCACTGCTTGAACTGCTGGCTCAAATTGAAGCTGGGGTAGCCATTAGTGGAACTCTGATAGATGCTTTTAAACATACTAACATGGTTAGTTTACTGTTAGGATTTGGGGGTTTCCACCTATTGTTAAATTTCTTAGGGATGATAGTATAATTGGAAATAAATAAAGTATTAGGTATGATTTCAAGTTCACTTTATATTACCATACAGCACTTTATTTGTTATTTAGTGGCAGCCTGGGAATTTTTCACTATATGTTAACCAATAATTTGTCTTGATTTTATTCAAGTCATTCCATCCTGTTTCACGGTTAGTATGTGTCCCCAACTTTTTCATTTATGTTAATATGGTGACAACAGTAATTTGTCATTCATGACACTGATGCCCTTTATCTGAGTTATCCATGAGCCACAGTCACCTAGAACATTTTAGTAATTAAAATTTTGACCCTACTGAATGTATTAGTTCAATTAGTAACAAGAGAATTAAACTAGTTTTCTGGTATTTGCCCCTTTTGAGCCTGCTTGCTTTCTATCTCCCTAGCCCTCTTGCCCTCTCTGCCTTTTTCTCTCTCCTCTTTTTCCACATGGATCCACATATTTTGCTCATAATTTTTTTTCCCTTTTTGTTGAAGAAACTTTTTTCTTTAAAAGCATTTCTTTCAAAGTTCATTTGTTGTACCGAAGTGTCTTCAATTTG
The DNA here is from genome assembly GCA_907169655.1 of Acomys percivali. Taxonomy (NCBI): domain Eukaryota; kingdom Metazoa; phylum Chordata; class Mammalia; order Rodentia; family Muridae; genus Acomys; species Acomys percivali. The sequence goes on from OU015751.1 coordinate 10,791,986, forward strand.
TATATCTCCAACAGTCTTTCTACTGAACACTTATAGAATAGATTTCATTGCGGATGCTGTTTTAAGTTGTCAAACTGGAGAGCCATGCATTGTAGGTCTGCTTCATCTGTCAGACTAAAAAGATAGAGATAACCTTGTGAATATAGTTGTATAATACAGTGCAGTGGAGATAAACATGCTTTTGTTTTAATCTCAAGTGTGGGATGAGGAGCGGACTTGTGAGACAGCAAGTGATGTTTATCCCCCGGAAGACTAACCACTTCGTGGAGGCGGGTTGGGGGGGACTTGGTTTTTGCCAGCTTTAAAACATCCTAGCACTGACTCTGAGAGGATATGAGCCCAAAACAGGAGGCATGGCGTTTTTTTCAGTCTTGGAATTGTTTGGCTGTTCATCGCTCCACTTTGAGACACTCCTAGAGAGAACCACTCCAGGGAAGGCTTCAAAGCTTTGGGCTCTGGCTGAGGCTCCAGGTTCTGGTTGCTCCAGGTTCCAGCAGCAATTTTTGGTAGAATTGCTGGTCCTGCTGACTATGCCAGGGGAATTGTTCTCAGGAACTGAAACTCAGAAGGTTACATTCTTGTTCTCAATCTCCCATCCCTCCTGTTTAGGGTAGTCAGGTTGTAAGGGAGGTGCATTCCTTTAATAAATTCATAATAAAGTATAATTGTTAAGGAAACTGAGCATACAATACAGGTTTTATGGTTATGCTATAACTCGTATTGCTGGTAGGTGTGTATGAGTAAGTATATATAGTTAACATGTTAAATTTTGCTTCTGGTTCTGTTTGTAAGTATAAATAGTTATTGTATCTCTTCAGGTACTTATTTGTTATTTTCAACATTTTTTTTATTATTTGTGTCAAAAAGAGTAGTTCCTTGACTCACACCACTACATGGTGAAATATTTAGCTTTTTTATACTTTTAAGTAATTCCTTAATGATTATTCTGTGCATTATATCGGTTATGCTGCTTAAACTATCCGGCACACTTGGAATGAAGATTTCTGGCAGTATTCTTGGTGAGATAATCTGAATTTCCTCTGCCGGGAAGAATAATAGTGTATACTCCTCCTAGAAGATGATGAGTCAGCACAATAGGGATAATAAAGTGTCCTTACGTAGAAAGGGAAATTTTTCTTCATATATAAACATAAACATGTACATTATTTCTCTTTGTAAGTATTAATCTTATGAGTCATATTTATATTGGATTTCTCTCATTTTTCTGTTGATATGTAGTACTTTGTCTATTCTGGCTGTTAATCTTTTGTTTGTGTTCACTGTACATGAAAGAATATAAAGTTTTATGTTTCTTCTTGTCTCGGTTTTGTGCCAGGGCTCACTTGTTACCATCTGTCACTTTATACAAGGGACATAATCTCCTGTTTCTTTGTGGCAATAAGTCTATATTTCAGCTGCATATTAGCTGCTTCTTCATGTCAGGAACAGAGCCGCAGATCATTCCTCTTCCCTGGAGGTGAGAATATATTTTCGTGAGAGCTAGAACTGATTCCAATGTGTGTGTGTGTGTGTGTGTGTGTGTGTGTGTGTGTGTGTGTGTGTTTACATGTGTGTCTGTGTATATGCATGTGTGGTAGTGAGTTTATGTGTTTGTGTGTATGTATGTATATATGTGTGTGCATGTGTGTATCTCCCGTGTGCCTGTGTGTTTATGTGTGTGTCGGTGTGCATGTGTTTGTTCATGTGTGTGTGTGCATGTGTATATGTGTGCATATGTATGTGTTTGTGTGTATGTCTGTGTATGTGTGTGTTATCTTCTTGAAGAATCAAGAATCTTAAAATTTTGTTTCTGTATATCAGAAACAGTAATAGTATGGTTTTTCTTCAACATAGTTTTTAAATACTCCATTCCACAGCATCCTCCCACAAAAAAATAGAATCCAATCAGTCCATGCTAAGCCTGAGAATCAGACATCTTTCAGGAGGACTTCCATCATTAAGGATGACTTTCCATCCGGTTTGCACAGCGTTTGCCTCTAACGGCACTAATCTTGCTGCAGGAGAAGTTAATGTTTTTCTGGTTACCTCCTCCTCTGTCAAATGTTTGTAACCGTATTTGATTCTTTCACTGGGGCATTTCTGCTGGAGTTCATGTGCTCTTCTTCTTTTGGCAGGAACCAGTCTTCATGTTTCTGAGTTTATCACAGGCACACCACGGGGCTTCTCCCTATGGGAAGCAGTGTGTATCCTTATAGCAATGAGCAGTAACTCCAACTTAAGTACTACAACAACTTCACATGTAAACAGCCATAAAATATCATTCTTAAAGTGTATTTGTGTTTCTCAACCGAAGAACGGATAAAGAACCTGTGGTACATTTACACAACGGAATACTGCTCAGCTATTAAAAGAAGGACACCATGAAATCTGCAGGCAAATGGACGAAATTAGAAAATACCATCTAGAGTGAGGTAACCCAGACCCAGAAAGACACGTGTGGTATGTGTTCACTTATAAGTGGCTCTTAGCCATATAGTACAGGATAAACATACGAAAAAACAGATCCGAAAAAAATCACTTTGCAAGCAGTTCATTGTTGCTTTGGATGGGAAAAGTTGAACGGAGCAGGCAAAGACAGCAGGAAAGGTACCTCGCCAGCCTGTAGCTCCTGAGGCTGCCTCTGTCCTTTCACTTCTAACTCCAGGATGTGTTTCAAACCCTCCTGAAAGCACATTTAATCCAGGCCAAAAATCCACAGTGGATCCAACAACTGTGCCACTCAACAGAGTAACTTGGATTTAAAGATGTATCCACAACACATGGTAAGAATTAATCCCAAGTATCCAGTTAAAGTGACCCAGGCACTAACTCTGTCAGGTTATTCCCAAGGCTGAGATGCTCAATGCCCTACGGAGTGGGGGTTGGATGTCAGCAAATGCACTGCCTCTTCTTGAATATCCTAGAAAAAAAAAGGCATTAGCACTACAAGAATAACTTTTAATATCTACTGGAGATCTAACGAAAACTAAACAGGACCAGCTTTTATTTTTGTATCTCAGTATAATTAAAGGCTTTCTTATATAAAAATCTGTTGCTCTTGGAGACACTCTCGAAAAAGTAGGTAGGTTATCTTTGTTAATTAAAACTAAGATTTAATTAATCATTTAGAAGTTTTTCTATAACTAATGGGAAAACTGTACTATGTAATTTGAGATTCCTGAACTTGGCTATGTTGCCAGTACTAACCTAACACACATGAAAACATCATGCATGCCCATTAAAAATTTAAATAGATATATTTATATAGTAAAATAATTCTTCATGGCAAAATATTTCTCTTTTTTTTCAGTTTTGTGTCATATCTTTCTAACTTCTCAAAAACTCATGTTTCTGGCTTTAACGCAGGCATTCCACACGGCTTCTCTTTATGGGAAGCAGCATGTACCTTGTAGCAAGGAGCATTAACTCTTATTTAAATACCACAACAGCTTCACATATAAACAGCCATAAAACATTCTGCAAACAGTTCGTTGCTGTTTTAATTTTGCCTATTTGAGTTTTAAAGAATGAAATTTCTCTGAAAGCACAGGAGGAAAAAAATGGACACCCCACAGGACTCAGAATTAACTGCAACGTTTGTATCTATTATTTTCGTTACACTGGAAACAAATGAGTCACACAGGCAGGAGGCGGAACATTTGGTGAAAGCAACACTGAGTCAGCTTGCTGTTGGGAGAGAGACACAAGGCTTGGCAAAGGCCTCACCCCCATGGTGCTTGGCTAACCTTAGGGAAGCCAATGGTGTGTGGTGGCCACATGAAAATTTAGGAGTACTCAAATCCCACTACAAGAATTGCAGGGTAACCAAGTATTGAGTTGCAAAATTCCCTTAGCAGTGCTGCCCTTCCTTGGTCTGACACTCTTGAGCTAAATGGAAATGCTTTTTCCCAAATGAGGACACACTGTCGATGCTGTTTTTATTTTACAGGTACTCATTTCATTATGTTGAGACAGAGCTAAAAATATTTAAATAGAAGGTGCTTGGAGTTTATACAGTTTTACAGTTTTTTTCTTTTTTTACTTTTAATTTTTTTACATACACATTTATATTATTATGCATATATACAGTAAACTACCTGCATTGAGAAGAATCATGAAATGATTAGGAATTATGTAACTGTTACATTCTTAGTGTTTTGGCTATTTGTATTTGGCAGCCTTAAAGAAAGCATCTTTCCTATCTTGGTGCATCTAAAATTCTGATTGTAAACCGATATCTATCATATCTTGCCATTATCAACTTAAAACATCTATCTAGACCTAAAAACATCTTAATCCCTAACCAACTAAGCTTAATTGTAAGACTAAACTATCTAGTCTTCAACCCCATCAGAGGCTTAAGAAGGAATAAAATGAATTCAGATGTTATTTCATTGCTCTCTCACTTAGGAATGTTACTAAGTAGTTTAAGTGAAGTTGAGTAGTTAGCTTAAATGAATCACTATGTTGTCTTTGGTAAAAGTGTTATCTGCAAAATTTTGAATTTGTGCATTATAAAAAACAATACAGTTGAAGTTTATATTTTCTCACAAAACAGAATATTTTATGCTGCTTCAAACTTTCATTTTTTTTTTCTGTGTCACAAATGTACCAATCACTTTGACTTGTTGCTTGTTGTGGTGGTTTGAATAAGAATGCCACCATAGGCTAATACATTTGAATGTTTGGTCATTAGGGAGTGGGACTACTTGAGTGGTATTAGGAGCCCTGGCCTTGTTGGAGGAAGTGTGTCACTGGAGGTAGGCTTTGAGGTTTCAATGCTCAAGCCAGGCCCAGTTTTCTCTCTGCCCCTGCCCCTGCCCCTGCCCCTGCCTCTCTCTCTCTCTCTCTCTCTCTCTCTCTCTCTCTCTCTCTCTCTCTCTCTCTCTCGCTCTCTCGCTCTCTCGCTCTCTCGCTCTCTCGCTCTCTCGCTCTCTCGCTCTCTCGCTCTCTCGCTCTCTCGCTCTCTGTCTCCCATCCTGTCAATCCTTATGGAACACTCTCAGTTAACTTTCCAGCACCATGTCTGCTTATGTGTCATTATGTTTCAAGCCATAATAATAATGGGCTAACGCTCAATTAAATGCACTCCTTTATAAGAGTTGCCATGGTCATAGTGTCTCACCACAGCAACAGAACACTCACTAAGACACCTGTGTATGTGGCTGACAGACAAGTAAATCTCACAAAGGGATGTTATTTCTTTTTCTTTTTTCTTTTTGGTTTTTCGATACAGGATCTTTCTGTGTAGCCTCGGCTGTCCTGGACTCACTCTGTAGACCAGGCTGGCCTTGAACTCACAGCAATCCGCCTGCCTCTGCCTCCCCAGTGCTGTGATTTAAGGCATGCACCACTACTCCCGGCTACAAGGGATGTTATTAAAACTAGAATAGAAGGATGCAGTATTTTGGAAAAATGATAGGGCAAAAGCTAAGTCTTAAAATTGAAATCAGCTAAGAGATTTACCCTTTGTATTTAAACCATGTTTGGTTTAAACCTTCCAGTCTGTTGTTATGGTAAGACAACTATTTCTATCTGATGTGACCATTTAGACAGGAAAAAAATACTTGTAAATGAACTTTTTCCTATGATATACAACACATGATTTACCATGATCTCTACAATTTTAAGTGAAATTTCTGAAGTTATTTTCTAATTGTAGTTTTCTAAGGAAAAGCAAAAAAGATTAATTCCCAATCATCTATGGTATTACAAGATTGTCTTGGCTGTGCATGCCCATTTGAGTGGCAATAAAATCACTTAGTGTTTTGAAAACTGTCTGTATCAAATGCTTCAATTACCTTACAAGGTACTACTGAAAGACACCCGAAGAGAGACCCTCACTCAAGCCTCGGGATAGCGCACACCCAAAGACACACAAACAACCGTCTTGCTGTAAACACATGAGGCAGTTTATTGGCGGAGCTCCGGGTCGACACGTATCTCATGCAGGAGACAGAGGGGTTGACCCAGAAGCTCAGGGGCTTGGGGTTTATATGGGCAAAGGTGGGGGGGGGGGAGTGGGAAGTTTTGACGCGGCCACACATGATTGGTTGTTTTGAACATTTGAACATCAGCAAATTGCATAGGCAGATCTGGGCACAGGGGAACAATCCTTGGTTCCTGTTTTTCTCGGAACCGAGCCACACTTAAAAAAATGTACCAAAACTCTTATGGGAAAAGCAAACCTAACACTATTAATGCTAAATGTTCTTTACCATCCAACTTTACTGCAAACCAGCATTCTGAAGCTCCGTGCAGTGAAATGGGGGCTTCTTTCCACAATTCATTCCATACCCTTCATTTTCAAGCTGTATACTATTAAGCAGTTAAACTATCTTTAAGCTCATTTTTAAAACCACTCCATAGAGATTTACCTCGATTTGTTTATTGTTTCCTTTTGTTACGTACACTTGTTCCTTGGCTGTCATGGCTTATGGGGTCTATTATGTGCAGTAGCTGTCACACCCCTCATTATCCACCACCTTTCCATGTTATGAAAACACTCTGCATCGCCTTCATGAGCCATCTCCAAGTGTTTATTCTTCATTTAAACATGTGTTTGTTTAGGGACTGGAGAGATGTCTCAGTGGTTAAGGGCACTGGCTGCTCTTCCAGAGGACCTCGGTTTCATTTCCAACACCCACAGAGAGCTTCACAACCATCTTTCATTTCAGTTCCAGGGGATCTGGGGACCCTTTTATGACCCGTGAGGGCACCAGGCATGTGTGGGTGCACAGACATACCATATAGGCATTTTTTTTTTCAGTATGATTCAGATAAAATATCTTCTTCACTGGAATTTTCCATGTCTTACGATGCTCATTTATAAATTGTGTAAGATAATTTTTTTATATTTTGACTTAAACTATACTCATCTCTTGTTCACCCATTATTTTAAATTGACACCAACATCTTAAAATATACTTTACTCTGGTTTATACAAATAAGTTTTAAGTGTGCACATTCTATTCCTATCAATAGATCTGAAACCCCAAAGAGCAATCTTCCACATTAATGCTGATTTGTATGTCAAAATAATAAATATTTGATGTAAAATTTCAAGCTACTGTTGGAATACTGAGACATATAGTTTAAAACTCACAGAATCAATGAGATCAGACGTGCACAACTAAAATAGTATATTAACACTTTTCCTGGAAAGGAAGTAAATGTGTTAGAAAATCATATTTTTAAGGTATAACTCTCAGACTGCTAGTGACAAAGAAATGTACATGAATTCATTATTCAGTGCCAACACTAAGATTTTATGGTTGGGAAAAAGAAGAGGAAAATATATAACCTCTGACCCTTGTCACTTAGATATGATCATAAAATGACCCAATGCAAAGAACAGCTGTAAATTTTGGTGGGCTTGCTTTTAGTCAAGCCCTCCCATAAGTGCCCAGTCACTGAGACTAGCTCTCAGTTTTAAGTGCAAAAGAATAAAAAATCTCCACTCTATCCATTCCAACTCAAAAAGCCTAAGAAATGTCCATAAATAATATAAAAAGGGGTGCTGGAGAGATGGCTCAGAGGTTAAGAGCACTCACTCTTCCAAAGGTCCTGAGTTCAACTCCCAGCAACCACACAGTGGTTCACAACCATTTGTAATGTGGTGTAATGCCTTCTTCTGGCCTGTAGGTGTACATGCAGGCAGAGCACTCTACACATAATAATAAATAAATCTTTAAAATAACAACAACAACAATAATAATTAATAGTAATAATGATGATGATGATGTAACATCCACTCTGGTACAATCTATAAATAAATAAGGGTATACAAGTAGAAGACAGAGATGCAATTTTAAGAATACAATATCAAACAATTGTGTAAAACATTAATATTTTGCATATATTCTTTCAAGTAGCTAAAGATAACATTACAATGTTATATTTTCCTAATTATGCCAACACACTGAAAGAATCTTAATTAATATTGGTTCTACATTTTCACTCTGATTTTTCTTAAAATGTTTCTTCTAATGAAATGAAAGCTAATTATATACTACACAAACTAATTAAGACTAAAGTTCTTTATTTGTCTATCTAAATAAAATATTTTCACACTTTCATTTCAAATGCGGGCGCTGGTGGAGGAATGACTTCAATTAAAAAAATACTTATGAGTTCCATGTTCCTATCTGCAGCGGAGTAATGATTTCAGATGAGGTGTCCTGTCAGAAAGAAGGCTAAGCCTGGAAAAGCTGTTTTCCGATTGGGACATTAGACACTGCAGTACAGAGACCACGGGAAGCATGGATTGTCACAAGGTGACCCCAAGATAATCACAACATATGATTGCTGATTCTTGACTCCATCTCATAGAAATGAGTTCAACCAGAACCCGGTAATCTAGTGGAATGAAATGGTAAGAGATTGCAGCTCTCTGATGTCAGCAAGGGTCAAGTTTTTTTTTTTTTGTACAAGAAACAAAATGAAAGAGCTGTGATGGAAAGGCACTTTAGATATCTGTATGGGGTCTGGTAAGACATTGTCCAACCAGCTGCCTAAGAAACAGACACTTTTTTTTTTTTTTTAACTGCAGGTTGAGAGCACCTCCTCAGGCTACTGCAACAGAGAACAGGATGTGCCAAGGTTTGAGAAACTGGATTCCCGTGAGCAGAGATCTCTCTCAACATTCTTGATATTGATCTGCGACTTCAGAAATCCCACTGTGTGTGTGTGTGTGCACGTGTGTGTGCACATGTGCATGTGTGTGCATGTGTGTGCATGCGTTTGTGTGTGTGTGAGTGTGTGCATGTGTGTGTGTTTGTGTCTGTGCATGTATGTGTGTATGTGTGTGTGTATGTGTGCAATTACTTTCACAGGTGACAAAGAATAGCTCCCTATTACCACTGTGTTTTTCTTCTGGACAATATTCAGTGCTCAGGCTAATTCTGGGTCTCTCACATTCTAGCTGCATATTTAAGTCATTAGTTGCATACTTTTTCTCTAATTCTATACAGGAGGAAGTAATTTCAAAAGTACGAGAAAAATAAAATAACAATTTCATGTATTCAAACTCATTTAAGAATATTATTTCTGAAAGCTTGTTTGGAAGCCTACATTTTATTTTAAGTGGTAGAAGTGCTGGTGAAATGAAATATCTCCTAAAAAAACAAGCTTACTGAAATCCTAACAGTCCACCAACCAGCATATACATTAATCGTACACATACACACAAAAGGTCCTACCCATCCAGTCAAATGCAGCAGTTTCACTGCATTTCTGAAGGGAACAGTTACTCTACAGACCATAGCCATGCCCTGCTGTGCAAGAAGCTGCATTTATTCAATAAAAATGCTTCGCTTTTCTCAGGAGTATTGTGGCTTGTGAGAGAATGTGGAACAGAATCCTGAAGGGAGTAACTGTCTTCAAACAAGACGTAATAAAATTGAGAGAGGGAAGCTGCTTTCGAGGAACTAACATGAAAGTGTATCTAAGCATAACTAGAATACTCCGGTCACATGTCTGTGCCTGACTAAATAAGCTAATATGCCTGAATGTTCATCCAGTGACATGCAGGAATATTAACGTCCATTCATATGAATCTTTAAGGGCTGGAGTTACTGTGGGCAAGAATGGGGAAGCCTTGGGTTGGCTTCCAGTGTTGCACAAACAGAAACAGAAAATAAGGGCAATGCTTGAGTTCCCATGAATTGAAGGATTGAATCACATCAGGAAATAAATGGGGAGGTCCCCCTCGGTCTTAGACCTAGGGGGGGGCAATAGGGTGAAAGTGGGATGGAGGGAGGAACAGGAGGATACAAGTGATGGCATAATAATTGAGATGTAATCTGAATAAATTAATTAAATAAAAAAGACAGAAAAATACCATCATTTATAAAAGACTACTGTTCCGCAGAATTCCCTCCTGAAAGATATTCATGATAGCAATTGCAGAATTTATTGTTTTTAATTGGCTAATTAATCACAAAACATTAGAAAATAGAAAACAATTCAGTTAAGCTGCCATTTTTCTTTAAAATATAATTTATTGAATGTGTGATATTTACCAGTGTTTACAAAAACTGTAACAACTGCTTGTAAGTTAAATTGTACAAGTTTTTTTTTTTCTTTTTACTCCATAGATGGTTGCAACATTACAGTTGTTTTTGTTGTTTGCTTGTTTTGAGACAAGCATGGATTCTGGAGCCCAGTCTGGAGTGGGGCTTAGTATATACTATGTAACCCAGGCAGGCTACAATGTCTGCACCTTCCAGGATCATCCCGACGACAACGAACTGGAGAATACAAGTGTATGTCACAAACCTGGCTGCAATATTTCACTAATCTGATTCCATCTTTGTTTTCTAACCATTTCGATATGTGTTCAGCGGCTGGGAAGTAGAGAAACGACAAAGGTGAGCTCACCTATCAGCAGAGCTACAGCACTTCCTGTCCGTCTCCAGGAGGAAGTACCACTATGCGTGACTTCACCAGTTGATAGGATCTCAGCCTCCCCATACGTTCTCCGACTGTCCCTTCTCTCAGGACACACGCTGGCATTTGGTTACCTTGTCTGCTATAAGATGGCTACATCACATTTGCTCATGTTTTCACTGCAGGCCTTTAGGATGTGTGCTGCAAGGCAAGAAGCAGTGAAGCTGGGTGCTTCCTGGAGCCTGTGCCCTGTGCGATACGATGCTGATTCTTCAAGTTCTCTTCCTTTACTCTCCATTTGATGCAAATCGCTTCCATGGTTTCAGGTAACCCATGGTTACTTCTTCATTTTTGCCTTTATTTGTTTCCTACATCAATATTAGTTCACTAAAATAACCCAGTATTTTTTTTTCAGGAATTAAATTACATGCAGGGTAATGTCACTGCAAACTTACATAGGTTCTCAGAACTTCCTGTTTCAAACTCACCTTCATCCCATCACACTTTACTAAGGAATCTGAACACTGGCTGGTTGCTCAAGGATGGTACATCTTAACCTGAATGATAAAAATTTAGAGTCCTAGTGTCACTCACAGTTAAGCTGATGACCACTCACAGTCATTGCTTCTTCACACACTAAGCCTAGACAGTAGAAATGCTGCACTGTGTAAATAGGCTTTCATGTCTGGGTATTTATTGTATGCAGAAGCCAGCCACATGTGATACTATTGCCTCTAAATGGTATCATTTATCATGACATAGTAAATATCAATCCACACTGCAACCAATTTTCATGAATATTTCATTTCTTCTCTATTCATTTCCCCACATGAAATTATCCATCTGTGAACAAACACACAGTATTTTCTATATTTAGTCAAGCTGATAGATAGACATGATTCTGCTTTATTCTGCCATTATAAACATAACTGATACCAACACTGACAGCTCTTTAGAACACACGCATACACACACACACACACACACACACACACTACTATAATTTTGGAGAGTATCTTAGAATGAAATTAATTTCAGTTAGATGTGAAAACTAAAAATATTATTTATAATTACATAGTCAGAAGATCTTCCAAAGTTGCCATTGTTTGTGCTGTTCAGTCCTGTCAACAATGTAAGCCTGGGAGGCAAATTTGTTTTCTAAGAGTGAAATTCACAAAGCCAGCTCAAACACATTCATGCTTTTATAAATTTTACTTCATATTAAAGCCATTGAAATGGTGTTTGGCTTTTATTTCTTTAGGATCAATACTGAGTGTGTTATATAAGTATTTTATAATGTGCATTGTAAAAATGTTTTGTAGAGCAGTTACTCATCAACACACATATTAAATACTCCATTTCATATACAGGGTATCTACCAGTGAACAAATAGGCCAATCTCTCTCTCTCTCTCTCTCTCTCTCTCTCTCTCTCTCTCTCTCTCTCTCTCTC
>OU015751.1:10803836-10815404 GCA_907169655.1 Acomys percivali
CTCTCTCTCTCTCTCTCTCTCTCTCTCTCTCTCTCTCTCTCTCTCTCGCATATACATATATGCACACATGTGTATACATTTATATTACATATATGCACACACAGAGACACCCACATGCACATAGTCATTTGCATCTCAATTATTTGGTTTCTATTACTGCATAAAACATCCATCAATTATGTAAACCTTTCACTTAGGAATTACTAGAAGAGCAGTTCTTCAGAAACTGCCTGGGCTGTGGTCATGTAGACATCCAGCTGAGCAGCTCTTTCAGGAAACTCATCTGTGTGGACTGTAGTCTAGAGCTCAGTTGACCTGTATACCAGAGCACCCACTATGACATCTCCCACAGCAGCATCTGAAGGCAGACTTTTTACATGGAACTTCTGACCCACGTTAAACTCTGGCTTTGCTTATACCTGACATGCAAAAAAAAAAAAAAAAAAAAAAAAAAAGACACCATATGTCCATATGATATGTTATGGCTTCTTTTAACTCATCTGTGTTTCATAGCTTGTCATAAGATGACAAGGGGACTCGTGAGGTTAATTTTAATTCAAAAGAAGAGAACACTCCTCCATGGGAAAAGTGTCAAAGAGTAAAGTGGTGTTTTGAAATTTTTTGACACTTAAGATTTTAGATTTTGATCAGCAACAGGAATCCATCTCATATAGCAAAAGGACATAGTTTAGACTCTAGGATCAAGGAAATAGCCTATTATAGTCCTGAATCACGAATGGGCAGCTAATGGCAGGGAAATGGATAATTTCAAAATGTGTAGAATCTGAGGAGGAAGGAGCCCTGGATACAGTGAGAAATGTCCTGTGAAGGATCTGTAGAGGTTGCTGATGGATGGCTCTGGTTATGTGCCACCATGTGCATACACATATGTGTGTAGTCATATACGTAAAAACCTGTACTTATATGGAGCCAAATAATAGTCAATAACAAGGGCTCTGACACGCTTCTTTTCTCTCTTCCATATAAATGCAAATGTTCACCGTGGTTATTCACAAGCCCAGCCATTGGCTCTCAGTTGCACCAGTTGCACCAATTACTTAATATGAGCATATAAGAAAAGACATGTGAGAATCAGGAGGATGTAACTCCACAGAAAATAACGTGTGGGACAAGGTACTGTTTCTTCTGCCTTTATTAATTTGTTTTTTCCACTATTCACCTGACAGTCATTTATTATTTACTACATTAACAGAATTATTCTATTTTTCCCTTGATTCCAAATAGAGATAAGTTGTTCATAAAACAGTTGAAATATGTTTCTCAAATCTTAGTATCACATATTTAATATTTTTTACCAGCCGCATTCTTTTAGTTCTCATCTCATAATCCATCTGTGTACAATGAAAATTGGGATGCAATTTAAAAAATAATTGGCTAGCATAATCTATTGCACAAAAATCATTTTGGGCTATTAAAAAACAGACTGCTTATTATTTTTTTATGAGATTAGAGTATATTATTTTATTCTATTAAGGCATTTCTATACTTATTAAATTTTCTTCACTGTCATTGTACAAAGACATTTTATTATGTTATATCATTTCCAAAGCTGTAAGAGAACCAGTGTGTCAGTTTCAAGGTTTCAAGCCCCAAATGCCAATCACCCATCCTCTATATGCTTTCTAGTTGGCTAAATAAAGAAGCAGGGCATATGGAATTCTCTATATTTCTTCTCAGCAATAACTTCTGAGATTTTTAAGGGTGTCATCTTTGAGCAATGTTCAACTATCAAAGAGGCAGTTACTCACTCATAGGTTCCTAAGGGGTTTCAACAAATTTAATCTTCAGTAGTGTCCTATGTGGGAAAAGCAATTGTACTTAATAGTCTATAATCAACAAGGCTGTCCAGACCCACGTACAGATAACTTCTTTCCACTCTTTAGTTAGCAGATGGTGCAATGTTACCTGCAAGTGTACAGGAAACACGTTCTATAATTAATGTTTTGATGAAGACTGGATACACATAACCAACCCAAAAGATCAAAAGAAGCTTGAAAGGGCCCAAATCCAAGGACTTATAGGCAGTTCCTACCTGGCTTTTTGAGACGACCTTTGTAGAATGGATTGAAGCATTTTTTTTAATTAATGAGTCTAGTTACAAGATGATGTGGCATTCTCAAGTCTATCCCTGGTATTGATGAAGTACGTATGGATATTAAAGTAAATGTGCTCATGTTTATTTCATTCAATTTGATGCTCCTTGTTCAAAATGGTGACATTACACATTTATTTTATAGGACCATTACATAATCTACACTAATGATTTAGAGACACACAGAAGGGTCAAATCTGTTAATGGAAGAGGTATGATTAGTAAGGTTAGCTCCAAGATCTAGGCCTAACCTTCCCTGTGCACATTACCCACACCACACTGAAGGACATCAGGCCAATGTCAGTTGTCACTTGTGAGTTACCAGGGCTTTTGAAAGCACTGTCTGCAGTTGAAGTTCTGAAGACTGGACTGAAAAGACGTTTGCGTCCGAACTTAGTTTTCACAAAACAGTCTTTATGACTGTTTGTACCTTGGATGCTTTGAAAATGCCAGATATATTGGGTAGGCTTAAATAATTGCCAGTGTTTGATATTACCATGTCACGAAACACGAGTGGCAGGCTGCAAAAGCCGAACCCTTCTATGCAGGCAGGAAACAAAGCTCCACTAGCCAAACCTGCTTCAAACCAAAGTTTGGTCAGGGACTAAAGTCTCAATTTAGCTCATAAACAAGTAAGTTATCTCAGGTTAATACTCAGTAAATATAATCCACTTTAACTAAAATATCCACCTTCCCACCCTGGGAAGTTCTAATGGAATAGAAGGATTACGGCACCAATTCCGTCCATTCAAAGATGCTGGTGATGCCTTTTGTGAAGGCAGCTTGGTAATCACAAGTGCTTAGCAGAGAACGCAACCTTTCATGCTTGAATTAACTCTACAGTCCTTGAGGTTGCAGGAGCCAGACTCTCCACACAATATGAGCCCCATGAGAACACTTCGTCCTATCAACTGCTTATCAGCAATCGCCAGAAGACTGTTTGCCACACACCAGGCTGTCAGCATTTATATGAATGCATTTCAAATGGGCCCTATTTCCTTATTCATTCACTCCACTTAGGAGGTGTTGATCCCCACATGAGATTCAGTTATGTGTTATCCTTCACAAGGGTCGGCCATGGTTTTTCCCCATAAGCATGGGGTTCATTAAGCGTCATAGGTAACAGAAGAATACGTTTCTTTCCTGAACTAATCACAGTGATGTTCAGACCCACACTGCATTAGCCCCTCTTCGGTGGAGGTGTGTACATGGTTGTCAACTGGGGCAGTTCGGGAGATTCTTACAGCTTCAACAACTCTATGTGAGACTTAAGCACACGCTCTTTACTTTTAAGGTACATGTCATTTCAGAATTAAGAAATCTGGGAAGACTGAGCTTTGAGGAGGGCTATTTTCATTCTGCTTGGTATGGCTTCAGGATAAAATTAGATTTTAAAAACGATATATTTGTATATTCTACAAACAAATTTTGGTAGTCCTTTAGAAATGGATTATTGAATTAACTAATGATATTCCAGAAGAGATTTGTAGAACCGTAATTTGATTTCTGATGTGCAAGAATTGGCTAAATATTTAGAGTGTCTTTTGAGAGATGATTCCATTTAGATTCCAAGATCTTGATTATACATCGCATGAAAGATCTCTAAAATACATAGACGTTAAGCCAATACTGACTATCATGAGAAAAAAGTCTAAAATGTCTAAAATTGAAGGAAATTTATTTTGTGCACATTAAGTCAAAAAAACTAAGTTGTTCTCTGTTCTCTTGTAGCTATTTATTTCTACGAGAGGATTCAGAAACAAATTTGTTCCATTTCAAGGTTTCCACAGAGGTCGTGTTTGTCATTGTGGAGTCAAGGGACATGCATGGGATACAGGAAGAAATATGATGTTATAATAAGCGTGGGCTCCAGTCTGGGCTAGATGAGACATTTTGTTGACATTATTACCTTGGCTGGAGTTTATATCTAAGGCCTCAAGTGACATTAAAGAAAACTGGAAAATATAGATATACTTTACTTCTAAGAAAAGCAAGTTATCCAGGCGTGGTGGTGCACAACTATAATTCCAGCACTAAGGGAGGCAGAAATGAGTGGATCTCTGTGAGTTCGAGGCCAGCCTCATCTACAAAGAGAGCCCAGTATAGCCAAGGCTACACAGAGAAACCCTGTCTCAAAAAAAAAAAAAAAAAGAAAGAAAGAAAGAAAAGAAAATGAAAATGAAAGAAAATCGTTTTTATTAAAACACCAATCAACAAAGTAAACTATATTACTGTAGCACTTAACCCTGATAGTTTAAATTTTTTTGATGTCCCTTCATGTCTCCTTATCTTCTTCACTCTTCTGTCCCGATGCAGTCTATCTTTAATGCTATAATCAAATGCCTTGACTTCAAATTACCACTGAGTATCAGTGTAGTTACATTCAGTATCAGTAAAGCTGTAGATGTACCAAAGAAATTGAGTTAGTTTAAAGGAGACCTAGGGATTTTCGAGCTCTCAATTATACTACATAATAGCTTGTTATCTTCATTTCTTTTGAGCAGATTTGGTATATGGTGATAATTTGGGGTAAAATTATCATTGCCTCTTTCTCCCCTCCCCGTCAGGTATCTTTTGATATTGGGGTTCGGAGAATCTACTCTTCTGTGATTTTATGTGTATGTTTGTGTTCCTGTCCCTCAGAGATAAAGGCTTATTTCAAGGTTACATACCACTCTTCAGGACTAACAGTGTTCAGCATATGTCTAAACTGTGAAATAGTTGATGGGTGTGTTTCCTCTAAGAACTAATCCCATGTGTTGAGCGTCTCCTATTGTTTCAGGAATGATGCTATCTTTTTTTTAAAAAATTGATCTTAATTTAAATAACGACTGTATGAAGAAGAAATTTGCATTTCTTCATATAATGTGCTCATAAAAAGATGGATTCTCAGTTATTTGCACCTTTGCATGTCTTGCAGGTATATGTGCTAGAACATTTGTCATAATCATAACGACACTCTGTAGCTTTGAAGCCACATTTAGCATCTGGACAGCTCTTTTAAATCCAAAATTCTCCATATGACAGCCATGAGTGGCTTAGGCTCACACTGGTTAGTAGTAGCACAGTCGGACACACAGAAGATTAGTCACTTCCCTCAGTAATAAGCTAAATATAAAATGCATTTAGGGATATACAGTTAAAATTATTCTCTAATAAATATATATATATATATATATATTACTGAAAAAGCAGAAACTTTGGAAACACATGAGAGTTATGAAGAAAAATGTGTCATGGCTTATTAAAGACTAGACAGTGTATGGGATGCCAGACACATCGACAGATACAGATTTTGGTAGGTTTGTTTGTATGTGACTAAACTTTCCTTGTTTGAGCAACGGATCTTATTTCTCTCCCTTCCTCTCGAAGTGTGAATGTTACTCAGCATTAAGTAGGGCAGAATTTGGTTTTTGTTTTTGTTTTTGTTTTTGTTTTTTTTCTTTTTTTTTCTTTTTTTTTTTTAATTTTATTTTTTTAATTAATTTATTCTTGTTACATCTCTATGGTTATCCCATCCCTTGTAACCTCCCATTCTCCCCTCCCTCCCATTTTCCCTTTATTCCCCTCCCCTATGACTGTTCCTCAGAGGGATTACCTCCCCCTGTATATGCTCATAGGGTATCAAGTCTCTTCTCAGTGACCTGCTGTCCTTCTTCTGAGTGCCACTAGGTGTCCCCTGCCAGGGGACATAGTCAAATGTGAGGCACCAGAGTACTTGAGAAAGTCAAATCCCTCTCTCCACTCAAGTGTGGAGACTGTCCTGTCCATGGGCTAGATCAGGGTAGGGGTTTAAATTTGACCGCCAGTATTGTCCTTGGCTAGGGCCTTAGTTTGAGCGGGACCCCATGACCCAAATCTGCCTATCATAATGTTCTACTTGTAGGATTCTAGGACCTACTGGATCCTTCTACATTGCTAATCTCCCATTGTTCTCTCATCTAGAGTCCCAATAGGATGTCCTCACCTCTGTCCCAGTTTCCT
This sequence comes from Acomys percivali, assembly GCA_907169655.1. Taxonomy (NCBI): domain Eukaryota; kingdom Metazoa; phylum Chordata; class Mammalia; order Rodentia; family Muridae; genus Acomys; species Acomys percivali. Next base: position 10,809,934 of record OU015751.1, read on the forward strand.
GGTAAGGGAAGGCTTTCATGGGACATGTCCCTTGGGCTAGTATGCAGATATAAGTGAGTATATACCATTTGAGTCTTTCTGCTTCTGGGTTAACTCACTCATTATGATCATCTCTAGCTCAATCCATTTGTCCACAAATTTCGGGAATTCCTTGTTTTTAATAGCTGAGTAGTATTCCAAAGCCATCCTGTTTTCAATTACACTCAGTGCGTTACCTTATTATTTTTTTAAATTTTAAAATGTTTTAAGAGTTCCGTACATGAGTACTTCATTTGCAATATTTTCACTCCCTCTTCTGCTCCAACTACTCTCTTGCACCCCTACTCTCTTGCTAATACCTGATCCCTTCCACTTAAGGTTGCTTCTGTGTGCATTGTTTTAGGGCCGACCACTTAGAAATGAACCAGGGGCTCCCCATTGGGAAATACTGATTCCCCCCCACCCCCCCACCCCCGTTCTCAGCTGCTGCTGGTTGTCTGTAGCTGTTCAGAAAGGAGTAAAAGTTCCCACTCACATTAGAGTAGGATATTTTGAATATTCCTAACTCCCATTCATTAGAGGCCAAGGCTTTGTTGTATTTTGATGATTTAAAAGTAGTGTAAATATTCACTATATGCAGGGTCCATACCTGGTGTTAGAAAAGAGGTAATGAACAACGGCAGATACCCTTTTAGCATTCCACACCCCACTGTGGCACTGTGGGAAGGATTCAGAGCTTTCACACATAGTGGACAGTTATCCATAAAGCACTAAAATTGGCCAGGCATGGTGGCCTATGCCTTTAATCCCAGCACTCAGGAGGTGGAGGCAGGCAGATAGTTGTGAGTTCAAGGCCAGCCTGGTCTACAAAAGAAGTCCAGGATAGTCAAGTCTACACAGAGAGACCCTGTCTCAAAAAAAAAAAAAAACAAAAAACCAACAAAACAAACAAACAAAAACTTTAAAATTGTGACATGATAATGTAGATATCACATGCTTATTGAGCAGTGCTTTTTGAAAGTCAAGAAATTTTCACACACACAAAAGGAATATACTTGTTAAGATTTGAACTATCGTAAAGCCTGGCCTGAGTTCAGACAGGGCCAAGAGCAGCAGCGTAGCAGCAGCATAGGCTACACTTCTCAGGATGGAGTGAGCTGCTGTACAACTGAAAGACGAGTGACTCCCGGAAACACAAGGACACTGGCTATGACGTCAGACTTTACCAGAAGGCTGAACAGGACTGAAAACTGTGAAAAGACTCTACTTCTTCTTGAAGACTTTTTGTCCTTTAAAGAGGAACACAGTGAGAAATGTAGCCTTCAAAGGGACGTGTCCCTGAAAGGGATGCTGTCTGAAGAGCACAGACTGGAGAGGAACAAACAGGTTTAAAGACAGACAGGTGCAAGGCTTGCAAAGGACTCTGGCTTGTAACCCACGGACTGTACTCTTTCAACATGTGTTTCCAGGAAGGACCAAGGAGCAGCATATTTCTCAAATACAAGAGAAACATCCATGTCCTGTGTCATTGAAAAGACACTTCTAAAATGAAGCGGAACATGCTCTCAGCTGTATGTAGCGTGATCTGTGCTAGATTCAGCTAGGCTTTAAGGATTGTGTGGTGGTTTGAGTTAAAACAGGCCCTATAAGTTCATATGCTTGACTTTGGTCTCTAGTTGGTGGAACTGTTTGGGAGGGATAAGGAGGTGTGGCCATGTTGGAGGAGGTGATTTGTTGGGGTTGGGCTTTGAGGTTTTCAAAGCTGATGCCAGGCAAAGGTTCAGTCTCCCCACACCCCCCCCCCCCCGCCCATGCTGTCTTTTTGTCTACAACTTGCTGAGCAGACATCTTTTTCAGACACTGCTCCAGCACCATGCCTGCCTGCCTACCACTTTGCTCCACACCATGATGTTCATGGACTCCCTCTCCGCAATTGTATACAAGTCCTCAATTAAATGCCTGTTTTTTATATGCTGTATTGGTCATGACGTCTATTCAAAGCAGTGTAGCAGTATTTAGGGTGGCTTCTATTTTGTAGGAAAAGAAAAGATGACCCCATGGAGTGTTATGCCAAAATCCCCATGGCAGCCCAAGCCATCAGCATTACAAATATTAGACTTCATTGACAAACCCAGAAGAATAACAACACCTAGAGGGCATGGATTAAAGCAAAGGAGAGCAGAACCAGAAAAAAAAAATCAGAAATATGCATAGTATAAATTTTATATTATCCTTCAAATTGTTCATTTGTTTAAATAATATACAAACTTTAGAGATTAATTTCAAAAGCTTCTGCGTTGATAGTGCCCTGGAGTACATGCCAGGAGGAAAAAAAAATCTAACTTGTTTAGTTTTAAAAAGGGCGGGGGACAAAGGTACAATTCAGGCTGCACAAGCATCATATAAGAAGAATTGCCTGCAGTTGAGTTTAGGAGGGAAAATAAAGTAGGAGGCAACTGAAGGTACAATTTACTATAAACAAGAGTTATTTTGAAAAGTTAAGGATTTTGATTATTTGATCTGCTTTTGACAGGAGGTCTCATTCTGTAGCTCAGGATGACCTTAAAATTACTATATAATCCACATTGGCCTGAAATGCTTAGCAGTTCTTCTGCCTCAGTCTGGAAAGTTCTGAGCTTACAGATAAATTACCATGCTTAGCTTTGCAGAAATTACTTAAATACATTGACTGCCTTAGGCATATCCCACTGCCAGTGCCACCGAGCTAGCGCCAGAGAACCAGTGCCTCAGATTTCTGTGAGCACGGATGCCATGGAGGTTTGTCTGCAACGGAACAAAGTTGTGAAGTTCTCCCCCACGGCCTGGCTCTACTGTATACCTTCTGTTTTGTGTAAAATCCATAAATAAACACAAGTCTTAATTATAAATATACTACTTCATTTATCCTGATCCACTCTTGTCGTGATGGATTTCTCGGGGTTTTGTCTTCTGCTTAAAGAAGGTCTTTCACAGTATAGCAGGTTCCCTAGCCTGTGTTGATACTTAGGAGTGAAATTGGGTTAGATTCACGATGCGTTCTGGCTACAGATGGTTCGGTTCACACCTCCTACTACATGGAGTGATTACAGATGTGTATGGGTAAAGTGTGTGAAAAACATTTCAAAGGCCCTGTGCGCGTTATACAGGATGATTACCTAGCTAACCCATTGCATTTGGTGCTTAGCAAATCAGCCACATCTTTCTTATATTGATGTGAGAGAAATGAGCATTGTAACGGCAATGGATGACTTGGCTTATAAACTAATGGACAGGTTAGAAAGATAGATAGCTCCAATATTTAAAACTATAAGTACAATAATAGTAGCAGAGTAGACTGAGGCAGTCCTTCTGTGCACTGCAAACAGACTCAGGGAACGCACTGTGACAACTGTCCTCTCACAGGTCAGGAACAGATGGACACAAGGATATTCACAGACTACATAGATAACGAAGGTCAGCGGGAAAACTTCTGTACAAAAATCTTGCAATGGAGCAATTTTGGCTTGTCTGGCTTTTTGAAATTTCTATTTGTAAGGCCTCTGCTTGCACTCTGCAAGGGCTCCTCCGCCTTTGCCCATGGCTTGGGATCAGGCAGTGTCTAGGACAACAAAGGGCCTAGTTGTTTAGGGGCTTCTTCTACATTGTGGGGAGTGCAGTATGCATGAGCACGTTCTTGAGTGGCAATCGCAAATTGTTCAAAAAGGGCAGTATTAAACCAGCCGGGATTTCAATAACTGAGGTCAGTTTGACATTTAGAGGCAGTTGGGCCCGTGGACGTATGTCTGCATACTTTTGCATGATTTTAAATGCTAACCAAGGCACTAAGCAATCAGAAAATCAAAGTGAAGCAAAAATAAAATTTTCTGCTCGACTGAAGAAGATGATGATGGCTCACACGGTCTTTATTCTAGAGGCTATTTAAAGATTTGTTTTAAATAAGTTGCGCGAGGGAAAGCAGACAAAACAGTAAGTTTAAAAAGAACCTCAGATGATGAAGGGATGGGGCTGGGATTGGCATTTGCAATGATTCTCCCTAGTTCAAGAAGCCTCCTCTGTGGTTCTGTATCTCAAAAATAATCATGTAAACATCGCCTCCACCTTTATCACCCCAAATTCTAACGTTTCTGCTTACAGCTCACACAATTACAAAGCAGACCAAAAGTTACAATAATTTTAATTACTTTGTGTCGTAAAAATAATAAAGTTAAGAGCAACTACCTTGCATGAAACTAAGAAAGTCCAACTTGATGGCTGTTGGACACTTCAATTTATTTATTTGTTTCACTATAATGTGCTTTCCTGTATAGTTTTAAAGAAGGTAGGGGTTCTATAAAAGAAGAAAAAGAAGCAATATGTCTTGTATGTGAAATTTAGCTATGTGACCTGCTATAATTTTGCATGGATTTTGTTTACTTCCCTCTAATTCATTAAGTAAGAAATGAAAAACTACCATCCTAAAATCCCCAATTAACTAAAGAAGAAAGAACACAGAGGCGATATTTTTCCTCACAAACTCAGCTATCCCTGCAATTCTGTTCTGCAACCATCTAACTATACCTCCTGATGTTTGAGAAACCTCTAAGAGTAAACTTCCAGGCGCCAACCCAACCTATCACTAATGATATTGGGGAAAGCCACTTGTCACTAAGAACTGATACACATCTCAGCTCCAGAGAGGCTCACATGGTTGGCTTCTTAAGTCCTCTATAAGAAAGCAGAAGAGTTGTTTTGTTTTCAGTGAAAATTCTCAAAATCACGATATTTTTAAATTATCTTTTATTTTATTTTTTTCTCACAGTGTAGAATGTTTTATTGTTTAATTATTTATTTATTTGGATTTGTCAACATATACCTTTTTCATTAATTAATTTATTTACTTCTCATCTTGATAGGAAATCCGCTTCCCTCATCTCCTCCCAGTCCTTCCTTCGCACCTCCTTTGCCCTTTCCCTGTGTCCCCTCCCTTTCTTCTCAGAGAAGGGAGATTTCCAATAGGTATCAACACCTGCATTGGCATATGAAGGAGGACCAGACCCATCTTCATCTATTGAGGCTTTAGAAGTCAGGTATCCTGATTGTATAACCTACTTGGCATCCACATGGATTTGGGGTTCCTATGCCTGTGTCAAACTGAGCCCTCTCTCATTGGAAGCAATCAGCAGGGGGTGAGGTGAAGGCAGGCCTGGAGTTCTAATGCCCATTGTGCTTTAAGATATGTGTTAAAAATGAAAACAATTTAATTTGCAGATTCTTTGAGTCTCTGTTACTGTTTTAAAAGCCAAAAGCAGACATTAGTCTTAGAACTGTCTCTGTGCTTGGGTGGCAAGTGCACAGGCTAGCAGTGCGGGCCAAACAGTGTGTCACCACCTACACTCGGCAAGATTTTTTTTTTTTTCTGTAAAAGGATGAGTTAAAAAGAATCAGGCAAGTCATGGTCTGCTATAATGTGTGTGTGTGTGTGTGTGTGTGTGTGTGTGTGTGTGTGTGTGTGT
>OU015751.1:10832725-10842801 GCA_907169655.1 Acomys percivali
TGTGTGTGTGTGTGTGTGTGTGTGTGTGTGTGTGTGTGTGTGTGTGTCCTCTCTATGGACACTATAACAAAGCTTTATAGGGAACATTTATTTAGCTCTACACTAGAACTCAACACCTGCCAGCAACCTCTAGCTTTTTTCTGGATCATGAATATGTTCCAGGCACAGATTTAAAACCACTCTAAAGATAAAATATGAAGTTGTTTCGGAGCCAAAAGGAAAAACGAAAGCAAGGATGGCACTCGGCAATTAAAGGTGAGAAGTAAACAAGCCAATGGGAAGGATTGGAGATAAAACCCATGTTGATGGACTATAATAAAACATAAGTGGCATAATTAATAGAAATGAGGGCACAAAGTAGCGGGCATACAAAAATGTTGGGTAAGAGGTGGCACTCACTTGTCTGCTTAAGTTCGACAGATTGAAAAGGTAAACTTTATAGCACTGTGGAAGTGTAACAGAGTGAACTCCAGGGACTTGCTCTGATAAACAAGAGACCTTAAAAGAGATCTCTAAAAACCTAACAAGGATCAATCGAGCATATCATTAGCATGGACTTCATCTTTATCCTTACCTTGGAAAGCCAGCATGCAATTTTATATAAGAAATGCACAATATCAGGATGAGATGCTTTGCTACAGATGGAGCGCTGTCAAAAGCACATCTTGTGGTCAGTGTTTATAAATAAGAGACAGGTGAGTGTAGAGGTAGGCCACTCTGGAGAAGCAGAGAGTGGCAGGGTACAAGGCAGAAATGAAAGAAGCCTGTATTTCCATAGCAAAACCTTCTACAGACCAAACCCAAACCAATCACCTCTCCTTTACATCTGCCCAGAGCTGTCTACATCATAAAGAAAAGTGTAGACTCATGCACATACAGGCAGCACATAATGAGCTCAGTGGGTTAATAATAATAATAATAATAATAATAATAATAATAATAATAATAATAATTAATATAAAGTTGGGAGAGATAGTGGTAGGAGGGATGAGGGAGCAGCTAGACAGGAGGGATGAAGGAGGATTTGTATACAGCATTTTATATGCATGTATATAATTCCCAAATAATAACAACAAATTTAGAAAACCAAACATTCAAATAATGGAAAAATGAAAAAAAAAAAACATGTGATAGACATGAAAATAACACTGTTAGAGCCCAGATAGGCAATTGTCAAATGAGAAATTATTCCTTAAATTAAGATTTTTTAATAGTCAGGCGCAGTGAGGCATGCCTGTAATCCCAGCACTTGGGGAGGCAGAGGCAGGTGGATATCTGTGAGTTCAAGGCCAGCCTGGTCTACAAAGGGAGTCCAAGACAGCCAAGGCTACACAGAGAAACTCTGTCTCAGAAAAACAAAAACACCACAAACAAACAAAACAAAAAGCCAAAAAAATGTTTTAACAATTCATTTGCTATTTGGATATATGAGGTTATCATATTTTCTGATTTGAATACTTCATTCAGAGTTGTTAGATATAGGTGTTATCTACGTTCAAGGCCAAGGCATTAAGACCATGTTAGAATTGGTATAGAATAAGGACATAGCTGAAATATTTTCAAATTTAATATATTTAGTACCTTAAAACATTAAATCAAAGATACTAGTTTTATATGCTTGCAAAGGATTTAAAAATATCTAGCAATTCTAGAATTGATCTCAAAGGGGTCTATGAGTTTTTAAAATATTGATTCACTAAGAGTTTAAAAGAGATGACTCAGTTATTTCAATTAAGTTATGCAATACTTATCAGCCTACAGGCTTAAAGCCACTATTACATATAATTCTATGAATTACAGAAGATAGAGGATAAAATAATATGTACAATCATAAAACTAATTATCTCTTATCAGCCTTTTCTTGAATCGGACAGCAGTTGCTTTTTTAACCTTTGATGACTGATGCGAAGCTATTATAATCCTAGCCTTGATCTTCTGATCAAAATGCTTGTTCTAAATGAAAACTTTAATTCTACTTATCATGTGCTGGTCTCAGGGTAAAAAACTATATATATATTTTTGCTCTGTTAATTGGAGATTATTGCATAAGATTTCAGGTGAAGATTAACAGAGGTTACAAGGAAAAATGAAGTGTAAGTAAAATAGATTGTGTCACTTTTATGTAGTGGACAACTCTCCCAGACAGCCATGACCTAAAAGACAATGTCACTTGAATTTCTTAAGTCTCTCTCTTAAACACATAGAAGTGACTATGGATCCTGATGATGAATATGCTAATTTAACTTTGTCATCCATTTCACAGTGTGCATGGACATTAAATCCATAGTGTACGTATGGAGTAAATTCAGTATTTGTCAATTATAGCCCAATAAAGCTGGGAAGCAGTTAAACCCTGAGTGAATGTCCTTTCCTTATCCATTAAAAATTCACAGCACACGATAAATAGTCAATCAATAGCTGACACCCCACCTCAGTTGCTTGGTAGCTGTGAACACATTAAGCAGCACCTCCTCAGTTGTCATATTTTTTCTTGCATTAATGACTCTAGTGGCATTCCTATTCTTTTTTTTAAAGAAATGATGTAAAATTAATTGTCAGATAGACATAGTCACTAAATGAACTAAATTGAATATCTTTTTCTTTTTAATTTTAACCACTAACATTTACATTTTGTTACTGGGATTTTACAGTTCTGCTGCTTAAAATGTGTATGTTAGCTGGAAGATATAAAAGTGCGTGTTTAAATGTTGAACAATAGAGTGTGTTACCTAATGTACTAATGATTCTTAAGATTACAAATATGTAACGCCCCTTGACTTTGAATCAAGCAACTAAACATAATTCGCTCTCATCATTAGCCAGCTTCCTAAAAGTGGTTTGCAACTCTCATTTTAAAATTCCTCCATTCCATTTCACCATAGCACATAACTTCATTGAGCCTTTCTGCTCTTGTCTCACTCCGAGACATTTTGGCCATCGAACCTTTGGTTTTACACCTATTTAATCAGCACACATGCACTGCTGTTGCTGAACTCTCTCCTAGAGTTTCAACAGTGAACACTCAGTTGGTTACTCTGACACCCAATCTCAGATTATGCAAGAGGAAATATACAGTTCAAGTGTCTACATGGCCCTTTGTCTCTTGCCACCGACCCAGAGCTCTTTATCATAAAAGCAAAATGTTCCTGTTCAAGGGAGAGATCATACTAAGGACGGGGTGTAGCTGTACAGAAAGCACTGTGATGCTTAGGGATTAACAAGCCACACATGAAGGAAAAATCAGATTTACATACGGCTGATTCTCCTCTTGCCATCATCAGAAAACAAACAAACAAGCAGGGGCCTGCTTGCAAACACTAACAGGGTGGTGAATTTGGGTTTTTCTGTTCTCTGCATAGCCTATTTACAAGCTAAAAGGCTAGCTGCTGGGAAATGCCCACTGCTTTGTGTTTTTATATTTGGTGTGATGCTTTCAAAAACCACCCCTGATGTTACACTGTGACACGGGATGGAACACCCACTGCTTCTGCAGTTCTTGCCTTGTAGAAGCTACCAGACCTTGTTCAATCAGCCAAAAGAATTGAAACATTCAGCAGCCCCATGCCTCAGAGATAATTAATTACAAGCGTTCGCAAAGCTCCCACAATAGAGACTTGATTTCCTCATGCTGTCTGACTTCTCATTTTCCCATCATTCTCCCATTGTGTGACACCATTCCCGGAGAGACACGAACAGACATCTACTGGCACAGATGAAAGTAAGGATACCACCAAAGTCTAGTTTGGTGAGCCATTGTGTTTTATTGGGGTTAATTACAGAAAGGTAGGTGAGGGGTTACTTATAGAAGCAGAAATAACATAAAGATAGCAGCATCCTCAAAGCCTGCCCTAGCACAGTGACAGCTCCTAAAGCTGGGAACCTGTGGCACACTGCACACAGCAGCTCAACAGGTTGGATGGTGTCCTTTCCAGGTTCCAGGCAGCTTGGCTGGTACCAGATTTTTCCAGGCATCTCAGCTGTTCTAAGTGTGTCTCAGGAGACCTTACAGCTTATATAAACTTGGGGAAGGTACCCAGTAGGTCTGGTCTTCCTAAAGTAGGACTTCCTAAAACCCTAGGTTACTCAATTACTACAATGCAAGGAACCTTCCTTGAGGGTGGAATGTTTCACCTTTATTTAAAACACCCTGTGTCGATGATATGATAGTGTACATAAGTGACCCCCAAAATTCCACCAGAGAACTCCTACAGTTGATAAACACCTTCAGCAAAATGGCTGGATACAAAATTAACTTTAAAAAAGTCAGCAGTCTTCCTATATCACAAAGGACATCTGTGCAGAAGAAGAAATTAGGGAAACTACACCCTTCATGATAGCCTCAAGCACTATAAAATATCTAGGAGTAACTCTAACCAAGCAGGTGAAGGACTTGTTTGGAAGAAAATTTCAAATCTCTGAAGAAAGAGATTGAAGATGACATCAGAAGACAGAAAGATCTCCCTTATTCGTGGATTGGGAGAATTAACATAGTAAAAAATGGCCATATTACCTAAAGCAATTTACAGATTCAATGCAATCCCTATCAAAATAACTACACAATTTTTTAAAGACATTGAAAGTTCAAATCTCAACTTCATATGGAAAAACAAAAAACTCAGAATAGCTAAAACAATCTTGTACAATAAAAGATCCTCCAGAGGAATCTCCAGGCCTGATCTCAAGTTGTACTATAGAGCAACAGTAATTAAAACAGCATGGTACTGGCACAGCAATAGGCTGGTGGATTGGATCAATGGAATTGAATCGAAGACCCAGAAATGAATCCACACACATTTGGTCACTTGATTTTTGACAAAGAAGCCAAATCTGTTCAATGGAAAAAGACTAGCATCTTCAACAAATGGTGCTGGACTAACTGAATGTCTACACGTAAAAAAATGCAATTAGACCCATGTTTGACACCATGCAAAAAACTCAAGTCCTAGTGGATTAAAGACCTCAACATAAAACCAGACACACTAAATCGGCTAGAAGAAAAAGTGGGGAAGAGCCTGCAAAACATTGGCACAGGAGACAACTTCCTAAACAGAATACCTACAGCCCAGGCCTTAAGGTCACCAGTTAATAAATGGGACCTCATGAGGCTGAGAAGCTTCTGTAAGGCAGGAGACACTGTCAACAGAACAAAGTGACAGCCTACAGACTGGGAAAAGATCTTCACTAACCCTACATCTGACAAAGGTCTAATATCTAAAATATATAAAGAACTCAAGAAATTAAACACCACCAAACCAAATAACCCAATTGAGAAATGGGGCTCAGAACTAAACAGAAAATTCTCAACAGAGGAATATCAAATGGCTGAGAAATACTTAAGGACATGCTCATGTTGTTGTCATCAGAGAAATGCAAATCAAAATGACTCTGAGATTCCATCTTACACACATCACAATGGCTAAGATCAAAAACTCAAATGATAGCACATGCTCACAAGGTTGTAGAGAAAGGGGAACACTCCTTCATTGTTGGTGGGAATGCAAACTTGTACAATCACTTTGGAAATCCATCTGGCGTTATCTCAGAAAACTGGGAATAGGGCTTCCTCAAGAACCAGATATTCTACTCCTTGGAATATACCCAGAAGATGCTCCAGCACACAACAAGGACATCAGCTCAACCATGTTCATAGTGGCCTTATTCATAATAGCCAGAACCCGGAAACAGCCTAAGTGTCTTTCAGTAGAAGAATAGATAAAGAAAATGTGGTAAATTTACACTATGGAATACTATTCAGCTATTAAAAACAAGGAATTTACAACATTTGTGGACAAATACATGGAACTAGAAATGATCATAATGAGTGAATTAACCCAGAAGCAGAAAGACTTAAATAGTATATACTCACTTATAATTGGACACTAGCCCAAGGGGCATGTCTTATGAAAGTCTTCACTTACCAGGAAATTGGACTAGATGTGAGGACATCCTATTGGGCCTCTAGGCGAGAGAAGTGTGGGAGAATGGGGAAATAAAAGGATCCAGAGGGTCCTAGAAACCTACAAGAAGAACATTGTGATGGACAGATCTGGGCCCAGAGGTTTTGCTCAAACTATGGCACCAGCCAAGGACAATATGTGCAGTAAACATCAAACCTCTACCCAGATCTACCCAATGAACATGACATTCTCCACAGTTGAGTGGAGAGCGGGGACTGACTTTCAAATGAACTCTGGTGCTCCATATTTGACCACGTCCCCTTGATGGGGAGGCCCGGTGGAACTCAGAGGAAGCATAGCAGGCTACCAAGAAGAGACTTGATACCCTATGATCATATAGAGGGGGAGGAGGTCCTCCTCACTCACAGACATAGGGGAGGAGAATAGAGTGAAAGCGGGAGGTATGGAGGGAGCAATGGGATGATACAAGGAATGGGATAACAATTGAGATGTAATATAAATAAATTAACTTAAAAAAATAAAACACCCTGTGTCTTAATAGGCTTCCTTCCAAGATGGAAGATTTTCTAGTAAAGGAAGTTGCTACACTACAGTCCCCAGATAGCTTTAAAGGCCTCACTGAAGATTGTTAGAGCAGATACTGTATCTCTGGTTATTGATGTTTTCTCATTTATTAGCCAGATGTGACTATGGATGTAGCCATAAGAGATGCCATCACAGACTAGTATGGCCAATATGATCACCTGTCAGTTATCAGGAGCTAACACCAATGAGATACGACCATATACAGTGTGTCAGGTGGATAGTTCATACATACATTCAGACTAGCATGGCCTATCTGACAGTTGACAATGATAACCCTAAGAACAGCAAAGAAAGCCTGTTAGAATATTGCTCAGTTTATACAAGGAACTTTTCAGATCTGGAGCCAAAAGCTTGATTTGTATCACCAGAGGAGTGGAAAGAAAGATAGAGCCTTCCACACCTCTGGTGGAACTCAGGATCAAAGTTCAGGATTAACTCCAGAAGAGTGGGACCCACCACTGTTGCTGGTCTACCTACAGTGAACAAGTCTTCACCCCAAAGGATCCATGACTCTGTAGTGTGGTGGCTCCACAAAGACAGTGTCACGAACAGCTCTTGCTTGACTCACACGCTTCTTTTGAGACTGTATTTTGATTTGTACTGAAGGCCTATTTTCTTGTCCATACCCTATGGTCTAACTTCTTTTTATCCTTTGTTTTTTTTCTCTGATTACATCTACCACCATAACTTATTAGTGCAACAAAGCACATGTGAAGAAAGGGTCCTACATCATGGGAATATAGCTCAGAGTTTCCCGGACATCATCTTCATGTAACCCATCCACCGTATTCACAAATACGAATTCACAAATGAACTCATTGAACCTTGTCTGTGATGGCTTCTCATGCCAGCCACTGCCATAAGGTCCGCTACCAGCTAATATTGCCTCTTTGCCTTCATTTCATTATAAAGATAAGTTACCCTATGTGTTCTTCTTTTCCTGATCTTTGTCCCCACATACTAACTCTAATATTTTGAAAGATGCATGCAGATATGAAGAATTCTTTATTCTTACCGCATTAGTATGAATAAAATCAGTCCTTTTATAGTATTTATGGTTGTTAAAGAATTTTTCTTGATTATTTTTCTAATGCATTGGAGTTATAATAAAACTCTAACATGTCTTTGAAAACATCTATTTCTAGAACTTGAGTTTTAAAATACCATCAAATGCCAGTGTCTAGATCCCCTTTATTTAACCCTAATCTAATTTTAGTGGTTCTTAATTAGCACATAATTATTCTTCTTATCTATTCTTAAATCTTTCTACATATCCACTTGTTTGTGAACAGCATTTGAACTGTAAACATTCCAAATATCCACTATTTGATGACCCCTTTTTTCTTAGAAGAGTGTCTCTCTACAATTTTCCTCAGCTAAACATAGCAGGGCATATATTGTAGTTTTCACATTTTCCTTCTACTTGGCTATGAAAAGCATCGGTTTTATTGATTCAGAGCCTCAAGTACCTTGTACCTGCTTGAACTCTCTGCCATTCTTCTACTCTAATCTTTGTGTCTCCTTCATCTTCACTTAAAATATTTATACAACTAATTTCACGACAGCTAGATTGATGCCCAGTGCCAAAGCTCCAGGTCCCATAGAGAATCATCCAGATGGTCTGATACAAGCCTCGACTCTCACTGTGAGTTTCCAACACATCAACATTGGGGGATGGAGTAACAGACGAGAAACTGGAAAATAATGAGCACCAAGAAGTTTGAAAAGAAAGAAAAGCCTCAAACATCTTCTACTGTGCCTGTTGGACACATGTGTCTCCTGAAGAATTAATGTCTGGTGTCTGTCCCTCCACACAGACCTAACTGAGGTAGGAAGAGATCTCCATTGTAGGAACACAGATTGATCTTCTAGGTAGAGGCTGATAATGTGCATCTTCATCACATTCAAAAGATCTTGGCTGGGCAAGGCAGTGATTCTGCATAGAGAACTATGTTAGGCATATAGGCTGACTCTATATAAAAGAGGATTGGGCATAGCAGTCCATTAAGATATGGACAAGTGCAACTCCATGGTCACCACAAAAAATAAAAAATAAAAAATAAAATAAAATAAAAAAAACCTGCCTCATGGTAAAAGAATGGATCTGAGGGTGAAACCTCACTCAAATACACTAAGAATCTAAATGCTATGGGATTGGTAATTTATTTCAAGTCCTTCTAATACGTGTGTGTGTGTTTATGTGTGTGTGTGTGTGTGTGTGTGTGTGTGGTGTTTGCATGTGTACTTGTGTATGGCTATGTGTGTATGTGTGTTTTCATGTTTGTGCATTTCTGTGTGATTTCCTCTGTGTGTGTGTGTGTGTACGTATAACTGTGTGTGTCTGTGTGTGTCTGTGTGTGCATCTGTGTATGTGTGACCATGCATGTGTGTGTTTACATATGCATTCTTCTGGGATTGAAGATACATACACATTTCTTTCAGGGCCATAAACTTTTCATTACCTGTTTTCAAATCGTAAAATATTCTGGCTGAGAATTCATCTTTAACAGTTTATTTCAACTCCTACATTCAAGATCTACCAACCACTGGGCTTTACACAAAGTAAATATTTTTGACACCACTCCCTTCACTGAAATTTAGTTTCCCTTCAGTCACTGACTTTCATATGGTCCATTGTACACCTACTTAATTCTGAGACCCAGCTGCCAAGCCTCCATCATTGCTTTATTTTCATAGTATGCAGCAATGGTCCAGAACTTTAGTCTTATAAGAAAAATATATGGGTATTTTAAAAAGAATTGTTTCTAACCCATTGTCAAATTTTTTCACAGGAATTTTCAAAACACTGTTAACTCACTACAGAGACTGATGCAGGCTCTTTGGAAACTATTCTTCCAGAATACCTTTTCATAGCTCGCTTTGGTTCTCCCTCAATCTGTCCCTGTGGAGTACATTTTAATTTACAAAACAATCTGAGCCTTCATTTTCTGTGAACCTGTTTCAAGAGGTGATTCAATAAACGATAACAGTTATTTGAAAGACATCTATATAGAATCTGATATAAGGCGGTAAACTATAAAGCATTTTATAAATACTAAGCCAAGTTAGATTGTGCTATACACTAGGAGATGAAACTGTTGGTAATAACCTTTACCAGGTAAATAAATAGACAGTGGCTTTTCTAGCTCTAGACTTTCAGAAAAAATCCATGTTAATTAAAATCTAAGGAATGTAGTTTAGGTTAATGGGCATTACTTACAACAAATCCCTCTTGAGCATTACTTTGAGAAATATCTATCACTAAATAATATGATTCTAAAATTTAAGCCAATGTCAAATGTAAAGCTTGATAAGTACTCCAAAAGTGATAGTGGCCTTATGAAAAAGGTTTTATGTGGTATCCAACAAGATGCCTCTGTGGGTCAAGGTGCCTGGCCAAGCCTTCCAATGTTACTTACTTTGAACCTTTTCACCCATGAAACGGATGGGGGAGAGAACGGATTCAGCAAAGTTGTTTTCAGATCTCCACATGCACACTGCTATACTGGGGCTCCCACATCTCTCATCTCTCTCTCTCTCTCTCTCTCTCTCTCTCTCTCTCTCTCTCTCTCT
>OU015751.1:10842811-10859726 GCA_907169655.1 Acomys percivali
TCTCTCTCTCTCTCTCTCTCTCTCTCTCTCTCTCTCTCTCTCTCTCTTTCTCACACACACACACACACACACACACACACACATACAGGCACACATCTTGAACACACAATGATGATAGTGAAAGTTAAAAACTGCCTAGGTAGGCCTGCTTTTGATAAACACTTCTCAACAAAGACTGAAAGAAAACTTGAGTCTCTATAGACTATTGTACAACTTTAGCATGCATATTTATGTGGGTATACACACACACACACACATATATATATATATATGTATATCTCTGCATATATATGTGTGTAATCCACACCCATATCCCTACAAATGTACAGGACAAACCTGGATTTTAATATCATAATGCTGTGTTTAGTATTTCAAACAAGAATTGTTCCTGCAACTTTATATAATAAAAGAGTACTTTTTGAGGAAAATGTACTTATTTTCAGTTCTAGATTGTCCTTACTTAGTTTTCCCAGTTGTAGTTGTATTACTTAAGGCTTAAGAAGTGGTATATTCAATATGTAGTATTGTATGATATGTAACTGAATCAAAATAGGCACTGTCCCTAGGCCTTTCTATGTCCAAACAAATATGGTCTTAAGAGAAATGTGCTTAGTTATTAATGAAAAACATTAGATGAATTAGTTTCTGTAGTTTTTTTAATACAACAACATAAATTAAATGAACATTTTGTGGAAATAGATGGTATAATGACCCTGGAATGCAATAGTTCAACTTGGTCCAATTAAACTTTATTGAATTTCATTTCCATGGGATTTAACTCATCTGTCTTTAAATGAAACAACAAAACAGAATACAAATGTGCAATACCTGTCTTCTTTCTGTGAAAGATGTTTGATATAACCATTCAAATATATGAAGGATTATAAGTGCATCAGTAGTCGGTTTCTTACTAGATTTTACATACTTTAAACATTTCAAGATATGTACATCTATGGAAAATGAAAGATACGATGTAGCCACACAGTGACTTTCTTCACCAAGCATCTACTTGGTTGTAGGCAAATGCGAGGTGCAATATTTGTGACTATTGGGTGAGTTTTGCTTTTACAGACTATGTGAGTTATATGAAGTCATTTTCACATAATGCAACAAATATTTGTTTTTGTTATGGCCAAATAAATGTTCATAATTCTCCAGTGCTCCATGCTATTGCAAACCCAAAGCCAAACACAACAATCTTTTATGAGTGCTGTGGGAATGGTGTTTGTCTACTTTTTAGAACACAAAATAGCTCATTTCCTGTTTAAAGAGAAAATATTCTTTGTTAGTTCTGAAAATGTGCAAGCAGCATGTAACAAAATCTTTAATCCTTCAGAGACTCCAACATTATCTAATAAAGGGGCAAGAACTAAATGACTTAGTTCAAAAATAGAGCTCCCATTTCAGGGTTATTTTTAAGTCAAGCAAGTATAGCTTTGCATTACTATTTATTTAAGAATATTTTGTTAATTGTGTGGGCAGATGAGAGAGAGAGACAGAGAGACAGAGAGAGAGACAGAGACAGAGAGACAGAGACAATGAGACAGAGATAGAGAGAGTCTATGCCTATGTTCACATGAGTACAGTTCCTTAGAAGGTCAGAAAAGGGTGTTAGCTCCTCTGGAGCTGAATGAGCTTCCAAGTGGTTGTGAGCCCCCTGATGTGAGGACTGAGAACAGAACTCAGGTCCTCTGTAAGACTACTTCATGTTCATCAGTTCTGATCATTTTTACCAGCCCCAGAATTACCATTCCTATAGCTGTTTCATATCAAATTGGATCCTAGAATATCTGCAACAAAGTCTCAGCAAAGGAAGATATTTCAATATATTTTTGCAAAGAAAAACAACAATGCAATAAGCATACCATAATACATCTTCTATTGAATCAATTGGAGAATGCAAATAAACGGGATGTTACTGAATGCCAACTAGAAGAAAATAGAATAGAAAGATTGACTACCATGTGTGCTGTGTGAGAACCTGGACTTCTCACAGCCTCATAATGGAAGGTAAAATGGTGTTATAATTTGAGAAAAAGCCAACTTGACTATGTATTGCTCGTTTCCATGCACCTGTTCTATGCTTGATGTTTTGGAAGAAGCTATAACCTAGCAATAAAAAAGACTGGACTCAGATGATTAAATAAAGCATCTCATTTCTATAAAACATGATTAATAAAAATAAATATCTCCTTGACAAATGGTACTGGAATACCTGGGCATTGACATACAGAATGAGTTAAATAATTAGCTTGAGCCACTCAGAGTGGACAAAAAAACCTTGACATGAACAGCAAATCTCTCAAATGTGTAAGGGATAAAGAGGAGAAAACTTGGGCTTCCTTTGGATTAGTGATAACTTCTTGATAAAACACAAGAAACACAATTCTTAAAGAAAATTATTGATAAAATGGTGTGGTGGTTTGAACAAGAATGGCTCCCATAGGCACATATATTTGTATTCTCGGCCCCTCATTGGTGGAGATACTTGGGAAAGATGTGGAGGTGTGGAATCGTTGAAGTGGTGTCACTTGGGGTGGGATTCTGAAGTCTCATAAGCCCATATCTTTCCCAGTTAGCGCTCTCTCTCTGTCTCCCTCACCCCCTCTGCCCATGCTTATGGCTCAGATGGCAAGCTCTCAGATTTTGCTATAGCACCATGCTTGCCTGCCTGCTGTCATGTTCTCAGCCATCATGGCCATCGACTCACCCTTTGAAACTCTAAGCAAGTTCCCAATTAAATGTGTGTGTGTGTGTGTGTGTGTGTGTGTGTGTGTGTGTATACACACACACACACACACACACACATATATTGTCTTACTCACAGTATCTGTTCACAGCAATAGAAAATACCAAGACAGTTGGATTTTGTCAAAATTTAAAATGAATCCAAGCTAAGGCACAGTTAAGATAATGAAAAGACTCTTTCTGCTTCTGGATTAACTCACGCATTATGATAATTTCTAGTTCAATCCAATTGTCCACAAATTCCTTGTTTTTAATAGGTGAGTGGTATTCCGTAGTGTAAATGGGGAGACCTGGTGGCACTCAGAGGAAGGATAGCAGGCTACCAAGAAGAGACTTGATACCCTATGAGCATATCCAGGGGGAGGAGGTCCCCCTCAGTCACAGTCATAGGGGAGGGGAATAAGGGGAAAATGGGAGGGAGGGAGGAAAGGGAAGATACAAGGGATGAGATAGCCATTGAGATGTAATATGAATAAATTAATTAAAAAGTTAATGAAAAGATTAACCTAGGAAATGATGCTGCTGTTTTCTTATCTAATGAAGGACTGACACACAAAAAACACAAAGCACCCCTAAACCTTACTAAGAAAAAACAACTCAAAGGTTTTTAAGAATCCAGAGCAGTAGTTCTAAACCTGTGGGTTGTGATTCCTTTGCAGTCAAATGACCCGTTTATGGGTGTCACATAGCAGATACCCTCCCTCCATACCAGATATTTGCTTATGGTTCATAAGTAGCAAAATTACTGTAATGAATTAGCAACAAAGATAATTTTGTGATTTGGGGTCACCACACCATGAGGAACTATATCAAAGTTTCACAGGTTAGGAAGGTTGAGAACCACTGATCTAAACGAACACCTAATAGAGCCAAGGAAAATATGTCTGAAAGTATTCACAGTAGGAATGTGAGATCAATTCCTGACTGCTAAGGTCAAATCTGAAACAATGACAACTGCTGAGTCAGAAGGAACAAGGAGAAACAGTTCCATTTATTGCTTGTGAGAATGCAGAACTGGATGAACATTTATAAATGATTTCAAAATATTTGTAAAGATAAACAGTCTTATCACATGACCTAATTAGTGCATCATTGGGCATTTAACATGATTTTGATTGAAGATGTTTACACACACACACACACACACACACACACACGGGTTTACGGCAAGGGTTTATGGCATCTTTAATCATAATAAAACTAGTTCAGAAAGTGCCAATATGCCCTTTGACAGGTAAATAATGAGTTAAATGGGCAGAAATATTATTATTTAATGAAGACTGAGCTATTGAGATATTGAATATAGTTTCATAAGTAAGAGAAGTCAGTCTGATATACTTTCATACTGCCTAATTCCAAAGATACCCAAATCTGTAAAAACCCAACTGCAGAGGCAGAAAAAAAAGGTCTAGAATGAAAAGTTATTGAGACAAAGCAATAGACCTAGTGGGGAGATGGTTTTAAGAGAGTGAGACTATTCTGCAAACACCATAATAAAAGACAAATGGTGCTGTGCAATTGTGCAAACACACACCACATCATATGGTACACCAAGAGGTAGCTTTGCTGCAGACACTGGACTTGAGTTATGAATTGTAAAGCAGGACTGACCCAGCTACTATAGCAGATGTGTGATGTGCAAGGTGTCATTCATAGGGAAATTCAAGGATGTGAATAGATGCAGAGATGCTGCAGTTATGCCTCATTTTGTTTCCATAAGCTTTAAGTTACTCTAACATCATTCAAAATTTTTAACTGCATGAACTTCATTCCAATACCAGTGTATACAAACTGCCAATATCAAAGAATACAAACTGTGAAGTAAGTACATTGGGTCAGGAGGACAGACCAAAGGCAGCAGATATTTTGTGATCCACATATGTATATATCTATCTAAGCCATCCTATGCCATCTGAAGTACATTAGGGGTTAAACAGAGCTTGAGCGGGGGGAGGGTGTGTGTCTTAAGGCAAGGAGGAGTTCATCATCCTAACAGACAAGTTGTTTCACAGCTTTAAAAACATTGTAATTATATATACTATGTATTATATATATTCAATTGATTTTTGATTTGCTATACTTTAACGTAAATATCTTTAAAATCCGCTCATCTTGATTCTGTGTTTGAGCGAAGTTAATTTTCATCTATGATATAAGCTTTGACATAGTACATATATACCCATATCTGTATGAACATGGTGTTTGTCCAATTCATGTTTATGTGGAAATATTATACATTGTTGGATTTTCAATATTTTTTAAAATTATGCATACTTATTAGACATTAACGTCACGCACTTCATATAGAAATCATTATTTTAAAAAATTCAATGTGATAATTGACAGAAAAAAAGTATCACAACTTTATTTTCACTAAAATGAAATAAGCCAGGGTTGAATTGTCAGTTTTTAGTGGGAAATGCATGTGTTTCCCCTGGGCAAAATGAATTAGCAAGCATGTTGACTTCACCAACCCGGGGTAATTAAGGCTGTGCTTACAATATTAGCATAATTCTTGTTAATCAGTTAAGTTGCTTTCCAAGTATTTGTTATTGTATAAAAAAAGACTCCTACATTTCACAGAAAGGATGCAAGTAGAACAATAATTTATGAACCATTCAGTTCCCTGGAGAGGAACTTTCGAGTTGGTTTTTCCTCAAATCTTTCTTGAATAAAAGAGCAAACAATTTACAGAAGAGCTGAGAGTTGAAGCTCATGGCCTTATGTGGCATTGCATGTCTTAGAGTTCCCCGGTCTGTAAAAGGATGCCGCCCTGCCACGGATACCTTTTTTTTATTATTATTATTAATTTATTCATATTACATCTCAATTGTTAGCCCATCCCTTGTATCCTCCCTTTCTTTCCTCCCTCCCGCTTCCCCCTCTACTCCCTTCCCCTATGTCTGTGACTGAGGGGGACCTCCTCCCCCTGTATATGCTCCTAGGGTATCGAGTCTCTTCTTGGTGACTTATTATCTTTCCTCTGAGTGCCACCAGGCCTCCCCATCCAAGGGACATGGTCCGATATGGGGCACCAGAGTTTGTGTGAAAGTCAGATCCCCTTCTCCACTTAACGGTGGAGAATGTCCTGTCCATCGGCTAGACTGGGTAGGGGTTTGAAGTTTACTGCCTATATTTTCCCTCTGCCACGGATACCTTAAAGGTCCAGGGAGCTGTGCGAACACATCACATCTCAGTATTATGCCTCTAAAGGCTGTGCCCGAGATCAAGCCTACATGTCCTATTTGGATGGTAGCTTGTCTGTGAGATTGAACTGGTTGAGGGAAGAAAACCGTGAATGGAAAAGTGACCACACAGAAACTGCCTAGCTGCTGTCACTAATCCAGGCAGACCCTAGGTTCTAAGAATTCTGCCTGAGGTAAAGAATACAACAGGTCCAACAGAGCTCCTGAGACTTACTGAGTAGTCACTGAGCCACTTGCAAGTGATGGGACCCACACAACATCTAGAAACAAAAACCTATGAGAGGTCCTGTGGTCTAAACTTATGTGTAGTCTGTGTAGTGCATTTATGTCGCATAAATAATGTATATTAAATTCATTTGTTATTTTAAATTGCACAATATTTTTGCCCCGAAGTAAGAAATAAATAAAATTATTTCCTGTACTCCACAGAATTTCTCTGCTTCCTACCCTAAACTCCATTTTTTTTCCATCCTAAAATCAACATCTTCCCTCTCCAGTCACCACAGAAAACATTTACATATTAACTGAAGTAAATTTTATTATAAAATGTTTCTGATTGGAGGAGATGAAATGTCTGAGTCAGTCAGTAATGTTTTGAAGAGGTGGAATAAAGCTTTAAGACGTTTCCAAATTCCATTCTGAAATGTAAATCAAACTAAAACATTACAGTATATCTTTTCAGCTTTTAAAAGGGAGCAGTCAGATCCCTAATAATATCTGAGACCTTTGAATAGTCCACACAGTCAGCCATGCTCAAAAATACCAATGAATTAAGTGCTGCTGTTTGACTAACACAGTTTTCAAGTTTACTATGGATTTTTCTCAAGTGGAAAACATGCATAGATATTCATTCCAAAGTCCCACAGTCTCTCCTTTCACTTCCCAATGTGTGAGTTAAATCATATGATGGTGTCCTTCATTCTTGCCACAGGAGCTCAGCCTATTCTAGCCTTACGCTAAAGTCACTTGAAAAGTGTGCGGAGATGATAGATTGTGTCTTTTTGTGTTATTTTAGGTGTGTGTGTGTGTGTGTGTGTGTGTGTAGTGTACATATGTGCTTCTGAGTGTTTCCATGTGTGTCAGCACACTTACATTTGTAGGTCCATATTGCACACAAGTGTGAAAGCTTCTTTACATGCATGTTTGCACATGGTCTGTGCCATTCGGGTGGAAGCCAGAAAATAAGGTCATGTGTATTCCACCATCTGTCCACATATTTTTTTTTACTAAGGCAAGGTCTCTTGCTGATCCCAAGATCACTGATTCCATATAGTCTAGCTCACAAGCCTGACCTGATAATTGCCTGACTCCATCTTCTAAATTCTGGGATTATTAGTGGCCATAACACCTTCCCACCTTTATGTGGGTTCAGAGGATGGACTCCTCAGTTCTCATACTTGCATGACAAACATTTTACCCACTGAGCCTTCTTTCTGTGTCTCATCTTGGACTTTCTGATACATTTAAGAATGGGCAGGAATCCCAGCATCTGTCTCCATCCCCCGCTGGGTGTAGTCTCTCAGAGTACATCTATGCTGGGCTAATATCATTATGAGTTTATATTATGCATGTCTTTCTGGGTCTGGGTTACCGCACTCAGGATGATCTTTTTTAGTTCCATCCATTTGCCTGAAAATTTCAAGATTTCCTTGTCTTTAATAGCTGAGTAGTATTCCATTATGTAAATGTAACACAGTTTCTTTATCCATTCTTCGGTTGAGGGACATCTAGGTTGTTTCCAGACTCTGGCTTCTATGAGCATAGTTGAGCAAATGTCCTTGTTGTATGGTGGAGCCTTTTTGGGTATATATCCAGGAGTGATATGGTTGGGTCTTGTGGTAGCACTACTTCCAATTTCCTGAGAAAGCCCCAGTTTGATTTCCAAAGTGGTTGCACAAGTTTGCACTTGCACCAGTAATGGAGGAGTGTTCCCCTTTCTCCACATCCTCACCAGCATGTGCTGTCACTTGAGTTTTTTATCTTAGCCATTCTGGTAGGTGTAAGATGGAATCTCAGAGTTGTTTTGATTTGCATTTCCCTGATAACTAAGGATATGCTGCTGGATTCCAGGTGGAGTGCTGAGAGTAGTATGGAAGAATGGAAGGGAGGGAATGACCCAGAGGGTTCAGAGCCCCACAAGGAAACCATCAAGGTAGTCAGGTCTGGACCCAGGGTGGCATGCACAACCTGTTGTACCAACCAAGGACAATGCATGCAATAAAGCTAGACCTAACTTGTTCAGATCTAGCCAATGAATAGCTCATTCTCTATGGTTGTGGGGAGAGTGGGGACTGGTTCTGATATGAACTCTGGTGACCCCTATTTGACCACTTTCCCTTGGTGGGGAGGCCTGGTGGCACTCAGAGGAAGGAGAAACAGGCTACTAGGATGAGACCTGATAGGCTGTGATCATATGTTTGTGGAGGAGGTCCCCTTCTATCACAGACCTAGGGAAGGGGAATAGGGTAAAAGAGGGAGGGAGGGGAGAATGGGAAGACACAAGTGAGGGGATAACAATCAGGATGTAGTCTGAATAAATTATTTAAAAACTAAAAAAAAAAAAATCAAAAAATGGAGACTCAGTCATTGTATAAAGAACAGTTTATCCAAGGCTGAACACAGAATATGCGTTCATGATCCATTAAAAAGACCAAAACCCATACAACACTGGTAAAGATAAATCCAGGGAGGTGCTCCTTGTACGCTCAAAATATTAAGGCATCCAAGACTCAGTAGCTCTGTAAAGCAGTTAGTACAAAGGAAACATTAATGTAAAATGTTCAAGGAGTAAAATTAATTCTGTGAATTCAGTTGGCTTGCTAGTCCAACCCCACCCTTAATTTCTCTGTATGTCTCTCTTCCTTCTTCATTATGATTTCACCTCTCAGTAAGATTCCATTGAAACTGTCTAAAAACATCAGTCTTTTCACTTGAGTGTCTCTCCTTTAAAGACACACATTGCTGATTGGGAAGAGAGATCTTCCTTCTCTGAAGCCCAGCCACACATTCTGCCTTCGCCTGAAATGGGCTCCATGTTCTGTCACCTCCAAAGACATTGCCATCTGTGCTCCTCAGGCTGAGAAAACACCTCCACTTTCTCTGCCTACTGATGCAAATGTCACACGTTGAAGAAAGCTTCCCCACGAGCAGCACACACCACAGAGGGATGCCCTTCCTGTATCCCACTCACACCCAATCCACATCTAGCACACTTGCCAAGCAACAGCGACCACAAGTCCTAGAGAGCTGTGGTGTGCCAAACCGTTTCTTCTCCACATTACCTAGCCAGAACAGGGCACGTAGCCAGCTTACAATACATAGCTGTTGAACACATAAACAATCAAAGTAAAATAATAAAAGATTTGAATTAAAAGTTAAGTATGGATAGAATAGAGTGGAAATATGTAAGCAAAACCCATGTTATATTCATGATACTGCTGAGTTGTTTTAGAAAAATGATTTCGATAGATCAATAGTCTGACTCCAGAAGCCCTGCATGAATAGCAGTGGATGTTTGCATCACAGATGCACCCTGGCTGTACTGCACTTCTCTCACCAAGAGGAAATGACCAGGAAACATTCATTAATTAGCGTGGTCCAAAGCCACAAAACCTCACCACTTCTGATGGCAGGCCTGACACCCGAGGCACCCCTCCCAGAGAGAGCACTGACCCCACAGTGGGTTTTGTTGAAGAAAATTAAACATTTTTGTTTCTGTTAAGCCCTCATGCCTGTCAATCACTCAGTGCTGCAAGATGCCCTAAGGATCTTTGAATGACAGAAACCCAAGATCACAAAGTTGGATAAAGTTGATCCCTAAGCACTCCACACACATGAACGTAAGGAGACATTTATCAGGAGATAAACATCTGTGTTTCTAGAAGTGTCAAGATTCTCAGACAAGCTCCTGTAACAGCATGATTTATTATATAGTCAATGGAAGCAGTAGTGGCTCTGTTTATTGTGTGTCATGGTCCAGAAATTGTAGTAAGATTTTCCTGTTGATGATTATTGCAACCCACACAGTAACTCCTGTAGGAGCAAACTACAATTGGTTTCTTTAACTCACAGGTTTTGAAAATGACACAATTAGAGATGAAGGTTTTGCTCCTAAGACTGAGCAAAAGGAAGGACCACAGAAGTGAGATAAAACTGTGACTAATTTCTTAAAGCAAATGAGAAATGTAAACATCTTGGCTCTATTTTTAATCAAGAAAAACATAAAAATTCAAGTGTAAGTTAGCCTTTGAGCTAGAATCAGCTTAAATTGAAAAAAAATATGAAGTTTAGTGTTCAACTTCTACATCTGTGTTGATAGCAAAATGGAAAAATAATGCTTTAGCCACCATTGGCAAAGGATAGACCTACAAAGTGGCAAAAAAGTGAAAGTAATTATATGTAAGGAATTTGGGAGATTTCTCACTGTTTTATAGTAAGATTGGGACTCTTGCAGAATTTTAAATTAAAGCTATATATATTCTTTGGAACATGAAGATTTTTATATGAGCATGGCCAGTTCATATGATAAGTTTAAACAATATCACGTTTTATTTTTATTATTTTATTTTCTTTTAAAAAGCTAACAAGCACTGTACCATGGATATAGAATATAGCTTTAAAGGACAATTGTGATACCATCTTCATTTGGAAGAATAATAGTAGTCACTTATGGGGCCTCTGAGTGGCCAACTATGGGTTCTTGGCCAGATTTACAGAACCAGGCATGTTTCCTCCTGCGGAGCTGGCCAATCACAAAGTGGTTGGTCACCTTGAGAAATCAACTTCCTGTGCCCTGACCTGGAAACTTCTTCTCTGTGGCCTAGCTTTCAGAGCATCTGTTCTACTTACTTTCTGTTATTGTGATAAACACCATGACCTAAAGCAGCCTGTGGAGGAAAGTGTTTATTCGGCTTACATTTACTCATCATGCTCTATCAGTAAAGCAGCTCAAGGGAGAGAAGCCTGGAGTCGGGAACTGAAGAAGAGATGGTGAAATGATGCTGCTCAGTGGCTGGCTTCGTGTGGCTTGCTCGGCTGGCTTGCTGTTTTAATAGCTCCCTGGATCACTGACCTGGGCACCACCCACAGTGGGCTGTACCCGCCCACATCAATCAACAAGTTAAAAAAAAAAATGCCTCCCAGACATGCCTATAGGATGGAGGCATTCTCTCATGTTGGAGGTTTCCTCTTTCAACATGACCCTAGCTTGTGTCGAGGTGAAAAAAAATAATAATAATAATGATCACAATACCAGAAATCTCTATGTGTATGGTTGAGGCAAAGTCATCCATAATTGTAGGAACTGTGAACTTTTTGGCAAGGCATAGCCATGGGGCAACAGGATCATGAATTGTATATGCCCTGTGGCCATAGTGTGTGTCGTCTACGGCATTGGGTCTTAACATCACAATTTTTTGAGGGGGGGGAACCAAGAGCAATACCAATAGGTTGTATTGATTATGGGGAGGGGCGGTCTCTGGAATACCCAACAACTCAAGAGATGTTCTATACTTCCCTGGCCCTGGGCTATTTATTTGACAACTCATGACTTCTGGGAAAAGTATTATTCCCTGACCTCATCAAAGATACTTCTTTGTACAGCTGAGGGTGGACTCACAACTAGTCAAAGTGAAGAGTGTGTGTCTAGGTAGCACTCAATGCTTAGTCACAAATGTGATAGCTATACCACACCTCTCCTTGTGAGGCTCAGGGACCATCTTGGAATTGGGGACACAAAGACTCTGAGACAGAGTGGACTAGAGTGAAACATGGACTTCCAGATATCTGCAGCAATCATGTGCTCACAACTGTGGTGGCTAATCAGGGACACCTCAATCAACATTCCAGCATGAAGAAGAGAGACACTCAGGTACCCCCAACTGTAGCAACTATTGACAGCTGATGTCTTTGAGGGAAAGAAAAATGGGTTTTCTTTAAGGGCGGGTCCCCTGGTAGGTTAATAATGTTTCAGTGGACAGCCCTACACATGTGAGCACAGGAGCTGCACAAATTAGAATAGCTGAGTTATTACAACAAAAAGATGCCCACAGGAAGTCAGAAGGGTAATAGAGACCTGGGAGGAGTTAGGGTATAGGCTAGCAGGATGAATATACTCAATGTATATTGGACTGTTTGACTTTCTCAGAACATTAAAATATTGCATTAAAACAAAATTTCAAAAAGTTAACATGAACATTTTTACTTTCTCTTCCATTATAGTCCCTATCAAATCTTCATCTTTGCCATTATTTGGGGGTCAAGTTTTTTCTTTTTTTCTTTCTTTCTTTCTTTCTTTCTTTCTTTCTTTCTTTCTTATTTATTTATTTTGGTAATGAATTAATCTCAAACTTTACAAAGTAAATGGAGTATCCATGAAAGAGGCTGATGTAAGAGATAATGAAGTATGCATGGGTTATGTCATGTAAAACAAGAATGTGGGAGAAAAGCCGTTACAACTCTCAAGCAACGAGTTCTTAACAATATCGTCCTGCATGTTGATGCGTATAGGAGACTCAGCACCAGTTTAGGAAAATATTTGCCAGCGTTTTGCGGAACAGAATATGAGTGTCAGCTACAGAGAGTCCTGCACTCCCCGGCTCACATCTTCTGGTGTTACTCTGCGCTCAGGGCCTTATTCTAAGGACCTGATTTCCGGCGAGAATGTAGTTAATTTCAAGGACTTACTGTGTCTCCTCAGCCTTATTAATGAGATCCACTGACACATAAATGGTCAACCTTCCTGAATATTTCCATAGTTATCACTCATTATTTTGTGATTGAAAATCACATTTCCATACCGATCAAATTAAGGCACTTATACTTGGGGGGGGAGGGGAAATGCTTTCTTTGTCTAAATACTGGTTAGAAGTTTAGTGGTGCTGATGTGGCTAAGGGTAGCCATGTGGACCTACTTGGTGCTTTGGTCTAAAGCCTGCTCCAGCTGAGAATCCTGCTGCAAATGCCTTTTACAGGAGAATTTGATCCCTGGGCATGGAGAAAGAATGGAAAAGATCATCCCCAACTGCTCCATCTAAAACTCTAATCCAAAACCACACAAAAGCCAGCAAATATCACTGTTTAGAGCGCTGGTGGCAGGGGCCCTCTCATTCAGCTGTGATTGCTTGTAGGCTACTTTTATACAAGATGCATTTTCTCAGTTTCTGCCCTGCAGTATCCAACCATGAATGCTGTTTGTTGTATTCTACACCCCAACACCTCCAACAGTGGCCCACAATGATCATTTAAATGTGTCAGTACTTTACAAAAGGCAACAGCAATTTTCTTCTTCAGTTGCTTACTTGGAGTGAAAGCATTGCTTAGCAAAGAGCAAATGAGAAAAGAAAAGAATACGCAAAGATGGGAACCAAATATTAACATTTCAGATCGAGTAAACAGTTAAAATGCTTGCAAATTTCCACAGACCTTCATAAATAAAATAAGTAGCAATTCAAAGTCAAATGATTGTCCCTAATGTTTTGTTCCTTGGAAAT
Organism: Acomys percivali; assembly: GCA_907169655.1. Classification (NCBI taxonomy): domain Eukaryota; kingdom Metazoa; phylum Chordata; class Mammalia; order Rodentia; family Muridae; genus Acomys; species Acomys percivali. The sequence continues at coordinate 10,856,256 of OU015751.1, forward strand.
CTTGGAATGTGGGTAATGAGTTTATTTATATTATGGAAAAGTGGGTATTCAGCAGTTATCTGAATTCACGTGTAATATTTACAAATAACAATACTATTTTAAACTAGCTCAAGGATTTGAATTGTTTGAATAAAATTTTGTTAGCTTATTTTTTTCTAGTCAAGTAGATATATATGACATAAATAACCACTGTAAGGTGGGTATGGAGTTCTGTTTGGAGTGTCAAGTGTAATAGTTCAAAGAAGTCACATTTTTTTTCAGTTAATTCCAGACGTGATATAATTCTGCCTGAGGTTCAGTATATTTGTGAGAAGGGAGGAGCCCTGCTGAGACTTCACACAATGGAAAACACAACACACTCTGCTCATAGAACTTGAGCACTCACAAGTGGATAGCTTTTCACTTCATTTAATTTTTCTTTAACAGATTTTAGTCTTAGCATCCTTCCCTGGAGGTGTTGCTAGAAGCAGGCCTCAGCCTGTTATGAGGCAAATCAGCTGCAAAGTCCAGCATCCTGTGGGGAAACTTCATATCCACATGACTCAGGAGCTTCGTATGCCAGCTTCTAAGGCACGATGGGATCTGAAACTTGACACCCGTGTGTCACCCAACCACGCCCCGTTACCAATGCCAGAGTTGGTGAAAGGAGTTGAGGAAGGAGTGCTTTGTATCTGTGGGATGGTATCCCCCAAAATAAGCCCAGATTTCTCCTTGTTCCAGTTGCTTATCTGAAAGTAGAGTTAGACATATAATTGACAACGTGGTTATCATAGAGATTTATGGTTCTTGGATCCAGTAGGTGAACCTTTATAAGCCGATGGGGATGATAACCCAAAGGGGCAGGGGCAGCAGGTCACGTGACTGGAGTTTGGAGATACAAGTTGCAGAAGGTAGTGTGTAGCCGGAGCTCCAGGGAGCGCCCCTCTTTCCTTGTCAGAGCCTGCAGAGGGCGCCTGCTCCAACCTACACTTTGGCGTCAGTGTTTTGTGGCACTTTCCTCTATCTTGTGCTTTCTTCACATGCCTAGAGAGCTAACAGATGACTAGAATACTTGCCCACATGAAGAATATCATCCGATGTTATGAAAACAATGCACATCGTGTCCATTGTATCGAGCACGCAGCTTATTACCCTCGTGCAGTTTTCAACTAACACGAGCCTATTGTCAAATTGATACTTATGTTATAGATCCCCTAGCCTTACGTGGATCTGGTTTACTGAGCATCGCCCTACGTGCTATGAATGTTTTTGTCTCTCAGTTTTATCTTGAAGTTCTAAAACTTAGTACGGTGGAATTAGAAGGTAGGGTTTTGGAGGTGATGGTTTTCAAATAAACTCTTTGGGAGTGGTCTCAGCAATAGGAAAGCAGGGGACTACACTTGTCTTTACAGGTTTTTGAAAGCTATAGGTCGGATTTTACTTAGAAATAAGTCTATTAGCATCTTGGTCTTAGAATCCAAGCTTTGAGAACTTTAAGAAATAAATGTCTGTCATTAGAGCTACCTGGTATTTAATATTTCATTACACAAGCCCAGATGATTAATGTAGTTCTGAAAAGAGAGAAAGTAGAAATCTAGCACACTACAACTACTAAAAGTGGGAAGACCTCATCCAAAAATCATTAACTATTTCCATCTTCTCCATTTACCTTATTAAATTAAGGAAGTGTGTATTTTAATCAAGCCTTCTAAATGAGCACATTCTCCCCGAAGAAGTAATTAATAACCTATGAATGTTAATTATGCTCACCAGGTTAATTTTCATCCAGGATTGCATTGCACAAGAGATCTGAGGTTAATGTATCATCTTCCACTTGGAGTGCCACCTGCACTAACTGAGTGAATCTTGGGGATGGATCCCAAAGCTAGGCTGCCATCTTGTGATACTTTCCAGTCTTAAGATTAGAGTTCATAGCCAGTCTGACATGCAGGAGTGAGCCTGCTTAAGAGTGAGTTCCAGCCTGTGTCATTCTAACCAGTCTTTAAGGAGACTTTGGTGGGGGGTGGGAGTCGGGGGGGCTGGATCTCTGCTCCATAAACATCATTAACTAATATCCATAATGACTACCTAATGTTGTCATCAACCTTAATCAAACATTTCCCAATTCACGGCTAAGTTAGATTAAGCTTCATAGCTAGCAGAGGGGTAGACAGGCTGATGCATGAAGTAACTCAAACCATGATGCGCCTTAGACACCTATAGAAAACCCTGGCTGGCAATCACTATTTTGGTGGTTAGCCTGTTCAAGGAAGGAAAGGTTGAGACAGTCCTGGCAAATGATATCATTTGGAGATTTCTGGAAAGGCACAACCTGCCTCTTTGCCATTCATTGTGATCAAGGATTTGGCCAAGTTACGGCTACCAACCAGGTCCCATGTGTGTGAAGCTGCATTAGTAGGAAGCCATGGCTGATTCAAATGGGCAGAACAATGGAGCAAAGCTGGCTCACTGATGACATCATTCAATGTCCCTTCACGGTGTAATGATGTGTTATCTATTCAACTCAAGTCTGTTACAGCAATAGAAAAACTTAATTCCGTGGGATGGCTGGATAATAACATTACATCACATCTATCTACTTTACTCCGAAAGGTCTGGATTTGCTCTTCCCTACAGTCCTCTAAATTTCTCATCAAGATCTCAATACATTTAATTTTTTTTTTTTTTTTTTTTTTTTAAATTTTTTTTTTTTTTTTTTTTTTAATTTTTATTTTTTTAATTAATTTATTCTTGTTACATCTCTATGGTTATCCCATCCCTTGTAACCTCCCATTCTCCCCTCCCTCCCATTTTCCCCTTATTCCCCTCCCCTATGACTGTTCCTCAGAGGGATTACCTCCCCCTGTATATGCTCATAGGGTATCAAGTCTCTTCTCAGTGATCTGCTGTCCTTCTTCTGAGTGCCACTAGGTGTCCCCTGCCAGGGGACATAGTCAAATGTGAGGCACCAGAGTACTTGAGAAAGTCAAATCCCTCTCTCCACTCAAGTGTGGAGACTGTCCTGTCCATGGGCTAGATCAGGGTAGGGGTTTAAATTTGACCGCCAGTATTGTCCTTGGCTAGGGCCTTAGTTTGAGCGGGACCCCATGACCCAAATCTGCCTATCATAATGTTCTACTTGTAGGATTCTAGGACCTACTGGATCCTTCTACATTGCTAATCTCCCATTGTTCTCTCATCTAGAGTCCCAATAGGATGTCCTCCCCTCTGTCCCAGTTTCCTGGTAAGGGAAGGCTTTCATGGGACATGTCCATTGGGCTAGTATGCAGATATAAGTGAGTATATACCATTTGAGTCTTTCTGCTTCTGGGTTAACTCACTCATTATGATCATCTCTAGCTCAATCCATTTGTCCACAAATTTCGGGAATTCCTTGTTTTTAATATCTGAGTAGTATTCCATAGTGTATATGTACCACAACACACATTCATGTTTAAAGTTTTAGAGAGATCGGGGATACAAGGCACTTTC
>OU015751.1:10866525-10930158 GCA_907169655.1 Acomys percivali
GAGAGAGGGAGGGAGGGAGAGAGAGAGAGAGAGAGAGAGAGAGAGAGAGAGAGAGAGAGAGAGAGAAATGTGTCTGGATCTTTGAAAGTTTTAAAAAAGAAATCCATTGGCCTAAGCTTAGTATATGACTTACATCAATCACAGAAGGAATAAGTTACCAAGCGAGTGAAACAGAATGTTTCCAGATGTACATGTGCCTTCTCCTTGGAGCTTTCTGAAGACGCCTGTCAAACAGCAGGACGGAAGCTGGCCCCATGGCCTCTCTCTAGACTCAATGCTTGGTGTTGTAAACATGCTAATAACGGGTATTCCTTGGGAACCTAATGAGTCATTAGAACAGTCCATCAGACACCCACAGGCAGCCCGCCAAGCGCTCGGCTGTGGCTGACAATCACGCTGATGCAAAGAAAGAAAAGAAAGATGATTTTTCAGCAGGCTTCTATTGACGGTAAAGTTCAAAACCCAGAGAATCTTCATTCATCACTAAAAAATGAAAGGGGGGACACCACAGACCTTACGGCCTTGTACCTGCGTGTTTGAGCAAGTACATTCAAGACAGAAAAGAACCAGACAACTAGCTGCAAAGGGCCCGAGCTCTCCAGGGGAGGTTTTGCTGCTGAGCAATTCTCTGTCATTTAGTGCCCTGACAAGAACACACATGGTTTCTCTCAGTTACGTTTTCTTTCTTTTTCTCTGTTTCTATTCCATTTTGTTGTTGTCCGCCAGAGAAGTAGCATTTAATATGATTTATGGGAATGTTTATGCAAAAAAACAAACGGAATATTTGACATAGGTGAATAAATGTTGTAATATTAATTTGGGGTGAGGGATTGTCTCTTTTATGGACACAGGTAGATTCTATTATATGCCAAACTTTAAATCTAAGAGGCATTTTCTTCTAAATGTTTTAAATATTATTGTGAATTTACCTTCCTGAGGTGTTTTTGTTTTTTTTTTCCATGCAAGGATGTTGAAGATGAGTCGGGATGAATGGTGCAGTTCGATTATTATTCAGGATCTGATCCAGTTTTAATCCAGCACAGTCTTTGGGGCTCCACACAAGCTTAGACATGCTCTGTAGGAGGGACTCTCAACAGGTTCCAACAGAATGCCCTGTAGACATATTTGTGGGACATTTTCCGATGGATGTGGGAGGATCTAAACCACTGGGGCAGTAGCATCCTGGGATAACTGGTCCTGGATTGTATTAGAAAGTAGGCTGACCTGCTGTCCTTCCTCTGAGTGCAGGTCACCGAGATGAGACTTGATACCCTATGAGCATATACAGGGGGAGGTAATCCCTCTCAGGAACAGTCATAGGGGAGGGGAATAAGGGGAAAATGGGAGGAGGGAAGAATGGGAGGATACAAGGGATGGGATAATCATTGAGATGTAACAAGAATAAATTAATAAAATTAAAAAAAAGAAACTGGTAAATTTAATTAATTTACTGTTCTTTGCCAACTTTTGAAAAAAAAAAAGAAAGAAAGTAGGCTGAGCAAGGCAGGGGCAGCAAGCTGGTAAGCGGCATTCCTCCATTGCCTCTGCTTCAGTGCCTGCCTCCAGCTTCCCGCCTTGTCCTCTACTGTTGACAGTCTGTAGCCCAAAAGCCAAATGAATCCCTTTCTCCAACATATTGGGTTGACTCAGCATTTATCACAGCAACATAGAAACCTAACTGGGATAAAATGGTGACAGGGAGGGGCTGGAGACATGGCACAGGTGACAGAACATTTGCCTACAACACAGAAAGCCTTAAATTTGGCCTGCAGCACCGTGACAGGCCTGCAAGGTAGAGGACTGTAATTCCAACACTTGGGAGTTGGGAGGAGAAGGATGGAACTTCAGAGTTATCCTCGGCTTCCTAGGGAATTCATGGCCAAGTTGAGACACATGAGAAAGCTGTTTCATATAGACAGACAGACAGATAACTTAAAAGAAAGAAGAGCTTGGATGTGAAAGTAACAAAGGGACGCAAATGTGCGCGCTGCTTATTGTGTGTCCACACACTTCTGAAGGTCTGTGACCATTTTAGTTGATGGCGTTGTCATCACCCTTTGGAATTCTGACATACCATAAAACAGCTTGTAGAGAACAGCTACACCAGCGCAGGACATGTAACTGATTAGCTTCACACCGTCCTAAGCCCGTGACCTTGACCCCTTTGGTTGGAAGGTCCCAGAGAGAAAATGGCATATCCATCAGACCATATTTTATCTTCTGCACCCAATAGTTTACATTATCTATTAAATGCAAAGGCAGATACAGCAGGAGAAAAATATGTATCTGAAAAGCATGATACAAGGAGAAGGTGCCAATCTCAGGTCAGAATTCTGTTTAAGAGTGTGGCTTTAAGAAAACACTCATAGGATGGGCATGAAGGGTGGTGAGACAATGTAATTTCAGGGGAAAAAATATTGAGAATCGCCAATGACCTTGAAAAATACAAGGATCTTCGTGAAAGGACATGGTGTTTGTTTCAGCTGCAGGTGGAACAAATTGTTTATTCTACCTTGAGTCAAAGGCCTAAGAGACAATCACAGCTGCTTTAATGGCTTTATTGTATTCAGGAAGAGAGGATGGGCTGCCCTTCAGAGCAAGTAAGGAAACCTAAGAGAAATGGGCTGTGCCTTTTAAAATGCTAATGGTGCATCTGCAAGCATCATGCTTAAACATTATTTACCTCTTAATAACTACAGTTTTCCAGACTAAACTGAAAGAAAATTAGCTTAGTGTGGCAAAAAACAAAACGAGTGCCTAGTCTGAATAATCAGATATTTTCATAAGCACAAAGACGTTTGTATGCAGCAGTGTTTGTAGTATATAATAAAGGTGTGAACACTCCCAGATGAGGCTGAGCGCCACAGTTCCAAAATACGGAAGGATTGTATTGTGTTCAAGGAGCACTTTGCATGCGGAAGAAAGTCCAACCCTAGGCAGAAAACTGAAGGAGAGAAATAAACACTGAGGAGAAGGGGGCACAGTACAGAACAGACTAATAAATGTTGATGTAAATACTGCTTCATTACCCTATTGAGAAAATCCACGCAGTAAATTCAAAATGGATACGGATGACCGAGTGGTATGGGTGACAACATCTGTGCTTAAATAAATGCCATGGCCTTCTAAAGTAATCAAATTAGTTACCAGATACAAACGTGGAACATTTCACATCAATGAAAAGACTACACAAAAATCCAGCCAAGTGTTATCCCTACTCCACCAAACAGTGCCCTCTGCTGGCGAGTGTCATTCACTGCATACTGCACCTAACTTTTCCAGAGCCCAGTTAGCAAACTTCCCTTGGTTGAGTTTCTTGGTTTGCTGTTGCAATTCCATCCTACTTATTCTCTTCTGAAACAAACCTCCTTGCATAAAGAAATTTCTTCTCTTTCCACTATTTGCAAAAACATTCCTCCTAGATGAACAAAGCCGGATTAATAGTCCTGAACTTAACACATCAATTAAGAAAGAATAAAGCAATAAACAATGACCTCAAACTCATATATAATGAATTAAGTAAAATCTTGACCTCTCACCACTGGCTGTAGCCCCAAGGAAGTGGAATCAGTTGACAAAATTAGGTTATTTTAATAATTATGGCAAATAGATTAATATGCAAATATTATTTATATACTTTAATATCCAGATTACCTATGATATAATAAAATTACTTCAGCTTTAGCTCCATTTGGGAGTGAAGTGTTTCCGTGTGTGCATTTTATTTTTCTATGGTGGTAGATATTTCATAAAGACATTGCCACCTAAATGTAGATAGAATTTTGAAATGTAAAGTGTCATTGATGCCATTCAGGATATGTTATAAATTTAAAATACCATTGATGTGGGAAGCTTTTGAAAGAGCTCTATCTGAACATACTGTGCATGATATTATAAAGGCAAACGTGAGTTAAGAACATATATGTAACCCTTAGAATACACCAGTAGCTCATCAAACACTTTAGATCCTTTTATTCAATGAACTTATCACGAATATTGCAGGGCAACAGGTTTTCTTGTTGTGGAACTGAGTGTGAGGTTAGCAGGATTCAGGACTCACGAGAAGATAATCTTCTTGGCATGATTGGGTTAATTGAGATAGAAAGGCATGCCCTCACTAAAAGCAGCAGCATCTTATGGCCCCTGGGTCTGTGAAAGAACAAAAAGATGATGACAAGCTGAAGGCCAGCATCCATTGCATCTTGCTTATTGACTTTATCTCAGGTTCCTGACTCTTCACTTGCCCCTCCATGATGCAAAGTACCTTCTGTGAACCCAAACAAACCCCTTCTTAGCTGCTTCGTGACAGGTATGTGGTTACAGAAATAAGGAATTTTATCAATACAACGAACCTTTCACGAGATTAAGAAAAGTATCCAAAACCACTGATTAATAAGGTTCCAACCTTTCCGTATTTATAAACTAATTGTGTTTCAGTTTGGTCTGCTGCAACATATTATCACAGACTTGTCAAGTTAAAAAAAAAAAAAACAAATATCTACTTCTTCAGGTTCATCCTACTGTAAAACCAAAATCAAAATGCCCTCATAGATCCTGTCAGGAGAGTCGGCTTCCAGAGTTAGTCATCACCATGATGCCCTTTGTACTCTTATAGAGAAGAAAAGAGAAGCAATGCTGCCCCCCAATGCCCCCCCCCCCGCCAAGACATACACACACTTCCTGATCTCTTCCATCTTCTCTGAGGACTTCATCTCCATGACCTCCCTCCCTGCAGAGGTCAACGTTCAGAACTACATCAGGAATGGAGGATTGTAGCAAATGCATTTTGTGAAGTCACAGACACTGGTAGAATGAGCCTCTTATGCCATCCTTTTGACCGAGCACTTCCTTTCAATAGATTTCTGAATGGAAGCAGGCAGATTATTCTCAAATACCCTCTGGGGAGTATTAGTGAGAAAGGTTGGACAGAATTTGAAAAGTGGGTCTTCTTGGTGAAAATCTGAATGGTAGCTCCCAAGCTAATGTGTCAATAGGATTAACATAGTAAAACTGGCCATCATACCAGAAACTTTCTACAGATTCAATGAAATCACCATCAAAATTCCAATACAACCCTTTATAGATTTTGAAAAGACAATTCTGAGCTTCACATTAAAAAAAAAAAAGACAAAAATAACAAAGCAAGCAAGCAAAGAAACAAACAAAACAGGATAGTTAAAACAATCATGAATCATGAAAAAACTGCTGTAGGTTTCACCATTTTTTTGACTGGAAGTTATACTACAAAGCTAAAGTAATAAAAAAAATCATAGTATTGGCATAAAAATAAATATATTGATCAATGGAATCAAACTGAAGACACAGACATAAATTCACACACCTACGGGCACCTGAGTTGTTGTTGTTGTTGTTGTTGTTTTTTAATATAGAAGCCAGAAATAAAAGTGGAATAGAAAACTGCACTTTTAACAGATGGTGTTAGTCAAACCAGATAGCTGTGTGTAGAAGAATGCAAATAGATCCATATTTACCTCCCTGCACAAAACTCAATTACAAATGAATCAAAGACCTTTAAAAAAAAAAAAGCAAAAAGAAAAGGATACACTGAATTCGATAGACAAGAACGTGGGGAATAGCCTTGAACTCATCCGCACAACAGAAGACTTTCTGAACATAACACCATTAGCACAAGCATCAAGATCAACAATGAATAAACGGGACCTCGTGAAACAGAAGCCTCCAGAAGGCAACAGATCAGTAAGACAAAGTGAAAAACCTACAAAATGGGAAGCACTATTTTCCAAGTCCACATCACTTAAGGAACTCAAGAAACTAGCTATTAAAACGCTAAGTGATCCAATTTAAATGGGGTACAGATTTAAGCGGCACCTTCTCAACGATCTGAACAATGGAAGATGTACAGTACTTGTGTGCCTATTGTATGGGTCACTTTCCAGTTGTTCTGACAGGGCACCCTGACAAACTGCAACTCAGAGAAGAAAAGGGTTGACTTTGGTTTACAGTTCCAGGGGGTTAGAGTCCATCATGACATGGACATCATGGCAGCAGAAGCTTGAGGTAGGCAGGAAGCAGAAAGATTACAAACACATACAGGAAGCAGACACAGAAAAAGAAGTTGAACTTCAAAGCCCATCCCCAGTGATGTCTGACTCTACCTCCTAAAACTTTCCATATTCTTTCCAGATAGCACCACCAATAGCATGCCATGTATTCAAATGCACACACCTTTGGAGGAGATGTCTCAGTCAAACTACCACACCAGTGTTTTGTGATGTTAAGTTAGGATGTGAGCTGTTCCCGTGCTTTTACTCCTGGTTTTTATTTCTAAAAGTGTTAGGGACAGGAAGACTGGGTCTTAGCTAAATTGAGTGTAGAGAAAGAAAAAGTGAGTGTAAAATACTCTTATAAGACCCATTCAACCATATGTGCACATGCAGGTATCGCTGTGAAGGAATTTAATTGAACACATTGACCCCTGCAGTTCAAAACCCAGTGTGCTTTTGCACATGTGTGGTTACTGGCACTGCTAGTGGGCTTTGATAGCACATTCAAATATGGAAATATTGTATTGACACTGATATTGCATAAATAACCAACAAGTCACTTAAATAACTTTGGCAGAAACGTTGGAAATAAGTTCAGAGAATTAGAATTATATTTAGAAAGGGAATGCCTGAGTGCCTTACAGAACTGAAAAAAGTAATTAAGTGAAGAAATTGTTTTCAGAGCTTGGAAGGATTTGAAGTATCACCATTGGATTTTGCTCCATTAACAAAATATGTCCTAGCATGCAGCAGTCCCAAGCAGTCAGTCATGGCTACTGCATATTTGAAGGACAGGTTTCCATCTTGGAATTAATACTGCTGAGAAAGGTTTCAGTTCTCACTCATGAGCAGCCTGCACTGAAACCCTTTGGTAATAAAGTGATTGAGTCTTCGTGCAGTTTAGATAAGTGTATTTCCATAAGAGAATGACTGTTTTGTTTTAAAAATTAAAATTGCTCCGTGTCAAGTTTTATATGCACATATATATGTGTAACAAAGTTTTATATAGGATATATATCTTGTATGTATATATCCAAATATATAATATATATGATTTCATTGATTATATATTATATTGTATAATTTTATTGATTTCATCATAATTATATAAATATAATTTTGATAGTTTTATTGTAATTATATATAATTTTGTTAATTTTATTATAAGTACATCTCTTACATATACAATTTTGTTGATTTTATCGTACTGATTCTTTCTGCCTTTCGCTAATCTATCAACTCTCCCCAACATCTGCCGTTTATGTCACTCATTTATCCATCCATTAATCCCAGCCTCTATTTTCTCTTCCTTGGATTCAATTTTTCTATTGCTTTTAATTTTTACTGCACACGCTGTTGTCTTGATTTGTGTTGGCGTAGACCTGGTGTGTGGTTGAAGGTACAGACTAATTTTTCTTCACGTGGAATCTAATAAGATTTGTGACTGGAAACGTCTCTTTGAGGTTCTGATCTGTGACCAGGCGGAACTCTTTCATCTTTGCTCTTGCCTTTAGTTGACTATGATTTGGGTTGGATATACTGTGTTTCCTCAGTTATAAATAGTATGAATAATGACTGGCTTTAGCAAACGTTGCACTATCTAAACTTCTTCAAGTACTCAAAGAAACAAACAGGTAGCCATTATGTTGGACCTTTCTAATAGAAACTTGTGATCGCCTGAGGATACAAATTCAGCGATGCTTATGTGGCTGCTGGGGAGCCAAGCAGCTGGGTGGTCACATGACACTGACTCCCTCCTGGCCATGTTCTTTCTAGGCACTATAGGCAGACTGCCTAGCTGCCAATGTCATGTGACTTATGTGTAACAGCTTCAACATTATGACATAAACTAGGGAGAAAATAACTTCCTACTGATATCTGTTCCTCAGATTTATGAACAGCAGGAAGCCTCCAACTATGAATGAAGCTCATCAATAATAAGAGGTTGAGGAGTCAGTCCTAGGCACTCGTGCCTCAGGATTATATGTAATGCACTTGTCAGGCCTACCATTGTGGCTTAATTATGGAAGCCACCAGGGACCCACAGCATTCATCTTTCATACAGACACATTCAAGAACACATCCATTCATCTTCCTTTTAAATCAATAGTTCATCTTACAAACTATTATTTCAATGGTTATTCTGCCACATAGCTCTGTTGATCCTTTCTCTTCTCTTCTTAGTGGTGGAAAGTGTCAACATCCCTAGCCTCTGATGACTGAGTCATTTCATGTTTCCAAGAGTCATTTTGTGAGGCCATTAGGGACACTTATTACTAGAGTGATTACAGGACATGTTTGAATTGTAAACTTTCAAAATCTCCATTTTCTACAAATTAATTCTTCGGCAGAAATTAAGGCAGAGTGGATGCATTCAATGCTAAGTTTTCCTTAGAATCTTCAGGGTCAATCTCAGCAGTGATTCTAGATTTTCAAACTAGATTTTGGAAGTTTTGAAGGTACTTTTGATATAAGTTTTCTTGTGAGAGTTAATCATCTGGCCTTAGATTAAACTAGACAAAATAAAATTATTCTCTAGTGTATTGCTTTTCATTTGATAAAATCCAATACCCATTCACATTTGACAAAATCCAACACCCATTCATGTTTAAAGTTTTAGAGAGATTGGGGATACAAGGCACTTTCCTCAGCATAAAAAGGCTATATACAGCAAGCCAATAGACAAAATCAAATTAAATGGTGAGATACTCAAAGAAATTCCTCTAAAATTGGGAACAAGGCAAGGCTGCCCACGCTCTCCATATCTCTTCAATATAGTACTCGAAGTTCTAGCCAAAGCAATAAGACAACAAAAGGAGGTCAAGGGAAAGGAGGAAGTCAAATTATCCCTATTTGCAGATGATATGCTAGTGTACATAAGTGACCCTCAATATTCCACCAGAGAACTCCTACAGCTGATAAACACCTTCAGCAAATTGGCTGGATACAAAATTAACTCAAAAAAGTCTGTAGCCTTCCTATACACAAATGACAAGCTTGCAGAGGAAGAAATTAGGAAAGCCACACCCTTCACATTAGACACAAGCAATATAAAATATTTAGGAGTTACTCTAACTAAGCAAGTGTAAGACTTGTTTGAAAAAAATTTCAAAACTCTGAAGAAAGAGATTGAAGATGACATGAGAAGATGGAATGATCTTCCTTGCTTGATCAGGAGAATTAACATAGTAAAAACGGCCATCTTACCAAAAGCAATCTACAGATTCAATGCAATCGCTATCAAAATACGTATACAATTTTTTAAAGACATTGAAAGTTCAATTCTGAACTTCATATGGAAAAACAAAAAACCCAGAATAGCTAAAACAATCTTGTACAATAAAAGATCCTCCGGAGGAATCTCCATACCTGGTCTTAAACTGTACTATAAAGCAACGGTAATTAAAACAGCATGGCTGGCACAGCAACAGGCTGGTTGATCAGTGGAATCGATCGAAGACCCAGATATGAATTCACACACATTTGATCACTTGATTTTTGACAAAGAAGCCAAATCCATTCAATGAAAAAAGGATAGCATCTTCAACAAATGGCGCTGGTCTAACTGGATGTCTATGTGTAAAAAAATGCAACTGGACCCATATTTGTCACCTTGCACAAAACTCAAATCCAAGTGGATTAAAGACCTCAACATAAAACCAGAGACACTAAGTCACTTAGAAGAAAAAGTGGGGAAGAGCCTGGAATACATTGGCACAGGAGACAACTTCCTGAACAGAACACCAACAGCCCAGGCCTTAAGGTCAACAATTAATAAATGGGACCTCATGAGGCTGAGAAGCTTCTGTAAGGCAGGAGACACTGTCAACAGAACAAAGCGACAGCCTACAGACTGGGAAAAGATCTTCACCAACCCTACATCTGACAAAGGTCTAATATCCAAAATATATAAAGAACTCAAGAAATTAAACACCACCAAACCAAATAACTCAACTGAGAAATGGGACTTGGAACTAAACAGAGAATTCTCAACAGAGAAATATCAAATGGCTGAGAAACACTTAAAGAAATGTTCAACTTCCTTAGTCATCAGGGAAATGCAAATCCAAACAACTCTAAGATTCCATCTTACACCGACCAGAATGGCTAAGATCAAAAACTCAAGCGACACCACATGCTGGAGAGGATGTGGAGAGAGAGGAACACTCCTTCATTGCTGGTGGGAATGCAAACTTGTACAGCCACGTTGGAAATCCATCTGGTGCTATCTCAGAAAACTGGGAATAGGGTTTCCTCAAGACCCAGCTATTCCACTCCTTGGAATATACCCAGAAGATGCTCCAGCACACAACAAGAAAATTTGCTCAACCATGTTCATAGCACCCTTATTCATAATAGCCAGAACATGGAAACAGCTTAAGTGTCCCTCAGTAGAAGAATGAATAAAGAAACTATGGTACATTTACACTATGGAATACTACTCAGCTATTAAAAACAAGGAATTCCCAAAATTTGTGGACAAATGGATTGAACTAGAAATGATTATAATGAGTGAGTTAACCCAGAAGCAGAAAGAGTTAAATGGTATATACTCACTTATAATTGGACACTAGCCCAAGGGGCATGTCCCATGAAAGTCTTCACTAACCAGGAAACTGGGACAGAGGGGAGGACATCCTATTGGGACTCTAGATGAGAGAAGCATGGAGAAGGCAAAGTTGAATGATCCAGAGGATCCTAGAAACCTACAAGAAGAACATTATGATAGGCAGATTTGGGCCCAGGGGTCCCGCTCAAACTATGGCACCAGCCAAGGACAATACAGGCCGTAATCTTCAAACCCCTACCCAGATCTAGCCAATGGACAGGACATTCTCCAAGTTGAGTGGAGAGTGGGGTCTGACTTTCACACGTACTCTGGTGCCTCATATTTCACCACATCCCCTGTATGGGGAGGCCTGGTGGCACTCAGAGGAAGGATAGCAGGCTACCAAGAAGAGACCTATGAGCATATACAGGGGAGGAAGTCCCCCTTAGTCACAGTCATAGGGGAGGAGATTAAGGGGAAAATGGGAGGGAGGGATGAATAGGAGGATACAAGGGAGGGGATAACCATTGAGATGTAATATGAATGAATTAATAAAAAAAACTCTAAATGAAATAAAATTATTCTCTAGTGTATTGCTTTTAAAAATTGTATGAATAGTATTTATGATGGCCTATGAAATCTTGGGGGATCCATATCTGCACAAAACTTTAGATACATACATTTCTTTACTTTAACTCTTTAAGACTCAAATAACTCAGTGGCAACATAGTAAATAATAGTAGAGCTGTGATATCCTAATAGTATTTTATGCCCACAACCAAGGGTAATTATAAACCAAGTCCCTTGTGATGTCAACTTCACCCAAAATGTATGTTTAAATTGATTAAAACTTTTCCTACAGATCTATGTTTAAATATTTTCTCTAGGGCTGCCCTAAGCCAATTCTGAGCTTTCACAAGAACAAGATCTTTTTTCCTATTTAATTAATTAATTAATCACTTTACAGCCTGATCCCAGCCCCCTCCTTTCTTTCCTCCCAGTCTCACCCTCATGTTTCCTTTCCCCCATTCCTTTTTCTCCTTCTTCTCGGAGAAGGGGAGGCTCCCAAGAGGTAGTAGCCCACCCTGGCACTTCACGTTGCAGCTGGACTAAGCTCGTCTCTCCCACCGAGTCCCTCAATGTTTCAGAAGTAACAATATAGAGATGGATACTCATGGAATTTGACCATGTAATCAGAACAGCGAAAGCCTAAAAAGGGTCTTCTAATAGAAATCTTTAATACATACCTTTAATCACCCATAGTGTATGTCAGCAAGCCTCCTGTAATAGACTATGTGTGTGTGTGTGGGGTGTAGGTGTGTGTGTATGTATGTGTATACTTCGTGGGCTTTATAATACTTGAACAATTCAATTCATCATAACATAAGAGTAATACTAAA
This sequence comes from Acomys percivali, assembly GCA_907169655.1. Lineage (NCBI taxonomy): Eukaryota > Metazoa > Chordata > Mammalia > Rodentia > Muridae > Acomys > Acomys percivali. The sequence goes on from OU015751.1 coordinate 10,878,501, forward strand.
CTACAAGTAAGGTAGTTGGCACTAAAAGAAAGGAAATAAATAAAAAAATATAAAACTAAAATAAAACAAATATGACTGTAGATGCCTGAAACCAAAGATTGCACTTGAATTATACAAAATACATCTAAGATATAGGAGGAGAGGATGATGTGTTTACTTGAAATGTATAATAATTGAAATGATAAAAACATGTTAAAATATTAAAATAAAACACATTGAGCAAACTAATTAAAAAATGAAAAGCCTAGGATTACTGTAAACTTCCTTTCTCAGATCCAGCCTACCTAGTACTCAAGGAGTATACCAGTGAACCAAGCAATAGCCAGGGAGAAGGTGGATGGTTGGATGGTTGGTTTTATTTAGCTCTTGGTGGTCAAGCATTACTCAAACACTAATCTAGGCAAGCAAATAGAAAAGAAACTCCATTAGCCTCATAGAATGAGAAATTCACACTCTATAAAAATCAATAAGTAACACCATTTTGGAAACACATCCATACTTCACAATTTTAAATTTTTCTAAGAGGCTACAGCCATCAAATAACTACTGATAAAATGATAGGTAAAGAGTTGGATATGATTCCCTGAGTTCTGTCAAATGTTTGTCTGTGGGTCTCTGCATCTGCTCCTATCGGTTGCTGGATGAAGCCTCGCTGATGACAATTATGTTATTCTCCAGTCTATGAGTATAGGAAAATATCATTAGGAATCATTTCATAGCTCCTCTTCACTCCCTTTGCCAGTCACTTTTGCATGTACTCTAGGTCTCTCAAACTACCCAGCCTCTGGTCACTAGCCTTCCAAGCAGTGTCAGCCATGGGCTGCCTTTTGTGGCAACAGGTTGGTCTCAAGTTGATTGGACACAAGTTCTGTGTCACCCTTATCCCAACACATCTCGCAGCCAGAACAAATTGTAGACTGAAGGTTTTGCGGATTGGGTTGGTGTCCCAGTCCCTCCACTGGAAGCCTCGGCTTGTCACAGAAGATGGCTGGTTCAGTTCTGTATCCTCCACTACTGAGTCATAACTGGGATCACTCTCTTAGATTCAAGGATACCAAAGAACATGGCCCACAGAATCAACTGACCAGGGCTCACAGGGGCTCATAGGGGACTGAAGCAAAAATTAGGGAGTCTATCTGGGTCTGACCTAAGTCCTCTGCATAAATGTTACAGTTACGTAGCTTGTTGTTCTTGTGGGACTCCTAACGGTGGGAACCAGGGCTGTTTCTGATTCTTTTCCCGGCTTCTGAGACCCTTTTCTTCCTACTAGATTGCCTCGCCCAGACTTCTGGGTTTGTGCCTGGTTTTATTTCAGTGTTTGGTTGCTATCTCTGGGAGGCCTGCCCTTTTCTGAAGGGAATGGAGTAAGAGCAGATCTGGGGGATATCCAAGGCAGTAGGAGGACTGAAAGGAGAGGAGGGAAGAGAAGCTGCAGCCACAGTGTAATCTACGAGAGAAGAATGAATGAATGAATAAATAAATAATAATAAGCAGCCCCTCCCGTCACCACCACACAGGAGTAATGACCAGAGGAGCATCTCTCATTGATGATATGGCGGTGGGCCACTAAACCTTAATTCAAATAATTTCTACAATATCTAAAAGTGAATGGCATTGGCTTTATAAGTACTCATTTATCTTTTTTCCTATTTTTTATTAATTTATTCATATTACATCTAAATTGTTAGCCCATCCCTTGTATCCTCCCTTTCTTTCCTCCCTCCCGCTTCCCCCTCTACTCCCTTCCCCTATGTCTGTGACTGAGGGGGACCTCCTCCCCCTGTATATGCTCATAGGGTATCAAGTCTCTTCTTGGTGACCTATTATCTTTCCTCTGAGTGCCACCAGGCCTCCCCACCCAAGGGACATGGTCCAATATGGGGCACCAGAGTTTGTGTGAAAATCAGATCTCCTTCTCCACTTAACAGTGGAGAATGTCCTGTCCATCAGCTAGACTGGGTCGGGGTTCGAAGTTTACTGCCTATATTTTCCTTGGCTGGTGCCATAGTTTGAAGAGGACCCCAGAGCCCAGACCCGCCTGTAGTTTTCCAGGACCCTCTGGATCCTTCTATTTCCTCATTCTCCCAGGCTTCTTACCCCTAAAGTCTCAATAGGATGTCCTCCCCTCTGACCCACTTTCCTAGTACTCATTTAACAAAAATAATAAAAAGATTTTACTCTAATAAACTTAGCATTTCCTTATGCTAAATACTGTTTTTTGTTTGTTTGTTTGTTTGTTTTTTAACACATTGGAATAAATACTTTTGCCTTTAAAGGGGAAGAAAGTGTTATTTTCCTTTGGGTTCTTTGCTGCTATTTCAGCTTCTATGCATACGTTTTCCATATGCCAAGCCACCCACAGCTGCGGGGGGTAAAAGAGACTCATAATGGTAATTATGCAAATGTTCCTAAGAGAATCTCTCTCTTTACAAATATTGTAATTGTGCTACTCTCTACTCAATGAATGACTTCAAGTGTGTGGGTTTCTCTTCCTTAGCTAGACCACCTTGTTTCCTGTCACTCTCTTTTCTTACCTATAAGAAAGTTAACCTGTTCCCTCACCTCTTTTTCTGCTCTGCTATTAGTAATAAAATACTTCTACCACTACTGATGATGATGACGATGATGATGATGATGACGATGACGACGATATGAATAGGATTGAATTAATTCAGAATTAAACCAATATGTCTATATTTAATGTTTAAATGAGGATAACAGGTATAGTGGGAAAAGACAGAGTTTAGCAAATGCTGGACAGGATTCACACACACAGAAAAGATAGAAGCCGTTCTCACCCTGTATAGTGACAGCAAGTTCCACCACCACCACCCCCCCCTGCAAGAAATAACTCAAGATTTAACAAAAGTTCAGGCAAAGAATTAACTACTCTCCCACAGGAAAATAGGAAGCTCAACTTGTCATGAGGACTCTTGATAGTTAAAATAAAACAAGACCAAACCCAAAGTCTTGCGTGATTCCACAGAGATGCAATACTTAGACCAGGGAATTCCACAGAGGCAGAACGTGTTAATAAGGTTAACGAGCAATGAAGAGAGGGCTAAACTGGAGTTCTCTCCTCAGGAGCAGGGCTACACAGGAAACTCTACATCTACAGAAAGTGGTTGCCATAGCAGCACTCAGAGTGACCAGCCTGATTGCAAGCAGGGTTGCATACGCACTCTTGTTTTCATCACCACAAAGTTTAAGAGTGGAATGATCTGGTGCAGCATAAAGACTTAGTCCAGGTGTACTCATTTTCTTCCTTTTTTTAAACAATTTTTTTTTTTGTATTTAAGTAATTTATTCAGATTACATCTCAGTTGTTATCCCCTCACTTGTATCCTCCTGCTCCTCCCTCCCTCTCTCTTTCATCCTATTCCCCTCCTTAGGTCTGTGACAGAAGGGGACCTCCTCCCCCACCATACTATCACAGCCTATCAGGCCTCATCCTGGTAGCCTGCTTCTCCTTCCTCTGAGTGCCATCAGGCCTCCCCACCAAGGGGAAGTGGTCAAATAGGGGGCAGCAGAGTGCATGTTGGAGTCAGTCCCTGCTCTCCACACAACTGTGTGGAGAATGTGCTGTCCGTTGGCTAGATCTGGACAGGTGCTCTAGGTTTTCCGTGTGCACTGTCATTGGTTGGTGCAGTGGTTTGAGCAGATCCCCTTGGGTCCAGATCCACTGGGCTTAATGGTCTTCTTGTAGGTTTCTAGGAGGGAAAATGGGGAAATAGAAAGCGTACTCATTTCCAATCTGTCTTAGAGCTGAAGCTTGCATATTTTAGGACTCACACATATTCGATCCAAAGGCTCCTTTAGCCCCACTAATTATTTTCCAAGTCTCCAATTCAATAAGACTTGTGGGATGGGACCTACAAAGGACAGTTTGAGATCTACTAGACTCCGTACAGAACTACCCTACTCTTCAGAGGAGAAATTGCTTATTTTCTACAAATGACCTGGTTATGCATTCCTACTACAGCCTAATCTAGTCCAATCTAATCTTGGTACCAGATGGTCATAAGAAAACATTATTTAACATCACCTGCCTAAGGAGAACCCATGTCCCCAAGTTCAAAAGTGAGTTCATATGTCTGCCTTCAATTAAATCCATTTCTGTCTCTTTTCTCCCTCTTGACCCTCAGAGAGTGAGGAACACTTGCCCAAGCCTCATCATCTGAATGCACCCCCTCAGAAGACACCACAAATATTAAATGAAATGCTCACCAAAAAAAAACAAAAACAAAAACAAAAACAAAACTTCCAGTACCATTGCTGGCACACAGACATCCTGAGGACCATTCACAGAAAGAGTGAAGAATAATTCAAAGTCAGTCTGGACAATGAACTCAGACCTCTCCTCTAGAATCCCTACGATCCCTTCCCAGTTTTGGTGTGTTCACATCAGCTCAGCCTAGCCGGTTAGGTCTAAATCTTAAAAATGGGGGAGCCAGCAAAGGACTAACAGGCAGTAACTAGTAAACATTGAGTTTCAGATTATCAGCCTGCACAATCTAGGCTTATTAACCGAAATGGGGCTTAAGAAAGAGTCAGGCTTTTCTCAGTAAAAATGCTACAAAGGCAAATAGCTGTAAACTATGAAGGGATAAGGAAGTGTGGGGTTTTTTTGTTGTAAAACTGTGGGTGTGCACACCCACACCCACAACAGGTGAAGATGATCAAGAGGAAAACAGAGATACTGGACAAAGGATAAAAATGGACCTTTCTCAAGAAAACAAAGTAGAAAGTGAACCTTGTTCAGGAACTATGTTATTTTGGGAAGAAGTGAGCCACAGGAGAGACAGGTGCATATGTTAACAGAAAGACTCTGTGTTTTAATTAAGCAGCATTTCCCCACAGAATAATTACATTTGTTGTTTACTCAAGTATTTTCTAAGGGGCATTAACACTTCTGTAATGTACTTTCTTCCCTACAACATAAATGTTTTAAGAACATTTGCTTCCATTATAAAGGGAATACCTAATAGGGTCCTTGCTTGTTGAAAATACTCACTCCCTGAAAAACAGTGTTCAAAAGAATTAAGGTAAACATAGGTATAACATTCCTTTCATCATCTGATGGTCCTTGCTCCCTAAAAAAAAAAAAAAATAACAGTGCACCAAAGGATGAAGATGCATACTACCATCTTCCATTTGTCATTTAGAAAGCCTGTTGTGATTTTATCCCAAGGAATTTTACCTCAGAATGTATCCGTGAAGATTAGTGTATTCTTGTAGATGCACTAATGGATACAGGGCACTGAAGGAAATCTTGAAGCCACTGTTAATCCTTATGACTGCTGCCTGGAAGAGAGGAGGCAAGGAAAGCTGGGGTACGCATAGCTGGAGACTGTCCATGCATGCTCCTTTTGAAATAGGTCTCTCTCAACAGAACACTAGGCTCCCATAAGAAAACAGCCAGAATGGAAGGAGCTGTGCTTCTTCGGAAAGCCTCTTGAGAAACCATTGCAGAATTTTCTTATAAACAGAAGAAACCCAAGATGCTTTAAGGCTGTGTAAAGGGCTTAACAGAGAGCAGAACAATTTTCTAACCCTGACCATTAAGACACCTACAGTGCTTTCGAGAGAGACTTCTTGAGATTGTCGGAAGAGACGGTGATTTGATTTTCCAAAAGACAATGTATAAAAAGTCCATTGGAAAAAGGCCTGTAATACTGAGCACATGTTTGGTATCCATATTTGCGTTGTTTTGGGGTTTCTGATTTAAGTTTCATGCCGAGCTAGTGAAACAGCTGAATAATTCAATATATTCACTGTTGGCCAAAGGGTCTTATGGACAGAAGGAAAAGTAATTTATTGGATTTAATTGGGCAATGGAAGAGAGATGTATGTATATTTTTGTCTCTTCCTATACTTTTTTATCAATACTTGTCAAAATAGTCATGACTAGAGGAAAATGCTGGGTACAGAGGCAGGAAGCTGTCCTCAATAACCTGCTTCATGTGTCTTCTTTTTAATCCTGTTGGTATATCAGTGTGTGTAGCAGGAATTAACTGTCACCCCTTTTGCCTTTCAATAGCAGAATGAGACAAACACCTGGGCTCAGGTTGGGAACCACTGGGATAGAGAGTGTAATGACCCAAGAATAGAGTGACTACAGTGCTTCCTATACAAGTGAGAAATGCCTCTCCAAATAAAAAGCTTGTTAACATTTCAATATTTGGTGATTTATTCTCACTTCAAGTGCATATTATTGTATATAAATTGTTTTGAAGATGTCATTTTAAACTAATACTTTATTGTTAGTTGCTCCAGGATAAATCTGTCTATGCGTCACAGATTAGTACTATAAAGCAATTTCTGAGAAATTGACTTTCAGGATAATGAAATAATCTATTATTATTTATAAATTAATATTAGACATTCCGGACTATCAATACAAGACATGGAGTCCTAAGAAAACATTTAGAAGTTTACACCAACCATCATATATCTACATGAGTGGCTTATGAAGGATTGTTCTACTTTGGCTTCCTTGGTTGTGATTAAAAAAATAATAATAATAACTTAAAGTAACATGGGGAAGAAAGGGTTAATTTTAACTTCCAGGGCTCCTCATCAAGGGAAGCCAAGGCAGGGGTGTGGAAGCAGCTGCTGGAGGAAGTGGAGGAATGCTGCTCTGTGTCTTGCTCCCAGCTCTATGCAGCTTCCTTCCTTACACAATCCAAGCACACTGCTTAGGGATGGCACCACTCACAGTGGGCTGCAGCCTCCTATATGAACTAGCAAGTAAGAAAATGCCCCACAGGCATGCCCACAGGCTAATGTGGTGAAGGTGCTTCCTCAACTGGGTACATCACTTTGATCAGGAAGTGAGCTATTTTAAGGATAACTTGAATATTGTTTACCAAGAGTAAAAGTATTCCATGTGTTCCACCCCAAGAATTCCCCATTTGTGCCACTGGACAGTTTAGGAACTGAACCCATTTTAAGTCACATATCGCATTTTATGTACATTTGAATCATGGGATCTTACTACAGTGCCTAGGTTGACTTTGAACTTAATCTCTTGTCCGCAGTGTCTGTGAACTTGTGACCACCCGCTTCAGACTCCTGAGTTCCCTGGATCACAAGTCATGAATAGTCACAGTAATGTACATATTACAATGCATGTTCACTTCCTTTTTATTCATTCAGTGATGTTAAGACTCTCACAACTTGCTTTTCTTTGTGTGTGGCACGATAAGTACAGAATAAATGAACACAAAGGGTAGTAGACAAGACACAGCATGAGGTCAGCAGTTTGCAGGACTTATTATTTCTTATTTAGGTCAAACGTTGCTTGATATTCGCCCCACTGGACATAGTTGTAAAAGGCTGCTGCAAATGAATGTGTAATTTGGTGTGGGAGCGATCTTCTACAATAAAGTCTTTCTAAATTCATGGAAACAAGTCTCGTGTATCATAAGTACACACACACACACAAAAAAAAATGTTAAAACAAAGCAAATAATAAAAACCAAGTATCTGAATAAAGTATTGAATAAAAAATTTAAATGAGAGCCAGGAGACCCTGGATCATGGTTTTCTTTTGAATGTGTGTATGTTGTGTGCTCTGAAGTGGAATACTGTTATTTGAAAAAAGGTTTTCTATATGTCTCCACTACACTGAGGGTCCTTCCAGAACACTATTTTCTTCATGTGAGAACAGGATAGGAATTCGTCAGCTCCCTGCAAATCAAGCATGGAACAGGGGAAGTAGCTGGAAGGACTGGGTGGTCGACGAGGGCGGGGGAAGCTTGGCCTTGTAATTTAGTTCAAGTAGCTTTAAAACCCAGCTCACGGCGGGAGCCCAATCCCCTATGAAATCTTCTAGACATAAATGCAACCAAATTTAATTGGAAAAGCCTTGAATTTGGGAGCCAATCTTCCAGAAAAATGCCAAATTAAATGGAAAAGTGGTCTGGTTTATCTTGGCGACAGCCTCACACTTTAGGAAATCGCCTTGAAAGGCAGCTTCCTCCTGAAGAGATAGGGCAAACTGCATGGCTGTAATAGCAGGGAATACCATTATATCCCCCACTTACAATAATAAAATATTGCTGCACGCTGCAGCCACAGAAGGGAGTATAAGAAGAGCCTGAGTAAACCCAATGCGTTTTTCCTCAAATATTAAATTACAGAAATGTAAGCATCCCTCCATCCCAGAATAGGCAGCTACAACAGTGTTGCTGGTTTGTTTTGTTTCTTACTAAAATACCTTTACAAACTCCGGTATCAACTGCGTATAAATGGGACAGAGGGCACGGTTGAACCGTTTTTCATTTTGGGGACACACAGAAGTTTGACCTGTCCATGAATTGACTGGTTTATAAGGAAAAAAAAAAGAGTTTTCTTCCCACTGACATATCCCAGTTGTCTGCTCTTCATAGAAATTTGAGATCGCATGCCTTCTCTGAAGCGATCTTTTGCTGCCTCCCCCAGAATCTTCTACTTCTCCCCCACCCTATTTCCATGGCCTATCTATAAGGTTCTTATGACACACATATTAATCCATACAGGCTCTGCAGTCGCTTGGACAACGTAGATGGGAGTCTTCCATCCCAGTTCCAGGTAAGAAAACAGCTGTTGGTAAAAGCGGTAGACTCTCTGTAGACCAAGAACCACGTCTCCTTTTGATGCCGCGCTCCCCCCCGCCACATGGCACCCCTCTTCCTTCGCCCCCACAATCCTTCCTGGTAGGAGCATGACATTTTATAGCCCCTCCATATTGCTACATATTTGAGAAGAGAATCCGTGGTTCTGCGTCTGGCAGCAGAGGGCCTGGGCCCCACGTCCAGCGAGTCAGTCCAGGTGCTGTTTGTCTCGGGACGAGAACGGATGGACCTCAAGATCCAAGGTCTCAAGGTCCCATTTCTTACTCAGGGGTAGATTAAAGCACTCATGGCCTGGACACTGAGCCAGGTTCCCAGCCTCTTGGAGGAGGTGGAAAATGAGTTTCCACGCAGTGTATTACAGTTACCTCTTTTTAGAAGGAGACTGCAAGTCTTGAAAGGGAGTGAGGACTAGGGAGCTCCACACGTGTTACAGCTCCTTGTTTGGGCCACTGTGCCAAGCACAGCAGCGGAAGCAGGCAAGTGTCTGAACCCCACTGGGAGACAGGTTAAGACGCAGGCCCAGTGGTGCTTCACAGGGTCAGCACCAGGCTATCGGTAGTGGTTGAGTAGACCCCCAGACGCTGCAAAAGAGTATCTGTCATTGCTGCCTGACCACCAGGTATCCAATAGCGGTTCCACCTAGAATAAATGGAGTTTCAGACAGTCATGGTGGAGGAATGGAAAGCAATAAAGCGTAAGCCCAAGCATGCATGAGTCCAAGCATGCATGCACAAGCAAGCACAAGTGTAACCCACAAGCCAGTCAGCCTTTATATATAAGCCTTGGGCAGCGGGGGAGGGTTTCTGAAGGTGAATGTGTCTAATTCAATGGGGCTAAGGGTGACAGGATACTTAATCTACATACAGTGGCACAGTAGCTTGTTTAATGCAGGAACATGGGGCCCTATCACAAGAAGAAGAAAGCAGTAATTATCCTATGCATAAGGGATGACTTCTAGGACTATGTGACTCCCCTTTACAAAATCTGGGCTTACCAGATCAGGTAGAGTGACAATGCTAAGAAATAGAAACCATCTTCATAGATTGAGGGGGAAACAGCTATCCAGAGTAGTCAGACTTCAACCTTATCCAGCAGAGTCTCACAAGAATCAACTTTACAATTAATTCATCTTTATATATCTAGGGCAACACAGTAGATAACCCAGGAAAGTTGCTAGGATGCCATTGTAAGATAATTGAAGACCATCAGAGCCCACAAATCTGGGCCCAGGAGCATTGGAGGAAACTGACACATGGAGAGGACCTAGGCTCCACTGAGCCCAAAGGGTCATATAAGTCGCCATAGGGGTCACCTAGTTAGGGGAGCAGGGGCTGTCCTTCCATGTCCTCTATTGCCTGCTCGTTGATCACTCCCAACCCCAACCCCAACCCCCTCCAGGTGGGAAACCAAGAGGATGCTGACAGTCCTGATGAGGCTTGGTAGGCTGGGGTCAGTTGATAGGGAAGGGCTCCCCTCAGAACCCCCCGGTACCCCCCCTGCCCTGCTCTGAGGACTAGGGGAGGGGCATGGGGGGAAGAAAGAGGGAGGGTGGGACTTGGAGGAACTGAGAGAGAGGGCTATGATTGGGATGTAAAGTGAATAAATTTTTAAAAATAAATTTAAATTTAAAAACAAAAGCAAAAAAGATAGTTGATAACAACAGACTAAAGTTCTCAAAATGGAAATAAGAAAGCGTAGCTTCACCTTACATAAACACAGAAATAACTGACAATTAAGGCAGGGAAACTAATACAAGAAATTAAATAAAATGTATGGGCTAGAGAAATGGCGAGTGGATAAATGTGCTTGCTACATAAGCCTGGCCCACCTGAGTTTGACTCATGAGACCCAGTGAGAGGGCTAGGAAGAAAAAAGCTGTCCAAAAGCTGTCCTCAACTATCTACATATATACTGTAGCATGTGCATACGCTTCAATAAATATAAATGATAATTAAAATATATAAAGGCAGTAAGTAAATAAAATATAAGAAGACATTATGAATCAAACACACAAGTCATTTATGAAATAATATAACAATGGGTACATTAAAGAGGGATGCAACAGAAATATTTCAATCTCCTAACTGCTGAGAGGCTTGTGAATAGCCATTCAACATAAACACTGAAACGATGGTGCCTCCTTCTCGTTGGAATCTAGACCTGACACAGGAGTGGTTATGCTCAACATTTCATCATAAACACAAGATTAATAAACACGTATGATTAATTAATCATAAACAAAAGAAAACATGTTTTGAGAGACATAGTACTTTGCTTCTGTCATGGTGAAGGAGAGAACCCAGGCCATGATTACACGTCTGTCAAGTCTCAAGCTGAACCACACAGCAGATAGGTCTCAGGACAAAAACCAACAACAAAAAACCCCTCACAATGCAAATCATTTGTGAAGATGTCTTTAAGTTAATGAGGCAAAGATGTAGAATTTCACTAGAGACCAAAATGTGCTGTAAGGAGAAAAACTCAAGAAAATGTTAAAGAATTATTTTATTATGGAGTTGGCCTAGAGTAAAACATTACATATGTGTGCAGCACAAATACCTGGTAAATTATGAGAATTATGGTGAGAAAAAGTGACTAGTGGATTTAATATACACATTTTATCTGTACAAAATAAATTGTGTGACCTATATACAATTGCTTTTTGAAAAGAAAATAATTTTTAAAATTTAAAATATCGGAATAGAAGAAATATGAGGCATGGCAGAGACTTTAGCTTGCATGTTTTAAGACTGGGTTTTATATCTATCTATCTATCTATCTATCTATCTATCTATCTATCTATCTATCTACCATTTATCTCTATAGATTATATTATCTATAAATAGATATAGATATGTACATATTTATATATAATACCTCTAATGATTCATATCATATGCATTGTGCTATAATTGTTACACAGTGTACCATTACTACAATGGGCTTAATTACATTCCACTTCAATTCATATGCTATTTGTTTATGCTTAATGTTTCTATATTTGGAGAAAGAGCCTTTCAGAAGGTAAGGATAAAACATGTCACAATACCAAGACACTAATCCGATAGGAACAGTGTCTATACAAGAGGGAAAGTCACTCATAATCTCTTCTGCACCCAGTTTGCCTTGAAGACACAGCCAGAGGTCACCTTCTTTAAGCCAAGCTGTATTTCCTAGGAAAGGGACGTTGATCTTAATCTTCCTGCATATAGAAACTAAATTCTTATCTGACAACCTATTGTTTCTGGGAGAAGCATTGTCCCCTGTATAAGGTAATTCCAACTAAAACCTTTCATGTAAATAAAAACTCTCTCTCTCTCTCTCTCTCTCTCTCTCTCTCTCTCTCTCTCTCTCCCTCTCTCTCTCTCTCATGTATGTATGTATGTGTATATGATCTATATGTATCCATATGGTTTTCCAAAAGTCCTTAGTGCTAATTATCTCCTCCAACCCTTTCTTCTGCCCTACCCCACTCTTCTCACTTAACTCCCCTCCCCATTACAGAGATAAAGGCTTCTGGGGGAGCCAAAGTAGATATTTTTTTAAAGGGTATGGTCCCTGGTAGGTTTACCATGCTCCAGTGGTTAGTGCCAATAGGTTATTAAATTAAAATAGTAAAAAGAGCACTAGAGATGGGGAGGCAGGAAGATGGGATGAAGAGGATCAAAACTCATGTGAAATTATCAGAATTAACCCAATATTTCTTATAAAGGGAATAGAAAGGAATTAAAAAATAACTTTAATTAAACTTGGCATGGGGTAAAACAGATTAATTTACAAAAGAAAATTATCAATGTCCTGATAAATATAATATTAAGCACAGCAGGTTAAAAAGATTTATTATGCTTTTCAAAGATATTGCAAGCCAACAATTCATATTGAACGATACTCATTTAGGAAAAAGTCAACTTCTCAATAGAAACCATTATCAGAAGACTCAAGAAACAGAACTACAGATTTATAACACACACACACACACACACACACACACACACACACACACACACACAAATCTCAAAAGTCAAATTAGTTTCGTGGAATGTTGTTAAGGAGACAGTGCTGTATTTGAGTTGAGTCAAATGGCAAATTTTACTTAAAAAAGGAAAGAATGCACTCAAGGGATGTATCATGCAGACAGCTGACAACTGCATCCCATGACAATGTATGACACCATTGTCAAACGCGGACAGTGAGCTTACGTGTGCTAATTATCTGCAGTTAGAAGTTCCATAATGCATGTGACCATATTCCATACATTTATGTTGAACATAGTATATACATGCAATTTTGCCTACTGCTGTGGAATAATTTAAAAGACCAAAGTCACACTACAACTTTGATTAATTTATTATTTGATGTGTTTCTTGAGCATCTTTTTTAAAATATATTTTATTAATTTATTCACATTACATCTCAATTGTTATCCCATCCCTTGTATCCTCCCATTCCTCCCTCCCTCCCATTTTCCCCTTACTCCCCTCCCCTAAGACTGTGACTGAGGGGGACCTCCTCCCCTTGTATATGTTCATAGGGTATCAAGCCCATAGTTTGCGCTGGACACCTGTGTCCAGATCTGCCCATCCTATTGTTCTTCTTATAGGTTCCTAGGACCCTCTGGATCCTTCTATTTCCCCATTCTCCCATGCTTCTCTCACCTAGAGTCCCAATAGGATATCCTCCCCTCTGACCCACTTTCCTGGTCAGTGAATACTTTCATGGGGCATGCCCCTTGGGCTAGTGTCTATATATAAGTGAGTGTATACCATTTGAGTCTTTCTGTTTCTGGATTAACTTACTCATTATGGTCATTTCTAGTTCAATCCTTTTTTTATATATAAACTCACAATTCTATGTATCGTTAACCTGCTTGTCAATTATTTTTGAAGCCTTAATCAGCTATGAAATAAAAAAAAATTACAGGACTTCAAATATTTTCTTCTTGAACATGACCCAAATCAATGAAAAATTTATTAATTAATTCACTACTAGAAATAATTTGTGTACCAAGAATTATTAAAAATCAAGTGGATGAATAGTGAATAGTCTTTGTAGGCTTTTAAAAATATTATCCAGTTTATTTTGGGAGCTATACATTGTTGATCAACTATAAAATAAGGACCTGAGCTACCATTTATTAGATAGTCATTTGGAGCTTAGTGTAATGCTGGACTTGGATTTTACTCATAACTTGAAGAGATCAATAGCTGGAGAATAAATTTGGAGCCAAGAATATCTACATGGGAAGTCGGATTTAAAACATAACACGTAATGATACAAATGGCCCTATACTTTAATAATATTTTAAATGTAGGCTTCTCTAAATATTCCATATAGTTCTGATGATGTGCCAATGGCTGATAACACCTTAGTTTCTGTGTGGAAAAAAAAACAGTTATAAAGGGGCATGCATAGCATTTATTTTCTTTAAGATATAGCTCTTATTCAAAGACTCAAAACTAATCTTGTGTTTTTAACTTAGAGAAAAGTTGGAACACAGCAGCATGGCTATGTTGGCACCCATCTGTCGTTTGCAATCGGCTAATGCCATTTGTTCTTGGCTTGTCTAGAGCAGCCATAAGCTCAGACATTCACAGCCTGTTTACTCTGGATCCACAAGACAGTGTTTAATTCTCATCTTATTTTCAGGAACATGTTTATACTCTACCAGTAACATTAGTTTTCAGATTATAAAAATGAAATTTAGAAGGTGTGAGGGAAAAAAGCATGTTGAAATTTAAAAAGTGATCCAAGTAAAACATGCAATTAAATAATAAGATGGATTGTACTCACATATGCCAAGTACTGAGTGACATGTTTCAATAAATACTGTCACTGTTATTTTTAGATGTTAGCTTGACACAGCTGTGACGAAGGAGCCTCAGTTGAGGAACTGCCAATATTGGCTTTTGTGGTCATATCCTTGAGGCACTTGCTTAACTGCTTATTGATGTAAGAGCTCCACCCTTAGGCAGGTAGACCAGGCTATATAAGAAAACAGGCTGAACAAGAGAGAGGAAGCAAACCAAGTAGTCAGCATTCCTCCACAGTCTGGGCTTCAAATTCCAACTCTAGGTTTTCACCTTTGAGTCTCTGCCTCACTGCCTCCCAGTGAGAGACTGTAACCTGTAAGGCAAAGAAACCTGGCCCTCCCCAAATTAATTTTGGCTGTGGACATTTATTGCACCAACAAAAAACCCAAGCCAATGGAAACACTAAGTTAAACATAAAATGCAGACACTTGTGTGCCTTGTTGCTGTGGTTCAGATGTGTCTTCAACTATGTGGCCTACTGTATAAATGTCATTTTCTACCACATCTGTCTACATAACAACTTTGTTCAGAGCCATTCAGAAATGGTCTGCAATGTGGAGGTATGCCCAGGATGAAGGAAGTAATTAAGTATATACAGTGGTTTGCTGATATTTTTTTTTAACCTAGTGAGTTTGAAAGTTCTTCATAACATTCAGGCCCTTTGAACGTTTGATCTAGAATCCATTTTCTCCTTTTGTACTTTAAGGAGGTGGGGAAGGAAAAAAAGAAGTTATGGTCCCTGGGAATTTTGTATGTCTCTTTCTTTCCCTCCCCCCCCGACCCCTGAAATAAAACATGAATGATAGGAATAGCACATACCAACTCTGCTTCTCCTAATGCTATTGTCCTTCAACCTGGCCATTTGCATTTAAGGCAATCAGCTTTTCTTATCTCTGGACTTTGCTAACCTTGTTTATGTAAGGGAGGTCCACTGATGTCTATGGTGCTGCGACATCCTGACACTCTGACTCCAAGGACACTGTCTTCTAGCCACATCTTCTCAGTGCTGGTCTCTCTGCTCTGTGAATGCTATTTCTCCAGAATATTTGGGAATATTGAAAAAATATTTCTCAAAGTCCAAGAACGAATTAAGCACAGGCTTTGAGATTTATTTTGTTGTCTAAACGCAGAATATATCTTCCTACTGTTATCTACTTTTAAACTGTTGATTTTATTAATTTATTGTGTTATTATCATCGTTTTGAGGTTGGACTTCATGTGTTCTAGGCTGGCCTCAGAACTGGTGTGTAATCACGAGCAGCTGATGCCCCCTGCCTCTCCCTCCTAAGTGTGAGGATGGTGGGAACAGACCCCCAGGCTCAGCTGATGCAGTGGTGAGAACTTAGTTTAGCTTTCTGCGTTCTACCAACTGACTAGGTCGGGAGCTCTCTCTTTAAATGCTTCTATAACACTGTGCTTCAAGTATCACAGGTAGGCATGAAGTAGGTTCTTTATCTTGAAACGTTAAGATTGGAAATCATTAATGTCGTTAATAACTGTGTGGAGACTTAGACGTTTTCCAAACTGTGTGACAAAAAATTATCAAAGTATGGGAACACCCTGCTTGTTCTCACAGAACACTTTTAAAGACAGGCTCATGGGCCTCTTGTGATGATAAGCTGGGCCTGGAGTGTAAGAGCAGAACTAGTGAAGCAATTAAATTTACATGAGATAATCCACAGAGCTCGAATTGCAGAAAATAGTACCTTCTTAGATATTTTACTGTTTTCAGAAATCTATTAAATATTTATCTGTTTACCTATTTTCTTATTTATTTATCTATTTGTTTATTTGTTTATTTATGGAGAGCAGCATGAGTTTATGTGCATTATGTGCCCTCAGGAGCCCTCAGAGGTTAGAAGATGTTGATGGATCCCCTGAGAGCAGAGTTACAGGCGCTTGTGACCCACTTGCTATGACTGCGAGAACTCTGGTCCTCCAACAGAGCAGGGAGCACTCTTCACCCTGGAGGCATCTCTCCAGTTCCCGGAGTGATCCTTAACAGAACAGGAAACATGGGAACACCATTTGGAAAACTATGGGACAAGGGAAGGCAAGCAGAGGACTGGGGAAAACATTTCCCAGTGAGCTCTGCAGCAATTTACTCCAGGACAGAAAGGCTCATCAGAGGAGCAGGGCTTAGCAACGCTCTTGAGTTATGTGGGTGACTTTAATTTGAGTTCCATGTCCTCTGATGTTAGCACAGATCCAGTTTCACTAAGAATAATTGTAGGACACATTTTTGTAATTTTATTTTTTTACGTGTACTTTCTAAGCTGTGCCCTTTTTATAAGGTGCTTACAGACATTGGTAGGTTTCAGCGCCCAGGACTTTTCTTTGATGCTCTATGATTCTGACCATTTGTTTTCTTGTTACCTCTTGATCTATTGAGATTCAGTCTCTGAAAAACAACTTCGTGGCTCGGTCATTCGTGTTCACTGTTTCTGAAATGTCTTCTTTTCCAGTTACCTACTCCCTTAGGCCTTGTTGATCCCACGAGGAATTGCCAGGCACACAGCAGATAGTCCCTTAACTTTATTTTGAGAGGTTTAGGTAATGTCTAGTTATTAAGAGGGAACGTTTTCTAACCCTTATAACTAGTGTTCCCTTTGTAAATTTTATGATAACAGCACGATGTATCTTCACAGATAGATTATATAGCACCAAGAATAAGGCCAAGGAAAGCTATGGATATGGGAATTTAATGGCTTGTCAAGCATCATAAGTTGTAATAAGTGCACCACTGTGGTGAGGTATTCTGAAGCCAAGTTGTATATTAATGAGGGCAGTAAGAATAAAAGCAATCTCAGTGCTTGTCAGTTTTACTATGAACCAGGAGGGTTTTTAATGTATTTTTACATACCAAGCTATATTGTAAACCATTTTATCTTAGGTAGGCCATTAGATCACACAGCAAGTCCTTATGCCATGTTTGTGACATACCTCTTTTAGTTATTGTCAGTTGTTTTAAAAATGTGATTCTCAGAATTCTCTCAGACAGAAGATATCTCACTGTACAATCTCTTTGTATCTATAATCCAAATTCTAACCAAAAACTTTGCATGGCCCAGGGTATATTTCAAGTGATGACAAACTGAATGCTAGTTCCTCCTGTCCACAAATGTAAGCTGACCGGTGTCACAAACCACTATCCTGAGTATTGGTTTTTATATGAAGAATCAGAGTACACACAGAAATCCTTCTCTTTGGGGGAGTGTTTCTAATGAGTTGACTTTTAAAAAGCTAGAATACTAACTACACACATGCCTACATCCCAATTCAAATGGTCTGATAAGGAATCCTGAGTCAGAAATGGTGCCTCATGACTGGATAGTGAGCTATCAAATTCTTCTGAGCTACATTTAAAGATAAATTACTATACTGAATTTCTCCTGTTTAATAGAGTTGGAAACTCATCAAATCAATAGTTTAGTATTTTAATTCAAAATTCCTCATTTTCCCTTGTTTTATGGATTTGAGTAAGTCACTTAATTGTCCAGTTCAAGTTTATTAGAAATACTGAACTTCATAGTTCTTTGAGTAGAAACTTCCCCATAAGTTGGACATTTTTATCTAAGTAGTCAATGTTCTCAGGGCTCAGATTTTTGCCCTTTAAATGCATATTGCAGAAATGCACATGCTACTCATTGTCAGAATAACATACATGTTACAAATTTTCATGGCACTTAAACAAGACATATTCTATTAAACAATTACAAAAATATGAAAAGTTCTTGTTTCACTTGTGTTTTAGTGTGTGTATGCCAGTGGGTGGTGAATGTGTTTGTGATAAAAGTATGTGTGTGAGTGTGTGTTGTGTGTGTGTGTACATAGTGTGGTAGTAGTGATGATGATGTGTGAGTATAGTATGGCAGGATGTGTTGATGTGGTATGTGTGTGTGTGTGTGTGTGTGAATGGTGTAGTAGTGATGGTGTGTGTGTTTGTATAGTGTGCTGTGATGTGTTGGTGTGTATATATGTGTGTATGCATAGTGTGTTACGTGTATATGTATGTGTGCATGGTGCGGTGGTGGAGGTGGTGGTGGTGGTGGTGTATGTGTGTGTGTATGTGTGTGTGTGTATGTATGTATATATATGTACATGCACATGGGGTAGAGGGCATGTGTGGCCAAAAAGCCCTTAGGCTCTACATGTCTCCATCTCTCCAGCACTACAATTATAGATGTGCTTCACTTTGCTTTTTATGTGGATGCTCAGGATCAGAAGTCATGTCCCCAAGACTGTACAACCTCATAAGCTGATTTGTTGTGCCATTCACATAAGGATGTGGTGACGAATCTCAGTGGACAACATGATGGCATCTAGAACCACCTATGAGACAGCCCTCTGAGAATGTGAGTGATAAACCTGATTGATGTGGGAAGACTTGCCCATTATGGGTGACATCATTCCCTAGGTTGTTACTCTAGACAGTATAAATGGCAGTAAAGCTGAGCATAAGCATCCAACTTGTGACTATAGATGTGATGTGAAAGGCTGCCTTGAGCTCCTGGTGCTGTGACTTTCCAGCATAACAGATTGTAACTTGTGAACCTGTTTTCCCATAACTTGCTTTTGTCAGGGTAGCACAACAAAGGAAAAATAAATAATACAAAGGATGAAGAAGATGCTAGGTGGTTTCGTTTTAAATTTGAAAATCCTTCAAAAATAATTCACAGTGAAAACAGATATATGTATGTCCCTTAAAACTAGTAGATTTCTGAAACTGTAAGTTCAGTAATTAATTACCAGTATAGGGTGAATTTAATGAGAGTACAGGTAGCATCTTATATGCTGGTGTATGTGTGGATGCATACAAGCATATGTATATACATAATTTCTTGAACATTTCCCATTTAATGGAAGTTTCCATTGTGTCCTACACACTCATCATTGTAACATTGTGCTGCTTCTGCTGCTTGGTGAAACAATATGTAGAACTCCAGGAATCTATTCTGGAGAAAGGCAGTGACTACTGCATTGATTTAAGCATAACTATTTTAACATGGAAGAGTTGGTTTGTTTGTAAGAAATAAAACAAACACAAAGACAAATAACAATGAAGTTCCTTCTGAGGGAAAGCATTTCTTGGACCCCTGTGGCCAGAGATCATATAGACAGACACTGTTTGATCATTGATACACCAGAGGAATCATTTTCATCGCCAAGATGCCTGAGTAACAGCAATCTCTGAAGTTAGTTATTCTGGAAAACCCAAAAGCACTGGTTTTTATCTGTCAGTGCTGAAACTTCGTTTATGACACCCACTATATGCACCTTGCATCAGTAGCACAGTGTGGAATTACTCAGTCTAGAGCTTATGGGGAAAATGTGACATCAAGTGTCCCAGGGAAAGGAGCCTAGTACTGGAGGTAAGGGTTGGAAAAGGACCTGGGACAGGGCAAATGGATTAGAAAAGCACAAGTGATTCCCAAGATGGATGAAATGTCTTCAGTATGAAACTCTAATCTACTGGAGACTCTAGTGTGAATGTATCATTTATACCAAATGAAAGCAAGAGGAAATTAGCAGGGGAAAATGATTCTGAAATATTCATGGCTGAATCTCTAGCTGTGCTTTATCACATACTTTGTGAGAGTTAATTTTATGGACATGTTATTTATAAAATTACCTCATGAATAACCAGAAGCATAAAAGCATATGTATGTATGTGTGTGTGTATGTGAAGTGTGTATGTGTGTATAATAATTAATGTGTTACTTCAGTTTTGTAGAAGTTATGCTTTGATCTGCTTAATTTCTTGTAGAGCATTGATGAAATAATTTATATATCTCATATCAGGGCTAATTATTGATACCTATGATTTTTTTCCCTTAAAATACATATGCGCAGATCCAAAGAGATTAAGTAACAAGAAGTATCCAAGGGAGGATGCTTAAATCTCGTTCAGAAGGGTAAATACAATAGACAGAGGTAGTGATTGAAGAGGGAAGGGAGGGAGGGAGCACAGAGAGATATGAGAGTGGGCATCAGAGCTGGAGAGAGTGGGGATAGGAAGACCAAAGGCCTGTAGAAAGAAAAGAAACTATGGGTCGGGGCATCTCTGTGACAAGCTGGAGATCAAAGTCAGACTAGGCCTCTGGGTGGATATGAGGGAATGCCTAGTAGCAGAGGTTGTGGAGACAGAAGTGGACTCACCCTAACTAGACAAGACGCCTAGTAGAGGGAGGGGAACACCAACCCACCCACAGAAACTTTCACCCAAATGCTACCTTGCCTACAAGACATGCAGGGATAAAGATAAAACAGATAGATCAGAGATTGAGGGGCTGTCCAACCAATACCTGGCCCAACCCAAGACACACCCCATGGGAGAGAGCCAACCCTTGACACTATTTATGATAGTCTGCTATGCTTGCAGACAGGAGACTTTCAGTGTTGTCCTCTGAGAGGCTCCAGCCAGCACCACTTTAAAACAAATGCTGAGACTCACAGTCAAACTGGGGAATGCATAGGGAGTCTTGTGGAAAAGTCGGGGGAAGGAGAAGAGGATCACAAGGAGACAGGAGCCCCACAAGAAGCCCAGCAGAGCCAACTAACCAGGGCCCGGAGGAGCCTGCAGAGTCTGAAGCACCAACCAAGGACCAGTCGTGGACTTGACCAAGACTCTACACATATCTATCCAATGGGCAACTTAGCCTCCATGTGGGGCCCCCAGAAGGGGGATGGGGGCTGTCTCTGATAGTTACATACCTTTTGATCACTTCACCCTGGTGCGGCTGCCTTGCCAGGACACTGTGAAAGAGGAAGTACACAGCCCTGATGAAACTTGAAGTGCTGGGGTGGGTTTTTTGGGGTCTCCCATTTTCTGAGGGGCAGGGGAAGGGGAAATGAGGGAAGAATAGAGGGGAGGGACAGGGAGGCAAGGAAGGAGAGTGCTATAATTGAGATGTAAAGTGAATGACAAGTTAAAAAAAAAATTAAGTGAGGCAAATTCCAGGCCAGCCTGGTCTACAAAAATCATGTTAAAAGTAAAATAAAAGAGAGATATAAAGAATTAATGACTTGTTAATATACACATATATGAAGCTCAAAGAGATTGTGTTGGGTAAAAAAAAAAAATCAAAATGGAGTAGTCTAGAAAGTTCTACTTTTATAGCACCTGAATTAGAACAAGTATAGTGATGAAGAATTCTTCCTAGAATTTAGAGTTAGAGGTCGAGGTCAGCAGGCAGCTCAGGGCAGCTGAACCTGTCCCAGGGCTGCAGGTGGGGCAGGGGCCTTAGAGGGGAGAGCGTCTAACCTAGACGAGGCTGGAGTATCCAGGGGACGGAGAGACAATGGCAGTCAGGGACAGTGCACAGCTCAGGGCAGCCTCTCAGGGCCACAGAAAGGCAGGGTGCTTAGAAGGGGAAATGTCTAACCTGGATGACTCTCAGTGTAGTTGACCCTGTCCCAGGGCCACCACTGGGGAAGTCATCAAGCCTGATAGCCCAGCTTCATTCAGACGCAGAGAACCACAGCCAAACAATAGGCCAAATTCGGGGAGTGCCAGAGGGGTCAAGGACACCACTAGAAGACCTACAGAGTAAGCTAACCTGGTCCCACGGGGGCTCCCAGAGACTGAACCACCAAGCAAAGAGAATACTCAGACTGGGGTTATACCCCCTACATATATATAACAGATGTGCAATATAGTCATCATGTGGGTCCCCTAAAAATAGGAGTAGGGGCTGTCTCTGACTCTGTTGCCTGCCTCTAGACCCCTTTGTCCCAGCTAGCTGCCTTATCAGGCCCCAGTGAGAGAGGATGTGCTTAGTCCTCCTAGGGCTTGAGGTGTCAGGGTGGGTTGGTACCCCTTCTCTGAGAAGAAGGAGATGAGGGGTAGGAGGTGGGGGGGTAGGGGGTGGGAATGGAAGGAGGGGGCTGTGAGGTAGAACTGGAAAGAGAGGAGGAAGGCTGCTGGGATCAGGCTGTGAAGTGATTGATTAAACAAACAAGTGGGGGGGGGGGACACAATAGGCTTGCAAGGAGTAGCAGAGTCAAGCCATCCTTCTTTACAATCAAAATGATGACGTTAAAAATCTAGGAGACGCTATGGCAAACCCAATCTGACTCTCAGTGAAAGTCCTCAGAGTCAAACACTCTATGGAGGCTAATGAGGATTGTCAACATCACAGGAGTCTAGAATCACCAAGAAGACAAACCTCTGAAGGGAGCTGCTAGATTGGATTAAAAGGAGGGACAGGAGTCACGGCAAGTGTGAGTCAGGGCCTGTGGTCCAAGACTGGAGAAAAAGAAGAAAAAAGAGCTGAGCACTCATTCTCCCTCACTATAGAAACAGTGTAGCCAGCTTATACCAGCAAAGACAGACTGTAATCACAAGCTGCTACCTGGTAAACTCTTTCTTCCTTATAACACCAGGTATTTTGACAAAGCAATTAGAAAAGTAACTAATTTAATTATCTAAGACAAATTAAGAGAGAGGAGGGGGCTATCCTGAGAGTAAGCCTCTATACAAGGCTTTGGGATAAAGAGGATGTGACGTATCCTTAGGACTAGCCATTCACAAGAATGGCCAGATGTGCATAAGGGCTAGATTAGACTAGCCTAAAAGGAGGCTAGACTAAAATGGTTCTCAGGCAGCAGGAACAAAATGCATACATCCTATGATAGTTAAACTCTACTGTTGACATGACAGGACTGAGATACACCTAGGATTAGTGGAAGCCCTGGGTGTGTCCACTGTGGGTTTGCAGAAAGGACTGATATGCGGGAGGGTTCCGGAGTGGAAAAGCTCCCCTGAAACCATGCTGTAGCATCCAGTAGGATGGATGTACGGATAAAAAGAGGAGGAAAAAGGGAAGAGGGAGCCAGCTCATGATGGGAGTTCCATTCTTGCTGAACAGGCCCACCTATCACTATGAAGCCAGGGCATGAGACAGCAGCTTCTTCAGCCTTTCACACACAAGTGACTAAGTGACTCCCAAGGACTTTCCAGATCAGCAGCTTTGCACACACACATACACACACACACACACACACACACACACACAGACACACACACACACACACACATATACACAGACACACCAGACTATTGATTCTATTCCTCTAGAGAATCCCAACTGATGCATAAGCAGGCTCCCCAAATCACACCATACACGGAACACCCTGATAGCTTATAGCCCTTAGCATGACTGACTGACCTAGGAAAACACCAACACCAAGGTCATGTTTATCATGCTCACAATTTCCTTCCTTTTAGCTTCAATCCCTTTTATTTTTTTTCCATCTGTTGGGCTAGAAGCAATAGCAGGAACTGAACCTGGGGCCTTGGCAATTTTAGACAAGCACTCTGTTACTGAGCTACCCAGCCCCAGCTTCGTTGTTCCAGAATTATCTGTGCTAACACTCACATAGGAAAGGCTGCAGCTTTCCCGAAATAAGACAGAGACCAAAATTTAAAAAGGTGACTGCACTTGGAAGTCTTTTTCACTCCAAAAACTGACTACTGTCTCCCTTCCACACCAAGGGAAAGTCATGGTCAGCTGCTGATTCAGGAGACAAATTTTTAAAAGCCCATTTAGAATCCAGTTTTGAAAAATAAACTTTACATCTTCTCAAAGAATATATGAATAATTAAAATTCACTGCATAGACATGCCTGCATGAAAATTCATACCAAGGATCCATCTGTGGTAGAGTAAGATTTAACCCTTATTATATGTTCATCTTGTCTCAAAATTGAATATCTTACATGGAAATTAAAAAAAAATATCAAACAAAAGAAATTTAGAGTTAGAAAGGGTGGGCTACAAAGGAGCAGGTCAAGGGAATTTTGGAAGGTGATAGAACTGTACTGTGTCCCAGTTGCAGAAAATTATATATGTGTTGAATTCATAGAAATGTAACTCCCTAGAGAAAGTCAATTTTAGTGCATGTTAATGAAAACAAACAAAAAGGAAACTCTAAGTAAATAGGAGAACAAATGTCTTTGATAAAACTGGAATATTTAAGAAAAGTAACTTTCCAACCTATGCCAAGAAAATACTTGCATTAGCCATAGAGTTCAGAGTTCTGACCTCTAGAATCCAATTATATTACTTGTAATCAGGAAAAAGGTCTAATTACATATTTTCTTAGTTATTTAAATTATATAATTATTCTGCTAGTCCCATGTGATTCTGAATTGTGTTCCTTTAGTTTAAAATAATAACTTTGATGTTCTAGTTACAATCCAAGAATAGTGGTTAAACATTAAAGAGAAAATTGTTACTCCTATTTGTTTTCTAAATTAATTATAATGGACAATGCTGCTTTCAAATCTATGTTTTTGTTATTCTAACTTATTAATGTTACTATATAGTTAGATTCAACATTAAATCACTTATCTAAGAACTACAAATAAGAATCTGCAATTATTGCTGAAGAGAGAACTAATACATAATGTTTTTAAATATATTTTATTAATTTATTCATATTACATCTCAATGATTATCCCATCCCTTGTATCCTCCCATTCCTCCCTCCCTCCCATTTTCCCCTTACTCCCCTCCCTATGACTGTGACAGAGGGAGCCCTCCACCTCCTGTGTATGCTCATAGGGTATCAAGTCTCTTCTTGGTAGCCTGCTATCCTTCCTCTGAATGCCACCAGGCCTCCCCATCCAGGGGACGTGGTCAAATATGGGGCACCAGAGTTTATGTGAAAGTCAGTCCCCACTCTCCACTCAACTGTGGAGAATGTCCTGTCCATTGGGTAGATCTGGGTAGGGGTTCAATGTTTACTGCATGAATTGTCCTTGGCTGGTGCCATATTTTGAGCAGGACCCCTGGGCCCAGATCTGCCCATCACAATGTTCTTCTTGTACTAATACATAATGTTTGAGACAATGTAGAATACCATAAACTAAATCACACCACTCACAACTTTGGAACCAGTAGAAATTCAGAATGACTAACATTTAGTAAGAACAAAAATATAAGTTAAAAGGAGATACACGCTACAAATGGAGGTACACGCCTCATAGAGTGACTGTTTGCTTTGCCAGTTCATGATTTTAATTACAGTAGGTTCTGCCTTTTGAGGTCAGGCCTAGGTAGACTTTCACCAGTGTTTCTGCCATGAACAGAGATTAAGAGCTTTTTGAGAGTAGATTTTTGTTAGAAACCCATATCGTAACAATGGATTTATACGGCTGGTCCCCACTGTGTATGTTCAAGTGGTCCTGAAATGTGCTTTTAGCAATAAAGGTCTTCAGACACACAGCACACTGAAAGGGCCATATACCCTTATGTCCTCGAAGT
This sequence comes from Acomys percivali, assembly GCA_907169655.1. Lineage (NCBI taxonomy): Eukaryota > Metazoa > Chordata > Mammalia > Rodentia > Muridae > Acomys > Acomys percivali. The sequence goes on from OU015751.1 coordinate 10,904,198, forward strand.
TGATATTTTTTTCCTCTGTGTACTTGCTTTTTCTACACTGCTAGCCCAAGAACAGCCTATGCGGCTTAAGGTGGCACAGATAGTTTTCAATACACACACACTCTCTCAAACTCCTGGGGCACTGCTACCTCCATGAGATGTTCTCACCCAATTTCTGAATCTCACTTACTGTACCACAACGTTTATCAGCATTCTCACAAAATAACCCTTAATTTTGATGTTCGGGAACTTCTGCCACATTGCTCTCAACTACAGGATGGACCACTGTTTTGTTTCAGGAAATACATACATGCTCTGGATGAGGTACAGTGCTGTGGAAACTGCCCACTCTCAACACCATCTGTACTGATTGATTCTACACAGAGAGTACAAATGTAAGTCTCCTTAAAGCTACTATCTATCGTAGACATCTGGTGATGTCATTCCCCTTTGCTCGATGTCAGCCTCTCTACAGCAGACATGGAAATCTAGGTACACAGGACTATGTTTTGAAATTTCAATTATCTCACAGTCTTTATCAGAATCATCTTGATAGTTTTTTAAATGCCTGTATCTGAATATTGAAACAAGTCAGAGTGTTGGTTATTTTTCACAGAAAGATCAGTTTCCAGATATTTTGATAGCGCTTCTGTGCATTTTTTCCTACAATATGAACTATCTGAAGGTAACTGTCAGCAGTCAAATATTTCAGAAGCTCTTTTCATTTCAGTTGCTCCAACATAGGACAACAACAAGTTATTGCCAACTTCTGCTATCTGCAGACCGGGGATTCTGACGTGTTTTGGTTGCCTGAAGAAAAACGATCTCTCATGAAAATGGATCAAGCTGCCCAAATCACCTTGTGCCCCTGGAACTCAGAATCGTTAATATACATTGACGTATCACAAAATGAATTCTGCTGCCTCAGCATATTAATCTTCTGTAAGACTGTCTCTTTTTGCTGTTTAAACTAGAAATGTAGAGCATCAGACTCAGTAGCTATGGTCACACTCATTGGCAAAACTGGATTTAAGGCTTCCTCAAAAATGGCAGCCTAGGCCAGAGGGAGGAAACCTGTCTAGTGTCAATCAGTTTTATTCTTTATGGAGCCTGACTGGATGCTCCAGAAAGACATCTTAGAATTCTCATTTTCTTCATTCTTTTCCTTCAGTAGTCTGACAATTGGCACTGAAGGCCTTGCTTTGGCTAGTTCCTGCCTTTGGCCTCAACTCCAGCACTTTTTACAAAATACCAGAGTCTGGCTTCATGGCCAGCCACCAGGCCCTAGATAGAAGGTCCTGGGAGGTGGTCCCTGGGTTTTCCCAAGATTCCTCACTGTAGATTTAGAGAGGAGAAGAGGGTGGGGTGCAGCATGGGCCTGTTTGGTCCAATAGCTCAAGTTCCCCGGGTCCTAGACCAGCTCTTTAGCTCCCATCCTAGGCCAAGAAATAGATGATCCAGGTTCCCATGGGGGCTCCATCTCCAGGGATCCCACTCCCCAGCCCCACTCTCTGGTTGCCTTCAAACTTACAGACCCAGGGACAAGGCTGCCATTTGGATCTCATCAATAAATTTTTATCTTGTAAAATATTTTGTATATTTTAGTTGTATAAATACATGTTGTATGAACACCGTTTCATTATATTTTAAGAACTTTAGCCAGTAGAGGCTAATATTTTCACAAATTGCTTCCATAAACATATTATTTTTATTGTCTAACTTCTCAAAGAGTCTTTTGAGTAGCTGTCTGAATATAGACAATGAGATAGAATATTAAAATTAACTTTGGAAATTTTATTGTTTACATGTATAAAAAAGAAAAAATTAAAACTAACTTGACTCTAGAAATGTCTCAAGTAATAAATCGTTTTTTGGAATTGTATATGTTCTATGGTTTTATATTGTATGCTTTTTAACTATTTTAAACAAAGGGATTATGTTATTGCTGTATTCTATTATGATGTAAAATGATTGTATGTTCAATTACTATCTAAAATTGTTACTATATCACATTATGGTCTAAAATTATTGCATTATGATCTAAATAGATGATATCTCATTATGATCTAAAATTAATTAAAATTTAATATTATATAGAGGTGAGAAATAGAGTGGGATCCTTAGATAACTGTGACTTCTGAAGAGCAAAATAGAGGTGAATAGCAGGATAAATGTAACTTGAATGGAAAAATCAGGGTGCATTCTTTAATAAGGATTGAGGAGATAATTGAAGAAGGAGAGAGTTGGGGTCAAATATCAGTAAGGATGACAAAGTCATACAGAATCATGCTTAAATATCTACCCAAAATACCTATAGTTAATATAAGTTGGTGTATACCTACATATATAGTTTAAATGAAAGTTTCCCATCTGCTGACAATGCACTCCCTTTAAAATTATTTACCTAAAAACATGTCAGAAAAACAACAACAAAACTTCACATGTCGTATTCTGCCTATGTCTAAGACATACTACAACACGACAGAGCCATGGCATGTTCCTGGCATAAAAATGTTAAATTTTCATTAATTTAAAAACATGAAGGATCTTTAAAATGAAAGGTTTTTTTTTTCTGTCATAACCAAAGCTAATTCACACATATAAGTAGAGGGGTGTAGACTCGGACTCTTAACCATTGGCTCTGGTTATTATTTCCCTCGATCTCAGCAGATAAAAATCAAAGGGTAAATCCCAGGTACAGGGTTCCCACACAACCATCTTCTCAACAGTGCTGCTCATCCATGAAATCATCCCCCAGGTGGTCCTTGGTTCAGATGAAAAAATAAAACTGAGTTCCCGTAGCATCCAAGTTTTAAAATTACAATAACGCTTCCCTCAATTAAAAAAAAAAAAGTTACATGCTATATACCACATTAGTCCATGTAAAAGACCTAAATTCCTCATGGGAGGCATCCTACAATTATTCTTTTCACAGTTGATTAACTCAGGTGCAGAGAGGTGAAACAACTATTTAAAACACAGAATAAATGGGTGACTAAGTGTGGGAATGGTCTCCATCTGATGTGCTAAACTAGGGGAATTCATTTGTGTTGATGTAGCCGTTGGCCTCAGGGATGGATGTCTACCATGTGTGCGAAAAAAGTACTAGTAAAATCAACCCTGCACACAGATAGAACACTTCGCAGACTTTGAGCACAGAATTCTTCCTAGATTACTGGGACACCAGAGAGAATGATTTGTTAATGTTAAAAATGCTGATGTTTCACATATTGACAATAGGAACTGTTCCACTTTTATGCCAACATTATCAGTAAAGCAGTCATGTAGAATGATTCATCTTGAATCCAATTCTTCATGAAAATTCTTCGTGAAAATTCACACTTCTACAAATCTTCAGTGGACACATTTTTCATGTGGGTAAGTGCTTGGGGCAGAAGCCTCTGAGTGGGAAAAAGTTTGGGCAGTTTTACAAGTGACTGGCAGTGCTTTTGCGTGTGTGGTACTCCACGCAGTTTTTAATACGTTTTCTAACATGACTGCGCCTCTAACTTCTTTCCCGACCAGCTCAATGCCAGAGTCCTGTTGTTCTGAATTCATAACCACTGCTTGATTAGTTCCTGATTTCCAGTTTACTCTTTGTAGTTCATTCATCTCAGAGAAATGCATTGGCATTATTTTCTATTTGGGTGATGGTTGGTCTCTCCTATTCAGAGACTTGGACAGAAAAGATAAAGAACTGTGGAATACTGTTCTGAGCTTAAAATTCATTTGCTCTAATCTTGGTCCAGTTTTAGTCAGGTGAGATACCACCTTGATTACTCAACACTAAGAGCCTTACATCTCAGTATTTGCATTGTTTTGGCATCTATGGACTTGGCATTCCCGATATATATATATATATATATATATATATCATATATATATCATATATATATATATATATCATATATATATATATATATATCATAAACTAAACAATTTCTGTAAAACACCTGCTACATTTTAACTAGAAGTATATTGAATCTGTAAATTGTTTTGGGTTGAGTTAATATCTAAATAACATTAGATATAAATACAGCATAAGCAAGTCAGACCTTAATATTCATTTAAAAGAAGAAAGAGAAAGGAATTTGATTCTACTAATCAAAGATAATTGCTGGAATATTTCAGTTTTAGAAAGGTGGTTAAATAATAGGTTAAAAAACTGAATTAGGTATTTGGTTTGCAGGTTAGATTGTGCATTTTTTAAAATCAGCGATGATAGCAAATTTTCAAATGAGTTTTTGTTTTGTTTTGTCGATTGGTTGGGCATAGGTGTTTAATGGCTAAGGAGGCTTGCTGCCAAACTCAACACCTGTGAAAGTTAACTATATAATCACCGCTTTTCCTTTTTGGGGTTTTCTGTATATGAGTGTCTTGCCTGCGTGAATGTATGTGCACACTATATGTGCCCAGTGCATGAGGGAGTCATAAGTGGGCATCAGATCCCCTGTTACTGACATTATGGATGATTGAGAGCTGCCATGTGGGTGCTGAGAACCAAGTGTTCAACTGTTGGGCTGTCTATCCAGCCCTTGGCATTTGCTTTCTATCTCCCTGAGTTACTTTTGAAATCACTCTGGTTAGGATGTATTAAGAAGCCAATGAAGGACTTAAGCAAATGCACTGGAACTTATGAGATATATGACAGTGAAGTAGATCTATCTAATGCTCTGTGTGGTGGCCAAGGTACATAAAATGTAGAAGCACATGTTACAGAGAGGCTGTTTCATCTATCTATCTATCTATCTATATCTATCTATCTATCTATCTATCATCTATCTGCCATCTAATAATCTGACAGCCACATTCCAGCATTCTCCCTCCTGTTCTTCCAGTCTCACCCTCACACTGTTTGCCCCTTCCCAACTCTCCTTCTCAGAGAAGCAGAGCCCCCACCCAAGGGATACCAGCCTACCCTGGCACCTCAAGTCACAACAGGACTAAGTGCATCTTGTCCCACTGAGGAGAATAATCAAATTAATTTGAATACTTTCTTTGTACATTGGAAATAACTTTTGTAAGGAGACATAAAATATTTTAGTAGAGCCCGATTGTTACTCCTCAATACTGAGCACACAGTATACTAGCAAATAGTTGTAACAAGGGGAAAACACTCAAATATTTCATTAGAGGTCATGAAAAATCTGATCGATATATGTCATCTAAATAAAGCCAGAAGAGTCCCTGGAACATTAAATTGGCTGAATGTTATTCCATGTAATTTTAACTTGCTCTGATAGTTTTGAAGTTTTATCCTTCCTGCCTTGCTTCTTATAGCTCGACTTAGGAGACATGAATCAACTCCCTGTCTATCAGGTTTTCTAAGTTACACAATCCTTCTATCTTAATATGACTCTTGACTTACTCTCAGTTTAATGGGTCGAGCAGGAGATTTTGTTGCTGTTGTTTTGTGGTGGTTTTCTCTTAGTTTTTTTTTAATAATTATTTTACATTTCTCATTTCTTTTCTGTTTTGTATAGTGTGGCATTTTAAACCCCATTTTCTGGAAGCCAGTCACGCTTGTTAATTTCTCTTCTGTTTACATGTTCCATCCCTACTCACCTTTACCCCAGAAAAATACTGTTTTACCTCTTCATTCTCAGAAATATGAAACACTGCTCATTTACCAATATACTTACCTCAAGATAATTGTACCAAGGATCTTTTTACTCACATCCAGAACAGCAACCCAAACCCAATAAAAAATACACACACACACACACACACACACACACACACACACACACACACACACATATTTCTTCCCCCTTCTGTTTTAAATTCTTCCCATGGGCAAAGAGTTAAAGTTGAGCTGCCCTCTGACTGTGGGTGGTGATGGGTCTGTGCCTGCCAGGCCAGCTTTTAGGGAGAGCTTTAAAGCCTGGCAGAGGACAAATACCAGAAATATAAAATGCACGGTCAATAAACCTTTGTTTTCATCTTTTAAGGGTGCTATGGTGTCACCAAGTAATAATATTCCTGGTGAGATAGATGGAAAAGAAACAGCTCTTGAGCACAAGTTAAAATTACAAACCATTTGCATGACCTGTACATGTCACCATGTCACTCATGCACCTGATCCATAGCATGTAAGAAGCATAAAGTCCCAGGCCATGTAAACATCCGTTATGGGATATAAACATCCATCATGGGAAACATGCTGAGATATTAGAATTAAAGGTCAAGTAAAATGAATATAGCTGTTGTGATAATATAATTAAGAAAGGCATTTCCTTTAAAGTGAAAACAAAACAAAAAGACTTTCCTTTTAATTTCACTTTGGTGACATAGCTTTACTGATAATCATGATTTTATAATGACCAAAAAATAAATAAATAATAAATAAAAAAGGGCACCAGAGAAGACATTTCAGGGGTTAATTTTATATTTCTTTGGCTCTATACAAATGTTTCTGCAACAACAACTTTCACTATAGAGAAAAGCAGCACCTCATCCAATCTCTCATTTCTAGCAATGACAAAACACATGGAAAAATATTTTGGGGTGTAATTCAGCTATCACTGGCATCTTTAATATCACAGAGCCACAGAAAACATGCAATAGAGCTAATTTAAAAGTCTAAAGGAGAAAGATATTTTTTTTCTTTTTAATTGTAACTGATAGGACAAATCTATTCAAAAGGTTAATAAGCACTTTAAAACTATTGAATCAAGGAAGAGGGATGTGCAGCTGTAATTATGTGTGGTAAAGGGGCAGGTTCACTTTTATATATTAAAATCTATTTATTCATTATGCACAAAAGAGGTGTGGAAGATTATATTATAAAACTCTGATTAAGGTTTTAATTTTATTAACTTTTCAAATTAATTTTATTGCTATATATATTTATATAAATTCTTTTATTAATAACTTTTTAAAAATGGATCTTATACAGCAAACCCTGTAAGTATTAGATACCAGTGTCTAAGTCTATGGCACTGTTTTCAAATGGATGCAATGTCAGTGATGATGTGGGGGGATGTGGACATATATTTTTATGTACTTATTTTATAATTAGTTTTCTAGACTCATCTCTGCAAGCATGGCAGAGTATCATTAATAGTGTCAGGGGCTGGCTGTCTCCCATGGGATTGGTCTCAAGTTAGGGCCAGTCATTGGTTGGACATTCTCTCCATCTCTGCTCCATCTTTATCCCCGAACATCCTGCAGTCAGGACAAATTTTTGGTTGAAGGTTTTATGGAGGGTTTGTATCACTCTCCCTTCACTGAAGTCCTACCTGGCTACAGAAGGTGGTCACGTCAGTCTCCATATACCCCCACTGCTAGCAATCTCATCTAGGGTCACCCCTCTAGACTCCCTGGAACCTTCCTCATCCCAGGTCTCTGGCTCATCCCAGAGATGTCCCTCCACTGATTTCCTTTTTCTCTTTATGGCCTCCTCCTTCCCCTCACCTGATTCCTACCTCTGTTTCCCTCCCCATCCCTCTCTACCCCAGTTACTTCCCTATGTCTACCTCCAATGTCCATTTTATTTCCCCTTCTGGGTGAGATTCAAGCATCCTCCCTTGGCCCCTCCTTGATACTTAGCTTTTTTGGATCTGTGGATTGCAGGATGGCTACCCTGTGCTTTATGGCTAATAATATCCACTTATAACTCAGTACATACTATGTGTATCTTTCTGGATAGCGTTACCTCCCTCAGGATGATCTTTTCTAGTTCCTTCCATTTGCCTGCAAACTGCATGGTGTCCTTGTATTTAACAGCTGAGTGGTATTCCATTGTGTACCACAGTTCTTTATTTATTCTGCATTTGAGGGATTTGAGGTTGTTTTCGGCTTCTGGCTATGCTGAATAAATCTGCTTTGAACATAGTTGAGCAAGTATACTTGTGATATGGTGGAGTCTCTTTTGGGTATATGCTCAGGAATGGAATAGCTGCATCTTGAGATAGAACTGTGACAGATGATATGATAATATACACAAGTGACCCCAAAAATTCTCTTAGAGATCTCCTTCAACTGATGAACACCTTCATCAAAGTGGCTAGATACAAAATTAACTGAAAAAAATCAGTAGCCCTCCTTTATACAACTGATAAGTGTGATGAGAAAGAAATTAAGGAAAAACACCCTTCCCGATAGCCACAAATAATATGAAATATCATGGTGTAACTCAAACTAAGAAAACGAAAGATCTGTGTGACAAGAACATCAAGTATCTGGAGAAAGAAATTGAAGACGATATCAGAAGATGGAAAGAGCCCCCATGCTCATGGATTGCTAGAAATAAAATAGTAAAAATGTCCATTTTACAAAAAGCAATCGACAGATTCAATGCAATTCCCATCAAATCCTAGCACAGCTCTTTATAGATGTTGAAACAGCAATTCTCAACTTCATATGAAACAATTAAAGACCCAGGATAGCTAAAAAAAAAAAACAAAAAACATTCTGTACAATAAAAGAACTTCTGGAGGTGTGACCATCCCTGATTTCAAGCTGCACTATGGAACAATAGTAATAAAAGCCACATTGTATTGGCATAAGAACAGACAGGCTGATTAATGGAATTGAATCAAAGACCCAGAAATAAGCCCACATTTTATTTTGACAAAAAATTATGCAATGGAAAAAAGAATGCATCTTCAACAAATGATGCTGATCAAATTGGATATCTGCACGTGGAAGAATGAAAATAGATCCATATCTACCGCCCTGCACAAAACCTAAGTCCAAGCAGATCAATGACTTCAACATAAAGCCAGATACACCAAATATAATAGAAGAGAAAATGGGAAATACCTTAATGAATTGGCACAGGAGACAACTTCCTGAACAGAGCATCAATAGGTCAGGTACTAGGATCAACAAGTAATAAATATGACCTCATAAAACTGAAAAGTTTCTGCAAGGCAAAGCATACTGTCAAAAGGATAAAAAGGCAGCCTACAGAATGGGAAGAAATCTTTACCCACCATGCATCTGACAGAGAGCTAATATCCAAACTATATAAAGATCTCAAAAAATTAGACACCAACAAACCAAATAACCCAAGTGAAAATAGGGGCCAGAGCTAAACAGAGAATTCTCAGCAGAGGAATATTGAATGGCTAAGAAACACTTAAAGAAGTGTTCAATGCCCTTAAGGCATCAGGGAAATGCAACTCAAAAGGACTGAGATTCCATCTTATACCTGTCAGGATGACTATGATTAAAAAAACTCAAGTGATAACACATGCTGAGGATGTGGAGCAAGGGGAACACTCCTTCATTGCTGGTGGGAACGCAAACTTGTACAACCCCTTTTGATTGTGGTTATACAGCCTGATCTTATGCAGGCATTTTTAAATAGAGTTTCCCTCCTATCCAATGATAGGAAGAGTCAATGTGATATAAAACTAGCCAGCACAAGTATTGATTGCTTGATTGATTCATTTGTATCCTTTTTAATTGAAAATGGTTTTTCATATAATATATTCTGATCACAGTTTTTTTCTCCCAATTCCTTTCAGATATTTCTCACCTTCCTGCCCATCCAACTCCACACCTTCTTTCTCTTTCTCTTCACAAAACAAACAGGTAGATAAAAATAGCAAACAAATATTTAACAAATGTAACAGAAATACACACACACACACACACACACACACACACACACGGCCCATAAGAACACAAAATTAGAAACCAGTTAGACAAAAACCAAAACCAAAACCACCACCACCAAGGATAACAACAACAACAACAGCAAACAAACAAAAAACAAAAAACAAAAAAACTCAGACAAAGATATGATAACAAATGTCCACAAAACCACCACTGAACTTATTTTGTATTGGGCATCTACTGTTTGACGTGGGACCTATTAAGTGTGGTTAGTATACCCACTGGGTCTCCATTAGAGAAAGCTGATTTTTCCTTTGCAAGCAGATTGTCAGGCGATATCTTCTTTGCTATCATGGGAGCTTGTGTCCAATTCCTACCCTCAGTGCTGGGGCAGCTTGGATCTACTCAGGCCTTATACATATAGCCTCAGTCTCTGTGAGTCCACATGTGCACCAGGCCTGTTATACCTGGAATACTGGAGTTCCTTGGTCCTATCTATCCCATCTGGCTCTTACAGTCTTCCATTACTTCAAAAAGAAGGCTGGACTGTCTACCAGTAACAAAGTCAAGTTGGATACTGTCTAGGAGGTTGGCTGCTTTGTCATTTAGGCAGAGAAACTCTTGGAGTATATTCTCAAAGCAGAGGAAGATTTGAGGACCTGAAGTCACAAGAGAATATATATTGTTGAGATGGATATGACAATGCCCAAAGCCTCAAACCCACGGGGAATTGACAAAGCCTTTCCAGATATGCATTAGGATTAAAATAAGCAAAAACTTCTTGCTCTGGTCCAAGGATGGGTGTTTATGGACAACTGATCGATGTACACAAAACTAGAAACAGAAGTTTCTTCCTCTAAGATGTTTACAGCCTGACACTGCTCACCTATAGACAACAGCTACTGAGACTAATTAAGCCCCTGCCACCTGCAGTTGCACATAATGGGCACGCAGAGGTTCCTGGATGCGGTGGTAGTAGGTCCAGCCCCACCAGAGTTCACAGCCCATAGCCCTCATTCTCCTGTGTGAGTGCCTGTCCTTCACACTGCCCCTAGTCAGGTTAAGGCATCAAGCCATGTGGGATGTCCGCAGTACTCAACTCACAAGTAACAATAAATCAAAAGTCCTTGCAGTTTGTTAAAAAGAACGCCATACAAAGATTTTTTTAAGGCAAAACACAAACCCCAAAGCAAACAAGCAGAAAAAAAAAACCTTTAGTTACTGAACTAGTAAGATATTTCATAATATCCTCTAAGCTCAAACCACAATTATTTTATCTCCTTGTGAATTTAAGAGGAATGGGTGTGAAGTGTTAGCAGTTGCTTGTTGGCTTATTTGATGCCTGCTTATGAGTACGAACTTAGCAGCCAGGGTCTTTTTAGTTGCTAGGGTCTAGAGAATAAACATGGGAGCTGCTCTGAAAGACACAGAGAAATAATCGAACAGGTGTAAGAGGATGGAAACATCTCAACAGAGAAAGATCGCGTTCATAATGCGGTGACAGGAAGCGAAGGTGTAGAATGGACAACCACAAAGAAGTTAGAGCAAATGAAGTTTAATTTGGCACGTAAATATTTGTAGGAGAGGCTAGCGAAAGAAAGGAGAGCTGCCTGAAGTGCATTTTAAGCAAAAGGAAGAACTCTGAATATTGCAAGGGTCTTACTCTAAGACACAGAAACCAAAACAACAGCGCAGTTCTAAAGTAACAGAGACAGGAAGGGTGAGGCTGTGGGGATAAGTGGATTTTCAAAGTCCTCAAAGCACCCTGTATGAGTAGACTGCAGGCTAGCAGATAACACACACACACACAAAAAAAAAATCTCTTCGCAATAGTAGCTGCTAGCAGTGCCAACCAACTATGGTAGCAGTGGTGATGTAGAAATTAATAGCTTGATGCATGTGTACAAAGGCTTTTGCTGTGTTTCCATGGGTCCCGAGGCATTTTTCCTGGTCATGGCCATGTCCGTGTCAAGGATGCATACTCATTCAGGACTTCACTTACTTAGGGCTTCTTCTTCCCCCTACAGAATGTCATCCATCAGGGCTGGGAAGTAGCTTAGTTAGTGGAGTGTTTGCCTAGCATGCACAAAGCCCTGAGCCCTATCCTCAGCACCACATAACTAAACAGGGCAAGATGTCTCAAGCCAGTAATCCAAGCACATGGAGGTTGAGGCAGGAGGATTAGGAGTCTAAGGCCGTGCATCAAATTCCCCTCTGGCATGGGAGACATAAGAATCAGAGGGGTGGGAAAACAGAGGGGAGGAGAGAGAAGAAGAGGTGTGGGAAGGGAGAAAAGAGATAAGTGAAGTCTGCCTGGTCGGGTATTGAATGTAAAATAGGTAATTCAAGATAAAATTTATGATTTCTAGCTATAAAGAAGAGAAAAAGAAAATTACAGTTGTGCGGAGGGCAGAGGTTAGAAGTGGAGAGATTTGATCTCGGTTCCAAGCAGACAGAAGACAGTCAATCCTGAGAAAGTTAGTATGGACCAGAACAGAAGGCTTGGAATTAATGTGGACATGGTTGCCTTGAGAGCAAAAAAAATTGTCATCAGGAACTTAGTTTAAGGATGTAGCTAAGAGGCCTGAGGCTCGATCCACATCATCACAAAGGTTGTATAGGAATGAGAACTATTCTTAGTTTTATATAATTCTTGTTCTAAGAATTGATCATAGCGGTTAGAGAGACCATTACATTTTTGGAATGATAGTTAAATTATTCTAGAATTAATGGAAAGGCAGTGAGACAAGGGAACTGGAGATCTTTATCTGAGGCTGAAACATGGGGCCATCACCTACCCCTGGAGGTGGTGATGAGAGAGTAGTAGTAGTTCAGAGCAGGGCGCTGAACTCATCTTGAGTCTCATGAACAAAGGAACTGGTCGTTCTCAGAGGAATTTCAGGGAGGAACTTTTGTAGAACCTCTGTCTGTGTGTGATCTGTGTCTTTAGTGATCCAAATGCACACAAAAAAAAAAAAAGTCATTTGCTCTCAACTGCTATGCCAGATATCAAAAGCAAAAGAAACTCAGTGAAGAAATGATCTATTTGGCTTACATGTCACTGAGGACAGTCCATCACTGGGGATGGAACTCCAGCAGGAAGCTGGAGGCAGGAACTGAAGCAGAGGCCATGGAGGAGGACTGCTTCTTGCTTGTCCTCGTGGTTTGCTCTGCCTTCCTTCTTACACCACACAGGACGGCCTGGCCAGGAGAGGCACTATCCGTTGCCGTGGACTGGGCCTTCCCATGGGAATCATTAACCAAGAAAGTGCGCTATACACTTGGCCACAGGCCAATCTTCTGGAGACGTCTCCTCAATTAAGATTCCCACTTTCTGAATGACTCTAGCTTGTGTCAAGTTGTCCAAAAAAAAAAAAAAAAAAAAAAAAAAAAAAAAAATCAGCCAGGACAGAGAGATCCAGGAATTAGCCAGAAGAAACATAAGCAGAGTGGACTGAAGAAGCAATGTATACAATACAGAGCGTAGTGATGGAATTGAAAGCGGGAGCCACATGTTATTAGCTACCTAACATTTGAGTCTTGTCTGAAAACCATTAAGAACCTGAGAGCATAAGACTGGATGAGAGGCCAGTGCATACAGTGTCTGAGATGAAAGGGTCCTGGGGAGGAAGAAGTTGCCTGTGCGAATGGCCCTCCCCAAGAACCGAGAGATAATTATTTGAAATCGGATTTGCTATGAGGGAAAACAAGACAAACCATGGCCCTCTTTCATTCCCAGGAGATAACAGCAGGGATTAGATATCATTAACTGCCTCAGAGTCAAGCACCTGTTCAATTGAGGGCTTCAAGAGTCCTCACTTCAAAAGCAAGGCAGTTCTCCCTAGCTTCTCTCCAGGTGGCATTTTCCAGGCATGTGAATCCTGATTACCAGTTTACTTTCATGCCATAAAAACTGTGGTGGCTTGTGTGATACACCAATGGATGTGTGGATTATTTCCACATTTGACTATTGCAAATATGCACTGGTCATTGCGTGTATTTGAATCTCTGTTTTTGTTTTGTTTATTAAACTCCTTTTGAAATATACCTAGGAGGATAAGAGCACTGTCTGCTCTTCCAAAGGTCCTGAGTTCAAATCCCAGCAACCACATGGTGGCTCACAACAATCTATAATGAGATCTGGCGTTCAGGCGCACATGTGGGCAGAATACTGTTTAAATAAATAAATAAATGTTTGAAAAAAAATACCTAGGAATGAGTTTGATGGCTCGGGGTAAGTCTGTGCCTAGTTTGTGGGTAAATCCACATTTACCCTTTCCATGTAGCTTTCCATGTAGCTGCGTAATTCTCAGTAGGGGCCTAATTCTGACTCCCTGCACCTTCCTAACACTTGCCCTCCCTTTGCTTATTTTTTAATGTGATCATTCTATGAAGTGTGGAGTAGTTTCTAAATGGTTTGGATTTTAATTTCTGTCATGACTCCTGATGTTCAGTAGCTCTATAGGATGATGGGCTATTTGGATGCCTCATTTGAAGAAATGCCTTTGGCAGTTCTGTACCTTTTATAGAGATATTTGTTTTTCATGATAAAATTGTTCTCTGATTACAAAATATTTAAATGGAGTGCAACTATTTAAAAGTTTTTGTGTCTACGAGTGTGAACACATGTGTGCATGTTTCTGCACATGTGTGTGCATGTATGTGTGCATATGTATGCACATGCATGTTCAGGCCAGCAGTATTCCTCTGGGGATCTCCATGCTTTTGATTCTTGAGATAGGGTTCTCACTGAACTGGAAACATGAGCTGTCTCGGCTACCTAGCAGGTAAAATCCTACAATCTGCTTGTCCTCAGCCATCTAGGTGGGATTACATTCATGTTCATTGTAAATGTAAGCTAATGTTAATGTTAGTTTTTGATTCATTCTTCTGACTTCTGCATTTTCATTGGAGATTTCAATCTACTCACATTTAAAGCACATATAAATGAGGACAGACTGGATGGAATCCTTTCTCTTACCTGCTTTGTGGGTGTCTAAGAAATGTCCATCTCATTCCTCTCATCGATGCCCTCACTGATCATGAGCTGCTTTTAACAGAAGTGAACTGTTTCATTTCATCCTTTTATTTTCTCTTATGTCTCTTCCCAAGAACCATATAGATTTAATATAACAACGTAAATTCATTACATTCCATACCTTTTGATGTTTAGGGCACATTTGTCTTCCTATGTAAGTATTTTAACTAGTGAAGGCTTTCTGTTCCCATGGTTTCAGATAAGAAATCTGCTGCTACTGTCATTAAGGGCCCCTTGTGTGTGAGGGGTCACTGTACTCTCGCTGCATTTAGGAAGCTTGGTTGCTAGTACCTGATCAGAACCGTGTGGTACTCTGAGGTCCAGTGAGTGCTGATGAGGGGATCCACACTGTTCATCAGATTTGGCATCTGGGTGACCGCTGCCTACTGGACAGTCCCTCAAGTTGTTCCTTCTTTCCATCAGCTTCTCCAGTGGAGAGAATCCTGTGCTGCCTGATGATCCAGGAGTCTTCCAAGCTCATTTATGAGATTTCATTCTTCTTCATCCTGCCCTGTTGGTGGGACTGTATTTGTCTGATCTTCAATTTTCTGATTTTCCAGCCTGCTCCTTCTGCTATTGATGTTATGTTGTCCTTATTTTACGACAGCCCATGGTTTTTAAATCTGATGGTCACATGGCATATTTGAATGCACCCAAATAAATGACATGCCATATTTTGGTCTCCTTCCTAGCCGCTGTGTTTCCTACTTAAGCCAGGTCACCCTCTATACCACTGTCTTTCCTGGCTTTGAGGAGACAATATTGACCCTGCTGTAAGAGTTTCTACCAATGAACAGGCTAAAGAAAACCAGGAGCAGATATTCATGACTTTGTTAACTATACTCTGGTCATGAAAAGGTGGACAGCGTATTCATTGCACTTCAGATTTGAGATCAATCTAAGGAAAAGAAAGCACCTGTGTATATTTTAAAAACTTGTATCCTCCAATACAAAGAGAAGAACCTGACAAATAAAAGCCATTAAAACTGCATGAGAATAAGCTAACTCCTGTTCACAATCATCTTTTCTCATTATTTTTTGCATCAAGACAACAGATGCATTCTCAAACCGAACAGATTGCATCTCCTTAGCAATTAAATATATAAAAATCTATTATGCCAAAATGTACTCTGATAATTATTCCAATACCTTTTTTGTTTGAAATTAATAAACACATGAGCATAAAATAAACACCTTCATTCAAAAATGGAAAGAAACGAGATTAAACCAGCATATGTAAAAAGAGTTGGCAGAAGACATCAAACGCTTTTAATTTTATTTTTATTTTACGTTATGGGCGCTCACGTGCTCAGGCTTTCACAAATGCCATGTGTGTGGGTCACTCAAGCTGCCTTCTTAGCAATAGCCCTTTCTCTAACCATCTCCCTCTTACATTCACCCTTGTATAAACACACACTCACAACACCTGCTGATAGCTACTGGGGTTTTCTTGTTTCTCAGTTTTCTAAACAAACAGGTAAACCCATAACAAAAATGCTACATAAAAGAACTGTATGCTCCACATTTTCCGAAACACTTTCTCCTTCGCCTTTTGCCTTGGTGTGAGAACTCACAACAAGCAGGTCTCGGGATAAGTCAGTGGTTGGTTAACAGCAGCTTTTGCATGTTTGTAGGCCATGCAATGAACCCCCATAATTTAAAATACAATGGAATCTGAAGATTTTGATGCTTTCAGCTGAACTTTAGTTCTCATAGATAATCTATGGCTAATAAGCAAGTGAAACCATGGCAAGAACCATCGTGTCCTTTGACGTTAGTGAGCTATACACAGAAAGGGATGAGAAGTCTCATCCACCAGAGGCATGTAGGGTTACTCTGTGAGTCCTACCAGGAGATGCACGAGGTTGGAAGGAAATGTACGGTACACATGTGAACTATAGACACATCCTCTCTTAAGTTTATTGTTGCTGTGATGAAACACCATGATCAAAGGCAACTTGGGGAGGGAAAGGTATATTTGGCTTACACTTCCACACCACTGTTCATCATCCAAAGGAGTCAGAACAGGAACTTAATCAGGTCCGGGACCTGGTGGCAGAAGCTGATGCGGAGGACATGGAGGGGTGCTGCTTACTGGCTTGCTCCCTATGGCTTGCTCAGACTGCTTTAAAAAAAAAAATAGAACTCAGGACACACACACCCCCAGCCCAGGGATGACACCACCCATAATGGACTGGACCCACCCATATCAATCGGTAATTTAAAAAATACCTTAAAGGCTTTCCAGAGCCTGATCTTATGGAGATATTTTCTCAACGGAGGTGCCCTACTCTCTGATGACTGAAGCTCCTGTTAAGTTGGCATATAACTAGCCAGCTCAACTGACCCCTTGTCAATTTGACATACAAATACATCACAGTTAAGCCAACTTTTCTTTCCTTTTTATCCCTGAGATCACACATTAATATGAACATCACAGTATAAAACATTTTACAAACTTAAAAAGTCCCGCTTTTTTTAAAAAAAAATTAGTTCAAACACTTTAAAATTCAATCTCTTAAAAAAAAAACCAAAGTTTCTTTTCAACCCTAAAATCTCTTTAAAAATTCAGTATCTCAACTGTGGGATCTTGTAAAATCAAAAATGAGTTAAATACTTCCTTACTTTAAGAGGGAAGTACCGGAGATACAGCCACAATCAGATAAAAGCAAAATAAAATTCTGACTATGGATCATTCAATACTCAATACCTGTGATCCACTGGTGCTCTTCTGGGCTCTTCCTGTGGGCTTGGGTCACCTCTCTGGCTCCACTCTCTGCAGCACATGGGCCTTGACTAGGTTCTGGCTGAGTTTACTCCACTGCCATTGCCGTTCCTGGTGGCCCTTGCATGGTATTGGCATCTCCAGAATGCTAAGGTCTCTTGTAATCCTGGGCTGCACTTTCACCTGTAGGCTTTCCCGGGCTCTCTACAGGGACTCTCGCCCTGCCACACAGTGTCCTCCACGACCTCTTCATGCTTTCAAAACCAGTATCATCTAGGTGACTCTTGCACTACCAAACTCAGCTGCCAGTGTGAGGTACAACTTTGGTCACCTCTGGAACACAGGTCAGTATGCTGATCCGATAGAAACACTGCCCAAAGATCTCAACTCAGTAATACTGGTCTCTTCTTAATCACCGCTAGTTTCTTAGCACCAGCTGACTGGCATCAAGTATTCCAATGCAGCAAAGGTTTCACGTCAGTGGTCCTGGTTCCTTGTTAATCACAGCTGATACTTAAGGCAGAGCTGACCAGAATCACAGATTCTCAACTCAAAATAGCAAGCAGCCCCAAGAGAGTCTTGTTTTGTTTTGTTTTGTTTTGTTTTGTTTTGTTTTGTTTTGTTTGAGACAGGGTTTCTCTGTATAGTCTTGGCTGTCCTGGACTCACTTTGTAGACCAGACTGGACTCGAAACTCACAGCGATTCGCCTGCGTCTGCCTCCTGAGTGCTGGGATCAAAGGTGTGCACCACCACGCCTGGTCTAAGAGAGTCTTTAAGTGACTCTCAAACTTCCCCCTGGAACTTCCCAAGCCAGGCCTCTAATATCTATATTGCTTTCAGCATCCTTATCTTCCAGTCTCCCACAGAATAGCTTACCAAACCTTGAACACCCAACAGCTTTTTAGCTCAAACTTCCAAAGTCCTTGCATAATCTTCCGCAAAACAACATGCTCATGTCCATTATAGCAATCCCCCATAATCCAAATACCAGTTGTCTTAGTTACGGTTTATAATATGGCTTCCACTTCCACTTCACTGTTCAACATTGAAGAAAGTAAGAGCAGGAACTTAAACAGGACAGGAACAAGGAGGTATGAGCTGAGGCAGAGGCTACGAAGGAGTGCTGCTTACTAGCTTGCGCAGCCTGCTTTCTCATAGAACCCAGGACTATGAGCTCAGGAATGGTCCTACCAACAATGGGCTGGGGGATGGGCCCTCCCACATCAATCACTAATTAAGAAAATGCCCCACAGGCTTGCCTACAGCCTGAGCTTATGAAGGCATTTTCTTAATTGAAGTTCCACCCTTTCAGATGACTTCAGCTTGTGTCAAGTTGACATAAAACCACCCAGGACACACACTTTCATTGTTTCTGCCTTTGATTAATGTTTGCACCAGCACATGCTTGACTCTGAGAAATAAGAAGGTAATAACTCCAGCACCTACGTACAGGGTCTGTCGGTCTCCGCACTTTATCAAATCCTACTTACATTAAAGTAAAATAGGACGTGATGAACGGATCAATACAAACAATCTGTATTTAAATCAATCCTCCATAATCCCTTGAGATTTTCCTTCTCCTCATCCCAGGATCCTCCTGTGACCATGGATACACGTTTTCGGTCGGCAACGCTGCTAGGCTTTATCCAACACTTCAAAAGTTCAAAAGCTTATCTTCTGTTCTCTCAAGTACTGAATATTCATGAGTGTAATTTTGAAGATAAAGACAAATGTGGAGATGGTGGCTCTAATTGGGCAGTGGATTCTGTATGTGCGAGGTTACTATTTTTAATCTTTAATTTGTCCTACAGAGCTTTCCTATGGCATGGCAGGATTTTGTGAATTCGTTGAATGTGGCGGCTATTAGAAAATAATGAAGCAGAAAGCTGACTGATTCAAGGCTACTTTGCATATTCCTTCTCCAGAGAAATTTCTCTTCAAAAACATCCTGTGACTCAAAATGTTTCTTGCTTTACCCACGAGTGTCACCACTGTGACAAGAATCCAAGAGCAATACAATGCGAGGAGACGGGGTGGAAATGTGTTGTCTATCTGGAAGGGAAGCTGAAGTCTTCAGAGGAAAACACAGGGAGGGAGGGTTCATTTTAACAGCGCATACAGTGACCACCAGAGCCCAACAGAATTCAGGTCTGGACTCAAACTTGAATCCCCATCCAACCGAATGGAGCAATACAACACTGCATGCCCAGGCACCCGGTCCTAGAAAACTGTGTAGCTACATTATGCTGTCATGTAAGTCTTTGTCACTTAAAGTATTGTTATTAGCTGGGCATAGTGGCACAAACCTTTAATCCCAGCACTCAGGGAGGGAGAGGCAGGCACATCTCTGTGAGTTCGAGGCCAGCCTGGTCTACAAAGCAACCCTAGGACAGCCAAGGCTACAGGGAGGAAAAAAACTAAAAAATATGTTGCTATTAATTATTTGAATTATTCATGTGTGTGTGTTATTCAACACATCCACCCTTTGCACCTTCCAACCAAATTCTGCCTCCAGTAATCCACCCACCTCCTCCCACAGCCACCCACCTCCAATTTTGTTATCTCTTTAAAATCATGTTTCTTTTGTTTGAATCCAGTGATCCAGTTAGTGTTGCTCTTATTCATATGAGCATGGGGCCATCTGGTGAGGCAAGAGTAACCTTCCAATGGCTACAGTACTGAAGAAAGTGACTCTCTCTCCCTCAGCAGCTCTACACTGCTCCTAGCTCCTCACCTAGAGGTGGAGCTCCATGATCGAATCTCTAACTAGGTTGGTCCTGTGTAGATAGTGTGTCCCTAGTCACAGCTACTGTGAGTTCATGATGCAGCAGACATGTTGTAAACAGGGTATGTTTTATAACATCCTTCTTCATCATCCCGCCATTCTCCCCTTCATCTTTCCCAAGACGTTCCCTGTATCTCTCTGTATAGGGGGCGTGGGATAGTAATACATATTCCTCATCTACAGCTGAGAGCTCACACTGCCTCATTCGGGGAGTCTGAACAATAGTGACTCTGCATTAACCACTACCTTCTGCAGTAAGATGCTTCTCTGACCAAGGCTGAGCACAGCACCAATCTATGAATATAAACATGAGTATTCAGAAGGCAGTTTGACATGACTATTTAGAAAAGCATCAACAGGTTCTCCCCTACAACATGTCTCTTCCCTAGCCATGAGTTTTGACAGTGTATAAAGTACCAGATATGAATCTTCTCTTGTGGGAAAGACATCAAATCCAATCAAGAGAGAGGCTAGTTGCCTCCGTAACTATTTATGTTACTATGGTAGCAGTGAGCGTATTGCCTAGAGGGTCAGTATTGTAGCACCAATGTGTTAGATAAAACCATCCTTGTATTTTCTCCACTAGAGAGTTCAGAGCACCTTCCAGCACTGGGAAAGCCAGTCAGCAGGGAGAGAGTTCTGCGCATTTCAATACTGAGTTCTCTGTGTCCTGCAACCAGCATGTGGATTGACATCTAGTTAAAGTAGGCAAGCAAGGGCAGGGACAATAGCCTGTAGTGGGGCGTCTGGGGTCCTCCTGGGTCTTCTCTGACCAGTAATTCCTAGGGAGGTAATCTTTCCTTGGGTTTGCAAGTACTAATCCATGTCCTCTGGGAGCAGCATGGTTCACTAACATGCAATACATATGTTAATATTCCTTTAAAATATGGTTTAATTACCTTTCAAACAAGTGGGCTATGATAAGGCTTCTTCACCTTCTTTGGGTTTTGTTAATCCACATGACCTCCTCTTTCATTACCCCCTGTCTCCATCCATTCATGAACCTTTAACTTCCAGGATTCCTTCTCTCCTTGTATTCTAATATTCCCATTTGTTGCCTCCCCCCAGACTGGATTGTAAGATCGTAGCCTCCAAAATAGCTTGTCCAGGGATATTTCATTTTAGATAAAACCTTCCCTTGGCCTCTCATTTTCCCATTTCTACCATTCAACTACCTGCTTGAACTCATCTGGCCCCAGAATTACCCCCTCCCTACATTAATTTCATTTGTATTCCACTAAGCTCCACCCCCTAAGTATATCCACTATGGCCTGTTTGTGGTTTCCTAGCTTCCACACGTCAAACACACACACACACATACACACACACACACATACACACACACACACACACACACACACACACACACACACACAAATCTGAAGGTAGAACCTCCATAGATAAAAGAATATGCAATGTTTGTTTCTTTTGAGCCTGGGTGACCTCATTCAATATAATTTTGCAGTTATATCCACTGTCTTGTAAATTCCATCCTTCTTTGTGTCTGTGTAACTATCCCACTGTGTGTGTATGCCAAGTTTCATTATCTAATTATCCACTGATGGGAATCTAGGCCGATCCATTTCCTGGCTATTGTGACTAAAGCAGCAGTGAATTTGAGTGTGTAGTCATCTCTGTACTATTATGTAATGTGTTTTTGGGTGTGTGTCCAGCGGTGGCATATTGGGTTCATGTGCTTGTTGTCTTGTTGTCTGGGAGACCTGCAGACTGATTTGCAGCGTTGCTGTGTCAGTTCACACTCTCCACACAGTATATAAGGGTCTCCCTCTCTATACATCTGGCCAGAATTTGCTGTCACTCCTGCTCATGATAATTTCCATTCTGACTACTCATTTCTCATGCACATTGCAAGAGGGTGCCCCAGACCTTAATGTAATTCTTCCTTCCCAGACACATTCCTCATATTCCAGGGGATTCTATCCTATATTTGCACACTTAAAACCTGGCCCCCGAGAACCTGCACTGGGTGGCTCTGTTATAAAGTATGTTCCAAAAGAGGTCTCCATAGCTGTCTGCAGTTTGTGGGCACCCAGGCATGTTGTGTGTAGCAGAGGAATGCAGTGAAAATTCAGCTGATGTTAGAGACAAAGGAACTGAACAAAGAAAACCATGTGCTTTGCTTTCCCCAAGTGAGCCAAATACTTGGAAAGAGCTTTCAAGCCCCTTTAATGGTCTGTGAATAGGTTGATGTAGAAGTGTTTATAGCAGCTATGTTACAGGGTGGTTGCCTTCTTAGAAGTTGAGACTAACCAATGAAGAGCCATACACTGAATTAGACTGAAATATTTACTAGCTTTTTACGAATAAATGCCAGATACATCATTTGTTTCCCAACAAATAGAATTATTTATATCTGAAATGGATTGCGTGAGTTGTTTCACGGTTTGTATAACCTATCAGGACTTCCACGTAGAAATTTGCACATTCTCCTCTTACTCATTTGCTTTATACATAACGCTAATTCTATTCACTTTAGAAAATATTCAGAGAACTATTTTTCAATGTTTATACTCAATATTTATATATAAAATATAATATTTATATTTTTTAGTGGGAAAAGCATTTCTCAGATCCCTCATACAAAGAGTTTTGAAACTTGGAGACTAACAGACAAGGGGATGTTATTCCCATGCCACAGTGAGGCTTCTTCTTGGGAACAGTCTCCTTAATGACAAACCGCATTTTACAGTATCTAGGCATACACTTCCAGTCACGCTTCAGCACATATTTAAGTTTAATTCAAATAATTATACTCAATTGATCTGAGCTTAAATATGTTAGCAATTGACTTTATAAAACATTGAATTTTTGAAAACATGTAGCTAAGAAGACAGATAATATCTATGCAAATTTTTGCTACCTATCATTTTCTCAAAGCAGTAAGAAAATATGGCTTTCATGCAAGATTGAAATATCCTCCTACACGTAAAATTGGCTTCAATTTGCTAGAAGTGGGGATGTGACTCACAGACAAATTCACAGGGCATGTATATAAAACACAATGAAGCTTCTGAAACAGGAAGGATGTGTGAGACTCTTACAGGGAATGTAAAGACATGGAATATCTTTTCTTAAGCAAAATTTTATGAATGAGCATGTCACTCATGCCATATCAAGGTTGCTTCTTTGGGTTCTCCTAACCAACATAACACTTAGTACTTAAAGCTGATTTGTATGAAATTAAGACTTTCTCAGCAGCAATATCACTGTGACATTTTGGTAGTGGGTAATCTGACTTTCCACGATCTGAACTTTATCCAACTCCATCATCAAATATTGAATATACTCTTGTTTTTTCTCCAGCTAGACATACATAACAGATATAAAAATATTTCTGTCTTCAGTCTATCATTTCAAATTGAAACATGTGCCAACCTGCTGTGCAAATGCATTGAGCCCCTGGATAAAAGAATACTGACTCTTAGAGAATCAGGAAGTGTGCTGGATAGTTTTATGTCAACTTAACACAATCTAAAATATTCTGGGAGGAGAGAAGCTCAGTTAAATAAATTTCTCCATAAGATCAGGGCATAGGCAAGCCTGTAGAGCATTTTCTTCATTCCAGATTAGTGGGCAGGGCCCAGCCCTTTGTGAGTCGTCCTGGGTTCTGCAAGAAAGCAGCCTGTTCAAGCCAAGGGGAGCAAGTCAGTAAGCAGCACTCCTCCATGGACTCTTCATCAGCTCCTACCTCCAGGTTCCTGCCATGTTTCAGTTCCTTCCCTGACTTCCTTCAGTGATGAACAGTAACATGGAAGTGTAAGTCGACTAAACCCTTTCCTCGCCAATAGAAGCTCACGATAGTTTTCTCTTGCAGCAATAGAAACCTCAACTAAGATGGGGAGGATGCCATTATTCCGATGTTCCTATGGGATATGTGTCTTTCCACAAGATGAGCACAGTCTGTACTCTCTGCTACAACTAAACACCGTAAGCATTATTTAACACTTCCTTGTGGGGAGATGTCTCAGAGAAGCAGGATGGGTTAATCGTGATTTTTTTTTTCTCTGACACATGCAGATCACAGTGTAAGGGAGATGACTACTTCGGTGGAGCATCCTCACTGGGAAGGGAAAGTGTTAGAAGCAAGGTTCAAACAGCACCTGCATCCCTAGGGAAACATGAGGGATCCCTGCACACACACACACACACACACACACACACACAGACGAGGTAAGCTCTTGAGTAGAAAATCTGCCCTTGTCCTTATTGTATAGACAACCTTTGTAATCTTTGCGACTTCCCCAAAGTTGCCCTGCACAGACCTCATTGCATAATATGGACTGTGGAGACAGCATCTTTGCTGAAGGATGATGATGCTGCCCCCACCAGGCTATTCTCACTGCACCAACATCAGCACCCCAGACGTTGCCTTCCAGCAGTTATCATGGCTTCTTGAACAAAACTCCTTCCTGGAAACAGAGTAAATACCTCTCTCACTTAGCTCTGGCTAATTCCTTCAATTAGTAGCCACAGGTAAATACGTTGTCCTGGTAATGTCTCTTTTCCCCCCCATCTGAAAAGCTCACTAGCTCTTGAGTAAAGGGATCTTCCCTTGTGGAATTCAAAATGACAGTTTCTGGTTGGAGAGGCATCGTCGTCATCTTATTTTATTACAGCTGGGACTCACTGCAGTGACATCTCAGCAGGAAGCCCTAGTGAAGGACCTTTCACCAATTTAATGTGTCTGGTTACAGCTGTTTATAACAACATATCTTCGAATTCACAGGCAACGTTTCCTGAACCAAGCACGTTCACACATATTGGGAAGTTGGTTGAGTTGTACTGCACACTGAAGCCAAAGGCACTTAAAAACTGTTGTCTTTTCCACTCCCTCCGCTGCAAAGGAGTGGGCTCCTATGTTAGTTCCTGTTTTAAGAAACACCCAATATGAAAGCAATTTTTTTTAAGAGAAAGAAACCATTTCTGATATACTCTATTCTTTCTCCTTCCTAAGATAATGGCCCAGTCAGCCTAGAGCCTTGAGCACAAAGACCAGTGTCTGTTTTCTCAGTAGAGTGAGAGGCTGTGTGTGTACCCAAAAGCATGCCAGGAAAGTTCACAAATTACAGCTGCCAAATGTCCTAAAGACTTGTGACTCTGCCATTTAAGTTCTGTTACTTGCCACAGTACATTTCTGGGTAATTAATTCTGTGGTTTCTACAAATTTATTTGATACAAGAAATGGTTGACTTGCTTAATTGTTTTATTTTCTTGTCTTTTAGTATCACCTATACAGTCAAGGGCTGGCTGTAGAGAGCTGTATGGTGACTCCACTTCACTAAAAGGTCCCCAGGTCTTGCTTTGCTTCTGTTCCAGGATTCTCAACGTATGATTCCTCCCCATTATTATATAGATACAGTGAATTATCTGTGACCGGGGCCTTGAGGAGATTGCTAAACACTTACCTCTAAAAAACCAAGTTTAATTCGTGGCATCCACGTGGTTGGAGGAAAGAACAGACCCTCAAATGTAGTGTTGTAAGTCCATATGTACTCAATGGCATGTTTACAATCATGTGCACATATATTAACACACATATACGCACTAATACTAAATAAAATAAAATTACAAAAAAAATAGCTGTGACTAGAGACTGAGGAGGCAGCTGAGCAGTGAGTGCTACCTTAGACAGGATGATTAGATACTGGAATTTGAATTTCAGTGCGCGTGTGCGCGCACACACACACACACACACACACACACACACACACACATACACACACCCGTACACACACAGATACAGACACACATACTCACACATGCACTCATATATACACAAACATGCACATATATACACACATATATGCATACACAAAAAAAGGGAAGGAGAGAGGGAGGAGTGAGA